>CM061044.1:89123024-89723024 GCA_030762985.1 Adelphocoris suturalis
CAATCCTCCCCTGTGACCTCCGGTCTTCTTTCAGACTTGAAGACTGAAGTATTGAGGCTCGGGGAGCAGGTAGGCAATATTGTTGGTTATGAGAGTGCCTACCTGCAGGATCTGGCGAGGCGGGCTGTTGAGGGGCCAAATGGCTTGGAGGACGAGGTCGCGGCCTATGTGCAGAGGATCTTCCCGCAGGTTGAGGAAGCGACCGTGGCGAGGCACCAGGGAGGAGTTCCTCCTAATGTGGTGCCTCGTGGAGGTCGCAGAGCGGCTAAGCAAGCAAGGAGGCGGGAATACCAGCGAGTCCAGAGATTGTGGAGGAAGCATCCGGCTCGTGCAGCTGCGGAGGTACTGGAGGGAGCTGGGGAAGAACAAGTTATGCCCCCCCTCCAGGAGTTTGTGGATTACTGGGAGCCACTTATGAGTGCTCCCAGCCACAACTCTGGTGAGCCAGTTGTACCCCCAGCTTCCACCAGGGACTCCTTATGCAGCATCATGTGCACACCGGTGCTTCATGACGAGGCACATAAGTGCCGTGTCAAAAACTCCACTTCTGCTGGACCCGATGGTATATCCGCCCGACGCTGGAATAAAGCTCCGAAGAATATGAGGCTGCTCATCCTCAACCTGTTGCTACTATCTGGAAGACCCCCGAAAGCGTTGAGCCGTGCCCGGACAGTTTTCATCCCAAAGAAAGGGGGAAGTGGGCCTGGAGGCTACCGTCCAATTTCTATTTCGTTCAGAACCAAAAGGTTCTGGCATCTCGCCTCCAAGTGGCTGGTGTCATAGGTGACGTCCAGAGAGCATTTCGGCCAGCGGATGGCACAGCGGAGAATCTAACAGTTCTCCAAAGTGTCATTTCGCTGGCCCGTATCAAGAAACGGCAGCTCCATCTTGCCGCTCTGGACGTCGCTAAGGCCTTTGACACAGTAAGCCACAATGCCCTGACCGATTGTCTTCGTGGTGTCGGGGCACCTACTCGTTTAATTGAGTATGTTGCCTGTCTGTACCACGAAGGCGTGACGGTCCTCGAGGCACAAGGTGAGATGTCAGGGGATGTTGTTATTGGGCGCGGGGTACGCCAGGGGGATCCTCTGTCGCCACTCCTCTTCAACCTGGTCGTAGATACGGCCTTGGGTAAGCTGCCAGCTGAAATAGGGTTCGACCTCACCCCTGGGGTGCGAGTAGGTGCATTGGCTTTTGCTGATGATGTCATCCTACTCGCAGAAACCCGTGAGGGCTTGCAGATCTCCCTCAACGCATTTGCTGAGCAGCTAGCCAGGTGTGGTTTGGTGGTCAACCCAGCTAAGTGTGGGTCGGTCTCCTTGGTCCCGTCGGGTCGCCAGCATAAGGTGAAGGTAGTGGATGAGGAGTGTTTTGTCTTAGGACAAACTTCCATCCCTGCCCGATCCGTGCTGGAGGTCTGGCGGTACCTTGGAGTCGACTTCATGGGTGTTGCTACCATTGCCGCAAGCCGTGTGGACCTTCGTGGAGCACTAGCTCGTGTCACCAAGGCTCCACTGAAGCCACAGCAGAAGCTGCGCCTCCTTCGCACGTACTTACTGCCAAAGCTAACCTATGGGCTAGTCTTTGGCAGGCTTACTGCGGGGAGGCTGCTTGAGTTAGACCCCTAAGTACGCTCTGCTGTGCGCTCTTGGCTAGGCTTTCCACCTGGTGTCCCAAGTGCCTATATCCATGCGCCGGTCAAGGCCGGTGGGTGTGTGTATTTGTGTCTGTGTCATTAAAGACGATAACTCTCCATAGGATTGAAAAAAAAATTCCGTTCTTGAGTCAGAAAATCAATAAAAGCTTTCCAAATGAAAGGATAAGTTTGTTGGTCAGCACTTTCAAAGTACATTAAATTTCTCAAATTTCAAAAAATATACTTTAAAAATCACTAAAAATGACTAATAACTGCCAAAAATCGTTAAAATTATAATTTTTAGCAGAATTTCAGTGAAAAAAACTATCAACAATTAACTAGGACCTTAAAATGTTTTTGCACAAAATTATCCTGAAGACGTACCTACTTAAATGTCAATAATATTTGCTAAAAGGCATGAAAAACGACTGAAAAATCTAAAAATTTATAATCTTCTTTGAATCGCCGGACTGTAATCATTATGAGTTTTTCGCCATAATATAGGGTTTTTCAAACAATTTTTCTGTGTTCAAGTTGGACTTTTTCCAATACAATTTAACGTATTATAAACCTTATACGAAAGGTGGTGAGTTATGACTGGTTTTGACTATCTATCTACTCCATGGTAACCACTGTACCGCAGGGTTAAGGCACAGAGTAAAGGCGAAAACCCGTCACATTGTGTTAGATGTAACAATGGTGTATGACCACGGAATTCCATCTTACTGAATATTTCACTAATCGAGGTCCAGCGTACACTTCGTGGACTGTGGGCGTGATTAATGATGGGCGCGGAGGATGTTCTCGCGACTGCTCGCCGCATGGGACACGACCCAAGTTGGCATGTGACATGAAAGGGGTCGTCCCCTCAATGGAACGCAGAATATACTCGTGGTGACACGGGAAGTAATTTTGCGAAGTGTCAACTGAACATTTGTATAGATGTTCCTTATAGGTGACAGTATGTGAAGTGATATTGGTTTATTATTTTCAATAATGAATCTTTGTAATCGACTATTTTTTAGATGTTGCGTCGTATGTGCCTTCTAATTTGTAGGTGGCTAACGTAAAGGTGTATTATAGGCTGAATGGAACTTCTTGAAGAATTTCATGAATAAAATCGTAGCTTAGACTATCTATACATTACTAGAATCATCTAATTCGGCGTTCATTTATTCATGACACTTGTCGATAATTAACATCTTCAGTAAATTTTTCCTAGTCTGTATATAAGTATGTCTCTTCGTTCATCATGCCAACGTGATAATTTGAAATCAAATTTGAGTGGTAGAATCTGCTTTTATTAGTCTATGTACCTCGGAATTTAGGTTCATGAACAGTTTTTCAAAACTAAAGCCGGAGGAGGGATCTAGTAAAGGGTGTGGGTGAAGTATTGACCCTTTAAAAATTTGCGTCTTCAAATCTGTGCATTCTAGTGCTATCCAATGGAATAGCTCATAGTTTATTTTGTACCATTTAATTTATTGTTGTTTGCCAGTGATATTTACACGAATGATTCCAATAACAGTGTATTCTTTTTTCAGAACATCCCTCCAGACTTGTCAACATGCGTTTTCGTCATAGAACAAGCTCTGTCAGTAAGAGCGCTGCAGGAACTTGTGACAGCTGCTGGTACAGAAGAGGTGAGACGAGAATGAAATTGTGAATTTTGCACTACATTTCAAAATTAGGTTCTGCACGATATTACGAAATAACAACAAAATCACCTCTTCGTAATTTCCACACAATAAATCGGATGAAAAGATACATGAAAGTGTGGTAGTTACATATTAGAATGTTGCAGGGAAGGAGTTATGATTACCTACCTCATTTACTGATAAATCGAGGTCTGACCGAAAATTCAACTAGTTGAATCGAATTTCATTACAGATACTGTTTAATAAGAAATATATGATTCCGCAGATGGTGTGCCTGAATCCTTGGTACCCACACTGAACTTCAGATTTCATAGTATACAATTTATGAACTTCCCTAATTTGTTGACGTTAACGACGTTACTTGGTTAACATGTTTTGAACGATCCAACTTTTCTCATATCCCCACGTACTAAGTGCATTTCCCGTAGAACAATGTACTGCTAAAACATGCTTTGTATGAGCAGGTATAATTTATTTCACAATTCTGTTGTAGCTCATTTAGTCACTAATGGGAACAAATGGGTACATACAGTTAAATTTTGAATACATTATCCATACAATCAGAGACTGGATTGCGATTTATATTTACAAAGAGCTTCACTGATTTTGATGAATGCTATTGTTTTTTATGAATACTATTGTTCAATACGTGAATGGTACCTATCTACTTTTTATGAATGGTCTTGGGAAATGTCCATAACGAGTACTTTAGCTACTGACCATTGAGTTAGCCATTTTCTTTCTCTCAACCGGAGGTAGGAAATCTACTCGTATGTAATAACTATTTGTGGTGGCGGTTAGAAACTTCGTCATCCTTCGAAACCAAAATTTTTTACTTGCATTTCCCGTTTCATACCTTTGTCAACAATTTTGGCCTTGTGTCCGTCTGTCTGTGATCTGCTATTCAGATAAAACCGTATCTAATTATGGACTGATTTTGAAGAAAAGATCGAGGAATTAGCCCCTAGATGGTCCCCTTTAGATTCCATTATCATCGGAATGATGTCATCCCACACGAATTTTCTGGAAAATGTATTTCTGACGATCTAATGAGTTGAATTTGCTCTAAATCGAAGGGTAGCTAAGTAATAAACTTGATCTGATTTTCCATGAATTTCATCGAGATTTGATCTATTGTAGCTACTGCGCATGCGCAAATGTAAAAATTCTGATGAAATGTTGTTGGTTGTTTAGGATAGCTTGTGGAAGCTTCCGTGTCCAAACGCAATCGAAAAATTCAACACGAGAGTTAGCGCCGTACTTTTTGGACAATTTTTATGACATTTTCATGGTCAGTGAACCGTTTTAGTTCATCATTTTAAACAATTTCGTTGTTAATGATCACCAATCAATATGTCCTTGTAAGAAAAAGTCAGGGTTCTGAACAGTCCACCCAGCGTGACCGACGTTTTAGCAAATTGTCTTAAAAATGAAACTGGCTCCTAAATATTTAAAATAACAATCGTCCTTTCACCAAAAAACCAAGCGTTCCAAAAGAAAGGATGACACTTTTTAAATAGAACAAATTGGTCAAATTTCAAAAACTGTGTAAAACAAAAATTGAAAAAAATCTTTAAATTTATATATTTTAGCGGAACATTACTACACGAAATAAGTGGGAACAATCTAAGAACTAGAACTTTAAACAATATAATAATTATGCCCAAAATCAGGGTGAAAAATTTACATAAATTGTATTAATAGGTATGTACTGAAAAATCGATAAAATTTGCATAAATGCCAGAAGTCTGAAATTTTTGAATGGGGAACTTTTATGTGTTGAATTTCACACTTATGACCTCAGGATTCAGCGTACTTAAAAACCACTCAGTAATAATTTTTACCTCAAAAGATGTATCAGTTTGTCCAATGAACGGGTTGGAAGATCATGCGTAACGTAGTAATGTAAGGGTGCTGAGGGTGCCCCCAGGCAGTGGGGCCATGATGTCATAATGCATATGAATTTCAAGAGCAGTTTTAATAGACAGATACCCATCATATGGCACCTTTTTGGAAAGCTCTCACTCAGATCTTTCTATTGAGCAAATAAAAAATAACTATGCTAATTACCCGTTGCAAGAAATTTAGGATAGCCTTTCGTTATAAAATTGATAATTCCCAATTTTATTGCAGTCAAAGTGCTGAAATTTTATAACAATCCAAAGGTGCTTGGCTGGAACTTTTACATTTCGTCTGGGTAGCAAACTATGTGTACGAAAACCGAACAAGAACAGAAATGTCTTTCTACCTAAGTTGTTTTCGATCACCATCCCTTTACATGTTTAAACTTTATAACTAACCAAAATTAAAACTAACAAAATCTTTTTCCAGGCTCAGGATTCAATAGTAAGTACGGAAAAACCGGGGGAAGTTATGAGTACCGGTAGTTTCTCGTAATTACAACCACTATTTAGAAAGGTGATGAAAATATATCACGTTTAAAATCCATTTTACGTATTGTTTCTTTATTTTTTTACGTTTTGAGTAGACTAAACTTTTTGTCTCTCGATGATTTTTTGGTGTTTTGTAGTAGAGTCGTTTAACAATGAGCCGTTTTCAAGGAACATAACCAACTGTGTGACTCGGTTCGATGAGTTACGTTTGGTCCATCTTGCGGTATTTAGCGGTTTTTGGTTTGTTTGAATTTGGATCTTGGGATTTTGACATTCTGGAGTTTGGTAGAATGATGTGGAAGGCATTTCATTGTTTCATGTTATTCATTTTATACTCTAGCTATTCATTCGATTTTTTCAGCCTTTCTAAGTTCCAAACGGAATTTAGTGAAAAAATGTTGTCAATCTCTACGAAAAAAAAAGTGACAGTGTTAAATCGATTTCGACGGTAACAAACAATAATTGAACACTCATTAGAAAGGACACAGCTTATATAGTCACGGGTGAAGGGAGATTGAATCCCATTGGTCAAGAGAAAGGGCCGGCCGGTACATCCAATGAGGTGCAAGTGGAGTGAAGGGGAATTGTAGCAAATCAGATGAAGTTCAAGGAGGGGAAGAATTACACAATATAGTTTCAACAGTGTGAAGGGATAATTCCAGGCTTTATAGAAATGGACTTACCAGTGGTGAAATATATTGAGGGATATCCTCATTTAAACATTTACCAGATCTGTCACTTTTAATAATTTCGGATTTTTCAAGTCCATTCAACACACCTCCCTTTGTAGGTTGTTATCTACAAAACAACAAAAAATTGCACAAATTTTAACTGGCGCTTTTGTCCCAAGAATGATACCTGGAAAAACAGCATTGCGCAATCCCAAGTCAAGTAGTACTGTTATTTAATCTTCAGTAAATGTTATGTTTTGCCAAATAAACTTTTTGGGATCTTTTTTTCCCCCACCACCGGAGATAGGGAAGCTTTGTGTTCGTTGAACAAAAAGTTGAAACAAAATCCAAAATCAAAATTTCCACTTGCATTTTGCGTTATCAAGCTTGCAGATCGATTTTGGTTCCGCGTCCGTGTCTTGTCTGATGTCTGTCTGTCTGTGGTAAAAAAATCCTTGTCTCGCCCAAAACTATACGAAGTTTTTGTCCGATTCCGATGAAATTTTCAGAGATTGTGCGGGGCAGCTCCTATTCCTTTCAGTGCCGTCGGATCAACAATAGCCTGTACGCATGCGCAATCGTGAATTTATCATAACGTCAATTTTTTATCATCTATTGGTCGGATTTCGTTCAAACGTAGAGGGTCGTTGGGTATACCTACAATCCAGGAAAATTCCCTATGAATTAACTTGAACATTGGTGGAGTAAGAACCATTGCACAAGCGCAAAATTAATATTGATTGACAGAGGCAAAACTCCGAGTCTAATAGGCCAATTTGTATGATGTTCTTTCAGAGATTATGCGGGTTAGCTTCTAGAAGGTCCCCTATAACGTTCATTGCAGTTGGATCAATAGTAGTATATGCGCAGGGACATACGTGAATTTCTTATAACGTCGATTTCTCATGACCCATCATCCGATTTCGTTCAAACTCCGGGGGGGGGGGGGGGGGGGGGGGGGTAGACACTCCTAGAATATGGATCGATTTTGATGAAATTTGCAAATATTGTGCAGGTTAACCTCTAGACAACATACGCACGCGCAAACTTGAATTAAATCCCTATTTTGCATTCAGCACGTATACAAATGTATTAGATATTGTTCTATTTTGTTTTCGAACATTTGGACTCGTACTTTTTGCTATTCAACGAATTCTATAGGTCCAAGTTACAATAAGCGAGGAGGCTATAATGCCCACCCAAATTGGCATACTCTTTTCGATAATTTAATTCAGTGTGACGAATGACTTTTTTATAGGATTAATGGTTCCAATTTCTTAAATTTTCAAGCCCTCGAAGGACAATGGAGGAATTGTGCTATCACGCAGGACAATTTTTTTCTGGAACTCCCAAAAACTGTAAAATATTTCTATTAGGTATGCAAAAGATTGTCCGTCATGTGGGTAACAATAAACAACTCCAAGGATGCCGCCTGTTTTAGCTCAATCTAAAACAAGGGGGAACCAAAATCAAAATAGTTAAAATACCACACTTTTTAGCCATTTTTCAACCTTTTTCCAAAACAGGTTCAGAAATTTCTGTTGAGATTGTTTTCTCTTTAGAACGTTGAAAATTAATTTATTTTTTAATCTCATAGGTAGAATTCATCTCAGGTGCTCTTTGTCAAGTGTCGTATACAACAAACAGAAATTACTGTTTAAAGCTTACTGTTGAAATTACTGGAGAGGCTGGTTGCATTGAAATATTCATTACCTCCATCTTTCCGAGTACAAAGAAGTAATTTTTCCACTCTGAAGTAATGAATAAATCGTGGAGGCTTACAGCTTTATTTTTGTCAGCCTCTACTAATAGCGAGTTGTCGTTATAGAAAACTGAGAGAATCAGAAAGTAAGAAAGAGAAAGAAAGAGACCTATATAATACCTTCAATTCTAAGATAATTCACTCGAAATAACATCGAAATAACCTTTTGAAATTCATTATCGTTGAATAATGTTCAAACTGCGTAAAATCGTGTAACGAAAATCTGTTAGAGGTGAGGAAAGTGAGACAGGATCGACATTAGTGCTCCTAGCGGTATATCCTAGCAAGTGTTAAGCTGCAGACCCCTAGGGCTAAGCCTTTTCTTCTCATATATACGCTTTTTGGCTATCATTATTATTCTTACTCTACATTTAATTGTGTTTTTATTGTTAACAATTCATCAAATTTTTATCGCATAAATACATTTTTGCTACTTCAAAGCCCATAATTGAAATCAATCTACCTAACTTTTTTAAATTTCTATTTCACAGTATTCTACCAAACTTTTTTTTTTCAAGCTCTTGGAAATATTTTTTAAATTTAGTATGTTCCGTGTAATTTTGTTCTCTCATTAACCGCTCTATAGAGTTTGTTTTCTTTCTTCCATGTTTCGAGAGCTACATTGCGGTTTCTCATTTCTCCTTGTTGACCTGAAATTTTCATTTTTTATCTCTGTCACTGTTGGTGTGACTTCAGGGAAAAGGAGGAACTGGATCTGGGCACAGGACACTCCTTTACGGTAATGCCATTTTGCTGAGACATCAAAACAGCGACATGGTACGTATGACAATCTTATTAATAATATTATGTGAATAATTTAATGCATAAGGTACACTGTATCTCTTGTACTTGATATATCTACTAATGAATTATATAGGTACTGGGTGTAAACATAAAGGGTGGACCACCGGCCAGGGGTCGATTTCAAAGCTCATTTCTGATCGAAAGTTTCTCGTAAAGATTTCTTTTTAAACGCTTAGTTTCCGAGCAATTCGATTTTTAAGATTTTTTCTCGTGTTGCCGACCTTTTATCACTAAGCCGATCATAACTCCCTTAATTTGACATGAAAATTCAAATTTGAGGATACCATTGGAAAGAGCATTAAATTTCCTATCAGTAGATGCCTGACCCTCTTTACGAATCAAGGTTGAAGATATGAAAGAGCCCTCTGAAAAGAAAATGTTTCCTAATTTTGGAAATCTTGAGTTTTTTCAATCGGGAACTGAACAAAGAAAACCAATATTTTTTCAAAGTGCAGTAACGTTAAAACTGCGCCAAGATCTCCCATTTCCAACGGTGTAGTCAATGTTACTTTTACATTGCTAATTAGGGGAGAAAACTATATTTTAATGTTAAAAAACATTGTTTTTTCAATGAAATTGAGGTTTTCTTGAAAAATTACCTACTATGTAAATACTAGTTTACGTTCCGTTTCCATCGCTCTGAATCAAATGGTAAACACTAGCAGATCTTTCGAATCCAAGCTTTACACATAAGGTAACTAGTTACACTCTTAAAAACACATAGAATTCAGCATACAAAATAAACTAAAAACTCGAACTGCGAGGTTAGCACCTAATAACATTTTGGGAGCCAAACAAATCGGTTTTCCGAGCATAAATCCTTTCAGACTCAACCAATTAAGCCATATGATATCTCAAATGAAAGGGCATGATTCACTGAGTTTTCTTAGATCAAAACGAACAATGTATCTCAATTCGAACCTGAGATATCAAAGGACAAAGCTATAAAAGATGGACAAAGCTGATTTTGAATGCTTGATGTCAAATCTATGCATAAATACAAATCTATGCATAAAAAAATGATGGAAATCGGCCGGATAGTCTACGAACATTTTTACAATAATTTACGATAAACGCGTTCTAGCTAACGGTATTTTTAATTATGAAATCTGAAGGTGCATGAACGCTGTTTCATTTTAGGCTAAAAATAGCTAATAGTGAACCTTTCCTCTATAAAAAATAAATGCTGTTTCACTGAGAAATATTCAGGCATAGTGGTAATTATTTTTAACTAATCCAGCTATTTCAATTAAATTAAGTCAAGCAATACCTCAACATTCTTCAGTATAGTCATAGAGCTAATAATTATGAATTACAAGTGTGATATATCAACAATTTAGTTTTGATATCAACTTATATTATTTATTGCTTAATTAATGTTTGTACAGTATCTGGCTTGCTTGTCAACGAGCTCGTCTAATGACAAATTATCATTCGATGTCGGTTTGCAAGAACATTCCCAAGGTAAATAAAATATCAATTTTGTGAAATAATATAAAAAACATTTCCAAGCCCCAGTTTTAAAATGTCTTAAACTATTGATTATTGAACTAATCTGAAGAAATCGACCAATTTTAACTTCATGTTTTGATTTTTTACGTGCTTGTCACATATAAATTTACATATTTGAAAATTTTTATTTCCAATTCAGGTGAGGCTTGTTGGTGGACGGTTCATCCTGCATCCAAACAAAGGTCTGAAGGTGAAAAAGTGCGAGTTGGTGACGATTTAATTTTGGTGTCAGTCGCCACGGAAAGATATTTGGTAATTTCGTCCTATAATGATACAAATATCTACCATTAACCAATAAAAAAACGTATACCTAGCTTCGCAAAGTATTAACTATTCATTATTTCTCTGTTACAATTTCCAGCACACCACGAAGGAAAATGACCAGTCCATTGTAAACGCCTCTTTTCATGTCACCCATTGGTCCGTCCAACCCTATGGAACTGGTATCAGTAAAATGAAGTATGTAGGTGAGTTTTCATCAGCACACATTTATTGTATGGATCTGAGTAACGTACGTGCCTACGAACTAGAACGAATGCCTACATAATACTTTTAATTTCTGACTGATGACTGAAGCCAAAAAAATTTATTACAATATGTAATAAGTATATATATTTATAATGATTCTGATTATAATGGCCTCGTTCTTCCCGTAATTCAAGGTTATGTATTCGGCGGTGACGTCCTGAGGTTTTTCCACGGCGGTGATGAGTGTCTGACGATTCCTTCTACTTGGACGCAGGATGTTAGCCAAAAGTAAGATTTATTCTTTAAAACAATCATTACAACTAATATTCAGTAATGATATCGGATTAGCAATTTTATCAAGCAGAATGCGTAATTGTATGGATAATTATTTCTACTAAGTTTCAATGTTTTTTGATGAGATGAAAAAGAGAAAACAAACAAAGTATTGCAATTCAAGACAAAATAACCTATACTTACAGCAGTTTCTTGAAATGAGAAAGCTAGTAAACCAAAACTTTATTAATGCGCTTTTCAATTAGAATTTCTATACCACAGACGTACGATTTTCTTTTATAAAACTCATTAGGTATAGACTTAGGGAAGGATAATACGAGAATTATCATAATATTTAGGATTAAGGGAGGCAGATAGTGTCCTAATTTCGATAAGGAACATGCACAAAACACACAAAGAAGAGGATTTACTGAATGTTTCTTACTTCGTAATGTAGTTGAATTTTTCATTCTGAATTATCCATAATAAACGATTTGGAATTATTTTAAATTTCCTAAAATTAGATCGTCAAGCAAGACCCCAAAGATGAATTTCATATTTTATTATTGAATAAGTAAATTCATGATGTGGCATGATTCATGATGATATTATGTAATTGTCAGCTGAGGCTTGTAAAGAGAAACGTGAATTTCTTTGAAAACGCAAAACAATTACGCAGCCTAATACGAAATGCCTAATTAATGTGTTTTTATAGCTTGAATTATTATCAATATTCAATTGAGTGTAAAATAATGTGTAGAAAGTGTACCTAATAACGGAACTTGTTTCGCCAAATTTATTTAACATGCCTTGTAAATTGTTTTTCAGTGTGGTGGTGTACGAAGGCGGTTCAGTATTGAGTCAAGCTAGGTCGTTGTGGAGGTTGGAACTGGCGAGGACAAAGTGGTCTGGGGGTTTCATCAACTGGTATCATCCCATGAGGATACGGCATCTGACCACAGGAAGATATCTGGGAGTCAACGAAGCTAACGAACTTCATTTAGTACCGAGGTAAGTCAAGTTTTATGCGAAGGCGTACTTCAGGGATAGGCTTCAGTCTTAAACTTAGAAAGACTTGTGGTTAGACAAGCGTCAGTCACTAGGTTTGTTCGCTGAGGCGGTTCGCAATGACTTGCAAGCCATTCCAAACAGGTTGGAGGCTGCGCGACTTCTGCCAACTTTTGAAGTGATTTCAAATCAGTTGGGGATTGGAGTCCATCCATTCTATGATTGACTGTTTGAGCAACCATTCAAAGGTGTGAAAAGTGGCGAAAACAGAGGCAAACATTAGAATGATTTCAACGGCTGCCGTGAGTTTCGTATGATGGGGGTAAACAGTCAGAAAGTTGGTCAGCTGGAAAAAGCTCTGACCGATTTGACGATCAGCAACCGGTTGGAAATCAGTGGAAATCAGTTTGGAAATCTCTGCGAGCAGACCGTGACCGATGGTGGGGGGGGGGGGCACTCTAATGATCAGATATCTCATCGAACGCCTCAAGTGAGTTGTAAACTGGTTTGGGGGCTTCAGCGAAGAAGCCTATAGTCAGGAGAAAGCTTCAGGTTTACGAATAGGCAAACCTGAGACAGGCTAAGGCAAGAAGAGTTGTAGACAAGTTCAGGCTTAGGTATAGGTAAGATTTGGGATTTCGTATAGAAAAGCTTCTGGTTTACGAGTAGGCATGCTTCAGGGACAGGAATAAGACTTCGGGTAAATATGTAGGCAAGCTTAAAGCTTACGTACAGACAAGCTTCAGGTTTATGTAGGCAAGCTTCTGCTTTAGGTATAGGCAAGATTAAGGATTACGTGAAAGCAAGCTTCAGGTTTACATACAACCGTGCTTCAGGGACAGGCTAAGGTAATCTTCAAGCACAGATCTAAGCAGGCCTAAGACATAGGCAAATTGATTCACAGACGTATAGACAAGCGTCAGTGATAGGCAGAGACAAGATTCTGGCTTTCGTATAGGCAAGCTTCAGGTTTCCGAGTAGGCTCGCTGATTAATTTGGGTTCTGTGTCTGTCTTGTCTTCTGTCTGTCTGTCTGGGATAATTCCTTGTCAAGCCCAGAACTGTATTAAGTTTCAGTCCGATTTTTACAAAATATCCAGAGATTACGCGGATCAGCACCCAGGTGGTCTCCTATAAATTTCATTGTCTTCGGATCAATAGTAGGGTGTGAGTATACCCAAGCGGGAATTTCTTATAATTCTGATAATGCTGAACCAAAATCTATCAATTCGATTTCGTTCAAACTCTGGAGATAGTTGAGAATATGTTTCAGGATGATGATCTATGAATTTTATCGTAAATGGTTGAGTAATAATCACTGCGCATGCGCATAACTTGAATGAGCTGACACGAGCGAAACTCCGAGACTAATGGGCCAATTATGATGAAATTTGCAGGAATTGTACGGGTTAACTCGAAGATGGTCTCCTAATAAATTCCAGTGCGGGCGGATCAATACCAGCGTCAGTGCATCTGTGCATGCGCAAACGTGAATTTCTCATAACGATTTTTCATGATCCATCATTCGTTCGATTTCGTTCAAATTTAGGAGGTGCTTGGGTACAAGTTTTGGGATGATATCCCATGAATTTCGTTCCGATTGGTTGTAGTATCTTTCGTACATGCTCGAACCTGAAAATAGTTGTTACAGACCGACTAGTAGTAGTTGACAGATTTTTATGAAACGGGCAGGGATTGTGCCGGTTAGCTCCTAGCTGGTCCCCTATTTACCTTAATTACTTTGATGGTGAATGCCTTTCGATTGATGGTAGGGTGTGCGCAAGCGTAACCCCGATTTATTATCCTATTCCACATACTAGCATGTATCGCTCAACTAATTCTGTACATCCATGTTACAATAAGTGGGGATGCTATTCTACCCACGTAACTTGGCTGAATATTTTAAATATTGGCACTACTTTTATAAATATGTCATTTTGCTAAGATATGTGGAACAGAAGTCACGTCTCTATACGCATGCATTGAATGGAGTTCAAATAATAGCATTTGAAACTTGATCAATTTAAACGTATGTATTTGTACGATAACAGAGAAGAAGCTACCACCGCATTATCAACGTTTATTCTCCGACAAGAAAAAGACGATCAGAAGGTGGTTATGGAGGACAAAGACCTCGAGGTGATCGGTGCTCCTATCATCAAATACGGTGACACCACAGTACTCGTGCAACATTGCGAGAGCGGGCTATGGGTTACCTACAAAGTAAGTATAAATTTAAAAACCAGTTTGGTACTCAGTTAATTTTTGTTTTTAAATACCGTTAGCATCTCGATGTCTAAAAAAAAAAAAAAAAAACTGTACCTAGTGAAACAATATAAAATATATTGAGTATCACGAAGATCTATACCTAGGAGGTCATACTTTCGATAATGATGCCTTAGAATGTACTGAACAATAACATCAATTTACCGTGTAGTAAACTAGGTTACCGTGTTGTATAAAGGATCAAGGGATAGGAAAACACAATCCGGTATCTTGGAGCGGTTTCCAGTAAGACATTGCATGAGCGCAAATTGGATGAAAAACTATGAGCTTCCATCGCTGCAATAGGTATATGTAGTTGTTTCTTAGGTTTGAGTATGGTTTCATTTCGTCGAACATGTTTTTCTGAAGGGAAAAGAATTCAATTTATATGAAGTATCAGTGGCAATACCAATCACGAAAGTTCGTGTTATTGTTCCATTATTAAGGTTTCTCTCAACAAGGTAGCCGTAGTGATAACGTAAACATCAGCTCAATTCGGGAACGTTTTTTTTAGACGAGCTGACATCACGTGAAGTCAACAACGAATACAGTTTTCGTTTACCGTTTGAAACGAACTTTGAAAGAATCTTACGATTCTAAGTATTAGGTAAAAATACATTAGTATGGGGGGGGGGGGGGGGAGGACCATAAGAATAAATTGAAATTTTGTTGTATCAATTCTGGTGCTAAGTGTAAGTATGAAGCAAGTGTGGGTTAAAACCACCTTGTAAGCACCATTTGATGTAGAGTTGCAAACAACTGAATTCAATGTAGAAATTAACTAGGTACCTGTACCCCTAAGGGTTTGCGTTTTGAATAAGAGTTTTCTCTTAGTTTTCTATTAAGCTATGGGTATTATGAGATCGTATGCAAGCCGGAACTGAAAGTTAGATACGAGTAATTTAAACTGAAAATTTTAAATTGTTTCAAACATAAAATTCTAATATTCCGCATACATATTTGGTTTTAGGAAGCTTTTTTGGAAAGCCTTTTTTACTGGGGTGCATCTCCGTAAGGGTCCCTAATTTCAAACCAATACAATTCGCTCAAATTTTGATATTAAAAAAAAAGTTTATTAGTGTTTTAGGAACCTCAATACTTGAAGTTTTTAATAAGAAAAGTTAATTTGTTAATCGCTGATTGTTATTTTCTATAAGTTAAAAAAACCGTGGACCTATAAGGAACTATATCCCGGATGAAGAAGTGTTATTTTTGAGCTTCTCTCTAATTATCTATAGCTGATGGAACAATCACACCAATATTTTGTTGGAAAGGTCCCTAAGATAGGACAGTAATGCAATATGCAATAATTACGAGTACCTTCTACTCAAGTTACCTCATCGCAACCTCTTAACTTAAGATCAAAGTTATATCTGGCTCATCAGGACGGTCAGAAACATGGAAATTACGTACCTACAGGCGTCTTTCTCTTAGTTTCTAATGCTGTAGCATTCACGGAGTAAGTAAAGTAATAATAGAAATGAATTTTTGCATATTAAATTTTGAAAATTGTCAGTGGATGAGACAATACACACACTTGAGACATTCAATGCAGGGGGGGGGGGGGGGGTGTTCTTTAACTTTGTTTCGATGGGAAAGCTTTTCTACA
The DNA here is from genome assembly GCA_030762985.1 of Adelphocoris suturalis. NCBI lineage: Eukaryota > Metazoa > Arthropoda > Insecta > Hemiptera > Miridae > Adelphocoris > Adelphocoris suturalis. Next base: position 89,139,083 of record CM061044.1, read on the forward strand.
GTAGAGAAACGCCGCTATTGTTGCTTTGCCTATTGGTGGAAATTAGTCCAGTGGAAAACTAGTTGGTTATATATACTTGGTGAATTGGTCGTTGGTTATATAGGGTGTCCCCGAAAAGGCCCCCACCGCTAAAAAACATTTCATTTTTTCAATCGTCAAGAAATTATATAATTCACACTCTTGAGACATTCAATGCGGGGGGGGGGGGGGGATGTGCTCTGTAACTTTATTTCGATGGGAAAACTTTTTCACAGTAGAGAAACGCCGCTATTGTTGCTTTGCCCGCGTTTTGCCTGTTGGTAGAAAATTAGTTCAGTGGAAAACTAGTTGGTTATATTTGTTTGGTTATATATACTTGTTAAATTGGTCGTTGGTTATACAGGGTGTCCCCAACCCCTCACCTCCCTGCTAAAATCGTTAATAATGAATCAAAAAATGAATTTAATTTCTACTATCTTTATTTTTTTATTTTTTATTTTATTTTATTTTATTTATTTTTTTTTTTTTTAAGGATCTCAAAAATGACAAAAGTGCGCAATTGACATCAACGCTGTATACTTGTTGGTTATATTTCCAAAAGTTACAGAACAACCCCCCCCCCCCCCCCCGGCCAGTTTATGTTATCAATAATTCAGAAGAAACAGAACACTTGATACTTTGGTGTTGGTGGTTGAAAAGGTTTATAGGCTGGAGTTATAAAATAGGTTATTCAAGTATTTGAAGGAAACTACCATCGAAAAAAATCTATACCCGTTAATCTCTTCAGTACATAAAGGCTTATTTTGATGAATCATGAAAGACTGAAAGGGAAGAAATCAGACAACTGATGTGGCATTTTTTAAAATACTATTTTTTCTAACAATTACAGTTTTTTACACGAGATGCGCGGTTAACTACCGAAGCTTAATTAGGGCACAGTTCTTTAGTTCAATAGTTCATTTTGCCCACTCCCCCATTTTGAAAATACATTTTCACAAACTAATAGGTAGGTAATTAAGGATGAAGAAATTTACCAATGGTGCAAATGCACCGTTATACTGATATATTATCCAGTAAAGGCTCGGTGCTGCTGATATTTTAATACCGAGGTTTCTGATACCAACGATCTAATCCAGTAAGGGTCAGGGCTGAAATAACGAAAATATGAGAATGCTAACCATGTGGCACAGAAACTCATTGGAACGTGAAACAGATAGAAGGTTCGCCTCACTACCACTCAGAAGAGATGAGCCGCGGAGCTGCCGCTAATACCACTTTTCGTTCCACCGAAAATCGTGTAGGTGTATCATCGTGAATCGTCATGGATCAACTCAACTTGCGTTAAAATAGAGATATTGTGCAGAACTGGCTATCAGTTTTACAATCGTATAATTCAACTCCCATCGTGTACGTGAACGTGGGTATATCGTTAATCTGGCCAATCATAGAACTGGTTTAAATGAGTTACACTACATTGATTGGTATGGCATATTTTACGCAGTTAAAACGTGATCAAACAAAGCCCAATCAAAACGATGATGAATTGATATAGAAAAAAAAGTTCATCTATTCATTATTTATATAATACATATGACCATGCAGATTACACGACATTATAGGTGGTTATTATAAGATGTACTTAATTAGGAGATTAGGCTCAAACAATCTTAACAAGCAATATAAATCCCAGAGACTAAATTCATTAATAATAATAATTATTAATAATATTAATGGGCGATGACTTCAAAGTATGTTAGCATCAATTTTCCAGAACCCTCGGGTTATTCGTAGCACTAAAAGTAAATGAATCCAACCGTTTTGGAACGGCAAGGTTAGGAATAGATAAAATAATTCTTATTATCTCTTTTAAAGCTGAGAAAACTAAATAAAACGTGCAAGTAGACTCATATTGAACACATTAGATAGGTGCAGCTTTGCTTGTTCTAGTATCTGCCCTACCTCAATATGCCGTAGATCGAAATTGAATTAGGAGGTAATTGGAAAGCAACCAACTGGATGCTTCATCAATTATTGTTCACCATAGGGAGGGACAATGTGGAATGTCAAGAGAAAAGTCACGGGAACAAGACCGACGCGGTTCGATTCAATCAAGCCCGTCCATTAATCTGCTTTGTTGATTATATAAACCTGCCCAGGCTTGACGTCATCTGATAAAAGAAGTACCAGTAAAATGGTTAGAGGTTTAACGATATCGTCAGGGAGAATAGAAGATATATATCACCTTATCCGTAAATAAACACAAATTTCTAACAGTGCACCTTATTGGGTCGTATTATGCTAGCCTATTTCGATTCCATGGTAATCATGACATTCGTGTTTGACTTGGAGCTTCCCTGCTGATTTTCAGGACTTACAAGTGAAAGGAACCCAGGATAAATCAAAGGTTAATGTTGACAAGAATTTAATACTTATTGGCTTATATTTTAGGATTTTACACAACCATTCAAAATTGTCCTTCGACATTTTAATAACTACGTCATTACCTGCATATTTGATGATAAGAATTACGCAAAGATCCTGAGAATACTTACAGTGTAAACATATAAACTGAAATAACTGTAAAGTTTGTACAATAAAATTTTCGCAAATACAATTAATTTTTGCAAATCCTACATGTTTGCTGCTGATTTAGAGATCAGAATTCCTACCTTGAACATCGAGTTATGTGATTTAAATTAACATCAAATTGAACACATTGAGAACTAAATAAATGCAATACATGATGAAGTTCCTACCTATTATACATTCGCAATGATCTTTTTATCGTCTGATAAGCAAAACAAATACACTAAGTCGTAATGATAAATAATTACTTAGTTCCTTCTAAAAATGGATTTGACATTTTCAGTCATTCGAGACGAAAAAGAAAGGTGTTGGTAAAGTTGAAGAGAAGCAAGCCGTGTTACACGAAGAAGGTAAGATGGACGACGGGCTGGACTTCAGCAGAAGTCAAGAAGAAGAGTCGAGAACAGCTAGAGTTATCAGGAAGTGTTCTTCACTCTTCCACAAGTTTATAAGGTAAAATTCTACTTTCAAATACATGACAGTTCAAAAATTTTTTTTGATTGACTAGATCCAATATAGTTTTATTGAATCATGTCACTCGACAATCCGTTGTGTTTTGTTGTCCAAGTGCGAGGGACACTTAATGCTGAGTTCTGTGTACCCATTTGAAGTAGGTAATGATGATTAAAGTTCCTTAAGTTAAAACATTGTCTGGGACATCACATGATTGTTTAGAGGGCTAGAAGAACTGCAACTGAATCGAAGGCATTCCTTGTTCTGTGCGACGGTGAACCTAAACGAAATGGTGATGTGCCTGGAGGATTTGATCAATTACTTCGCACAGCCTGAGGAAGATACAGGTAACCGCTAGTTGTACACCATTATCGCTTCACTTACTTTATGTAGTCCAATACAAGATTTTTATTATTTTTATAGTGGCGTAACTACCCGTGATATAAAATTATTGCAGAACACGAAGAAAAGCAAAACAAACTTCGAGCTCTGAGGAACAGGCAGGATCTATTCCAAGAAGAGGGTATCCTTAACCTGATTTTGGAAGCTATTGACAAAATCAACATCATTACTTCCCAGGGTTTCCTTGTCAACCTGGCTGGAGACGAGTCCGGTCATAGTTGGGATATCATTTCCGGGTTCCTGTACCAATTGCTGGGTGAGTCGACGATGTTATAATCTTCTAAATCTACGACCTGCAATATCTCAAACATCATGACTTAACATTAGAAAATGTCAAGGGCTTCTATTGGTTTGGTATTGATTGGTTTTCACTTATTTCATGTGATCACTCAGCTGCCATAATCAAGGGGAACCATACAAACTGCGCCCAGTTTGCCAACACCAATAGGCTGAACTGGTTATTCAGCAGATTGGGGTCTCAGGCCTCAGGTGAAGGTTCTGGTATGCTGGATGTACTTCACTGCGTCCTTATTGACTCACCAGAAGCCCTAAACATGATGCGTGTAAGTAAACCAACCAAAACCTCATTAAAGTCACAAAACAATTGAAATCATTAATAATAGGTAATCCATAAATTAAATATGAAGTTTCTCAGCTGTGCATCCTTGTTTAAACTTTTACAATTTGTTGTCTCAACCACAAATGAGTTACTTTTCCTGCATAACCAAAATTATAAAGATGGTATACTAATAGCATTCTAGATAATCTCCATTAGGCAGCAGTATACCAATTTAAAGGACTTATTATAAAGCTTTTGTCTTCGGTATGGAGGTCTTGTCCGAGGATTTACCTAAAATGGCGAGACCCAAAGGCGAAACAAAAAAGCTTTATATGCATAGAAGGTAAACCCAGGCCAGGCTATGCATATTAAACGCTCGAACGCCCTTTGTTGTGAGAGAACGGCCCATATTTCGTTATTACCTCTGGTTTTTCGAAGCAACAGGAGCTTGAGGAGCCAGAGTTTTAAAGAACACCGGGGATGCCGAGATTCACGAATATGTATGAAGCTGGGACTAAGGGAACCGTGACATGAATGAACTGGCTGTTTTATATTCAACGCCAACTGTCCCATACTGAAAATAGGTATTTCACCAACCCTGCTACCCCTTGATATGATGATGTAGGTAGCATGCCATTGAAATATAGTTCAAAATATGCCCAACTGTTTTGTTCCACTTGAATCTAAATTCATCTCTACCCTTTAAAATACAACTTAAAAATTAATTATGTATAAATAGAAGTGATTAAAAGTTTTAAAAGTGTGAATTGAATTGAAGTATGCGAGTTCTTCAATTGTACCTCTCCTCATTCATTGAAGTTTATAAACCGAACCAAATAATTCATAATTTTAATTATTCGATGTAACATTGTTTCATCAATTTCCCTGTTATTAAGTTATTTTCGTGGAAAGTTTGAGTTGAAAGCGGGAAATGAAACTGCAAAATTTTACGTACATTTAATTTTAAATACAGGTTTCGTTAACGTTCCACCAATAGGAGCAGTTGCTTATTCTTAAATAAAAAAGCAGTTGAAAAAGTAATTCGAAAAGTAGACACCTGTTTTTTTTAATCTAATGGCCCGAGTTCGGAAGTTTGAAGAATGTTCCAAGGTGTTTGTTTGTGAATTTAATCAGCTGGACACTGTCCATGCTCAAAGCAAAGATTAAAACACAATGTGTAGCCAAGTTTGTTGTCAAAGGCTGGTACTGTTCTGTCAATTTTGATTCAACGCTCAGGGTTAGTCAGTACACTGAATGTATCATAAAAACCTCTTTTAGATTTTTCCCAGTTTTAACATGTTTTTGGGCTGCCAGTCTTGGAAAATTTCCGTCACATTTTTGAAACGGGACAACCAATCAACAACTTCTCCTAGTTACGTTGAATTATAATGATTTTCCAGTATCAACCGATCCAAATAATGGTTTACTAGTATTGAATGTTTGTGGTAACAAGGTAATCGCTTATGGGGTTTTATAGGGTCATACAGCACAGACATGTTTTGTTAGAAGGGGAAAGACAGGTTTATTCACAGCCCAAAAACATATAGGTATAGTTGGTCCGAAAAGAGATGGCCACCCATGCCCATCGAAGATAGACTGGTGCCGGGAATGCCCGCTCCACTGCCCCCACTGCCCCACATTCACGAATCATCTTCTGGAGCACGCTAACCTGGCTGTTTAGCCAAAATCAGCTGTTCTTTTCTTGCTCTTGATAAATATTATTAAACTGCCGTTTTCTACTAAATTTGCAATTCGGTCAGGTGAGTGGGAAGGTGGGGCTTGGGTGGTGCAGGGGTAGTGGAGAGGGAATTCCCAGCTCCAGGTCCAGCCTGACATCGACGAGTGTGGTGGTCAATTAGGCATTCTCTTTTTGGACCAACGAAAACCAAAATGGGAACCCCACTCACTTTCCCGTTAACTGGTATGCGAGAGGCACTTGCAAACAGGTTTGGAAGTCCTGACAGTTTGCTAGTGGGTGAGCATTGTAATCTTAAATTGGAACTTTTCCAACATAATGTAGGGATCAGCATCAGCTGATACACGCTTCAATGTATTTCCGTGCTAGCAGAGAAATTCTCGATGAGGGTTTTGCAATGAGGAGACCATAATGTGATGGAGGCGAGTTCAAGGTTCAATGAGACAAATATCAATTATTTCCATTGTTTTTATTTTGGTCGAGGCCCTGGAATTCCTGATGACAAAACCCAATATTCGCTTTTGACGCAATCTTCAATAAGATACAATTCTTGAATCAATTCGTCTCACCCTTGAGGGCTTAAATAAGCTCAAAATCAGAGGGTAGTTGAAGGATGGTCAAAAGAGTACTGCTTAAGAATTTCATCGCGATTGAAGGTGAGGAGGCTCATGCACGAACGTAAAATTCTCTTTCAGAGGTAATTTGTATGCTGAATCAATTCGAGAAATTTCTATGAGAATTTCAGAAATTAAACAGCAGGGTAGATCCTAGTGTCCCTAATATTTGTTCATTGCCGATGGACCAATAGTACTACTAAAAAAAAGACTGTACATTTTAAAAATTTTCATAGACTGTTCAACCATACATTACTTAGGTGAGAATTGGAGGATGTTAACATCGGTTGTTGTAGAATGGTTAGGATTTTGAAGCCAATCTTCCGGCGTTCAAAGTCACAACTTTTGATAACTTTAAATTATTATCGTGGGTTACTTCCGAAATGTTTCAGTCACCATTTTATCAAACTAATTCTATATTATGTTTATGATAATTAGCTTGCTGATGTTTTTGTCCTCATCATTAGCTAATGCAAAATTACAAACAGCTGAAGATTAAGTTTGTTTATCATTTACTAAGAATATTATCTTAATGATAAGAAGTTTGATTGTTTTACTTGGCTTTTGCTATAACTTTCATACATTTCTTTTTAGGATGAGCACATCAAAGTTATCATCTCCCTCTTAGAAAAGCACGGGAGAGATCCAAAAGTTTTGGACGTCTTGTGTTCACTCTGCGTTGGTAACGGCGTAGCTGTGAGAAGCTCACAGAACAATATTTGCGACTTCCTGCTGCCTGGGAAGAACTTGCTCCTGCAAACGCAGCTGGTCGACCACGTGGCTAGGTAAGACAAGCAAGATCGATTATGGAGATTATCGGAGCCTCAGACTTGACAGAGGATTCATATGCTTATTGCTTTCGAGTCTACCTATAGGTAGCGAAAGCAGTGTTTTCACTTTCGGTCGATAAATTTTTTTTTTTGTCTCCAACATCAAATTTTTTTCGCATTTTACGTTTTAGGCCACTCTAAACAACTTTGTTCGTGTCTGTGTGTGCCGTGTGTGTATGTCATGTATCCGCAAATCCTTGTACCTAACAAGCTTAATATCCACAGTTTTCATCCGATTTTGATGAAATTTTCGGAGAACGTACAAATTTGATTGCAGATGTCCTCCTTTCAGTTTCACTGTTCCCAAATCAATACTCCATTCTGCGCATGCTCATTATTTTTGCACTCCCTAGTCATTCGATCTCGCTCAAATTCTGGGGATACTCTGTCTGGAAAAGACGATTTAGACATTCCATATAAATTTCAACACGATTTTATCATTAATAGCTGCGGCGCATACGCGAATGTAAAATCCTTGTAAGAGGCCTAAGTTCTTCATTTTTATCCAATTTTGATGACATTTTCAGGAAATGTAAAAAGTTAGCCAGGTTAGCCAGTAGGCAGTCCCCTATCAGTTTCATTGTTCACAAATCAATAATTCACTCCGCGCATGCGCAAATGTATCAATCTATCAAGCATCATTTTTTCGTTGCCTAATTTTTCTATCATTACGGTAATGGAATATACCAAAGTTTACCAATAAATAACTTTCATAAGAAATCGGAGTAGTAGGTACCTACACCTACAAGCTTGAGCTGAATTTTGTTGGAACTTAGTTTTGCTGATATTGTTAATTATAGTGTATAAAACTCTAATTTATTTTCAGTGTGAGGCCAAACATATTTGTTGGTCGAGTGGAAGGCTCAGCAGTGTACCAAAAATGGTACTTTGAAGTCACACTAGATCACATGGAGCAGACCACCCACATGATGCCCCATCTCAGGATTGGGTGGGCAAACACCGCCGGGTAAGTTGAGTTTGAATTACTCTATATCTCATGGATGTTCTTAAAGCGGTAAAATAAATTGGTATATTCAATAAGTATTTATATCAAATCGTTTCTAATTATTCTAGTTTATCCTTAATTCATTTTCAGTTACGTTCCCTATCCTGGGGGTGGAGAAAAATGGGGAGGCAATGGAGTGGGCGATGATCTCTATTCCTTCAGTTTTGACGGATCAGCTTTGTGGACAGGTAATAAATGATAGAATAGCGTTGCTGATACCTTCCAGTCCTAGGAATATTCTGCCGTCAAATGGAAGAACAAGCAATTCATCCCAAAAATTAAGAAATTTGAGTTTTCAGCTATCCTCCTAGTTTTGTCAGAGGTACCTACTGTTTCTATCGGTAAAGATGAAAATCAGAAATAGGAAATGTGGAAATTACAAGTCCTCTTGAATCAAAGTCAAGGATGAAAGTGGAATGACTTAGCATGGTGCCACAACTCGTTTCTTAGCAAATTTTTAATGGAAATGCATTTTTAATCATTCTGAAACGATTCCTGAGTTTCAACATTCTAACATATTATGTATAAATACTAGCCGGTCACCCGTGCGTTGCACAGATCCACATATACGGGTCAGTTTTGCAAGGTACCTTGTCATTTTTACCCAGCAGTCCCCAAAAGGCTTCCATTCAAATTTCAGCAATTAAGGTTCAAGTTGTACCAAGTTAATTTTTTAACTAAGCGTCCCCTCAAAAAAATCATCTCAGTATAACCCTAGTTACTTTATAACTACTCTCGATAAGGCGTTTTGAATATCAATTTTTGAATATCTATTTTAACGAAGAAAAATAGCTCGGCTCAACCCGCCAGAATCGTTTTGGTATCGTTGAATTTGTTATCGAAAGTTCTTTACGCGTGAACTCACCCGTAAAAGTTAGACGGATGTCAGGTTTTTCCTTAATTATTACACAGTTGTATACGAGGGGGACGTCTTTAGGTAAAGCCGAGTTCTCGATGAAGGAGTAAGTCTGGAGGATTTTATTATAGCCTATGTGTTAGCCAGGGACCCTAAAAATTCCCATGTACAATTTCAGCTAAATGGGTCCAGTAGTTTTTACGTGATTAAGTAACACACACACAAACACACACACACACCATTAAATTTTTATCATAGTATATAAATATCATTCTACTTCACTTAACGTACTTAGTTGGAATGAGCGAACAATTTTCAATCATTTTCAAATGGAAGAAGATTCCATGCTAAGAAGTTTGGCATCAACCGTACTCTCCTACGATGAGTAGTTTTCTTTTAATGATTTTTCAACGTTTCGGGCTCTGTTACGCCAAAGCACCCGTCCGGCCTGTGCTGGATCACCCTGCCACCCAGTGCAAACTTCGAAAAATTATAGAAAGAAAACTACCCATCGTAGAAGAGTGCGGGTGGTACCAAATTTCTTAGGATAGAATCTATTGTCATTTAAAAATATAAAATGAATACATGGGTAACGCTCATTGAAAAAAAATCCATTCATTCATCAAGAACCAGCTAGGATGTAATATCAAAAGACAGGATGAGTAGGATGAGTAAGGTAACTCCACGTTTTTTGCACAATTTTTTTGAATTTGGTTTCCCACAAAAGTGCTCCAGCCGCAGTTTCACGTTTTTAATTTGAAAGTTGGGAAATAGAGTTGGCCAAAAAACGACACTGGGTTTGATCAGCCAAATTTCTTCCATAACCTGAATTACGTGTTCACAGAGATTTAAACTATTTCATACGTCCAAACATTTCATTTTTAAGAAGTCGGTCTCTAATGTGTTTTCTCGGGAGTAAGATCCAGTACGTGTGAGAGTCACAGAAACTTAGATAGTCAGAGGTTAATAACGTTGAACACGTTGGAGGTTGAACACGTGTCGTAATCTTCTTTTTGTTCTCCTGTGAAATTTCCGAAATACGAGGCGCAGAATTGTTGAAAGAATTTCGCGGTTGTTTTTGTCGGAGAATTTTCAAATTTTTCTTACGTTTTTTGGGTGAATGTAGAGTGTCGTAGACGGGACGTTAGTCCGGGGACGTTAGTCCGGTACCATCTTGAGCGAATGCCATCTCTCACGTTGGCACCGGTTAGACCCGGCTTCAAAGCTGCCGATTCCGATAGGTTCACGTTGTTGTTTTCCTCGCTTGATGGACTTGTTCATTGCGACCCTGGATTTTAAAACTTGACGTTTTCTTTGTCTTGGAAAGCTCCATCATCCTTACCTTCCTTTTTTCAGGAGGGAGAAAGACTGTAGTACTGCTCAATAACAACGCACCGAACGGCCCATTCATTCGGAAAGGAGATGTGATTGGGTGCGCACTGGACCTCACAGTACCGATGATTCGATTCACATTCAACGGCGCTCCAATCAGTGGATGTTTCACCAATTTCAATCTCGAAGGAATGTTTTTCCCTGTCATAAGCTGCAGCTCTAAGCTCAGGTGAATAGTACAACTAATGATACGTACAATTTAAGGTAAATGAGAGCTATTGCTATTTTTGGGGTACTAACTGCTTAAGTTGTGATTACTTATCTATGTTAGCTAACCAAAGGAGTTTCTTGACTTTCAACATACCAAAACTCCAATCATCCTACCAATTTCAATCAGGAAGGAATATTTTTCCACGTCATGAGATGCAGTTCTAAGCTTAGGTGAATCATACAGCTAACGTGGCATACAAATAAGAGCTATTGCTATTAATAGGGTACTAAATGATGAAGTGATGATTACTTATCTAGGATAGCTTACTATAGAGGTGTCTCTTGACCTACAATATACCAAAACTTGATGACACTCTGTTGATAAAACAATTGTGCATAGAGAAATCAATTTGTTATCCATTATTTTATTGTGGAGCTGATACTTAGTTATACCTATAATCATTAGTACCTATCGAACGGTTTTGTATTTTCATTCATGATATCAGGTACAGTTTAAGACAGCTCGTAGTGTATTCACGGCACTTTAATGATTGATACACGAGCCATAGGATTCCAATGCGATGTACATCATTGGCAATAATCGTTCTATATTTGTAACCACGTGTTAAATCTTATTTAACCGCATGTAACTGTTGGTATCTTCACATTTTTATGATCCTCTTCCAGTTGCCGATTTCTGCTAGGAGGTGACCACGGTAGGCTCAAGTATGCGCCTCCAGAAGAATTTTCTCCTCTCGTTGAGAGCCTACAACCCCAACAGATACTGTCGATTGATCCCTGTTTCTATTTTGGCCAGCTAGCCAAGACAGTCCTTTCGGGACCTTTCCCCATTGAAAGTGACACTGCTTTCGTTCCAGTTCCTGTAGATACTACAGCTGTAAGTATTCCGAAATCCGGTCAACTATTGCTTGCAATAGTTACTGATCATTGCACACAGTTTAAATGCATGAACCATATCTACTATACCAAACCTACTCCCAAATTTCCATAAGCTCTCTTCTTATTAAAGACTAAGGTAACGGGAACAGTAGTTAGAAAGCGCCCATTTGTAGGACAGTTGGTTACTTTCTTTTTAATAACAAAGGATATGGTCCTTTTACCGACTGTGAATCCTTTTCCCGGCCAAAATATTAGCAATATTTGAGTGGAAACTATTTTGTTCAGTTCTTTTCCAATGCAAGTGGACGCTTGCTGTTTCTTCTCATGGTGTTATTACCTAATAACACTTTCCTCATTATGTATGATTTTTTTCTTCTTTTTTTATTCAAATTATTGTTATTATCGAGTTATTTTGCACGCATCCTTACAGGGAATTGATTTCAGCGGATATTCATTTCACATAAGACCGTCGAACTACTGGAACCTCAAAACAGTTTGTGGCTCAGAAGTTGGACGCTGAGATTGTAAAATGGTAGTATCCAATCTAACGGTCTGTTTCCCGGTTGGACACGTTAACAAATAATTTAACTTTGCAGAACAATCATTGGTATACACAAAAACCTTAATGAATAATCAGGAAGGTCTTATTATGTAGGTATATGGCCATGTTTTCTTACCAAAATCAGAAAATAAACCGCAAACGCCCTGACACCATCAATTTAGAAACGAACTCAACAAAATAATTTCATGTTAGGTGTTACCTACACTGTTTTCCGACATGGAGTAGCGATAATGTATTTGATAGGTTCTTTTTTTTATAAAGGTGCAAGTATGTAACCAACTGTCCAACTATTGGGCCATCACTTTCCAACATTAGGAACAAGTGTAAGTTTTGAGTATGATAATTATTTCTGAATTCCACTTTAGTTCAATATGAAAAACAATTATTTTTTCATATTCTCACTGACTTTCAGATGTTAGAAAAATGAAAAGTTGAAATATTTGATCAAAATCTGATTTTGTAGAAAGAATTTTAGCAATAAAGCCACCTTAAATGTCCAAATACTGGGACCGTTGCTCAACGTGTAGTGAAATGTTAGGACCAGTACCAGTACCTGGAACAGTAGGCTATTAATAACACTGTTTCTCTCTCAGGTATCACTGCCGAACCACGTAGAAACGATCAGGGACCGGCTGGCTGAAAACATCCATGAAATGTGGGCCATGAATAAGATAGAAGCGGGATGGATCTTTGGAGAAATCAGGGATGACATACGAAGAGTTCACCCATGTTTGGTTCAATTTGAGAAACTTCCTGCGGCCGAAAAAAGATACGATACTCAACTGGCAGTTCAAACTTTGAAGTAAGTGAGCCTAGGAAAATATGCTAACTTTCAGATTAAAAAAAAAAAAAAAAAAAAAAAATCTGTATTCTGGCGTTACCCCTTTATGGGTAGATTTATTGTTCCTTGAATAGTAGGTATATAGGGAAATAAATTTCTAAGGATAATAGTAGATATACAAGGTACGCAATCTATAAAGTTGGTATACGTACCTACAAGTTTGGTAGTGGTTCCCAACTCATCTTCCACCGGGACATTAAAAACATAAGAGTTTTTAATACTAAAAAATAAATTAAATAAACAAATAGATAAACAAGAGTTTTTATTACTAAAGAATGAATAAATAAAATACTAAATGAACAAGATAGGTATACAAATTATTCGATTAGGTATACAAATAATTTAGTAAGTATTTACTAGTTTTTATATTTATTTTTCATGGGGTATTTTTCCCCATTTTACTTTATTCTGCTGAAGGATCTTGTGACCCAGCTGGAACCTCTAGGCAACCACCAGTTGGTTACCACATAGTTATATTCCCAACAGTTATCCTAGGTTGGCCACCCAGTCAGTTTTGAATAATTCCTTCTTACTTAGATTACATATTTACGTAGAATTGGTGACAATTTCAAGCTGTGGGAAGAAATTATGTAATAGGAAAAAAAGAATTTCCGTGTTTTCAGAAGTTGCCGATGTCGATGAGGATTTTTTGAAACAAATTGGCGTGGTTGAGGTTTGAGTGCCTCCACATGAATTTCGCACAAGTAGATCAAAATGCTGTGTACAGGTTGGTGGTCTGGATGCTCGCAAGCTCGTATCTCAAACTTACATAACATCAAGTAGTCAAATCCCTTAGTAAAAATTTAGATTAGTTGGACATGTAGGTCAGAATGATGGGTATACTTTGGCAGTCTGGATGCATGCAAGCTCCCAACATAACATAACATAACGTAACATAATCTAAATAAGCAGTAATGCCAAGAAACATCGGGCCAGCGTCTTGAAGACAAATTGACTGTGGGGAGGGGGATAACGGAAAAGTACCCAAAATTGTTTCTGACCGAAAGCTTTTTATGATTTTCGCACATAATTTTGTGTTCTTCCACAGGACAGTCATCGCGCTGGGCTACCACATCAGTGTGGACAAACCTCCATCCAGAATCAAGAACGTTCGCCTGCCCAACGAGCCTTTCCTCCAGCCGAACGGCTACAAGCCCGCACCTCTGGACCTCAGCGCCATCTCGCTCACACCGAAAATGGAGGAACTCGTCGACCAACTGGCTGAGAACACGCACAACCTGTGGGCCAAGGAGAGAATACAACAGGGCTGGACGTACGGTCTGAATGAGGCCAGTATTCCAATGTTAATACTCGTAATTCCAATGTAAAAAGATCTGGTGCGAGAATTCAAATTACGTGTTATATGTATTTTCCAGGAATTAATAGAGAGTTCTTAGTAGATCTGTCGGTCTCAATACGGAGTGCGGTAACGAGAAACATTTACCGAAACTCAAAGTCTGTCACGTCCTTAACGGATTTAGTTGTAACGCTAAATCCATGGAAGGGGGAAATTATCCCTAGGAGGTCGTTTGAGTCCACGGAAGGAGGTTAAGACGATTTAATTATTTAATTTAGACGATTACGTTTTTCCCGGATTGCGATTGGTACGGAAGGATGCGTCACCGTAACTCTGATTATGGTGACGCAAAACCTCGGAGTTACGGCGCCGGATTGTGAATACCGCATGACGTAGTGTGTTTTACGGATCTACTAGGAACTCTCTACTGTATGTGAATGTCAACGAAATCTAAACATACTGTCTATCATAAGAAAAGTATTTTTAACATAATATGTCCGATGGTGTGAGTAGACAGCCATCTCGGCATGTGCACGTCCTTCAAGGTACCACCGCCCAAACCCATCTGGGGCCATGGAAGTTAGCTGGTAGCTCCCTAAAAATATCTTAACCAATATCCCAACAACAAAAATTGTTAAAAAGCGGCTAAAAATCGATTATATTATTTAGCATTATTATATCGAGAAGACAATTATTAACAATGAACCGAACTTTTAAAAAAAATTCGCAAAAATATGCTGAAAATGTAGTTAAATTTAATTATTATTTGCTGAAAAATTTATAGAAACTGGGGACAAAGCTAAAAATTCAGTATCTTTTTTGAATCGCAGAATTCACGGAGGGGTTTTGCCATAAAATTGGTTGTTTAACTATTTCTTTGCACTGAAAGTGCTCAAATTTCAAAACAATGTGGCGTAATATAACATACAAAAATGTTCTCAAACGATCATGCTGTGCGACTGGAACTTATTTTTAACTTTAGAGATTCTGTGCCCACGCAGTGCTTAAATTTGAAAACAATTTAACATAAATAAAATTCAAAAAATTATTATGTTTTGCTATAAGGCTGAAGGACTGAAAATTTATCGGCGTCTGTTGCCAGGGGGTCGGGACCCTCTCTGATAAATTCAAATTCTGGAGAAAAGAGAATAAGGGAGGCCGAAGGCCCAACACACCCAATGTACCTACATAGGACATATCTGGCACGGAATGATGATGCTAACCCACTCTAGTTTTGAACTGTTCAATGGTGTAACTAGATAGTACGTACATCCTTAAAACAAGTGTTTTCCTTCTTGAAAAAAGTCTTTTGAGTCCGCTAATACTTGTAGTAGGAAAAACTAAACTCACATCCATTTAAATTCCAATACATTCCTTATTCCTGAGCATCGTGTTGGTAAGGCTCAGACTTCATCTCAGCCAGATGAAAGATAACCCTACCATATTTGCAAACTTGAAGTCCTTCTTTCTATCTGTCCTTATCACTTTAACAATTGTCATACGATTTCAATGAAGCATTCAGAGATTGTGCGAATTGTGATCTATGTGAATTTTATTATTATTAGATTCCAGATAGCTTGAGATAATTTAGATTTTGCTTAAGATAAGATTTTTCAATCGTCTTTCGATGAAACTGTAAAGTGATCTAGGGTTAGAGTCTTAAGGCCGCTTTCACAACAAAAAAGTGAACTTAGCTCATCAGGATCCAAGTTCAATGTAAACCATGGATTGATCTCAGTTTGAATTCATTTCGGTTTCACCAAGTTGAACTGAGTTGTAAACTCCATTGAAAACTCCAGTTGAACCACCGTTGTTTCAAAAACCCAGGTTGTACTTCCGGTGTTCTATCTAGAAGAGATGCCGTATCCCGGTAGGTCCTAAGTTTTTCCCCACTAATCATTCCCTCGGTCCCGTGAATGCATATTCGCTTTGTGCTTCTTGTGTTGATAGATGAGATTGTGCTATTATTTATATTTGCTGGCGGAATCAAAGAAGAAGCATAGGGAACCGGCGTTCCCCAACTTGGAGAAAGAGAACATCCTAGACCTCATACATAACCATTTTGATATTCTCAAATCTAAAAAAATCGACGCCCATTCGGTCCACAACAAAACGAAACATGGAAAGAATTTGCTTGAGGAATTCATTTCCAGTTTTTTCCAATATCGAGATTGGTCAAAATTGAAAACACTGGAAAAATCTGTAAAAAACCGTGCGAAAGGAGCTCTTGCCGACAAACACGATAACCTTTACGTAACAGGTGAGTAAACTTGAATATACCTTTTCTTTTATCTCGTCTACTTCAATATTCATTAATATCGTCATTGGGAATCAAATGAAGCTGTTAATATTGTCTTTCTGTTGGAGGAGGTGGAAAAAATGAACAAATTAATGAAAAACCCCGAGCGAGAGCTTTTGTCATTATCACTTGATAAATTTTAAACACACGGCAAAATAATAATACAAATGAAGTTAAATAAAGAATACGTCACGAGAATTTTGGCCAAATTTATATGAGGTGGTTTGGTAAGTGATGAGTCGAGCCACAACCATTGATCCAAGTTTACTCCCCCGTAATTGGCTAAGATCGAGCGTTCAACGCTGATCGCTGGTTGATCAGAGATAAGCCTTGAACTTCTTTTGTGAAATCCAATATTGCGGATGATCTCCGTTCACTACTCAAACCGCATCTTGAACTCAGATCGAAAACTTGGTGAAACCGGCCCTTAGAGTTTATTAAAAATTTAGTTAACAACGATAATTTGCTCATGAGGTTGTGCTTTACGATCATGTTTTTACTAACACCCCTTTTTTTCACCCCTTAGACATGTTCCTTTCTCCACTTCTCCTCCCTTTCTCCACTTTTATTTTGATTTTAGTTTCTTATCAGTTAAATTAGTTACAATTTTCATTGATTTAATCGAATACCGTTATTTTTAGGACCCCGACTATTGCAGAAGCCCTCACCTTGTCCCTTACTGTAAGGTTGACGAACTCATTAAAAAGGCGAACAGGTATGGTTTTCTTTTTTTTTAGATTATACGGTTAATCTAATTAGCTCGTCTAATCTCTCAAAAATATCAATTTCGATCTTGAGGATTTTATCCAATCACTCATCAATTTACTAATCATTATTAAGTATAATGTTTAATACTTAATAGTTACAATGTTTTTTTATTCATGTTTTTCTAGAGACACAGCTAGTGAAACTGTTAGGACGCTTCTCGTTTATGGATACAATCTAGATCCCCCTACAGGGGAGCAGACAGAAGGTAATACCTTATTTCCGTTCTATTTACCAAAGATTCGTAATCGTGATAACTGCTTAAAATGCTGCTATATTTTACCTTGAATGCGCCTAAGGCTTTAAGCACCTAAATAAACACTTTTTTTCAAAAAATATCTACGGATAATGTAGAAGAAATGATAATGGAATACCTACCTAGTGATTGCCTACCAGCTAAGAACAACATTTTATTTTCCCAGCATTGCTCGCTGAGGCTGGACGTCTAAAGCAGATGGCTTTTAGAACCTACAGAGCTGAAAAGACGTATGCGGTAACCAGTGGAAAATGGTAAGGATACTAATTTGTTTTATCATTGAAGCATTCACAAATCTTTACTGTTGTGGCCTGACACGCCCGATCATGTATCTTATTTAGTATCCCCAATAAACAAGGTCTAGAGACTGACTGGCAAGCAGGACATAGAGAGGGGAGGGGAGTTGCAAGGAAAGCAAAGTTATGGTAACCACATAAATACTTCTGCACACTGTTCAGATCCTCATTCTGATCGTGCTCTCTACTACCAAATCACCTGCCTTCAAAATTCACCTTCCTCAAACCTCATTCACAAGAACTTTGCTCTTAGAACATTTGCATTATTTTATCTTTGATCCGGCGATTTACTTATTAATTTTATTCTGATTTACAATCAAATTGTTTTAGTATTCTTTCATTCAAGCCACATTGGCATTAGGATTGGCTCTTAGGTAGTTAATGCTAAGGGTCGGAAATTAGGGCAGAATACCTGGCAAGTAGTGCTGCGGGCAGAATATCCGGCGAATAATAGGTTGTTAGGCTATAAGGTAGGAGGTACAGTTAAGTACGAACTAAATCACTCGCGACGAAGTTGTGGAAACCCATTTCAAAACGGAAGTTAGTGAAAAACGTTGTCTATTTCCACGATAAAATAAAGAGTTACAATGTTAAATCGATTTCGAAGGTTTTGGGCGCCACTATCAGTAACAAACAATAACTGAACACACATCAGAAAGGACACAGCTTATATACACAGGTGAAGGGAGATTGAATCCCATTGGTCGAGAGAAAGGAAAGAGGGCTGGAGGTACAACCAATCAAGTGCAAGCAAGCAGTTAGTTTTTCACTAACTTCCGTTTTACAGTTAAGTAGTGAAAGTAGAGTGGAGGTCGTGGCAGTACAGTTCTCTTCCATTTACAAGATTAATTAGTTCAGATGATAAATCCACGTTTACTGTTATATCCAGTTTTATTACTATATTTAGATTGTAGAGTAACAAGCTACCAAACACCTAGTGTCTAAATGTTTTCATTAGATTCAGTTCGTTAATGTTCAAGATAAAAAATACAGAAATATTGATCAACTATCAAAAATTTGCCATTCTGTTCTATGTAATCACAAAATTTACCATGCATCTAGTTTTCCTGAATTTCCGATCTCCAGTCGCCTTGTTGTGATTCACTTCTAGAGAATCGTTTTGGTGGTGTACGAGTATTTATCGAATTAATTGTCAATTAACTTCTTTTTTTTTTCTTTTTTCCATCTTTATCAACCATTGAAGATATTTTGGATACATAATATATTGGAAATGAATGGCGTGTTTAAGGTATTTTGAATTCGAAATCCTCACCGCTGGACCAATGAGAGTCGGCTGGGCTACAGCTGACTGTCCTCCAGGCCATCAATTGGGCAACGACGATCACTCATGGGCCTTCGATGGATACAACGTAAGACTCAATTTCTCCAGTAAAATATAATCCACTTCAAATAGGATTCATAGCTGCAGTTTGCACGCAAATGGCAATCCATTATTCCCGTTCAGAACGTGCGTCAACAAATTTAATATTACTATATGAAGTGGCACAGTATTAACATTTTGGGTACAACAAACATACGCTTGCGCGTATGTTTTACGCATACAGGTTTAAATTTCATACAGCAAAAAAATCAAACACAGAAATTTTAAAATTGAAAAATCTTTAGCCCAGATGTGTAACTTAAGCATCTACTAATTTACAGGAGGAGAAAGTTACTTCTGGTGTTGCTGAATCTTTCGGTCGGCAGTGGACAGTTGGTGATGTCGTGGGCGTATTCTTGGATTTACTTGACCACACCATCAGTGAGTCTCTTTTCAATGGCTGGAACAATATAGTTATTGTAAACTCAGAATTAGTCAAACTCTCAATTCCACAAACTAAATTAATCGTTGTGAAAAGCCATTTCAGTGAAGAAAACGGGAGCTAACTAATGAAGAACATTGTCTATTTCCCCGAAAAATAAACAGTTACTATTTAATCGAATTTGACGGCTGGGTCATCATTTTCATTTAAAATAAAAGTTATAGTTTATTACTGATTATGGCCGAAGTCGAAATCGATAAT
Organism: Adelphocoris suturalis; assembly: GCA_030762985.1. Lineage (NCBI taxonomy): Eukaryota > Metazoa > Arthropoda > Insecta > Hemiptera > Miridae > Adelphocoris > Adelphocoris suturalis. Next base: position 89,158,846 of record CM061044.1, read on the forward strand.
TGACGGTAGACGATGTAACTCTTTATTTTTCGTTAAAATAGACAACGTTCTTCATTAACCTTCTTTTTCTTGTTATTCCATTATTTCCCATTCTACCTAATAATGAAATGGAAAAATGAATGTAGATCTTTTAAATTTAGTGGATAATGAATGGAGTTTAATTTTGTGAGTATGTCTTTCTGGTTGTATATGTGTCTGTCTCTCTGTTTGAATGTATGTCGGTTTTTTTACAGTATGTGTCTGTCTGTATGTTCTGCTCTACAGCAATTTCGGAATTATCTACTTGAAATTGGTAGGTCTGTAGGTCTCTTTAGACACCTGAAATATTCCATATAACGTTTAAACCCGATCCAACAAGATATGGCTACGATATGTAAGAACGAAACACCTCAGAAATACATGTTTGGTGTGGGTTTTGATCTTTCTGAAGTGATAAATGGTTGAGAAGACTTTTAGAGTGATTCGTCAACAATCGTACAGCAAATCGGAAAATTAAGTGTTTATTGAAGATTTTATGGTTTTTAGGATGACGAATCGAATCGATAAATAACCACAACACATAGCAATGGCACAAATAACCGAAGACTACAAATATCGAAGTCCCCAAATAAACTACATAGTTTCTGTTCCAAAAAAAAGCTCCTCAACTCGAATGACGCTTATTGCCATAATTATTGTCATAATATTACCAGCAAAATAAATGAAATACAATCAGATGTGGAAATAGGCACTTAAGGTGAATAAAAATATAAATTTATAAGATAAAACACCAATTGCTCTTTACCCCAATTATTCTTTTGAAACCATTGAGATCCTGTGCTAGATGGCGGAGTCATCCACAGGTCGGATTTTCAAGTTCACACAAGCTTGTTCCTTCAATTTTTAATTTGAATACAGATTTTAAGCCTGCTTGAGTTAATATATATGCTACGATTGATTTGGTATACACCAGTGGTCCTTAATCTATGGTCCGCAAGGAATCAGAAGTGGTCTGTGAGACATTTTCTTAAACTCGACAGGCTAAGTAAAATCTAAGTAGGTGGGAGAAACACGGAGTAGGGGGAAAAACAAGTCAGTTCACACCCACCTATTCGGTTTGTTTCTTGACAGCTGTGGTACCATATAATTGATATAAAGGAAACATTATTGCATATTTGGAAACGTTGAATAATATCCATCCGAAAAATTGTACATTTAGTATCGAAGCTATCCTAGTAAACCTACCTGATGATGCAAGAACAACTGATAGGGTCACAAAATTGGAGAGTTGTGGTGCAAAAGTGCTTTGACGAAACAGAAAGAGACCCCGAACGTTGAGATATTGCGCTGAAACTATCAATCTATGCTAGCAACGATTTTCATTTGTTTTCGCGTACGGAGCTGGTAAATCTACGAATGCATCAAGTGTTACCCCCTCATCGAAGAAGTGGTCAAAAACATGCAAGCGTAACCATCACATTAAAAAGTTGTCGAAAATATTTTGAAACCTTCACGAATAACACATAGTACCTACTACATAAATACTAAGCTTATCAATAATTACTTTTTAACAAAAAAAATAAAAAATAAAAATAAAAACTTTTGGTCCTTAGCAGAGGTCCGCTAATTCAAAAAGATTAAGAACCTCTGGTTTACACTCTCCAAGATCCTATCTATCTTACAAGTAAAACCCCTTTTTTCTTACTTGGACTTTGCTGTTTGTTGGAATTTTCATGCCATCGCTTAACTGGCGTAAAATTTGAGTTAATGATCTGGGTATATGTCTAGAAGTGTGTTGCGATCCCGCGATCAGATTGGGTACGACATTCTGGGTAGTTAGGCGGGTTGTGTAGGGAAAGCCTTGCGACATACTAAAAATTGGCTGGATGCTTGTGAAAGAACATGAGAGCGGATTTTAAAAATAACTGTGAAATGCAGAATACGGGCACCAAGTCGAACAAGTTTGAGGTAGAAAATCTCCCAGGCTTTCCCGCCAAGACCTTCAATATGGGTTTTGTAGTCCATAAGGGTTTCTAGGTGTTTGAATGAACATCAATCCAAATCATAATCCCCTAGCTTAGCAAGCCATGCTCAAACGGCAAATTGGTGATATGATAATTATTGTTTACGTTATTTCGTTTTAGGTTTCTCGTTGAATGGTGAGCTATTGATGGACACCCTCGGCGGTGAGACTACATTTGGTGACGTCCAAGGGGAAGCAGGATTTGTTCCGGCCTTCACGCTAGGTGTTGGGCAGAAGGCCAAACTCGTATACGGCCAAGACGTCAATTCATTGAAGTTTTTCACCACTTGCGGTCTTCAAGAAGGATACGAACCGTTTTGCGTGTACGTTTTTTCGATCCACACAAACTTGAGGTTTCTGGAAAGTTTCCCAGATCATGGACGGAAATGAATTTATTGCACAACTATTTGGCTTTTACAGGAATATGAACCGAGCGGTCACGTACTGGTATACGAAAGATCAGCCGATTTTCGAAAACACGGACGATTACGCGGATACAAGGATAGATGTTACTCGCATCCCTCCCGGATCAGATTCTCCGCCTTGCTTGAAAGTCAGCCACAATCTCTTCGAGACTATGGAAAAGGCCAATTGGGAGTTCCTCAGGCTTTCCCTTCCTGTCATTTGTGAATCTACTTTCATCGAGTGAGAAACAAATATGCAGTGTTCCTCGTAATTTTAACCACATCGTACCAATACTCCATACAAATGTGTACCAGAAAACAGGGAATATGATTTTTCAAGGAAAGAAGGGCTTGAAGGTAGTGTAAATAGAGGTCTGAAACAACATAGAAGGTGTGCGGAGGCAGTGCAAAATGTAAGAAGTAAAATTAGTGAAAATCGTGAATATCTCGTTCAATATACAAGATGAACCCCACGTAACTTGAAAAACATTGTATGAAACGACCGAAAACGGAGCAGAATATGACCAACTGCATCTTTTTATCTCAATCCGTTGCCGATATATGATTTTTTTAAAGTTTTAGTTTTATCTCGAGAAACCCATGTTTTTTCACATAAAAATCCACATTTTCATTTTTTTAATCAAGTTTGCTCAACTTTTGGCCACATTTTCAGAATTAATGTTAATTTGTCCTTAAGAACAAACGGTTTTCATATTTATTTGACACCATTCAGACTCATTTATTAAATAAACAAACGTTAATTCTTTTTTAGAAATTGGGCGTTTTAAACAATTATTGAAAATTAGCCAGTTCCTCAAAATTAATCTTAGTATCATTTACCTGACACTCTTTCCAACGGTATAGTTAATTTTCCTTTTACGGGAGAATTAAGGGAGAAAATTATATTTTTAAAAACCTATTCCAAACTCTTAGGGTCATTTCACAAGAAAAACCCTCGATCCCAAAAAATGTTGAAACAAGTAATTTTCTCCCCTAATTAGCAAATTAATACTCTGCGCTGAGCGCCTCGAAAGGGGCTCCGCCCCTTGACCCCGCAAAGGTGACCCCAGCCGCACTTTTGCTTCACCAATTTCAGCTCCATAGGTTGAAGAGCAAAGAACTCAGCTCCGGATCTCACTCAGCTGATTGGTGGGGGGGGGGGGGCTCTAGACTTCATGATTCGTTTCACAGTAAAAATTATTACCTATTTAATATAGGTAGCCATTGATTATAGCGGTACCATTCTATCAAATTTCCTATTTATAATCTCAAATATTGCTTCAGCGAGAACGAAAAGATTCGGCGATGGAAAGATATCCGGATGAGACAACAACGTTTGATGAGCGAAGCTGAACAACAATACACGACGAATGCTCAAATGGAGCAAATCATGAGGTCTGGTTTCAGCATGAGCGATATCAAGGGTAAGTTGACACAACAAAATTTGAGTCCTATCTACTCTCACTATTAGAACTATGCTTCTAACTTCGTTCACCAATTAAACTTGTCGAATGTGTAGCGTACATGTAGTTAGTTATAAGTAATACAGCAGAAACAAGGCATTGACAAACAGAACAGGTTTGTTTTCCAGAATTCAAAAAATATTTTGCCAAATCAATGCACATTTAACGTCTTTAATGATCCTCCTTGGTTTACGAATTTTGGGAAATTTTTGTAGAACGTAAAAACTTATAAGCAACCAGAATCGAATGCTGAATTTTAATAACGATTTGAAAGCAACATCATTTACGTCCTCTATGGCGAACTTCTATTCTGTTCAGCTGTTTATTAAGTTGCATGTATTTCTATTAGTAGGAGTGGTATCTCTCTGACGGATAATTGCACCTCTGGGGGGGAGGGGGGCGGGAGGTACATAAACGTGAAGATGATGAAAAAGTGGACAATGACAAAGTTGAGATTATTTCGCGTTGAGGAATCGAGGTATAAAATCCGTTCTTTCTCCTAAAACTCGTATCACATAGGAAGAAATAAAGTTCAAAGAACAGCACTAGTAGTGTACCCACTCATATTTGCTGGAATTCGAAATTAACAGGTAGAAAAATGTTTCGAATTTCAATTTTTCACATTTCATCATTTTATCATACTTTTTTGAAGAAAAAAAAAGCACTTCAAACAAATTTTTTTTTAAACAGCAATTTAAATTAACAATGTTTAAATTAAGCATTCAATCAGTTCTATGTTTTCATTGAGTACAATGTTGTTTTCAAAATCATAATCGGACGGAATCTTGAAGCGTAGTTTGTAATCAAAATCTAGATTATTTTAAAGCACAACGTGATGGCCTGTTTTAGAACTATTTCAGGGATGATTGGCATTAAAACTAAATCTATATAAACTAACAGGGATTACAGCTAAAAGACCAATAATAATCACCTTTATATCATTTTTAATAACATTGTGTCTCATCAATTGGAATCGTGTTAATGAATTTACACAAAATTAATGTGCTTAGATTTCCATAAAACGTAGGTACCTACCTACAAGCGAAAAATCTCTGCAAAGGCCAAAAAGTTGCTAAATATCGTCATATAGATCTTTATTACAAACAGTTTATCATAAATTAATATGAACGTAAAAAATGTTTGCTTACCAAGCCGTGCACCAAAAGCGCACACATTTCTAAAGCAACATTCTTTGACTCTCACATTATTTAACTTAAACTTTTGCTCATAAATCATGCAGTATCTACGACAGGGACTTTTATTTAAAATATTGACAACAGCGTTTTTTTGGCTGGAATTCCACATACTTAGGTATATCTTCCTACATTTAAGATAATAATGATGATACAAAAAACATCAAATTATCAACAGGACTCTCAAGTTATCCAGAAGACGGGGCAGAGACTGATGTAGATCTTGGTCGCTCTCTTCCTGCGAGGAACGCCAAAGGTCAACCACCTGCCCCTCCGCGTCCACCCAGGAAAGGCTCACTCTCCAGGCCTGATGATGTTATTATGAATGGAACAATGGATTCAGGTACGAGAATTATCCGCTTAAAGATTTATAGTAAATTAATTTATTTGGTATAGTAGGTTATGTTATTCAAAAAATGTTATGACAAATTTATAAGTACCTAAGTGTTTGTACAGGCTTCATATTTTTATTCACCATATCAAAATTTGCCTTTGCTTCGGATGTGAGCTGTTGAGAATGGGTTCCTGCAAATCTTGCATCATGCGATTTTAATAAGTTTCAAGGATTGTATTGGTGTTCAAAATTGTCATCTCTGAGTTTCAATACCAGAGTAGGTACCAAACCTTGCATATGAGGCCGACCTTGAGCAGTACCTACCTTAAACATACATAACTTCTACAATTTCCATTTGATTTCATTTAAAACTCCAGGAGTCATCCTGGTTCGGTTTCTGGTTTATCCTTGTCAATCCAGGTCCCTTTCAATTTCGTTGCCTTACAATCTTGATTGACGCGGTAGCAAAACATAAAATCCTCACAGCTTAGTTCCCTCATTTTCAGCCATTTTCAAGGATTGTATTCTATTATTCACAACGAATGTCTGTAAATTCCGAAGAGGTAACCACCGCATACGAGTAAGCAAGCATCAAATCGGCACGACTTGTTGAAATTTCATAAAGATTAAATGTAAATTCGCACTGGCAATTATCAGTCCGTAAGGGATGAATTTTTTGAAAAACCCAGGCTAAAACCAAAAAATCCGCACGAAATTCACAAAAATATGCATAAATCAAGGAAATAGTGAGTATTGAAGTACACATTTTATTATTTCTAAGTGCTGTAGTTGCGCGGTAGTCCAAATGAGATTAAATTCTTAGGTAACCATAACCAGAGCTCAACCTGTAAATTTCTGAAAATATGATAAAAATCTATTTGATTGATAAATGTGTTGCGAAAATTGCAAGGAACATTCAGGGAGAATTATATGACCAACTTACGTTCAGAGTTATTTTATGAGTCTAATCATGTTCAGAAAGCTATATAATCTTATTTTGTTTGATGTATTTCAATTTAGAGACAGCTATGTTTTCGCATTTTCGAAAGCGGTCACAAGGCTTTCCAACTTGGGTTTTCACATGAAGAAAATTGCCGTTTTATGCTGCATGATATGCACAACTTGAATACGAATCTGCATTTTCCAATCATCGTAATTTTGTATAGGGATAGGAGCGATGAACAGGTCGACGAGCGAACTCGATTTCAACCGATACAACGGCGAACTATCCGATAGCGACAAAAGCCAAAAGAAGAGAGGCCGCTCTCCGTTCAGGTAATAAAAGTAAAGAAAAAAGATACAAAATTTCGATAATGTAGTGCATGGAGTAACATGAGTATCTTCATTATATTGTACTGAAGTCTTGATTTCTAAGTGAGCATCTCGCCAAAGTTAGTTGGTTGAACTAGCAAGGAATCGAAGAACATCACCTTAGCCAACCATGCTCTGCTGCCCCACTTCCATAGACCCATGCCATCCATAATTAGTAAAGGAGTTTGACAACTGTTGTGCAAATAATGCTCCTATATTTTTCTAATTCCCTCCTAGAATTCTCTAATTGCTGAAAGGAGCTCGCAGATTCTTGTGTCCCCGTTACTTCTTGAGAGGGACATAAGCTGGGCAGGAAGCTACCAGTGCGGAGGTAGGCGCTGAACTCTAAAATGAAACAGGGGTTCTTCCGAACTTGTGGCAGTTCATGAATTTCAGTATTTTTGAAATCGTATGACTGAAATACCTGCCGAAAAGAGCCCCTTTTTAAATTTCTCAACCTTATAAGTGAGCCTGGTCACACACTTAGAGTATCATCGCCCTTGCCTCAGCAAGTTGCTACGCGCACACATTGCGTGACTTTATAGCATTCTTTTTTACCTTTGTTAGTAAAGGGCTAATCTCTTGATGCAATTCTTAGATACTTAACTTTCCCTTCTGCCCTTTTTTGAATGCTGCTCGGTTGGCCATATTTCATGGTAGGCTTTCCTTGGTCCTTGAAGAGAGTCTCTCAGACACATAGATTTTCAGCATTTCCAGGGGTTCGGGTCGGTCTTCCTGTTCTGAGTTCTTCAAGACTTGGAAACAGTAAAATGAATTAATCCTGCACGGAATTGGCAGCTATAAATATCCATCCTGGATCGGGGGATGAATTTCCAACAATAAGTTAGTTACGAAGATACAGTGATTGTTTCTCCACTTTGCCATCATTGTGTACTCCCCTGATCATTCAGTTATTACATTTTGGGATTTTAATCACAAGAGAGCTGAAGAAAATCATTAATAGCCGTGCTAACTGTAATTCTATTGTATATTCTTAGTGAACACCCTGTAAACTCATCTTATAAGAGTTCAAACTAACAATAAATTTTAAGTATTCCAGACAAAGTCTATCGCAAGTATAGTATTGATTCGAATAATTTATACTTTTTCTTGGTTGTTAGTAACAATCTGTATTGTTCGCTTGAATAATGAATACTGAGAAGAATAAAGTAGACCAGGTACATTCAACGCAGCTAGTTCAAACCCGTTGATGTCTCCTGTGAAGTTATTTTTCCACGTGCTTAAGTGAAAAGCGCTAACGTTTTTCACCTATGACTTTAGATTTCACCTATGATTTCATGTAAAAACAAGTGAAAGTTCCCATTGTCGTTGACTGGATATGCTGATAAGGATCCACCTTCCTAATGCTTAAATAATGAGGTTCAGGGGACTTCCATTTTTATAACTTGATTTATTATGAACGATCTATGATGACGGTGATGTAACTTTTCCTTGGCAGATTTTTCTCAAGGAAAAACCGCGATACCAGCGGAAGTGCAGAAAGGCCGAAAAAAGACAGGAGGACTCCCGAACCACAGCTTCTGGAACCTCCAATAACTCCGACTCTGCAAAGAGGAGGGATGAGGACGACGAAAGGCCCCGGGGTAAGCATTCTTACTACCTATTTCTGTTCATCATCATTTTACTACACCAACATCCCACTTGTCGGAATTTCGGTTTAATTAGATTAAGTCATGCATGGACCTTTTCCAATTAGATTACATCGCCGGATTTCAAAGGACGCCAAGGTTGTGGAAGCTATTTGATCACCTCAGAAGGCAAAGGAATTGCTGCCTTCCAAAATCAGAATTTTCGCAATGTTCTGCGATAAAGAGCTTTGCGAACAAATTTGGTCTTACTCCTGTCTATCGTTCTGTCTGTCTACGCTCTCAAATCCTTCCTACTCATATAACTCTCTCAATAGCCATTTGATTTTCATTACAATTGTGCGAGTTTCAGACATTGTGCGGGTCAGGGATGATGTTCTGTAACTTTATTCGATGTAGTTAGAATAAACTTTGTGGTTAAACGCCACCATCTTTGCCACTGAGATCCCGGTGTTTTCTCGTCCTATATCGCTTTGTATTGACTTGTATTTTGTATTACTCAAATTTTACAGTTGCTGTGAAGAAATATGAAATTTGTATCTACCACATAAAAGTTAGCCCCTGGTGGTAATGTCTGAAAGAAAATACTCTTGGTAATTTGAACAACTGTCAGTGCCCAATTTAGAACTAGATTAGGAATTCAAGGAAGAGTGATATTAAACAAAGAGAATGATAAAATTTCCCCCTTTATTGATATAATATTTTTAAAACCTAATTCTCCCTAGTCTCTCCTCGTTGTGCCTTGGTTGTCGGTAGAGGCTTGAAGATCTGGAAGGTCTAGGCGTCTTCGAGCAGCAGAGGGGCAATGAGAAGGGGGCTTCCAAGAGGGCACAATCGTTGACGAGACGGTAGCTATTCGTCCCAGATCCAACTCACGATGCAGGATAACGAGGGCCAATCGTTACCAAGCGTTGACTGTCCAGTGTCGAAAGATGCCGGATTTCGGCGCTTGTGGGTCTTACAAATCCTCAGTCAGTTGGCGTTTCTAGGTGGGGTCACTGCTGAGGCCGGTCTCTCACAGCTGATCCGACACAACCTTATTATTTGTAGTGTCGATTTGTCTGTTTAACAACCAGTTAACAGATATATCCTCGATTGTCTACGAGTGTAGACAATCGTATATCCCGAAAGTTGAAGGCTACAGAACACCCATCCCCCAAGCCTTATATAGTCCTATATGAATGCTATCGCAATAAGCCCAATCTATTAATTCTATCTAATTATTATTTATTAATCTATTCAATTATTAATCTTTTTAATTAAGCCTAATTCTTTAAACACCATGGTTTCTTCAATTGTCTCCCGATTTTGGGTTATATCTATATAGGTAACCATGTAAAACTATTATTAGGTATTCAACTTCTATAAGGTATTAGTATGTATGTAAACCCAGATTTATTCAATGGAGGACTGGATCATTTCAGGATATGAAGCCTCCCTCGCCGCTAGCCGAGAGGACCAACAAAGGGGGCGGCATGTCCATGTCCGTCCCGGCTGCTTCGGGCATCGAAACAGTTGGCAACGAAATGTTTGACGCTGAATGCCTCAAACTCATCAACGAGTATTACTACGCCGTGAGGATCTTCCCCGGTCAGGATCCAACTCACGTCTACGTAGGTTGGGTAACAACACAATTCCACCAGCACGCTGCACACTTCAACCAGAACTGCGTCCTGAAAAGCACAGTCACAGTCGAAGACCAGTACGGTAGAGTTGCTGAGCGGTAAGTACCTACTCACAGCTGAGCTGCACAAAAGGTCGGCGATTCTGGCTGAACAAAATTAGGTATTTTTAAGAAAATGTCACCCTGATTCCGAATATACCCCATGTTCATATACCTTAAATGGCTCCTTAGTGCGTTTTTCGTGAGAGAAAAAAAAAACACGTTTTCGAAATATTTTTCAACTTCGCTCCTCCAACTGTAATTCAAAACAAGTTTTGTTACATGGAAAAGATATACAGTACAATATTGTGCGTCGGTTAACCACCAAAAAGTTTCAAATTGATTCAATCATAAACAAGTAGTTGTGTTTTAAAGTTTGTTGTACTTCAAAAAATTACTACTTATTCGCAAAATAAGTTGATATTTAATGAAATGAATGATTTCTTATTAATGTTTTAGAAAATCCAATTCTGCTTCGATTTATCACCAACTCGTGACAATTATTTCATATCAAATGAGGCCACTCCTACTAAGCCGTCATTGTTACTTCCCGGTCGTAGAAACCGAATCATGAGCCCTATAGTCATTGTTTTGGTCCAGAAGATCTCTCTTACAAACAAAAAAGTTAAGGACTTGTTAGGAGTTTTGCCGCGCTAAATTGACTCTTCGGACCGCTGCGCATCGGTTTTACAAAATGTTCATCCTAAATTATGCTATTTTGAAATTCCCTACGTGAAACTTTAGAACATCTTGTGAGTTGGACACGAAGTGTGGTGTTAACACTTTTCGTTCATTAAATGCTAAATTTTATGTGTTTTAGGAGTAAAACTAGTTAGGTACATACTTAAAATATAGAGCTCTGTTATAAAGAAGTTGAACAGATCTGCAAGTGTTACCATTCCATTCAGCGTGAAAAATAACGTAGAAACCGACCCAGAACAACCCATTGGTTCTTAGAAGGTCATTTTTCATATAAACCTTCGATTTTTTAAAAAAATAAATAAAGACGCTTTTTAAAACTAAAACATCAGCAAAGTAAAATTAAAATTAAAAAGCATGGAAAGGGATTCTAAAAAAGCTTTTCAAGAACTTGGTTGAGATTTTAGCGGGGAAAAACGTCCACAAGAACTTAAAAACTTCGATGGATTTGAATTTTTTTGAAAAATAATTTGATCAAAATATTTTTCAATTTTCTGACAGAACAATTCCTCCTCTTCGTCCTAACGTCCGCAGAGTTCATTAAATTAAGTTATTCGTGATTCCTAAAAGTGTTGGAAACAAAGAAAAAGTGCTGAAAATTTCGTTATTTCCTCTCCTTGTGGTAGCTGGTGAAACTCATTGGAAGTTTCTAGCTAATTGAATGTGATTTGAAAAGATCTGGAATGACATTATCCATGGACAGGTACTATAAAGCCAGTGATAGGCCCAATTGGCATTTGCAAATGATCATGTGACTTGAAAGTGGATTGCAAGTGTCTTTTGGGCAGCGTAAACTAACCTTATTCATGTATCATTCAGCATACCTATATCCTTATTCGTTTTCTTGCAGCATCGAGCGACAGAATTGCTACGTTGTCAGAGCCGACGAACTGTACAACGAAGTGACTCAAGATGCATCTGGAAAAGGAGCATCCCAAGGAATGATCATAGGGTGCGCAATAGATACAGCAACAGGTTTCATTACATTCACCTGTGAAGGCAAAGACACCAAGCATAAATACCGGGTAGGAAACCTCACTTTACTTTCAAACGTTCAATGTTACATCATTTGAACCCAATTACCTGCCAAATACGTGTGTACTTAAAATGTTTACCGTTTTATTACGGTCAAATGTGTCAACATTTTCTCAGCAACCAAACACTGTGATACGTAAGTTTATTTTCGGACTTGCATAACACATAAAGTCTTATTATTTTATATTATTGCATTATTTAGTCCTAATTGTACCAACAAATAATCTGAGAAGTTAATTCAAAGATAGTTCATGCTTAAGATGATTCATGCTTCCTTTCTGGTGTACCGTAGTGTTAGGATAGTTTAAAAATGTAACATTGGTACAAATATAAATCATGCATATTTCCATTTTCAGATGGAACCAGAAACAAAACTATTCCCTGCCATTTTTGTAGAAGCTACCAGTAAGGAAATCCTTCAAATTGAGTTGGGAAGAACGTCAACCACCCTGCCTCTATCAGCAGCTGTGCTACGCAACTCAGAGAAACACGTTATCCCTCAAGTACTTGAGCCTTCAATATTCATTTCAGTTAAGCGTAACTTTTGATTACAGAAAATCAAAGTATTAATTTTGTTTCAGTTTCCTCCGAGATTTAAAGTGCAATGCCTCATACCGCATCAATGGGCAAGAGTGCCAAACGTCTCACTCCATGTACACGCGTTGAAACTTTCCGATATCAGAGGTTGGTCAATGCTTTGCGAAGACCCTGTTTCTATGATCGCGCTGCATATCCCAGAAGAAGATCGCTGCATAGATGTATTGGAATTGATCGAGATGGAAAAACTGTTATCGTAAGTTTATTTGAAGCCATTATGAGATGTGTGACCGTTATTTGTGAGATTCACGGAATTCTGAAGGAGGTGGGCTATAACCGACTCGATGTTTGGTCCCATTTCACGTACGACTTACCTTCACTGTTAGTCTAGTTAATGAGAGTAAAAAAAGACCAATTGTGGAGAAGTTTTTCTAAGCGAATTTTCATGTATTTTGCGGTAGAATCCAAGGAGGTAAATATTATTATATAGTCGGAATAATGAATTATGACCCAAAAAATGGACATTTGTCAGTTTTTCGCTTTTAACTAAAAGTATAAACTTTTATTAAACATTTTCTTCCTCATACAAAAATAAGCTAGACAAAATTTCCTACAAATTATGTCATAAGTACACTTTTTACGCTGGATCAATTATTTTGACACAATCACGCATTGATAATGAGAAATATTCCTTTGTAGATTTTAAACTATAGGCCCACGGACGGATTCTAATTCAGTACAGCAAAATATATGGTAATCCGTCCAGAAAGAAAGAATGTTCCACTAATTGTTTCTATTTTCGATTTTACAACCCAAATGACTAGACTATACAATTTACAGTTTATTCTCCATACCTAATTGGATTTTAAGCACAGAAAGTAGACGATATTCGAAATTATAACCAAAGGAGCCATAATGTTCTTTTTGATTAATAAAATTATAGCTCATGAATGATGATAATAGGTCAGCGGATGAATCTCATATTAAAGTCATATATTAAATAATATTTGTACGTCATCAAGCAACTTCTCCGAATCCAGAGCTGCCTAAGATAAGATTAAAACAAATACCTACTAAAAACGAGAAACACAACAGGATCCTGGGAATCAATTGTACATCGCTACGAAATATAGGACATTGGGTTTCGAACAGTGGGCTGATTCCCATGTCCGGCATCCATTCTGAACTTGGGGCCAACGATTGGACCACTTTCAATACTTGGCTTGAATTTGTACCTATCTTCAGAAGCAGCAAGAATACTCCAGTAAACAATAACATGCAGTGAGCCTTCCAATCCCTCCGCTTTCGTCTATCACAAGAACTTCCTCATACGCATTGCAACCTTGGATTTATATAATTTCGCAGAACAATAATTACATATAGTTAATTTTTATCTACCATTTTTGTAAACTTCAATATACTGTGAAACAATGCAACTAAAAGTTGAGAATTTTTTAATGTACTCAGTTGAGAATTTTTTAATGTAGTCAGCTCGTAAGCATGTAAGTGGTAAAGGGTGCTCGCTTCGCTCATTGATCCCAGTGGGTATACATATCATTCGACTTCCTCATACTTACCATTAATTTTCAACCTCGCTATTACCGATCTCTAAAACACGTGTGGCAACAAAAGCAACACTTTTCTAAAGATTAAAAATAATAAAATAGTCATCTGAGCACAATTCGTTAGCATAATTACCTATTGAGGCGTTTCGAATATTAATTCCGGCAGATTGGACTTATCTTTGAAAATCGTATTACTTAGTCATTGGAATCGTAAAGTACATTATTTCCCAGCGATTAATTTTACCCTTTTCCCTCAAAAACAATGTTGTTCACGAGATTGATATAGTTAAGAATGAAGTGCTTATCGAAGGGGTACGTTTGTAAGAGTTTAGGAGTTTATCGTTTCTGCCGGACCTACCTACTCTATAAACGTATGAAGGCTGACAGAAGTGATCGGTTCCGTACAGACAAAGAGTATGGTCAACTTATGGAAAACAAAGTCTTAAATCCGGTTATCTATTCCATTCGAAACGAGTACTTCAATTTAATACTCGAAATTAAATTTTACTGGTATAACTTGAACTGCTATCTGTCTTGTAAACCTATGATTGATTACCTATGGTTTCAGATTCCACGCTCATACTCTCACTCTCTACGCAGCGCTCTGCTTCCAGTCCAATTACCGAGCTGCCCACGCACTTTGCCATCACGTCGACCAGAAACAGCTTCAATACGCCATCAGAGCAGAGTACATGTCAGGGCCTCTCCGCCGAGGTTTCTACGATCTCCTCATCGCTTTGCACATTGAATCCCACGCGAATACCATGTGCGTCATTCTATAAATCCGTACGAATATTAGTTGTATATTCTCGGGTAACTTTTACATTGAAGTATAGTTCTTCCAAACCAAGCCAAAAATATTCATCAAAATATTCTGCTCATCATCAAATTTTTTGTATAGCGAATGAAACAAACAAATCAACACTTTTGGCGAATTTTCTTAGAAAATTGAGCTATTGCAATGGCTCAGAAAATGTTAAAATGAAAATATTTGAAAAAATTCTTCATTGAATAAGTTTTGAGGCATTCTGAAACGAATCCTAGAGTTTAACACTTTTTCATATATATCATAGATATGTCATTCCAGACGGTAACCCTCCTTAGGATTGTGATCAAAATTCCGTTATTGCGCCAAAAAAATCAAGTTTTCCAAACGAAATGATGAATGAGTTCGTTGGCCAGCACTTTTTGAGCACATTAAATTGGTCAAATTTAAAAAAAAAATGTTTAAAAAATCACTAAGAACGGCAAAAAACGGCTAAAAATCGGTCAATTTTTATTTTTTGGCAGAATGTTGCTCAAATAAAGTTTATTAATTAAAAATAGAACATTCAAAAATTTATGTACAAAATTACGCTGAAAAATGTACTTCAATTTCAATAAATTTTGCTAAAAAAAAAATCGACAAAACTACCACCAAAAAAGCTAAAAATTCGAAACCTCTGAATAGTAGATCATTATTTAGAATACGTTTTTTGCCATAAAATTAATAGTTAACAATTTCCTTGCACTCAAAAAGCTCAAATTCCAAAACAATTTAACATTATACCGTAGATAATATACGAAAATTCGTTCATACAATCATGCTGCATGACTGGAACTTTTTTTATTTTGGCAGGGAAATATGCAAGAATGAATTTATCATACCACTGGGCCCAGAATTGAAGGAATTGTATGAAGATCCAGATATGGGAAACAGTCTAAAGTCACTGCAATCTGTGTCTGTCATGCCAAATATGAAAATGTCAGACATAACTACGTAAGTACTACACCAAGTTCATGTTCGGAAGCACTGTAATGATCATGAAACATCTTATCTCGTTTTCAGTTTCTGTGTACGTACTTCTCTCATTACAATAAGAAAAAATGTTTGTATAACTGCAAAATGCATTCATGTTCCAGAGAATCCACAGAAAATATACAAACATTGTACAGCCCTTATTTCCCATTGGATGCTGTCCGCGATTACATCATGGTAGCTCTGCATGAAGCGGTTGAAATCAGCCAAGTCCATAATAGAGATCCGATCGGGGGCTCAAACGAAAATTTCTTCCTGTAAGTACCATTCCAAGTCTACGAGTATAAATTAAATCCAACGTTTCTGTCGGTTGCATGAAATTTCATGAAAATTTACGTTCTAAATTTCGGGTTTCAGGCCTTTGTTGAAATTGACAGACCGGCTCCTGCTTGTCGGTATGTTGAGGGACGAAGATGTGATGAAGCTTCTCATAATGTTCGATCCAGAGACATGGGACCCAACGTTCGAAAAAGGTTGGTAAATTAACCTTGTAAGCCACTCTATATTGTAAAAATTCTATTATTTTATACAAAACTTCGGCTGATCTATGTGGATGTTTAGAGGGTAAGGATGAGCATCGCAAAGGCCTCCTTCAAATGAAGATGGCAGAAGGTGCGAAACTCCAGATGTGTTACATCCTGCAGCACTTGTGTGACATCCAGCTCAGGCATCGCATCGAGCAAATCATCGCATTCAGTTTCGACTATTGCGGTGACATTCAAAACGTAATTTGACAACGTACTTTTTTTAATTCTACATAAATGGTGGTATTTCATAAACTCAACCGATTCTCATTTCTGTAATAGGATCAGCTGAGAAGATACGTCGAAATTAAACAAACAGATCTCCCAGCATCCGTCGCTGCAAAGAAAACTAGAGAGTTCCGTTGTCCGCCTAAAGAGCAAGTACGTATGTTTTTCAAAATGTATTCCTCACATAAATGCAACTTTTCTCAGGTTATATAAAAAGTTAGTAAGGCCAGAGTTGACAATATTTGTCACACACACATACACATATATACTCAGACACACAGACATACATCTACGGTTTTCTCACGGATTCGATCTTAGAATGGTCCAAAACGGACCATTGCGATTATTTTTTATTTTTTTCCTCATGCTTGGGTTCCCCCCCCCCCCCCTCTCCTGCATCAATTCCAGTAGGTAGTCGTCTTGTTAACGAAGCCTCGCCTATAAGACATTGCTTCAGAGAGACGTCCTAAAAAGCACAAAACGTCTCACTAGGAACATCTGGACTCACTTTTCCGACCCATCCACATGTCCTCTTCATTCCAGAGGGCAAATCACAATTTTTGTTTAAAAACCACAATTTACATTGTCATGTTTAAAACTATATCTGTTCGTACGTTTCTATCTTAGGGGGGAAAAAGGAAAGAGAAACGTACGAGTAGACTGAATTTAGTGTTCCGGGACTTAATAACCCACTAAATGAAGCATAATTATTTAAAATAAATGCATTAAAAATGGCATGAATTAGTGGAAGCCTCACGTCGAGGGTGAAATATCTCGTTCACTGGCGATGGAATCGGCACTTCAGCTCCGCAGGTAGTTGACGTATTTCCGAATAAAATTGTGAATAGGATATAGGTAATATGATAATGGGTTTTGAATGAAATAGTGTCCGGACGTTGTTGGACTTATTACCGCTTTTGGAGTTTGGAGAGATGGTGGGTGTGAAGATCAATTAGGGAAAAGAACATGGCGTCTCATGCATTTTGTACATAGTTCATCATAACAGCGGAAAAATATAGTTTAAAATATGAGATCAAACAATATCGCTTGGCGATAGATAATACTTTGATAAGTATTTTTTCAAGTATTATTATTTTTTTTTTTTGTATTATTTTTTATAAGTATTATTGATAAGTATTAATTATTTATTGATAATCCTATTTCGTTTCAACAGATGAACGCTATTATTTCTTTTAAAAATCTGGAAGATGACGACGAGGCATGTCCGGTAGGTACCGATCTGAAAGAAAAATTGAACGGATTCCACGAGCAGCTACTGGGCAAAGTGTCTCTGTCAGCACTTCAAGAACCACAAGAAGAGGTACGTTGAATAATTTCATTTAGCGTTTTTAACAAAACTTTCTTATCGTATAGGCCGCTTAAGGTGACAATAAAAAATTATTGAGAGAAGGTGAACAGGGAAAGATATGACAGGAGATGTGGTGAGGAAAGGAAACGAGTGAAAGAATAAATATTAATTTTGTGAAAAGATAGAAATAGTTATTACAGGACAAAGGGCAAAACAAATAGGAAACTTTTAGATACAGAGATTGTTGATATATGGATATCTCTTTCAACCTAATTAATCAGAGCCAAAAGATGTAATGCGTCTAATTTGAAAATGAGAAGGTGAAATATGGACTGGAAAGTAAAACGTGATTGACGTGATGCTTGGAATGCTCTGAAGTGAAAAATTCAATCAAACGACAGTTTGATTAAAACAAATTTACGAATGAAAAATCACGTCACGTTTTCAACCGAGCTGCAAATAAGTAGGTACCTAGTTGATATTTAGTGTACCGTTAGATTGTCATTGATAACATTTTCACTGGAAAGAGTCATAGATCCACCTACTAGATATCTTTAATGTTTACCAAATACCAGATTTAAATACATACTTCTCCGTTTCTTTAGCTTCTTCTCTAGCAAATCTGCTTCATTTGCTGAACACTGAACTGATTTTAAATGTTCAGGGATGGTGCGGGTTAGACCCTAGACAATCGCTTCATTGTTTTTCATGAGTTTCATCGTCGTAGAGCCCTACGACAGAAGGTAGAGTTTCAGTACTTAACAGTACAGTTTTCACGTAGCTAGATTACTTTCAATAATCTTGTCTCATCTTTTCGTCACCTACAACTTCTCCTATGACCTTATTACGATAAGTGAAGGAGCAACAATGTCCTCCCAACTTGTAGGACGAATTTTCCTGAACCTAAACCTACGTTTCCATGCTCTAATGTTCTGCGTTTCCCAAATTTCGGTTGTGCAGGAACCAGAAACAGAAGCGGATAAGCCTGGAGTTTTCAAAAAGATGTACAACTTCATCAACAGGGTAAAGGAGCTGGATGAACCACCAAAAGAGGAGCCGGAACCAGAGAAGAAGACCCCGGAAGGTAAGTAATTTTCCTTTTTATTTTTTGAAGGCATTTCCCCTTCCTAGAGGTTACCTTGCATTGCCTGACGCCAGGATTTTCGGTTTCTCTACTGCTCTTCATCGATGTCCCGCCTTCGCTTTGTGATATGGAGTCCTCCTCTCCATGTGACACGTGGACGTATTTTTTCCCAGCGAACCTCAGGCGACCAGTTCATAGCTTATTTGTGCCACCTACCATCAGGCACTCTTCTCAGGTGGCCACGCCATTCCAGAATCCTTTAATCGAGACGGAGAGCTACTGGTTCTGGTAGCTCTATCGTGGCTCTTATCACTTCATTTCGGATTCTTTCCTGCCAGGCAACTTCATCTGAGGTCATCCATTTCCACAGCACACAATCTCTGTTGGTTTCGCTGTGAAAGGCCAATCTTCTGACCCATATAGGATAATACGACCACCGTTTGCAAAATGAGCTTTACCCGAAGACATACCTCTGTACTCCATAGCACCTCATTCAGGGATTGCACTGCGACGCGTGCTTGCTGAGTGAGCCTATCAATGTCTATTTAACAACTACCCTTCGCCTCCATAACTGACCGTTAATATGTGAAGTGGTCGAGAGACTTGACCATCCCGAAATCTGGATCTAAAAGGTCTCTTCCTTCACCATCTACTATCAAATACTCGGTCATTTGGATATTGATTTTGAGACCAGGTAGGTATTTTAAACGCTTCATTCAGCTTTCTGAACGTGAACCTAGTAGCATGCCGGTCTGGGCCACTACTACTTGGTAATCAGCAATTAAGAGAGGATATACGTACAACAGAATAATTAAATATGAAACCATTTATGCCGAAAAGTATCAATTTTCAGGTGCCTAGCTAACAGAAATAAGTGTGATATGAGATGCTACACTCGTCAGGTTGAATACCTAGCTACTTTTTCGGAATTACGATTTTTGAGTGAAAAAACAATGTTGACGCCAGCCTGCTTGCTAAAATCAACAGATACAAGTACCTACTCCTAATGGGGATCTTTCGTCTGTTGAGATTTCACACTTTTCACCTCAGATTCGGATTCAGCCCCCAGAACCAATTTTCAGCACAAAATACCGTTTAGTTTTTCCAATAAACGGGTAGGAAGATCATGCGTGACATAGTAGTTGCAAGGGAGTTCAGGGTTCCCCTTCAGACGGGCGGGAGCCGTGACATCATCGTGCGAATGAATTTCGAGAGCCCTATTACTGGTCAAATACCCATCATGCAGCGCCTTTTTGGAAAGCTCCTGGTCAGGTGTTTCTATTGAGAAAATAAAAAAACTATGAAAATTCCCCATCCTACCAAAACACAAACGACTAAGAACAAACACAGCTACAAACTACTTTGACTGTTATCAAATACACGTTACAATAAATTTATCATTACTTATATCCATTTTCAGAGGTATTCAGAAAGGTGCTGAACAAAACTATAGTCAGGTGGGCAGAAGAACATCAAATAGAGACGCCTAAATTGGTTCGCGAAATGTTCAGGTAAGAAGTTCCAATGATCAAGTCATGTCAAAATGTTTATCAACATTTATTTAGATTAGAATGGAAGATATTCATTTTCAGCGTGTAATGGTCATATTTTTCTACATTTTATTCCCGAATCTCAACTTGGTACTTCATTTTTTGTCGATTAATCAATAATTTCTTATGTTTTATCGATTATGGCTGTACGAAAATTACACGAAAATCCTTCAAAATGCTAATAGTTCGAATATATGTATGTATATTTTGAAATTACTAGCTAATTTTTTCTCAAAAGGACAGCGTTTTCAAATGTTTTTCACGCTTCTGGTCCTCTGTGTGCCGCTTCGAATTGGACTCCTAAACTGAACAAAAGTCTATAGATGTTTCAATAGTCTCGAAATACAAGCAAAACAGCTATCCCCCTGAAACCGTAACTTTTATCCCCATTATATTTAGTATCAACACAATATTAATTTCACGTATTAAATCTAAATAATCAAAACCATTCCTAAAACAATTCTTAAATCATTCCTCGTGTCACCCTTTACTGAAGATAAGTAGTCAGTCTGATTAATTAACCTAATTACTTCCGTTGACGATCGATCTATATGCCAATTAAAATTGATTAGATGGATCATATTAGAATGTGTCCTTAAGTGAACATTAACGTTTATTATTCTGTCGCATTATATGCTTCATTTGGTTGTCACGTCCCGAATTAAGTACAATCACCATTGGCCGTCGAATTAGAACAGGTTTTGATATCTTCCATGAACGTTTTCTGTTGTTAATCATACTTATGAATGCTATTACTAAAAACTTACAAATCGTTGTTTGTCAACATATTTTTCTCAGCCTGCTGGTCAGACAATATGACACGATTGGAGAAATCATGCGGTCGTTGAAAACAACTTACGTCATAAACTACAAAACCAAAGACGATGTGGCGCTCATGTGGGTCGCACTAAGTCAAATTCGAGCGCTGCTCCCAGTACAGATGTCGCACGAAGAGGAGGCACTGATGAGAATGAGATTGAAGTGAGTTAAGACGATTGAACTCCTCTTTTATATGAATTCAAACCCTTATCGTGGATACAAAATGCAATAAATAATTTCTAATATGTAATTTCATATATACTGGTCATTCGTTATCGGTTCGATCATTTTAATACGTTCTGTATTTCTTCCGCAGAAAATTCGTCAACAACCACACATTCTTCCAGCATCCGGATCTCATCAGAGTGTTGAGAGTGCATGAAAACGTGATGGCAGTTATGATTAATACGCTTGGCAGACGGTCGCAAGCACAGTCCGACACACCCCAAACTGGTGAAGGCGGTGAACCAGTGGCAAAAGAAAAGGTATCTACCCGCAGTATCTGCTTAGCATCTGACATGAAATGGTCTGAATCGATTACAATTTAAACGAAAAAGCTCTAGAATATAAAGCTTTGACGTGAACAATTGCACAATTGCAGTAAGTAGTTGGTGAGAATGAAGTTAAAATTGTCTCCGTGGAACAACGTCTAACCTTGAAAATACGACAAACATGATGGGTTTTTTAGGAAATCTAAGTTGGAAGAAAAGCATTTTTCGAGGGAAAAAACCTTCATATCAGCATAAAATTACAAAAATTTGTATTCATTCAGGCAAATATTTATAACATTTGAAAAGTTTTAAACACTTAGGGACATTTACAATTTTGACACAAAGGGTATTTAAAATCAAAAAAGGATGCTAAAATTCGTACTTTCAACAGCCGTAAACGACAATACATTTCTATAAAATATCTTGAAGACTGTGTCGTTAAATCCATCAAAATCTCACTGCTGTTGTTAATCGTATCTCCCTCTCAGCGGAGCAGGTACTTGAAATAGCAAGTCACACCTATTTCCCGAATTTCATACCAATCCTTCGAGCCGTATGGAAAACATAGCTAGGTATGTAAAGGCTAGGTCTTTGGCCATGTCCCATCGGGGATATTCATTAAACCGTTGGAGATCTCTACTAATAAACCTCTGTCAACAGGACACATCACACGAAATGGTCGTATCTTGCTGCCGCTTCTTGTGCTACTTCTGCAGAAGCTCAAGACAGAACCAGAAGGCCATGTTCGACCATTTGGCTTTCCTCCTAGAGAACAGTAATATTCTCTTGTCCAGACCTTCACTGAGAGGATGCACACCACTAGACGTTGCCTATTCCTCAGTAATGGAAAACACAGAGCTTGCCTTGGCGCTGCGGTAAGAACTGGTTTGGTATTCCTGTAGACAAGAATCCATACCTACTATTACTACCTACTGTTCTCAATATAAATTAAATTTACGTATGTTCATCTAAATGTTTATGTTGTCCTCTCTAAAACCATAGTTTCTTAGAGTCTATAATGGTGGGGATTCTAGGAATGGTATTCTACCTATGATAAATGCGTACGTACATTCGTGTATCCCTTGAAAATTTATCGTTGAAATCGTTTGAAAAAATTAAAAATATTTATTATTAAAAATCTATGTCTCACATATTTTTTATCAGCCCTTCATTCCATTGATCACTCTTTGATTTGAATCTTCAGTTGATTTTTCGGCAATATTGTGCTCTAAGTAAAAAAAAACCCCAAGCCCTGAAACTGGATTTTTTCATTTCATCCCAAGACATGACAAAGACAAGCTAAACAAAGATATAAGCAGATAAAAAGATCAGAAACAAACATATTAACAGAAAAACAGACATATGATTACACATTTCTATGATATTATAAGATTCAAGTGGGCAGATCAACTTAACTAATTTGGTATGCCAATTAGGCAAATTTTAATTTGGGATTGTAGACAAATAAATGAATTAGTGCCATAACATCAATGGCTTGAATGAAATAGTACCTAGGCCTACAAAAGTTATTGAATAATCCCAAAGAACTAAATATCTGAAAATCAATCTGCCTGGCAATCCATTATCATTAAAATCTTCATAATGATGTCTGAGCCGCACCATTTTCTACGATTCTTTAAAATTGTGTTATTTGTTTATAATGCATACTCTATAATCGACTATAATAATTAATTTTGTAAAATATCGTTATAATAATAATTAATTCATGTCTTTTATATTGCAGTGAACACTATCTTGAGAAAATTGCCATTTACTTATCCCGATGTGGCCTTCAATCTAATTCTGAACTGGTTGAGAAAGGTTACCCTGACCTAGGGTGGGATCCAGTGGAAGGAGAGAGATATTTGGATTTCCTCCGATTCTGTGTCTGGGTTAACGGTAAGTAAAAGTATGCTATGATAGTACGAGTAGAACTGCAGTTTGTCTTTATCGTCTAGTACTGACGTTTTCAATCCTTAGGAAATGTTTCTGAAAGACAGCACAGAGTTTTGCTAATATTCGAATTACGAGTACTTGAGTGTTATTTATATTGAAGCCCCAACTCGTTCCAATCCCATTCCTTCCTATGATTAGATTTTTACAGTATTCACAAAATAGTATGTACGATGTGCGTGGTATGTTGGTATGTACTTTGCAATGGTATGTAAAGGTTGGTTATAATCCAATGTAACGTGATCTTAACGCAAATTTCAGGAGAGAGTGTTGAAGAAAATTCAAATTTGGTTATCAGGCTGTTAATCAGGCGACCGGAATGTCTGGGACCCGCTCTCCGTGGTGAAGGTGAAGGTCTTCTGCAGGCCATCATTGAAGCCAACAAAGTAAGCAATTTTGCTCTTTTTGCATAATCCAAGAACATCAATAGGATCAATACTGCACTAAATCGTCATGAATATTTCTAACGAATATTTCCCAATCCCTTTCGGATATACCATTTTGGACTGTGCAATGCATTGGTGAGTTATGAATGCGTCTAATTTTCGAATCAAACTGTCACAGATGTCTGAGAGGCTTCAGGACAGAAGAAAACTGCTGGAAGAAGGCCAGGATGGGGGTTTGATCGCGTTTGAGCACCCACTACCAGAATCAGATGAAGACGAGGATTACATCGACACTGGTGCTGCGATCTTGGCTTTCTATTGCACGCTGATTGACTTGTTAGGAAGATGCGCACCTGATGCATCCGTCATTGCTCAGGTAACTTTAGTATGACTTTATATTGTACTTTAACTCACAATAATTCATAAACATATCAAAATTATAAACTAGGTACAAACAATTAAAATTAAATAAATTACTATTAAAAAAAAGAAACATCTAAATGGTAGACTAATAACGAAAGTCGGTTCCCCTATTATCAAAATATAGAAGAGACCCTATTATAATTTTCAATGAAAAACTTATCAAAGTAATTGCTTATTAATCACCTCCACTTGTTATTAAATAACTGTTCCATTAAATACGCTAATGGGTAGACAAACGAAGCTATGATCAGTTCCAAGATAATATTGAACGTATTTTGTAAAACAAGATAAATTCCATTAAATTTTAGACACCATGTATATGGAAAAAGTTAGCACTTTGAGAGAAGGTAAGTAGGTCGCATCGAGTGTCGCGAGTGATTTAGTTCGTAGGTAAGTAGGTGCTACCTATGATGAACGTCAATACTCATGTTCCTGGGAAGCCGCACGTATCAGAGTCATTAAACGGCATTTCACCATCTGACAATCACTTCCTCCCCCTTCACCATCTCACCACTCTTATTCACAATGTAGTGGATTTATATAGGTTTTACTTGGCGTAGGTAGGCCAAGTCGGACATTTATATCCCGGTTATGCGGGTTGGTCTCCGGGTCACCCCCGCGAGGAATGCGGGTGGAGCCGCCAAGGTCAACTGGTTTGGCGGACTGAAAGGGGAGATAGTCCGTGTCGCAGCCGCGTGGAGCGCTAGGCTCGCGTAGCAAGTGCTGGGTTCGATCAGTTTGGTACTGAGCCGTTTTGTAATATTCCGGCCTTAGATTTATATCTGAAAGGGGAATATGTTGAGCTTGGTTGAGGTACTGAAAAGTATCCTTCGCTTTTTGTGCATTTGGAGTGTATTTGACACTCGGATCGGCCGGGTAAGCCTGCGTCGAATATCGTGGGTATTCGGACAGCTTGGTCGAATCGTAATGATCGGCTTCAGAGCGAGTCTGAAAGGTTTCCTCGATCTTTTGTATAGGCGAGGCTTGTTCGAAAGTTTCTCGAACGAATACGTCGGGCGAGAAGGCGATCCGGACGTGAGGGTCGCGCCTTGCGCTGTCGCTGGGTTCAGCGGATTCGCCGTGTGGCCGGTAGGGCGCACTACGTGGGCTACTCGGCCCGGCTTCGCCGTCGTCCTCCTCCCCTTGCAAGGGGAAGTAGGAAGGACGACGTTCCATCGAAATGATCGAGTTTTAGCTCGTTTCGATGCCTCTATGTGTGAAAAATAGAGGGTTTTGGAGGTGGACTCGCTTGACAGAGCGTCTTTCCAATGCTCGGATGTCAGGGTCCTACCTCGTAGCCTTGAAAAAGGCTTCCTTAGACGGTAAATTAGAGCGGAGGAGCTGAGTAATTTACCGGCGTGCCCACAGCGGTCGGTTACGAGCTTAAGGCTACGTAACCCGGGCGACACGGCTCGGAACGTCCCTCGGGCGTGCGAGCTAAAGAGAATATCGATAGCTGCACCGGGTGGCGTC
This sequence comes from Adelphocoris suturalis, assembly GCA_030762985.1. Classification (NCBI taxonomy): domain Eukaryota; kingdom Metazoa; phylum Arthropoda; class Insecta; order Hemiptera; family Miridae; genus Adelphocoris; species Adelphocoris suturalis. The sequence goes on from CM061044.1 coordinate 89,184,697, forward strand.
CTGACAGATGAACTACGTTGGGCAATGAGCAGGATGAATAATCACTGGACTCGTAGATGCCAATGCGAGATCTGCGTGGAGAGAAGGACTGGCTTGTAGAAAGCAGTAGGAAACCGTTCTTGAGATGACTTCGTAAGGCAGAAGGTTCGTCAGCGTAGAGCGTGTAGAATTCTTCGTACTTCAGAGTGTGTCGTCGTCGAGAGCGGAGAGTGGAATGAAATTCGGAGGGCTCCCAGCGGGGTATTTATAGGGAGGTGGCCGCCTCCTGGTTGGTCCGCTTAATTTCATAAATTCGACTGTGCAATCTCATTGGTTCGCACAGTGTTTTCTCAGTATCTGTGCATATGATAGCTGAGTTGGTCTTTCGAGGTGGTTTCCCTGCGTCCGTCGCTGTGACGGGGTCCCCGGGGGTGGCTGAACGACCTTGAGTTTTCCTGTTTGAGGTTTCTCATTCAAGGCGACTTGTTTCGAGATGTTTGTCGTATCTCTCTCGCCCAGTAAATGTTTGGGGAGGTCGCCTTGTGTGTTATTCTTTAATATTTCACTTTTGGGAGAGAATTTCGTATTTTCTCTCTGGTGAAATATTTTGTTTGACGGAGTTATAATTCGACGTCTTGTAAATATTTTTGTGTTGTATCTACCTCTTTTTGGTAGCCCTGAAAAGGGCTGTTGACAAGAGGGGGTGGATTTCACCACAGGGGCCCTCCCAAGACGTCGTGTTAATAACGACGACGCCGGTTGGGGTGATTCGAGCGCCGTTACCCACCTCTCGTCGAATTTGGTAGAGGGGACGTGCCTTCTGGCAGATTTTCGGGGAGTTTTCTCCTTACTTTCTGTCTGATTTTGTGACACAGATTGCCCTTGTGATACAGCTTCTTCCGAGTGTAGAGTATAAGCTGGTTTGATTTGCTGTTTGGGAACTTTTTTAGTATGTTCGCCAATTTGCACTGTAACCGAAAACTTATCTCTTTTAACCACTTTGAATGGTCCCGTGTAAGGACATTGCAGAGAGGTGAGCTGTGTGGGCACTCTGATATAGACATGAGTACATGTATCCAAATTTTTGGGCATGTTTACGGCATATTTCGTATTATTATGTTTAATATGCGTAGGCCGGAAGAAAAGAGGTTCCGAAAGGTTCGTAGAAGTTACGAAAATGTCTCCTGGGAGTGGCACGTCAATTCCGTAAACTTTTTGGAAAGGCGTAGTTTCGGTCGCCGGGTCTACTGCCGTACGCATGGCGAGTAGAACTTTGGGAAGTGCGTCGAGCCAATTTTCGTTTTGAGCTTTGAGAGCCTCTTTCAAAGATCTATTTCTGCGTTCTACCATACCGTTTGTTGATGGTTTGTATGGTAACGTGTGAGTATGTTTTACTCCGAGACGTTCCATAATGGAATTGAACAGATCTGATTCAAATTGAGTGCCCTGATCACTTGTGATGTATTTAGGTACGCCCTTTGAAGCTACCCAAATATTGATAAAGGCATTTGTGATTGTGGTTGGTTCGATGTTGTTAAGAGGGACTGCCTCTAGCCAACCCGTTGCTCTATCAACCATCATCAAAATGTAACGTTTCCCTCCTTTTGCTAAAGGTAAGGGTCCGGTAATATCAACGTGTACGTGTGAAAATTTGTTTGCCGTTTCAAATTCGGAGTAAGGGAGCTTCACGGAGCGCGTGATTTTTGCTCGTTGGCAAGTTTCGCACGCTCGGACCCAGTTTGAGACATCTGCACGTAGTCCGTGCCAAAAATATCGTTGTTTAACTTTATACACTGTAGAGTGTATACCTGGGTGTCCCAAATTGTGAATTTGGCTTATTATTTCTTCCCTTATTTCGTTTGGAATATAAGGTCTAGGGTGTCCTAGGTCTAGGTTACACCAAATTTCTCCTTGAGAGAATTCAACTCGTGTGAGTTTCAATTTGTCCTCCGCGGTAGGGGGAGAACGGATTTGTGAGTTTGAAATGTGCAGTAGAAGATTGCATTCTATTGCAGCCGTAATTTTCGAAATTTCGGCTATGGGTGGACCCTCGTCCGTCTGGGTTGAAATTGATTTCGTTTGAATTTCAACCGGATCGAAGGGTCTGGAGAGTGCGTCGGCGACGACGTTGCTCTCTCCGGAAATATGACGAATGTCACTCGTCATTTGAGAGATGTATGTTAGCCATCTTAATCTCATTTTAGAAAAATGTGCATTCTTCTTAAGCATCGTGCCTAGCAGAGGCTTGTGATCCGAACAAATATGGAAAGATCTGCCGTCCAAGTCGTTGTGCCAGTGAATGCACGCTTGGTAAACGGCGAACATTTCCTTGTCGAACGATGCTTTGTTCTTCCATTGTTCTGGAATTTCCTTACTGAAAAATCCCAATGGTTGGTACGATTTCGAGCCATGTTTGTCCGTAATTTCTTGTTCTAGTGCCGCTCCGATGTGTGTGTCGGATGCGTCACAGACTAATCTCCACTCCGCCGTAGGGTGTGGGTGAGCAATGTTATGCAATGTTGCTTTGATCATTGCTTGCTTTAAGCTGTTGAAAGCTTTTTCTCTCTCTGATGTCCATTCGATAGGTGTTCTGTCATTTTTTTTGTTTGACTGAATGGAGTCATACAGAGGTTGTGCCGTGTGAGCGAATTTGCTTGAGCATGCTCGGTAGAAACCACACATACCTAGGAATCTGCGTAGACTTCGTACGTCTACTGGCCTAGGAAATTGTTCTATGGCTTCTATTTTATCTCGTTTAGGAATTATCCCTTCCTTCGAGATAGTGAAACCCAGGAAATCGACGGTAGGTTTTGAAAAAATGCATTTATCAAAACCTACTCGAAGTCCGTGTTCCCCTAGTTTGTCAAAAATTTGTCTGAGGTGGTTCATGTGTTCGTTATAATTTTTAGAAGCCACCAGGATGTCATCTAGGTATACAAATGCGAAATCAAATTTTCGCATGATGTTGTCCATGTATCTTTGCCATGTTTGAGCCGCTCCGGCCAAACCCATGCTCATTTTCTTAAACTCATAAAGACCGAAAGGTGTAATAATTGCAGTTTTATGAGCGTCATCTGGGTGCATTGGAATATGATAATACGCTGATTGTCGCTAATAATAGTCGCATAATAATAGTCGCAGCCTTTTTGCTAGTTTTGGAAGCAGTGTTTGTCTTCCAAGTGCAGTGTTCTGGGTCTGCACATTTGCGAGTTTCGTTACCGAAACGTGCGTGGTTTCGACAGACATAGGCCGTCGGTTTGTGAGGCTTACTCTCCACTGGTTGGGGTTTGAACTCAGCTTGTTTCGAGAGGGCCTTTTTGAAACCAGTATTTATGGGTTTCGGAGTAGATTCTACTCCTCGTATGTTCAGAGAAGTATTCTCTGTTCTGTACGCGTGTAGCGTATCAGCTAGGTCGAGCCGGGAGGTCGTGGTAGGCTGAGCTGCGACCATACCTCGTGCTTCGATGGGTAGAGTCTCGATCCACTTTTGAGTGATGAGAGCTTCTGAAAAGTACCCAACAGCTTTCGAGTACATTTCGTGGTACTTGGTGCTGGGTTTTTTGGCGAGAGATGCGGGGTCCTCGAGTGCGAGGAGCCTGTCCTGTAAGGACAACCCATATTCTCGCTGGAGGCGCTGTTTGGCCTCTTCGTAGGGTGCGTGGGGTGCCGTGAGGTAAGCTGAGTCGATAGCTTCCCTCATTTCTTCTGGTACCCACTTGTATATAGCTGAGAAGCATTCGTTCTGCGTTCTCAGGTGTTTTCGCACGCAGTATTGATCGAACTCGGCGAGTGCACGATCGATATTCTTGTTTTGGAAGATTGGTTTTTGATAATCTCCCATCTCCTCTAAAAGTGCTTGAAAGCCACTGTGTGTAGAGGGATGTTGCGTGAGATGTGGGGCGTAGAGGCCCGGCGGGGGTCGCACGCCCGCAGTGGTTCCCTGAAATCCACTAGCTTCATAAGAGGGAACGAAATGCTCCGTGTTAAGCCTGTTCAAAGGCGGGGTCACCATTTGTAGTGGATTTATATAGGTTTTACTTGGCGTAGGTAGGCCAAGTCGGACATTTATATCCCGGTTATGCGGGTTGGTCTCCGGGTCACCCCCGCGAGGAATGCGGGTGGAGCCGCCAAGGTCAACTGGTTTGGCGGACTGAAAGGGGAGATAGTCCGTGTCGCAGCCGCGTGGAGCGCTAGGCTCGCGTAGCAAGTGCTGGGTTCGATCAGTTTGGTACTGAGCCGTTTTGTAATATTCCGGCCTTAGATTTATATCTGAAAGGGGAATATGTTGAGCTTGGTTGAGGTACTGAAAAGTATCCTTCGCTTTTTGTGCATTTGGAGTGTATTTGACACTCGGATCGGCCGGGTAAGCCTGCGTCGAATATCGTGGGTATTCGGACAGCTTGGTCGAATCGTAATGATCGGCTTCAGAGCGAGTCTGAAAGGTTTCCTCGATCTTTTGTATAGGCGAGGCTTGTTCGAAAGTTTCTCGAACGAATACGTCGGGCGAGAAGGCGATCCGGACGTGAGGGTCGCGCCTTGCGCTGTCGCTGGGTTCAGCGGATTCGCCGTGTGGCCGGTAGGGCGCACTACGTGGGCTACTCGGCCCGGCTTCGCCGTCGTCCTCCTCCCCTTGCAAGGGGAAGTAGGAAGGACGACGTTCCATCGAAATGATCGAGTTTTAGCTCGTTTCGATGCCTCTATGTGTGAAAAATAGAGGGTTTTGGAGGTGGACTCGCTTGACAGAGCGTCTTTCCAATGCTCGGATGTCAGGGTCCTACCTCGTAGCCTTGAAAAAGGCTTCCTTAGACGGTAAATTAGAGCGGAGGAGCTGAGTAATTTACCGGCGTGCCCACAGCGGTCGGTTACGAGCTTAAGGCTACGTAACCCGGGCGACACGGCTCGGAACGTCCCTCGGGCGTGCGAGCTAAAGAGAATATCGATAGCTGCACCGGGTGGCGTCCTGACAGATGAACTACGTTGGGCAATGAGCAGGATGAATAATCACTGGACTCGTAGATGCCAATGCGAGATCTGCGTGGAGAGAAGGACTGGCTTGTAGAAAGCAGTAGGAAACCGTTCTTGAGATGACTTCGTAAGGCAGAAGGTTCGTCAGCGTAGAGCGTGTAGAATTCTTCGTACTTCAGAGTGTGTCGTCGTCGAGAGCGGAGAGTGGAATGATCTTCGGAGGGCTCCCAGCGGGGTATTTATAGGGAGGTGGCCGCCTCCTGGTTGGTCCGCTTAATTTCATAAATTCGACTGTGCAATCTCATTGGTTCGCACAGTGTTTTCTCAGTATCTGTGCATATGATAGCTGAGTTGGTCTTCCGAGGTGGTTTCCCTGCGTCCGTCGCTTTGACGGGGTCCCCGGGGGTGGCTGAACGACCTTGAGTTTTCCTGTTTGAGGTTTCTCATTCAAGGCGACTTGTTTCGAGATGTTTGTCGTATCTCTCTCGCCCAGTAAATGTTTGGGGAGGTCGCCTTGTGTGTTATTCTTTAATATTTCACTTTTGGGAGAGAATTTAGGATTTTCTCTCTGGTGAAATATTTTGTTTGACGGAGTTATAATTCGACGTCTTGTAAATATTTTTGTGTTGTATCTACCTCTTTTTGGTAGCCCTGAAAAGGGCTGTTGACAAGAGGGGGTGGATTTCACCACACACAATATAAAGGCCCGCTGCTTTCAGGAGTAGAAGACTCTGGTTAGGGAAACTGCTGGCTTGTACCTTTATTCACGTTACGTGTTTCCTAGGCAAAACCTACTTTAATATACGTTTAGGAAAACTGTAATATTCAATGAATGATACAGCTATCATTTATAAAGGAAAATCAACATTGTCGCATGCTTTCTTTCTATAGGGAAAGAATGAATCTTTGAGAGCCCGAGCCATTCTACGGTCTTTGGTTCCGCTGGAAGATCTGTTCGGCGTGCTGAGCCTGAGATTCACGTTGACGCATCCAGCAATGGGTCAGCCGGCCCCAACAAGTGACATCCCTTCTGGCCTCATACCCTCGCACAAGCAGAGCATAGTCCTGTTCCTCGAGAGAGTCTACGGCATAGAGACCGCAGATCTGTTCTTCAGGCTGCTAGAGGAGGCGTTCCTGCCGGATCTCAGAGCTGCAACCATGCTCGATAAGGTAGGACTCACTAATATTGATCCTTGTATTAGTACATTGTATTTATGACAAATTAATAAAACTGGATCAGGTGGTGCAAGGCCACCAGCTGATTTCCACTCCAAGATTTCCAGTCTACCACTCTTCCTGTCTAAAACCAGGAAATAAGGGATGCACCCAGTGGCGTGGCTAGACAAAAATATTGGGGGGGGGGGGGGGGGGGAGTATCATGAAATTCCCAACTGAACCAAAAGTATTCCCTACTCTAAAACAGGAAAATAAAAAGAAAAACATGTGTAGTATCACCAACTTATAAATAAACCAGCTACCCGGGGAATGGCCAGTGAATAAAATCGTGCCAATATTTTTCAATTGCAGGCTGACGGCGGTGAATCTGAAATGGCGTTGGCAATGAACCGCTACATCGGCAATTCCATCTTGCCGCTCCTTATCAGCCACTCGAATTTCTACGGCAACGCTGACAACTACGCGAGTCTTTTGGACGCGACACTTCACACGGCTTACCGCATGTCGAAGAACCGGATGCTCACCAAAGGCCAGAGGGAGGCGGTGTCTGATTTCCTGGTCGCACTCACAAGGTGACTTAACTTTTGGAATTACAAATTCCAATAAGGAATATACGGAAGTTTGTTTTATATTTCTGAATTAAGCGTGTGAAAGTCAATGATTACAGACAATAACCACGCTATTCTATTTACAATGAGTGGTTTTCTTTCTATGATTTTTCAACGTTTTAGCAAAAACTACGTCATCGCACCCCTCTTCTGTCTAGCGTAAAATTGTTCTGTTTGTCGAAATTTTGATAAATCTCAAAAATCAAACCACCCATCGCAGAAAAGTAAGGATGATGTCGAAATTCGCAAAATAAAATCTACTTTCATTTAAAAATAGTAAACGCAACGTTTTCAGGCCAATGGGTGTTCGCAGTTTTGGTTACTAACAGGCGCGGATCCAGAGGGAGGCTGAGGGGGCTTTAGCCCCCCCCCCCCTCCCCCTTTGGAACCAAAGTTACACTAGATAAAATGCGATTCGATATGTAATAAATACTTTCCTTGTTTAGTTTAAAAAAAGGTTGTCAAAATATTTTTTTGACCCACTTTATATTAAAAGTTCAGGCCATGGCCATATTATCAATCAATCAATCAACAAATTTATTCGCCAACATACAAAACAGCATAAAGCAAACGTAAAGTAAAAAATCAGAAAACAGGGGAAACAAGAGAGTGAGAAAAGAGTTTAAAAAAACAAAAACAAAAAAAACATGGTAGGCAAGAATTATATATGTGCATCCATATGTCTATTGCATGTCCTTTATAGCACCGAGGTTCTCCTCAAAATTATAAGGTGCTTTATCAATAAGCCAGGCTTTCAAATGTTTTCGAAAAGCCGTTTTGAGAAGCTTTCTTACATAGGGTGGTAGCAGATTGAAAATTCTTACACCATTCGAATCAGGATTCCTAATTTTTGTCACTGTTTAACTATATTTAACACTGTTTAACTTTATTAACCCTGAAATGCAACATTGTTACTCATTTGTCGATGCGACGAACACCATTAAAAAATCGTGATAAATGGATCAAAATAGGAGTTTATTGGAGTTTGAGGAAAGGAATGATTGAATTCCACATCTATGATAGTTGTTTTGTTTATTCAAAGAAAAAAGTTCAGAAATTATCGCAGTTTTGGTCCTTAGAATAACAAACTTTATTTTTCCTAAAATAGGTAAAAAATACCACACATTTTTTGGCATCATAAAAATTCCTGGACCATCGAGTAAATATTTTAGGGCTGAGAAATTTTTATCTCTGATAGTACATGAGTATAGGAATATAATGAGCAGTCTTGGGATCGAGTAGTACTGAAATGAGGGTTCAGGGGAATATAGTGAATAACAATGTCTATGATTCACTATTTTTTTTTTTCGAGTCAATTTTGAATGCTTGCTTATTTGTACCAATTAAATGAGTATGTACCGCATCATCCAATTTTGATTTTTTTCACAGTCAATTGCAGCCAAACATGCTCCTGAAACTATTGAGGAAGCTCACCGTAGATGTCTCCCAGTTATCTGAGTACACTACAGTTGCACTACGGGTAATATTAATAGAAATAATATCACGTTGTTATGGTTACCATCACATTAAACTTACGGATTGTGTCAGTGTAAAACGCATTAACCAGATTAACCTTGAGTAAGGGATGCAACATTGGAAGCAAGAGAACGATTTTATTAATTAATATACCTACATCAAAAACTCAATATTATCAGACATATTAATCAGTCCCTACCAATCAATATTCAACCAATCGATACCAAATCCATAAAATATCCCTAAAAGCCTATTATAAAGAAAATATTTCCGATAATAGATATATTTTGTCCCAAATTTTTCCAATCTCACCTACAACTCTTTTCTATTAGAAAAGGTTTTTCAGTATATATAATGCCTACTCATTTAGTTTCTACGATGTTTCGGTGATCATTGAATAAATTTTCTGGTGGCACCTGCCAACTACTTAGAAGAATTTAAAATTCAAGATAAAATACGTTTGAAAGAGAAATTCCAAAAAAACTAGGTTTGATATTAATACCATAGGTATCTTTACAGGACATAAATCCAACAACATAGGTACAACAAGCGGATTTTCGTAGAAAATTAAGCTACTGCAATGGGTCCAAAAAATTTTAAATCACTATTGAATTCCTTCATTGAAATCCGTATTGAGACATTCTGAAACGGATCCTACAGTTTAACGCTTTTTCATTTATATATATATATATATATATATATATATATATATATATATATATATATATATGTCATTCCAGATGATAACTCTCCTTAGCATTGGGATACAAATTCCATTCTTGTGCCGAAAAATCAAGCTTTCCAAACGAAAGGATGAGTTAGTTAGCCAACTCTTTAAATTTTAAACGCATTAAATTGGTCAAATTTCAAAAAATGTGCTCAAAAATCATTAAAAGTGACTTAAAACGTCTACAAATCGTTGAATATCTTATTTCTTTTTGGCAGAATTTTATTCAAAAGAAGTTAAAAACATTTAAGAATTTAATCATAAAATTATGGTGAAAATTTTACTTAAATGTCATTGATATTTGCTGAAAAATCTAGGTATTTAAAAACTGAAAAATTGCTAAACATCCAAAATCTGTTTTGAATCGTAGGATAAGATTTATAACGAGTTTATTTGCCATAAAATTGGGGGTTAACAATTTTTTTGTACTCAAATTCAAAATCAAAGTAACAATATAATACGATAATCTGCGAAAATTCGCACAAACGGTCATGCTGCATGACTGGAACCTTTATAATCGACTGAAAAAAAGGTTTACCTCCTCCTACTTATATTTCAAAAATTGAATTAGAAACAATGCGTCCGAAGCTTTAAGGAAGTCGATTTATAAGGGACATCCTGTTATAGAAGGTGCTGAAAATCAAATACGTTATAGAAGATGCTGAAAATCAAATACAACATTTTTCAGGAATAAAACCGCTACAAAGTGTTTATCCAAGTATTTATTTTTCTTAATTTAAATTAAGAACGATAGTCAAAAAGTTGTAATTTAGTTTAGGTAGGTACCCCCCCCCCCCCCTCTCTCCCCCATGTTGGGATCGATTAATTAAAACCTAGTAATCGTGATCATGAAATGTTCTCTTTATACTCTTTCACTTTTCCCAATTTATATAGGTAGGTACCTAAACATATAAGGTACATAATCAATAGAAATACAATTAAATTTCCTACTTTCTCAAACATCAGTATACTGATAATATAAACTAAATTTCATAATTTCTGTATTTAATATTTCTAATGCCTGGTTTATGTGACTCTCTGTCTGTCTTTTGATTTTCAGTTATTGACACTCCATTACGACAGGTGTGGAAAATACTACGGCACATCCGGCCAGGGTGGCTCCAGTGACGAAGAGAAAAGGTTGACAATGATGCTCTTCAGTAACATCTTTGACTCCCTTTCAAAAATGGTGAGATAATTATATAATTTGCCAACCTATCTTCTTTTCACCTCTTCCACAATTCCTATCAACATTATTTATATTTGCGGGCAATAATTTTTGCCAATGTAGTTAATCAACCAAGAGGACTAATTTGAAGAAGGGAAATTTAGCGGAAGGGAATAGGAGTAGGTGGTACCTAGGTAGGTACCTACCCTTACGAACAACCATCAATCGTAAAATAAGTTTATTCTAAGTAGGTATACCCATTGCCTATTTCTAGGTAGGTGTCTTATTGGTAGGAATGCTTCGTAAGATAAGCAAACTTATTCTCCAGAACATGTATTCGATAGAATTCTATTCTGTGCTATTTTTCAACGCCAGTAGGTGCAACATATTAAATCGACAATTTTGTGTCAAATATTTTTCCAATTTGTACCTACTCTTCTGCTCAGTTTGCTGAAACAGCAACTTTTGTCCAACTTGAAAGTTTTTGTGGAAACTTTGGAAAATTCCACGGAAAACTGATGAGTTTCTCTCCCAAAAGTTTCTTTAAGGGTTGAAAATGCATTAAAATTAAGATGGATAGTATTCGGCCCGGCTTTCTGTAGGTAACCAATGAAAATACATAGTCTCCCACTTTAAACACCCAGTTTTTGCAATCGGTGCAAGAAAAATCTACCCCCCCAGTTTTCTGATTCACCCCACACGACGCACAGTGGTCCAGTAACCCCGAAAAGTTGCTAAAAAGAGTAGGTACCTGTCGACATTGTTAAATGAGGACAAAGTTTGGCTTCTAAGGGTATTTCGGGTCGCTGATCAAAAATATGAAAGTAGGTATATTTCCTGCCAAAACAGTAGGTACATTTTGAAAATTACGCAAAAAAAAAACTCATTTTTGTGGTTGTATTTTGTGTAGGAACCAAAATGTTTTCTTTTTTTCCCCCACGTAAAAGCCAGTTGATATTTTCACATTTCCATATGCTATTGTTTTGGTGGGATACGGACTTCATATTTGTGTTAAGCATTTAAAAAAACTGTAGAAACCGATTTTATCCCTCTGGAACACTCAAAATTGCCACAGAAAACTGCCAAAACTAGTAAATAGGTATCATCTAATTCTATTGATATGGTAGGAAGCGGACTTCGCATTCGTCGCCAAAAAACAAAAAAAAAAAATCCCCTAGAAACGGGTTTTGGTCCCCACGCAGCAATATATCACCCCGAAGGTTGGTGTCAATAAATTCAAAACGTATCTCTTCGTATTTTTCTTTTATTTTCTTTATTTATTTATTTTATTTTATTTTTACTTTTTGTCATTCACGAGCTTTTTCCCGGGAATGACAAAGATAGCTTTTCACGGCTGCATTCGCAGTTTTTTAGTTGCCGGAACTAATTTTGGAGTCAAAGAAATTTTCAACTCCCGAAATTGAAAAAATGTTTCTGCTACCTAAAAGGCAGACTCAAAACCAAAAATAAATACAAATCAGTGATTAAAACATCTTGATGTTTCGACTTGAATTTTTCCACTTAGATCAGTATAATTAGTGGCAGTGCGGCGGTAGAGCACACTCCACTGATTTCTTACAATCAACAATTTCTTAATCAACTGTTTCTAATTAGGACTACGATCCGGAGCTCTTTGGCAAAGCCCTTCCATGTCTTACGGCCATTGGGTGCGCTCTACCACCCGACTATTCGCTCACCAAGAACTACGATGACGAATGGGAAGCGAATTCAGGAGAGTCTTCCAACGCTCAATACAACCCTCAACCCATCAATACCTCATCGTAAGTAAAAACTGTCAATTACTACAACCAACTTTAGTTTCGCAGATGCGCAATAGTTAATTATAGTACACAATTATAAAATAATGATCAACCAATCGCATAAAACACAGAATACCTGGAACACATAGGTACTAAACTACACCCGATTTTAAATGAAATCGGATGGATAGATCATAAAAATCGACGTAATGAGAAAATCACTATTGAGCATGCGCATTGGCCGCTATTGATCCAACGGCAATTTATTGGACATCATGAGCTAACTCGCACAATCCTTGAACATTTGTTCAAAATCGTCCATTTGTCTCGTAGCTTAGCCTGTGTCAACCGATTTTAGTTTTTTGCATGCGCAATAGTTACCTAACTACTAGTAGTTCTAAACCAATTACGATATAGGTAACCCTTCGAGTATCTTCCTAGAACGCGTAGGTACTCAATTACTCCCCAAGTTTGAACAAAATCGGACCAATATGTGATGAGAACTTGACGTTATAAAAATGCAGGTTAGCGTATAGAAACATGCGTACCTACGCTATTATAGAGCCAGTGACAGTTAAACTTAAAGGGGACTATCTAGGACTTAACCCGCACAATCCCTGAAAATTTCATCAATATTGGACTTTTACTTGGTATAATTTTGGGCATGACAAGGATTTACCACAGACAGACAGACACGGAACCGAAATTGATCAGCAAGCTCTGAAACGTAAAAAGCAAGCGCAATTTTCTGCACTTTTACTCTTTGTTATGGTGAAACACTTGTTCTTGTTTACCATGCATTACAAGTACCTGTAACTTGTTGTTTTATGAAATAGGCACATGTCACTTACAATTCCCCCTCATACCTCTCCCCTCTTCCAGTCATTGAAACGATTGGAAAAAAATGAACTGGATGATGAAATGACTTCATCGTCGAGTCGTTGAAATGTCGACATGGTAAGATCAGTCGGAACTCATTGGTGACGTTCCCCCAGACACCGACGCGAATACCTTACCATACCGTTGTCTGCAACATTGGCAACCCTGTCTGTAGCCCAATATTCATAACCTTCATCCTCATCAATCAGCTATCCTTGTTCAACCCTTGGGTTGAGAGCTGAATTACCTTGTAAGAAGGTCGAAATGAATTTGTGAATCCAATTTAATAACCTATGAATTTAGATACCTACCTACCTATCTAATTTCAGATTAAAATAAGTGAGGTAGGTATCGTGTTAAGATGAACCGTAACACATTGATCTATACTTTGATGTATACAACAGAAATATTATTCACTAACAGGCCTTTCTTTTTTTCAGGGTTTCACTCAGCAACGATTTCAACACCATTGTACAGAAATTTTCTGAACACTACCACGATGCGTGGGCAAGCAGAAAAATGGAAAATGGGTGGCAACATGGCGACCAATGGTCGGACAGCTCCAAAACGCACCCGAGGTTGAAGCCATACACCATGCTCAGCGATTATGTGAGTACAGATGTATGCGTAGGGTTTATGTGAAAATGACTGGCTTAAACAGCTTGGGTCGTATAATAATTAAATTGAACACATCTAATAAGGTACATTAGATTAAATTTTTAATATTAGATTACGATTTTTTAAGACTTCTTTTGGCATGTTTTGCTCACTCAGCGATACGTCTCTATATTTTGTAATTAAATTACTTCAGTAGGTACCTATCTCAAGTTGATTAGGAAATACTATAATTTCCACTACTTAAGCTCAACTTCTGACTGTTTCTATTGGTTTTCATGGAGATGGAACTCGCCAAAAGCATATTCCATGTCATTAGAAAATTAATAAAACCTCGTTTAACTTCCTTTCATCCCTTTCTCACTCCTTCTCCTTCCTTAACTCACTCAATCCCAAGTCCGGCGTCGGGTGAACTTGATCATCTTCCGCAAGTTTTCAACTTAGTTTTTTATTTTTTACTTAATGGTGTGCCCCCTCCGCCTTTGAGGGGATTTTTATAAATCTATATCTATAAAAGAGGATGTATGTATGTATATATGTATATTGCCTATAGACTCCGAAACCGCTCGACAGATTGTAATGAAACTTTCAGGTATTATTAGGCATGATTCAAGGATTGTTCCTGTAAAGTTTGGTGCAAATCCGTTCAAAGGGCTCTGACCCAGAGGGCATAAAAGGGTGCAGTGTCAGGTTTTAGAAATTTTAGTGGTTGTAGAAATAGTTGAACAGAAAGTACTGGTACCTTCTTGACGGCCTACTACATTTTTTTTGACATTTTATGTCTTTACTATGGCACATAAATGAAAAAGCGTCACGCGGGGAGCGACACGCGGGGAGCGTCACGCGGGGAGCGTCACGCGGGGAGCGTCACGCGGAGATTCCCTAATGATCCCACGATTCTGAGATTTGGTATGTAGCCCCTTGAGGGACTTCTGAACACAACTGACCGATCCCAGATCAGCTGAGTGGCTCTAGAGACCAGTTTTTTCCCTAATGATCCCACGATTCTGAGATTTGGTATGTAGCCCCTTGAGGGACTTCTGAACACAACTGACCGATCCCAGATCAGCTGAGTGGCTCTAGAATCCAGTTTTTTCCCTAATGATTCCACGATTCTGAGATTTGGTATGTGGGCCCTTGAGGGACTTCTGAACATAACTGACCGATCCCAGATCAGCTGAGTGGCTCTAGAATCCAGTTTTTTTCCCTAATGATCCCACGATTCTGAGATTTGGTATGTGGGCCCTTGAGGGACTTCTGAACACAACTGACCGATCCCAGATCGGCTGAGTGGCTCTAGAATCCAGTTTTTTCCCTAATGATCCCACGATTCTGAGATTTGGTATGTGGGCCCTTGAGGGACTTCTGAACACAACTGACCGATCCCAGATCAGCTGAGTGGCTCTAGAATCCAGTTTTTCCCCTAATGATCCCACGATTCTGAGATTTGGTATGTGGGCCCTTGAGGGACTTCTGAACACAACTGACCGATCCCAGATCAGCTGAGTGGATCTAGAATCCAGTTTTTTCCCTAATGATCCCACGATTGACTTAATAACAGTTTAAAATTACGATCAATAAACAAATTTAATTTGGGCGCAGCAACGCGCGCGGGGGGAACGCTAGTAAATAAATAAAAATATTTGGGTCGGTTGCTACCTACAAGCTTAATAGATTTTGTTCTCAACAGGAGAAAGAAAGATACAAGGAACCGGTGAGAGAATCTCTCAAAGCTCTTCTGGCTATTGGTTGGGGTGTTGAGCACACAGAAGTCGACATTCCATCTAACAACAGAGGGAACTCTGTCAGACGTCAGTCCAAGGGAGCTATGGTAAGTAGGTACCGAACTACCAATTTATTACTCCCGTACTGCGGAGTTAACATACTGGTTTAGTTAACATTCCTAATAAACAAACAACTTGAATTCTGCTTTTTATTTTTTATTCATCTTCAAAATGAATAATATTAACATATTTATGTCTTTTTGTGTATCAAGGGAGAAGCTGGATCCCCATTTAATTACCATCCTAATCCCATTGACATGTCCAACTTGACACTGAGCAGAGAAATGCAAAACATGGCTGAGAGGCTCGCAGAAAACTCGCATGACATTTGGGCCAAAAAGAAGAAAGAAGAACTCAATCACATGGGCAAGTACTTGCTAGCCAAATCAAATTGCGTAGGTGGTCGTCGTTCATTGCCTGGTTGCATTTTAGCATAAAAAATACCTACAGTTTCTAAGATACTAGTTATTAGACCTACTAAGGTATTCATACGACGAACAACACGCAAGTAGCGCAGTTTCCACTAGCAACCATTCTGTAGCTTGAAAATCTCTTAAGTTATCATATTTAAATTTCCTTCAGCAAAAATGTCTCTTCCTAGTTACGCTTCTCCATAAAATCATACTTTTCGCATGCTTAGACTTGCTGTAACACCATTTCTGTAACTAGGTCTCAGGCTAATTTCAATCCTGTTGAAACCCCTCTGATAAGCTGAGTGAACCTTAAGGCTGAAGCTCGTAATATAACTTTACCGTTAGGCTAATTTTGAAATGTGTTCTCAGGAGGAGCTGTTTCGCCCCAACTTGTTCCATACGATTTGCTCACGGATAAGGAGAAGAGGAAAGATAGAGAAAGAGCGCAAGAGTTCCTCAAGTACTTGCAGTATCAAGGATTCAAACTTCACAAGTAGGTTGACTGACTTCTTTTTGAACCAACCAATAAATTATTCTGAATTTCGACAAGTCTTCTTAAAGGTCCCATAAAAACGCTGCAAATTATTACACAGAGGTTTATTATTTCTGCCCCCCTTCCAACTAGACTTTTCCCCTACTAAATCATCTAGTGCCCATAACCTTTTTGGGAGTCAGAGGCCAAGCAATCAGCAGTGCTATCAAGTTCCCTGGGCACTGTTCTCCCTACTTCCTGGATCGTTTGCAGTGTTTTTTCTTCCCAGACTTGCCACACTTCACAATCCGTCTGAATTTGCTCAACATTTGGGAGGAGACCCATTAGATTGTGCGGAATATTGTGATACATTAGATTTAGGTTTCCAGTTTTTTTTTTTTTTTTTCCAATCAATTATGAGGCATAGAGACGAAAATCCGTGAAATTTTCAACATCCACAATACACAGTTCTTTACCACTACCATCACAACTTTCTTCAACAGTTTTACACAGCTCAATGTCAGTAAAAATGGTTTTCACTACATCTTCTAACTAAATGTGGCTGCAAATGCGCGACACAAATTTTGATCGGAAGTCTACAATAACAAGGTAAACGCACTCACAATGTTAAATGTTATCATTATTATTTTTATTTTATAATTATTTTTATTGGTATTCATTGTAGACCGAACCGTGGAGGAGAAGAGGCAGACCAAATTGCTGCTGCCGCAGCAACTGGGGAATCCAGATTCGCTTACAGTCTTCTAGAGAAACTGTTGCAGTATACTGACAAGGCCACCATCAACATGAAGCTCCTCAAGCCCTCTGGCACATTCAGTCGGCGAATGAGCTTCAAGACCTGCTCGAGGGACATCAAATTTTTCTCCAAGGTAATGGATTCTGTCTGTAATTTTGAGGCTTTTTGAAATTTCACAGGATACTAACACTTTTTGTCTGTGTAGAGAGTTTTGAATAGGTACAATTCATTTTAAACTACCTATGAGTCCAAGTATTATGGAGAGTATTATGTCCTGGAAAAACTCCCATTGTCCAAGAGGTTTCATAACATTGGCAGTGGTTAAGAACACAGTCTTTTTCAGAGCTTCTCCTTGCATAGGAAAAGGCATGAATTCGAATTCTTTTGAGGTAGGCATCATATATTTATGGGTGCTATGGAGTCTCTGGTGCTGATTCAGGAAAGACACCATATTTGCCACCACTCTCCTGCCAGTTTGCAAGTGCCTAGAACGACCCATCCATCCTGAGATACACAAGTAATTGTATGATGCACAGCAGAAGCCTTGTTACGGGCCTGCACTCTGGCCCATTGGCAAATATACTCAAAAGTTGTCCAATAAAACTGGCAAATATGTATAGTTTCTTTTGACATAGATATGTCTTTTGGATGGGGGTCATGACAAAATAAGCGTGATCGATATCACAAAATGTAATGGGTAACTAGGTTGTTACCTACTTTCATTACGTTACTAATCACGCTACTCTATCCAGAAAATGGGGAAGTCACTATTTCTTAGCAATTAACGAAACAACAACAAAACAATTCGAATTTTTAATTTACGTGATTTCACCTACTGTTTCTTATTTTACCTACAAGTTAAGTAGCATAATGGGTCCTACGAAAGACATATCTATGCATGAGTTTTTTCCGTGCAAGCGGTAAAAATTTACTAGTTTCCGTTGGCTTCATCCTTTATCTTGGACCTACAGAGAATTGCAACGGGATAAAAACCATTTTCAAGCAAGCGTTGCCAGTGGGTCCTAGGGAATGATTTCTCCTAGACAATCACGATTTCTTTTTTCAAACAGACGATTATCAAAAGAAATCTACCTCATGGGTGTAATGTTGTAGGTTCCGTTTGCTATGAAGAGAATCTTTGAGCTCATGTTTACTTCCTCTCATACTCTTTCGCTCGTAATTTGACTCTTAAGTGTGATCTTAAGCTTAATTAGATTTGATCTCATTTTTTAGCTTTAAATTGATTACCTAGTCCTTTTTAATAAAAACTGTGTTTGTACATCATATTATAGTAACATATACCTACGTAATAACCTCATGATTTTATTTGAATTACCCAAGTTACTCTTTCAAATTCTAGGTCGTACTTATGCTGATAGAAAAATACTTCAGCACTCACAGAAGCTATTTCATAGCAGTGGCCACCGCAACCAATAACGTGGGAGCAGCTTCATTGAAGGAGAAAGAAATGGTTGCAAGGTGATATTTTATTCAAGTCCTCTGTTTTATCGTTTTGCATGAGGGGGGGGGGGGGGGGGGTAGTGTCATTAATTAGCTACTCTCAAAATGTAGGTACTTTATCAGGCGACTGATTCAAACAACTTAAACGTAAATGAATTAGAGTCACCTTTAATTATAATTGGGTTTGAAGTTTGACTATAGAACTACATTTTGAAGTGATAGAGATTATTGAAGAAACTCATTTATTCTAACAACGACGGTATTTTCAGCTTGTTCTGTAAGCTCGCCAACCTACTGAGAACAAAGCTTGCATCATTTGGAGCTGATGTAAGGATCACGGTTCGATGTCTGCAAGTCCTGGTAAAAGCGATTGATGCCAAGTAAGCACTACCTATTCTGTATTACTAACCATAAATTTTGGGAGATCTCATGAATGTGTGTATGTAGGTGCAACACACCTAGGTACCTATCTGCTCGATAAAGGACTATTCCCTCTGAATCAGGCACCATTAGAATGGGAAATTCTCATTTCTCATTATTACGATGGTTTATCTAAATTCTTAAAATGACCAAGTCTTTAGAAATTCACATAATATCAGAGAAATTCCATAATAGGTAATATATAAGTTTACCATTTAAAAGTTGCCATAGGGTCCACGTGCATGATAGTTACCCATGTTCGGAATAGCATTATTATAAAATATTGCCAGTTTAGGAATTATTATGTTGTTCTATTACGCTAAGCTCGGTACATTTTTTTAGGTCATTGGTCAAAAATTGTCCCGAATTTATCAGAACTTCTATGCTGACGTTTTTCAACAACTGTGCCGATGATTTGGGTCAGACTATACTTTGCTTCAATGAAGTAAGTCCTACCTAATTTATTAGATTATAACTTCGTAAGGTATTGAACTTTTGATTAAATCAAAATTAAACAAGCACTGAAATAGGTACTTATAAAATCACTAATCCTCGAATTTTCAGGGACGGTACTCTCATTTAAGAGGAACTCATCTTAAAACATCGACCTCTCTCTTCTATATCAATGACGTCATTCTTCCTGTGTTAACAGCAATGTTCGATCACTTAGCGTCTTGTGATTATGGCAGCGAGTTGCTCCGTGAGTACCTGTTTATTGATAATGGTCATTAAAATACTACTGATGACATTGTCGGTGTATGCAATACTATGGCCAACTTTCGTGAGTTGGAATTTCTCATTTTCGATCTAAGAATCGAGTTCTGACCCTTTGAAATCCCCCTAATGTAAATTTTTAATTTGAAACTAAAAATGGCTTGGTCAAAAACCAATACGAAGAAACTGAATTGATGTTAGGTAGGTATATATCGTTGAGTCTTCCCCCCCCCCTCCCCCCAAGCGAACAAGGGGGTAAATTCGTTCCCCTACGTCGCCAATTAGCTTTCTTTACTCAGCTGTTTTTGCCACTTCAATAATCTGATACCCTCCATATTGCACTTTTTTGAAAAGCTAGTCAACAGCTTTTAGCTGATGGAACAACAATATAGATTAAACTTACCAATGTAGGTATTTTTTATGTACCTAGCAGTAGGATTCATAGCCTAATTCATCTCAATATCTCGTTACAGTTGATGAAATTCAAGTTGCGTCATACAAAATGCTCGGAAGTTTGTACACTATGGGCATCGACTCGACTCTCCATCATGACAGGTAATGTTAAGTAACACCGCAGTATTTAAACTTCTGAAAATGATAAAACCCACCGTCAAAATCGGTGATTTCAGTAAATGTACTCATACCTCGCAACAGGCGTCCCTGGACCACTCGCATACTACTGACTAGTCTTGGAAAGCCTCTCCCTGTTGATTTTCGAAATGTTATTTTTGATAATGGTGAAATTATTAAACAACGATTCGTTGAAAAAAACAGTCAATAGCAAAAACAAAATACAATTTCGGATCTCAAACCCAACTCAGCTGATCACTAACCATCATTCAAAGTGCGACGACATTTTGTTCTTTAGCATCATGGGCTAAACAGAAATTGATATAACATCAGAGCTGATTATACCTAATGCTAATTATCAGGAAACAAATAAAAATTGTACCTATTGTAATTGTATGGAACACAATGGCATGCTAGGAGTAATCCCAAGAGCTTTCCACTGTGTTCCATTTTCGTCTGTTAGTTAAAGTCGTTGCAAGACTGCTGCTCTACTTCTTGGCGTGATTTCCTATTTAACACTAATTGGTGAAAAAAAACTTATTCCCTTCTTTAAAAAAATAGAAAAACAAGTGTATCTTTATTGTGTGTAATTGAAAAAATCCCTGTTGATGCATCATTGTTTTATTATTGCAGAAAATACCTCAAGACTGAGATAGAGCGGCATCGCCCAGCTATTGGAAGTTGCTTGGGTGCTTTTGCTTCTACATTCCCTGTTGCCTTTCTCGAGCCTCATCTCAATAAACATAACCAATTTTCATTGGTCAACCGGATCGCTGACCACTCACTCGAAGCTCAGGGTTTGTTAGCCGTAACTAATTAAATCGAAAAAAATCTCTGTAACATGTATTGGCTATTTAGGGCGATTGCCACATACTAAATTATATCAATCGTGAAATTTTCAGATATTCTGGCGAGAATGGAGCAAACTATGCCCACATTAGATACAGTGTTGAATGAAGTGAATGCTTTCGTGGAGTCAGAAAAAGGACACAGTCATGCTCCTCACGTTATAGACGTCATTCTTCCCATGCTCTGCGCCTACCTACCAGTGTGGTGGAGTCAAGGGCCGGACAACGTCAGTTTAACAGCAGGGTATGTTATTTCTCTGTAAAATAACAATGCTGACTCCAAAAATGTGGTCAAAAGTTGAGAAAAACTTATTTAAAGGGGAGAAATGTGCGGTTTTATGTCAAAAAACGTGGTTTTCTCGAGGAAAAAAATTTCCTAACTTTACCTTCTTAAGATAGATGTTATTTTCAAAGACAGACGCAATTAATCAAACCTGTTCGACTGCGGGAGTTTACCTTGAACATAACAGCACCTCACAGGAGATTATTTGATTGGCTGATCACTTTTCATAATACTCCACGATGTATTTCCGATTGATCTCACGTAGGAACGATTCTGCCTCAAGAAACCACCAACTAGCACATCCAATTTTGTATGTGTATACCTGAAGAATAAAACTTTTCTGTAATTCTGAATTCAACTCAAGCATAACCAAGTTACTTTGTTAGATAGTTAATTATTCTCAAAATGGGATCTGACGCTCTTCCCGGAAGCGCAGTTCTATTCGAATGCTCGTCAATTCTTCAAGCAAACTTGGTTTAATTACTTTATTTGAATAAATTTTTCTATTACAACGAATTTATATCAGCATATAAAGAGGGATCATTTCTCTTCTGCTGACTGTGGTGAAAACCACCCCCTCTTGTCAACAGCCCTTTTCAGGGCTACCAAAAAGAGGTAGACACAACACAAAAATATTTATAAGACGTCGAGTTATAACTCCGTCAAACAAAATATTTCACCAGAGAGAAAATACGAAATTCTCTCTCAAAAGTGAAATATTAACTAATAACATACAAGGCGACCTCCCTAGACACTTACTGGGCGAGAGAGACGCGACAAGCATCTCGAACCAAGTCGCCTTGAATGAGAAAACTCAAACAGAAAATCAAACGTCCTCTAAAACTAACAAGGACAATTCAAACAAGCCTACTCGCCAATCAGAAACACTGATTACACGAGAGACAATAGGCGAACCAACCAGGAGGCGGCAAGCAACCACCTCTGGTCCAGCAGCCACCTCGGGGACCCCGTCTGAACAACGGACGCAGGGAAACCACCCGAGGTCCCCGTCTAAACTCAAGGTCGTCGGCTCCGCGACGGACGCTCGTAAGCCACCCCCGGGGACCCCGTCGCAACGACGGACGTGGGGAAACCACCCCGGAGGACCAGCTCAGCCATCATACTCGCAGATACTGAGAAAACAATGTGCGAGCCAATGAGATTACACAGTCGAATTAATGAAATTAAGCGGACCAATCAGGAGGCGGCCACCTCCCTATAAATACCCCGCTCGGAGCCCTCCGAAATTCATTCCACTCTCCGCTCTCGACGACTACACTCAGAAGTACGAAGATTTCTACACGCTCTACGCTGACGAACCTTCTGCATCCCGAGTTCATCTCAAGAACGGCTTCCTACTGCTTTCTACAAGGCCTACCTTCTCTCCACACAGATCTCGCATTGGCATCTACGAGTCCAGTGATTATTCATCCTGCTCATTGCCCAACGTAGTTCATCTGTCAGGACGCCACCCGGTACATCTATCGATATTCTCTTTAGATCGTACGCCCGCTGGGACGTTCCTAGTCGTGTCGCCCGGGTTTCGTAGCACTAGGCTCGTCACCGACCGCTGTGGGCACGCCGGTAAATTACTCAGCTCATACGCTCTAATTTACCGTCCAAGGAAGTCTTTTTCAAGACTACAAGGTAGGACCCTGACATACGAGCAAAGGAAAGAAGCTCTGTCAAGCGAGTCCACCTTCTAAACCCTCTATTTCTATACATAGAGGCATCGAAAACGAGCTAATAACTCGGATATTTCGATGGAACGTCGGCCGTCCTATTTCCTCATGCATGGGGAGGTAGAACACGGCACGGCCGGGCCTCTTAGCCCACGCAGCGCTACCTACACGCTGCCCGGCCAGTCCGCCGTTCCTAGCGACGGCTCAAGGCTCGATCCTCGCGACGAGATCGCCTTCTCACCTAACGTATTCACGAAGGAAACGTTAGATCAAGCCTCACCTATACAAAAGATCGAGGATACCTTTCAGACCCGCTCTGAAGTCAATCATTATGATTCGACAAAGATTTCCGAATATCCACGATATTCGACACAAGGCTACCCGGCCGATCCGAGTGTCAAATACACTCCAAATGTACAAAAAACAAAGGATACTTTTCAGTACCTCAACCAAGCTCAACATATTCCTCCTACAGATATAAATCTTAGGCCGGAATATTACAAAACGGCTCAGTACCAAACTGATCGAACCCAGCACCCACTATGCGAGCCCAGTGCTCCACGCGGCTGCGACACGAACTATCTCTCAGTTCATCCCGCCAAGCAAGCTGACCTTGACGGTTTCGCTCACATTCCTTACAGGAATAACCCAGGGACTAACCCGCATAATCAGAATATAAATGTCCCACTTGGTCTACCTACACCAAGTAAAACATATTTAAATCCACTACAAATGGTGACCCCGCCTTTGAACAGGCTCAACACGGAGCATTTCGTTCCCTCTTATGAAGCTAGTGGATTTCAGGGAACCACTGCGGGCGTGCGACCCCCGCCGGGCCTATACGCCCCGCATCTCACTCAACAACCCTCTACACAAAGTGGCTTTCGAGCACTTTTAGAGGAGATGGGAGATTATCAAAAACCAATCTTCCAAAAGAAGAATATCGATCGTGCACTCGCCGAGTTCGATCAATACTGCGTGCGAAAACACCTGAGAACGCAGAACGAATGCTTCTCAGCTATATACAAGTGGGTACCAGAAGAAATGAGGGAAGCTATCGACTCAGCTTACCTCACGGCACCCCACGCACCTTATGAAGAGGCCAAACAGCGCCTACAGCGTGAATACGGGTTGTCCTTACAGGACAGGCTCCTCGCACTCGAGGACCCCGCATCTCTTGCCAAAAAACCCAGCACCAAGTACCACGAAATGTACTCTAAAGCTGTTGGGTACTTCTCAGAGGCTCTGATCACTCAAAAGTGGATCGAAACTCTACCTATCGAAGCACGAGGTATGGTCGCAGCTCAGCCTACCACGACCGCCCGGCTCGACCTAGCTGATACGCTACACGCGTACAAAACAGAGAATACCTCTCTCAACATACGAGGAGTAGAATCTACTCCGAAACCCATGAAAACTGGTTTCAAAAAGGCCCTCTCACAACAAGCTGAGTTCAAACCCCAACCAGTAGAGAGTAGGCCTCACAAACCGACGGCCTATGTCTGTCGAAACCACGCACGTTTCGGTAGCGAAACTCGCAAATGTGCAGACCCAGAACACTGCACTTGGAAGGCAAACACTGCTTCCAAAACTAGCAAAAAGGCAGCGACTATAAGCCAGCCTAAAACCTGGGTTTCAAACGAAAATACTCAGAGATCGGTACAAGAAAGTACCGTTCCAACCTCCGACGTAGAGAGTTCGGAAAACGAATAACTGCCAGTGTATCTGAGCCTATACACCGGCAGTCTACTGAGTATAAAAGGCTTTTTTTCAAGTGCAAACTAAATGGCACTGAATTTCTCATCGACACGGGAGCAGAAGTGAACATTCTGCCCCACAATGTCACCAAAAAATTGGGCTTAAAAATTCGTAAGTCCAACGTAAAGCTCACAGCAGCTAACGGAGCCCCTATAGACACACTAGGGCGAGCTGACACGACAATTAACATCGGCCTCGGAGACATGACCACCGATTTTATGATCACGAAAGTTGATCTAGCGATCCTCGGTATACCATTCCTCGAGTCTTGGGATATCGGAATACGGGTCAAACACAAATACATTTATAAAGATAAAATAAAAAGCTATGCCGATCAAAAAATAGCTGCAGTCATGAACAAAAAATTCACTGACGAACAAATAGCAGCTACTATCCCTCATCGTGACAACAGCCCTCAACCAGAGGACGTACAAATCACGGAGGACGAAAACATTCGCTCTATCATTGAAAAGTACAATGATAAAATGAGCAAACTTCAAGGGAAGTGGAAAAACAACGGGGTTTACCACCGTATAACCACGGAAGGAACACCAGTACACTTCCGAGCAAGACCCATGGCGGGCGAAAAACGGGCTCAAGTCAAAAGTACTTTTGACAAAATGCTTTCCGAAGGCATAATTGCACCATCAGATTCCGAATGGGCATCCCCGTTACACTGTGTGCCAAAAAAAGACGGGTCATGGAGAATCACCGGCGACTACCGTTTCCTGAACGCGAAAACGAAGAAAGACGCCTACCCTCCTCCTCACATTCGCTCTTTCCAAGCGAATTTACATGATACACGAATCTATTCGACAATAGATTTAAAATCGGCATATTACCATATTCCGATGCACCCAGATGACGCTCGTAAAACTGCAATTATTACACCTTTCGGTCTTTATGAGTTTAAGAAAATGAGCATGGGTTTGGCCGGAGCGGCTCAAACATGGCAAAGATACATGGACAGCATCATGCGAAAATTTGATTTCGCATTTGTATACCTAGATGACATCCTGGTGGCTTCTAAAAATTATAAAGAACACATGAACCACCTCAAACAAATTTTTGACAAGCTAGGGGAACACGGACTTCGAGTAGGTTTTGATAAATGCATTTTTTCAAAACCTACCGTCGATTTCCTAGGTTTCACTATCTCGAAAGAAGGGATAATTCCTAAACGAGATAAAATAGAAGCCATAGAACAATTTCCTAGGCCAATAGACGTACGAAGTCTACGCAGATTCCTAGGTATGTGTGGTTTCTACCGAGCTTGCTCAAGTAAATTCGCTCACACGGCACAACCTCTGTATGACTCCATTCAGTCAAACGAAAAAAATGACAAAACACCTATCGAATGGACATCAGAGAGAGAAAAAGCTTTCAACAGCTTAAAACAAGCAATGATTAAAGCTACATTGCATAATATCGCTCATCCACACCCTACAGCAGAGTGGAGATTAGTCTGCGACGCATCCGACACACACATCGGAGCGGCACTGGAGCAGGAAATTACAGACAAACACGGCTCGAAATCTTACCAACCATTGGGATTTTTCAGTAAAGAAATTCCGGAACAATGGAAGAATAAAGCATCATTCGACAAAGAGATGTTCGCCGTTTACCAAGCTTGCATTCATTGGCACAATGACTTGGATGGCCGATCTTTTCATATTTGTTCAGATCACAAGCCTCTGCTAGGCACGATGCTTAAGAAAAATGCACATTTTTCTAAAATGAGATTAAGATGGCTAACATACATCTCTCAAATGACAAGTGACATTCGTCATATACCCGGAGAGAACAACGTCGTCGCCGACGCACTCTCCAGACCCTTCGATCCAGTTGAAATTCAAACAAAATCGATTTCAACCCAAACTGACGAGGGTCCACCCATAGCCGAAATTTCGCAAATTACGGCTGCAATAGAGTGCAATCGTCTACTGCACATTTCAAATGCACAAATTCGTTCTCCTCCTAACGCAAAGGACAAATTGAAACTCACACGAGTTGAATTCCCTCAAGGAGAAATTTGGTGTAACCTAGACCTAGGACACCCAAGACCTTATATTCCAAACGAAATAAGGCAAGAAATAATCAGCCAAATTCACAATTTGGGACACCCAGGTATACACTCTACAGTGTATAAAGTTAAACAAAGATATTTTTGGCATGGACTCCGTGCAGATGTCTCCAACTGGGTCCGAGCGTGCGAGACTTGCCAACGAGCAAAAATCACTCGCTCCGTGAAGCTCCCTTACTCCGAATTTGAAACGGCTAACAAATTTTCGCATGTACACGTTGACATTACCGGACCCTTACCTTTAGCTAAAGGAGGGAAACGTTACATTCTAATGATGGTCGATAGAGCAACGGGTTGGCTAGAGGCAGTCCCTCTTAACAACATCGAAACAGCCACGATCACAAACGCCTTTATCAATATTTGGGTAGCTTCAAAAGGCGTACCTAAATACATCACAAGTGATCAAGGCACACAATTCGAATCAGATCTTTTTAATTCCATTATGGAACGTCTCGGAGTAAAACATACTCACACGTTACCATACAAACCGTCAACAAACGGAATGGTAGAACGCAGAAATAGATCTTTGAAAGAGGCTCTCAAAGCACAAAACGAAAATTGGCTCGACGCCCTTCCAAAAGTACTACTCGCCATGCGTACGGCAGTAGACCCAGCAACGGAAACTACACCATTCCAAAAAGTTTACGGAATTGACGTACCACTCCCAGGAGACATTTTCGTAACTTCTACAAACCTTTCGGAGCCTCTCTTCTTCCGACCTACGCATATTAAACATAATAATACGAAGTATGCCGTAAACATGCCCAAAAATTTGGATACATGTACACATGTCTATATCAGAGTGCCCACACAGCTCACCTCTCTGCAATGTCCTTACACAGGACCATTCAAAGTGGTTAAAAGAGATAAGTTTTCGGTTACAGTGCAAATTGGCGAACATACGAAAAAAGTTCCCAAACAGCAAATAAAACCAGCTTACACTCTAAAAACAGACGAAGCTGTGTCACTAAACAAAAATCAGGCAGAAAATAAGGAGGAGACTCCCCAAAAATCTGCCAGAAGGCACGTCCCCTCTACCAAATTCGACGAGAGGTGGGTGACTGCGCTCGAAACACCCCAGCCGGCGTCGTCGTTAATAACACGACGTCTTGGGGGGGCGCCTGTGGTGAAAACCACCCCCTCTTGTCAACAGCCCTTTTCAGGGCTACCAAAAAGAGGTAGACACAACACAAAAATATTTATAAGACGTCGAGTTATAACTCCGTCAAACAAAATATTTCACCAGAGAGAAAATACGAAATTCTCTCTCAAAAGTGAAATATTAACTAATAACATACAAGGCGACCTCCCTAGACACTTACTGGGCGAGAGAGACGCGACAAGCATCTCGAACCAAGTCGCCTTGAATGAGAAAACTCAAACAGAAAATCAAACGTCCTCTAAAACTAACAAGGACAATTCAAACAAGCCTACTCGCCAATCAGAAACACTGATTACACGAGAGACAATAGGCGAACCAACCAGGAGGCGGCAAGCAACCACCTCTGGTCCAGCAGCCACCTCGGGGACCCCGTCTGAACAACGGACGCAGGGAAACCACCCGAGGTCCCCGTCTAAACTCAAGGTCGTCGGCTCCGCGACGGACGCTCGTAAGCCACCCCCGGGGACCCCGTCGCAACGACGGACGTGGGGAAACCACCCCGGAGGACCAGCTCAGCCATCATACTCGCAGATACTGAGAAAACAATGTGCGAGCCAATGAGATTACACAGTCGAATTAATGAAATTAAGCGGACCAATCAGGAGGCGGCCACCTCCCTATAAATACCCCGCTCGGAGCCCTCCGAAATTCATTCCACTCTCCGCTCTCGACGACTACACTCAGAAGTACGAAGATTTCTACACGCTCTACGCTGACGAACCTTCTGCATCCCGAGTTCATCTCAAGAACGGCTTCCTACTGCTTTCTACAAGGCCTACCTTCTCTCCACACAGATCTCGCATTGGCATCTACGAGTCCAGTGATTATTCATCCTGCTCATTGCCCAACGTAGTTCATCTGTCAGGACGCCACCCGGTACATCTATCGATATTCTCTTTAGATCGTACGCCCGCTGGGACGTTCCTAGTCGTGTCGCCCGGGTTTCGTAGCACTAGGCTCGTCACCGACCGCTGTGGGCACGCCGGTAAATTACTCAGCTCATACGCTCTAATTTACCGTCCAAGGAAGTCTTTTTCAAGACTACAAGGTAGGACCCTGACATACGAGCAAAGGAAAGAAGCTCTGTCAAGCGAGTCCACCTTCTAAACCCTCTATTTCTATACATAGAGGCATCGAAAACGAGCTAATAACTCGGATATTTCGATGGAACGTCGGCCGTCCTATTTCCTCATGCATGGGGAGGTAGAACACGGCACGGCCGGGCCTCTTAGCCCACGCAGCGCTACCTACACGCTGCCCGGCCAGTCCGCCGTTCCTAGCGACGGCTCAAGGCTCGATCCTCGCGACGAGATCGCCTTCTCACCTAACGTATTCACGAAGGAAACGTTAGATCAAGCCTCACCTATACAAAAGATCGAGGATACCTTTCAGACCTGCTCTGAAGTCAATCATTATGATTCGACAAAGATTTCCGAATATCCACGATATTCGACACAAGGCTACCCGGCCGATCCGAGTGTCAAATACACTCCAAATGTACAAAAAACAAAGGATACTTTTCAGTACCTCAACCAAGCTCAACATATTCCTCCTACAGATATAAATCTTAGGCCGGAATATTACAAAACGGCTCAGTACCAAACTGATCGAACCCAGCACCCACTATGCGAGCCCAGTGCTCCACGCGGCTGCGACACGAACTATCTCTCAGTTCATCCCGCCAAGCAAGCTGACCTTGACGGTTTCGCTCACATTCCTTACAGGAATAACCCAGGGACTAACCCGCATAATCAGAATATAAATGTCCCACTTGGTCTACCTACACCAAGTAAAACATATTTAAATCCACTACACTGACCAAAAATATTGCTAATTGTGCCGATGTTTTTTGAACTTTTGTTTTGGTTTCAGAAATTACGTAACAATGGTCACAAGTGATCACATGAATCAACTACTCAAGAACGTTTTGAAATTGATTAAAAATAATATTGGGAATGACAACGCTCCTTGGATGACCCGCATTGCAGGTGAGCTAATTGATTGCACACAAAAATCCGTTTTCAAAATTAAAGAAAACTTTGCTGTAGGTTTATTATCTTGATCTTGTAACCTAGGTTTCAATTATAAATCGTCTTACTGTTACTATTATAGCGTACACTCAGCAGATCATAATCAATTCTTCCGAAGAGCTTTTGAAAGATCCTTTACTCCCCTTGACTCAAACCGTGAAGAAGAGGATTGACAACATGTTCCACAAAGAAGAGTCACTTAGGGGTTTCCTGAAATCTGGAGCAGAGGATATTTCACAAGTGAGTTTTGTACTTAATAGCTGGGTGTACTAGCTTTATTATTCAATTACAGAAAGGTCAGTTAGTTAGGTTTATTGCAATAACCAATAAGGTAATACAATCGTCAATATAAATAGGCACACGAATAAAAAAAGTCATCAATATGGAGAAAAAGTGCGTTTGTGTTTGTGCGTGCAGGCCTGCGTGAGGGTGCGTTCTTGCGTGCGTGTGGGCAAATCTATGCGTGTGGGCACGTTCGTGCATGTGTGTGTGAGTGCATGCCCGTTTATGTGTACAATTCAGCATCAAGCATCAATAATAGACTTTAAGTTTCTGACAACTGTCTTTGACGCCATTCTGCAGAGGAACAGACGTTAAAGAATTTGTCAGACTAGTCATAGAATACGGAGATTATTTTAAAAGAGAGTCATATAGCTGTGCATGTCCAATCCACGAGGCACCAATCCAGGATTATTTTGACATGCTAGACACAACTAAACAGATAAATGCTGGGAATGGTTAGGCACTGCAGTTTTTTTTTTTTTAAATAGTCCATGCAAGCTACAACTATTTTTATATCCCAAATTGTATAAAATCCTAACTGCTGATTTCTGTTGCTTGGAAATTGCCTCCCTCTTAGGAGAGTTCCCCTACATGATGATCATGTACGATGGGTGACTCATAAAGAGGGCAAGCAAAGTCACACGAAAAACAGAAAATGAAACTGCAGAAGAGAAGCAACAAATAGAAAAGTTAGCCGATGCAAGTTTTGAGTGCAAATGGTCTACATGAAGGTTCCACGAGACCCAGGACCTTTCAATTTCCGACCAATGGACCAATGCCCAAACCATATTTGGAAATATTTGTTGACATTTGAAGGGAATACAAGTAGATTCTGAAATTGACTAATGAATTATTGAACATGACATCATTCTGGTGACAGTTGTGGAATCTTGCATCACACGGATCAAGTTAACGGTCCTCTAAATTTTGCCTGGTGGACTTTGCCTTGTGAGTTACTTGAAATAGATGAATGGTTGAATTCCATCTTCACTCTTATGTTTGTTTTGCTTAGGTTGAAGGTGAAATTCAAGAAGAGTGGAACTTGATCGTCCGAGACATCTACTCATTTTATCCCCTTCTCATAAAGTATGTTGATCTTCAAAGGAACCACTGGCTCAAGAACAACATACCCGAAGCTGATGAACTGTACAACCTAGTTGCTGAAATTTTCAACATCTGGTCCAAGTCTCAATACTTCCTCAAGGAAGAGCAAAACTTCATTTCCGCCAATGAGATTGATAACATGACGCTAATCATGCCTGCAGCAACCAGGAGAGCAGCAGTAGTTACTGATGCACCAGGTGCTGTTGCAAGTGGAGGCAAAGCAAAGGTAAATCATCTGCTATATTTGATTAACAGTTGCTAATAATTATATTTAACTTTGGGTCTTTATACACCAATAAAATCCATTATGTCTGCACCTGGGGAAAACATCGATGTTTGGTAAGTTGCAAACATCAAGCTGCCTCCTAGTTTGGGATAATTATCTTGTTAATCAGTTTTCGTTGCATGTTTCGGTTGATTGGGATTCCACCAGAAATAATGCTGAATAATATTTGATTATTGCTCTGGCAGGTTCCATACCTGTTTTCCAAGATATGTGTCCATATGAAACCTAAAACGTCAGGTTTATGGGTTGATAATCACAGCGTTTTTCTTTGTTTTTGGCTGAATACCAATCAACCCCAACAGCAATCATGTAGCTGACTGGATCAATAGACAATTTTCCTCAACTTCCTCGATTAATGACCTTGTATTATACAGAAAAAGAAGAAGAACCGTGATAAAAAGAGGGACAAGAACAAGGAGCTCCAAGCCAGTTTAATGGTGGCCTGCCTCAAGCGTCTGTTACCTGTAGGGTTGAACTTGTTTGCTGGTCGAGAACAGGAGTTGGTGCAGCATTGTAAAGATCAGTATTTGAAAGTAAGTCCAGTACATTTTTAATATTGCCACTTGAATAAATTGTTTCTGACAGTATTTTTAGTCAAGACTCAATCCATTGGTAACTACCATTATCACTATAAGTATAGGAGGATTTTGCTTGTACTTGACGGTAAACTTAGATATATTAATTTGTTACATAATTATCTGTAATGCTAGTTTCATACTTACCCTGTAGCAGTAAATGGCACATGTACCCAGTTGAATAGGCAATTCACATCTAGTCAGGGTAGGGCAGTGGCCACAGCCAGGCAACGGTTATGAGCATGGCAGCCCCTACAGCTGTGGACGAATGCAGGTCAAGTTCTAGGAAGTGGCTGATGGGATGTCGAACGAATGAAACTGGGAAATTGTTGCTGGCCCCCTCGGATATATGTGAAAACAACGGGATGTTGCCAAGTGGAGAACCAGCTACCCTGCTGCAGAAGGGGTACATTTGAAACCAGCTTAAGTTATCATATAAATGTAATTGAGTGTAAAACTTCCATTTCCAGAAAATGCTGGAGACTGATATTTTGGAATTCGCCAAAACCCAACTCACCCTCCCAGACAAGATTGACCCTGGTGACGAAATGTCTTGGCAGCATTACTTGTACTCGAAATTGGGCAACAAGAAGGAGACAGTCTCTGAAAAACCTCAGACCCAGCAAATCGAAGAAGTCGTGGACAGGATAGTCGCAATGGCAAAGGTCTTGTTCGGCCTTCACATGGTAAGTGCAGTTTTTTTCGTTAGCGAACATTGTTCTGTCTATAAAGTTTCAACTCCCTTTCTAAACATCTTCAGTTCTGCCACTATTATTGTTACGCTCGGGAATGTTTCCTAATTTTTTATACCCCACATGTTTATAAATATTTAAAACATCTTCCACCGCTGGTTGCTCCACTGCTACATATTCTGTTACTGATTTCTACACTGTTCTTTTATATTGTATTCTCCAAAACCTCCAACTCGTAAATAGAACATCTTCGTTGTAAACACATAGCTTCAGTAGTCACAAAATTTTGTATTTTGCTGTACTAAAGCAATGTTTGCATGAAACTGAGACCACTCCACAAGTATGTAGATGAAGTTTAAAGAATATATAACTACTTATCTTTTGGAATTTATGAATCTAGGAGAAAGAGGGTTTTCGACCATGCTTAAGTGGGGGTCAATGTTTATTCTTATAAATGGAACTGAATAGCTGAGCAAAAGTTACTGCGAGGAATACGAGTTTTTCTAGAAAACTGACTTTGGAGTGTGGAAAAGCAGCTCTATGCACCCTTTGCAGGTTCCAACACTGGTTACAATTATCTTCCCGGTAGTACCTATTTATTATTTCAACTTCACAGCTCATCTAGCAAATACTACATGGTTAGATGTTCATCAAACCTATAATAATAGAATTTGGAGATTCAAAGGTTGAGGGTTTAAACTAAATCAAAAACATTCAAAACCACCAACCGCGATTTCTTATTTCAATTTTAATCATTTTAGCCCTAATCCGCGTTTTTGCTTTTAAAATAGAACCATTCTCACCGATTTCCAGTAAATTAATTCCCATTTCGACCACAATTTTTTCTACGATGAATTTACAGCACTTTTTGTTGGGAAAATACGATTTTCTCAAGCTATGATTGTAATTACCGTCTACAGAACATTGTTTTTATTAACAATGGTTGCTGTCGACAAACTAGTGGAAATGTTTGTAGTTCTAGCAATGTAAATCATGTTGAAACAAGTAATCCAAATTATATTGAAACTTATCTAGTGCGACTGGGAGGTCACTATGTAGCTCACTTTTCAAAATCTTTCTTCATCAACACTCTAAAATCATATTTTCGCATCAAATCCTCCTATTTATGTTTGACTGTTTTCCCTTGTAAATTCTTAAGACTTGCGGAAGTATTTATTCTGCCTGTTGTATCATAGTCATCGTGTAGGTACCTACTTACTTTGCCTACATGATTAGCGTAGTCGTCCCAACCTACTGTAGGTACTACCTATTTTGTTCATCAATTTATTTTATGGTTTCATTTTTCGAACACTGTTGATCTATTCAAAATGTCTTGAGAACATTAGGCCAACCTTATATGTTTTGTTAGATTGACCATCCTCAACTGCAGAGCAAGCAGCAATATCGGTCTGTAGTATCAAGTCAGAGAAAACGGGCCGTCATTGCTTGTTTCCGTCAGCTCTCACTTCATGCACTTCCAAGGTCTGATACTACTGTTTATTTGGTTGTGGTTCCTTATTATTGATTTGTTTTTCATAATAATAACCTTGTATGGAGTTTTTTTGTGTCAGGTGTGTGTTCCAATAACCACTGTTAGAACAACATTGTGTTAATATAAACTGCGGGAAGTAGTCCCTGTCACAAGTGGCTATATAATTTCACCGAAGAAACAATCCAATCACCAAGTTTTAATAAAAATCGAGAACAAAATTTATTGGTGGTAATGTTGAATTTATTACCAAGCCAACCCCCATTTTCTCATCGCCTCACATGTTGCTTTTTATTTATTATTTTGAATTTTTATGCACTGTTTGAATTTTTATTTTTTTATGCACTGAATTTTTTATCATTATGCATGTACATCAATTTAAAAATCAGGAGTAAAAGTTAAGGCATAGGCACTTATAGCTGCTTTTAGCCACTGAAGCTTATCGTAACTCATGAATTGCTAGATGCTTCGTGCCTGAATGAACTATCCTACTTTATTTTCAATAGCCTCAAACTTGCCTAGTAGATAGTAGGCACATATCTATTTAGTTTAAATTATGGCTGCAAAGTAAAATCAATTTATTATTTTACTTCATCCTTCAATTAAAAACTCGAAATGATCTTGTTAAATACACATTTTTCAGGCTTTTGCAGACTATTAAAGTTGTACATAAAGCTGGTCTTCTCTATTAAATCATATCTTAATGATTTCTTTTTTTAATGAATTTTTGTATATCTACCTGTACACATCTACAGGTTGGTCTTTGGCACATATAGGCAAATAATATTGACTTCCCTAGTATTCAAAATTGAATCATTTTTCGTTTGATATCGTAAACTATTGCGTAGCCAAACATCATTGGTAATTGTAGCTGAAGACTCTCATCTATTCAGTCATCTAGATAAGTTTACTTGAATGCTATCTGGTCCTTCCCTTTTGGATGGATTATGGTTGTAATTTTAAAGTTTGATCTTAACTGTGTTTAGCTAATGTTTGAAGTGATTCTTGTGTGTAACAGCATGCAAAAAAGCCCAAGCCGTACAGATCACCATGGAACAGGGTCTTGTCAGCAGCCAGGAAAAGAGCAGCGATCGCCTGCCTCACTACTACCCCTTTATATTCCATGCCCAGGTTTGATCAATAACTAATGATGAATTATGTTACATAATTTAGTCTTCGAGACATACAGAACTATGCCACAGCTCTCAGAATCTCTGGCCAACTTCTCAATGACAACCCAATCCACTGGGTATTTTGTTGACCATTTTGTTTTAATCCACCTTTATTTATTTTAGAAAACGTATTAAATCAATAAATTCGGATTTCAGGCATCGTGTAATCAACATCTTCACAAGAACCTATTGTGATGCTTGGCTCCAAGAAGAAAACGTAGGTCAAGAGGTTATGATCGAAGATTTGACGGTGAGTGTCTCTTCCCACAGTTGCTAAATAAATTTATTTATAATTTTTATCCAGATAGTAGACATCAAATGGACATTCGAACAACAGAGTGAAATTTTACGTTTCTTTGAAGCAATCCTTTGAAGAATCTGAACTCAAAAAGAGTGAAGGAGAAGAGGAAGAAGGAAAACCTGACCCTCTTACTCAGCTGGTCACTACGTTCTGTCGTGGCGCAATGACTGAAAGGAGTGGAGCCC
The DNA here is from genome assembly GCA_030762985.1 of Adelphocoris suturalis. NCBI lineage: Eukaryota > Metazoa > Arthropoda > Insecta > Hemiptera > Miridae > Adelphocoris > Adelphocoris suturalis. The sequence goes on from CM061044.1 coordinate 89,220,573, forward strand.
TCCAAGAAGATCCTCTTTACATGTCCTATGCTGAAATAACTGCAAAGTAAGATTTAGTATGTTTCACTGATTAGTTTGTGATGCTGATATATAGACCATTGACCAGTGAATGAGGTATCAACATCTGTGTGGGGGGTGGAGCTTGTGTTATGTTTAAGGAAAACTCTCGCAGTCGAAGAAGTTTGATTAAATCAGCCTCGGTAGCGCAGTTGGCAAAACACACACAAAAAACTCAAAAGAGCTTCCTTCTCTTGAAAAGTAAGGGCATGAGTTCGAACTCTGACGAAGTATCAAATATCTTTGTCCCGTTTGGCGCAGGATAGCAGGACCCAGAAATAATCCCTCTCGAGTCAGACTGTGAACATCACGTTCCCTGGTGTAGCGTCTTTCACTTTCTCAATCACTAAGTCAAAGTTAGTTCTCAAACATTCTATCAGGGTAGCACACATACTGCCAAAAAAATATTCTTCATACACCATGCATTTAATAACCAATGAATGGATAGAATCAGAGAGAATGATCAGAAAATATTTACCCACTATTATGAATTCCGCTGTTTTTGCGGTAAATCTACAGTACTCTACTACATGGTTGACTACCCTCTGAGATGAATGAAGTGTTTTCACTGGTCTTCACAGCTTTGAGATCTACTTAGAACTCTATCAGATCCGTAGGTATTGCAGATAAGTAGGTTAGCCTGCTTTTGAGATTCGCTGCTGGACTGCAATTCTGAGTGAGATGCAGGCTCTCCACCTCCATGCATCTTGTGTGAGTCTATCCCATCAAACAGTGTGACCAATAAGTATTGGCGCACATTTTCTAATGAGCCTGGTACATTTTTCTTTGTTGAACACTTCTTTAATAATGAAAGGCTTTATATAGGTACATGGAGAGTTCGTATAGGGTATGCCCAGAGGCGCTACCTTCACAGGACTGGAGGCTATGCCCCTGGTGCTTGACTTTGTGCCTTTCAGTTGGACTCTTATAGTTCACATTTAAACGTGAACTAATTTAATTGGTGATAGTTTCATTCTATCATGGAGGGGTTCCAGATTTTCGATAAAAATACTAATTGGGCGGGATTTAATTCCACTCACGCATTGGCTGGTGGAGCAACAATAGGTGGATTTCGTGTGATTCACATCATTGTTATTCCGAGTCTCCATAGTTTTTAATTCTTCTCTTTTTAAATATTTCGAGAGCTTATTTTTAATATCAATACCAACATTCGTAATTCTGCGTATTTTTTAGACGCGTACCTCGATTACCTCCAAGAAATGGACCTGTATTTTGGAATAAAGATATCTGATCCTGCTGGTTTATTTTTGAGGTGTCTGAATGACGTGAGATTATAGCAACACTTCTTTCCCTGCCTATGTAAATCGATAGATCACCTGGATATTCAGATATTCCTACATCACCCAACCTCATGCTACTCAGGAGGGTAGATTCAGGGCTCCTACAGTTTCCCAAAGACTGTTGTGCAAGTAAATCTTTAACGTAATTCAATTCAACTGTGGGAGCCCGATCCAGTCAGGAGGACCAATGACTTACCTACGTCTTAGCCTAAAAAGACCCATGCCCATTCTCTCCTTAGGATTTCTTATCATAACATGAGCTATAACATATATTTATATTATCTTTAAATGCTGGAAAACAACCTTTTTTGAATTTCAGGTCTTGTGGTGAAGAAGAAGAGGAAGGTGGTGACGAAGAAGGTGAAGGCGGTGAAGGAGAGGAAGGTGGAGCTTCTATCCATGTAAGTTCTTAACTCTTGATTGAAAATTGTGTGTTATTAATTGAAAATCTATTTTTCTCAACAAACAGTGTGCCATTTATCAATTATAACGCTTATTCTACAGTTCATTTCTGTAATTCGGAGTTATTTGAATAACTCTTGTAAGCTTGTGCTGTAAGTGCAATTAATCTGTACTCACAACCTTATCTTAAATCTGTTTAATTTTCAACGGACCTATTAAAAAATAACTCTCATTTTAATAGGAATAACTTTACTAATTGCTTTTCTACTTGCATGCTGCAAAAGACAAAAACGAAGAGAATCGTCGTGAGCATTAAGAAACTGGAAGTATGGAATGGTTTTATATTTTTAATACTGTCATTCACTTTTAGAAGTTGATCTTAAATTCGTTTTAAACCTAGGTAACTATTTTGTTGGTAATGAGAACCTTACAAGGATGGGTATTGATGGGACTTCAGTGTGTACAATCAATCACTTCGAATGTTTATATCCCCATTGAACTGATTTCGTTGTGAACAAAAAAGTAGAGTAATAATCTATTATTTAGGAACAAGAAATGGAAAAGCAGAAGCTACTGTTCCACCAAGCAAGACTTGCGAACCGTGGAGTCGCTGAAATGGTTCTGCTTCACATTTCCGCATGTAAAGGTGTGCCTAGTGACATGGTGATGAAGACACTGCAACTGGGCATTTCTGTTCTACGAGGTGGTAACCTGGACATTCAAATGGTGTGTAGACTTTATTTTATCCTTCTTTGTTAAATCATGTTCTATAGTCTGTATTACTAACCTGAGGGGGCAGGAGTTCCGTTACTTTGTTTTCTTATACGAGGTGACCTGCCTTCTACTGCCATGAAATGGGGCGTCAATTTATCGGAAAATTGAAATTATTTGAAAATACTGGTTGCAAATAGACTGTTGGCACCAAATTCCCGGGAAATCAAAAGTGGTGGTATCGAGAATTCAATTTATAACTGCTGTGCGCTCTCGTTTTGACGCCTTAGCTTTGGTAACTTATGTGGTTGTGATGATTAAGTCAGCTATTTTGTGTTACTCTTAAAAACATCAAATGTCTGAAAGATCATGTTACTCGTATCAGTCCAGTTCATTCGTCTTTGTTTACGTTATGATTCCAAATAAAATTCCTCCAGGTTGCAGCTATTTTACGTTTTTCATTCAGCGGAAATTTTGGTTTTGAGTGGCAAGGGTGCTTTTTTTCAAAACTGGGGTGAGTAGGGTCAGCATGCCGTACCAACCCAATCCTCGAGGCAAAGGATACATCAAGCACCTCCAGTGAGCCTGAAAAGCCAAAGGAGGGCGGGAAAAAGGAGATTTTTCGTTTTTTCACAAGCGGAGGACATTTGTAATATATCTGCTTAGAAAATTGGGAGGGTTATAAAAATAAAGAGAATTCAAGGAGAACATCACTACTTCAGTAATACTCAACCCACTTGGAGTGATATCTATGATTAATTTATCCGATATTGATATCTAATGATATTTATTGTTATTATACATTGTTATTTATCCGTTTACCTTAGATAGTGAAAGTTAAAATTTTTCTTAAAATTAAGTCAATTCGTGAAACTTACTTAGCTATAGAGCGATTTGACATTTTGTCAATAGGTAGGGAATACGGTCAATAAGGTTTCTAATGAAACCAAGTCAAACGAATCTTTTAGCGAGACTCTAGACATTTTTTAAAATATATTCCACGAATTTTCAGAATTTTTTATTTAAAAAAGTTTTAAATTTAGGTTTTCCTTTACCATATTTGGAAAAAACTAATAGAAAACTTGGCATGTGAGCTTTTGCGCTCTTTTATTAGAAATAGGTACCTACCTACGTAATCCTATTCGTCTCCTGAGTCGTTTGATGGAAGCTAAGGTCGGTTTTACGTTGAAAATATAGGTGTGATTCTATTCACCCCACCATGTGGACCAATCGGGTCAGGGATCGTTTCGCGTAATTACGTACTCTGAGGTATTTTTGAGTCTAGCTTACGTGGGTGATGAAAAATTGAAGCCGGGAAACATGGAATGCCGGTGGAATCAAATCAATACCTAGAATAGTTCGAAATATATAGCTCGGAGAAGTAGAAAAGTGACTCAATTCACTGCAGTTTACGGTACTGATGTGTATGATTTCAATCAGTTTAAGAATCTAAATTAATGTATAAGACAAACACAATGCACGGTGAATATGCCCTCGCCTACAAGAATCCTATATACAACTCAACACCTGTAAGTGTTGATGTAGCTCACTTATATCCTAAGTTTAATTTTTCTGTGATCAGGGAATGCTCAACCACTTAAAAGAAAAGAAAGATGTTGGGTTCTTCACATCAATAGCTGGCTTGATGAACTCCTGCAGGTACCTAATTAATTAATCCATAGTCAATAATATCTTATATATTTTGTGTTTCATGCACAATCATAACAAATTAGTGGTGATTCTAAAATAAGGCATTCTTGTATACATTTATAATTAAACTGCCTCCCCGAAACGTCAATTCATTTGGCCTTATAATTTTAGTGTACTTGATTTGGATGCGTTTGAACGTAACACCAAGGCAGAAGGTCTCGGAGTTGGTTCCGAAGGTGCAGCCGGTGAGAAGAATATGCACGACGCAGAATTCACTTGCACTTTGTTCCGATTCATCCAACTGACCTGTGAAGGCCATAACTTAGGTCCGTATACTTCTACGTAGAAAAGTATTATAGCTTTGTTGATTTTCAACTGTTGGTTCAAGTTTTAATGGTGTCATTCATAAAATATGATTACTTTTTAGACTGGCAAAATTATTTGAGGACCCAGGCTGGAAACACAACGACAGTTAATGTTGTAATCTGCACTGTCGATTACTTGTTGAGACTCCAGGTTAGTATTTACTGTCAATATTCTTGTATTTTAGTTCTTGGTATACAAAATTTTATGCACAGTGGAAAGATTATCGGGACCTATCTACTCAAATAACATTATTCATGTGATTGACTATTTAAATTTTGTCAATCTAGGAGTCGATCATGGATTTCTATTGGCACTACTCCAGCAAAGAACTCATCGACCCAGCAGGAAAAGCCAATTTCTTTAAGGCCATCGGTGTGGCGAGTCAGGTTTTCAACACACTCTCTGAAGTTATCCAAGGTCCATGTACTCAGAATCAGCAAGCTTTGGCACATTCCAGGTGACAATTCAGTTCTACCAAGATTAAATAAAATGTTATATCAGTTGTCAAATGTTTGTTCCAATACATTTTCCCTTAATAATCCTTTTTCTGTCGTAGATTGTGGGACGCTGTAGGAGGTTTCCTGTTCCTGTTCTCACACATGCAAGACAAACTTTCTAAAAATTCTAGTCAAGTTGACTTGTTGAAAGAACTGCTGAACCTCCAGAAAGACATGATCACCATGATGTTATCCATGCTTGAAGGTAAGTTTATCGGTAGTTGAAATACAATCAATCGATTGTACTCTCCAAATCCATCCATCCATTTCCAATTGTTGCATTAGATTTACTGTAACATTTGCTGACTGATCTTCTCTATTATAGGTAACGTTGTGAATGGTACTATTGGAAAGCAGATGGTTGACACTCTAGTTGAATCTGCTGGAAACGTTGAGGTAAGTTTATCCCTAACATCAAATCCCTATCATGTTGAGGTATTAAACCATTTTGCCATTGATGCAAAAATGTGCAATCATACAACAGATTATCATGTACGTTTACCGTAGATAATGTAAATTATAAGATCACTTTTGAGCAAACTTTAACATTCCATACTTTATATTTGCAGCTGATTCTTAAGTACTTCGACATGTTCCTCAAGTTGGCTGATCTTACCAGCTCTGCAACATTCTTGGTAAGCATCAGATAAGTGTTAGTGTTGTTTTGATAATTAATCAAGTTAATTGAGTTGTAATTGATTTTGATTTCCATTTGTTTAATATTAAAAGAATATATTTGTGTACCCTCCTCCAATTGAATGAATAATGAGTTGCTGTTTTACAGGAATTGGATCCCAACCACGAAGGGTGGGTTACCCCTAAAGACTTCAAGGAAAAAATGGAACAGCAAAAGAGCTACACTCCGTAAGTCCAAATTCACACAAAGATTCTTGTTTCTTATCGTAATCAGAAGTGTTGACTCATGAATTCCTTTACCTCAGGATTAACCATCTTTCGTTCGGTTTTTCCATTTCAGGGAAGAAATTGAATTCATGCTCGCCTGTTGTGAGACAAACCATGATGGCAAAATAGACTACGTAGCTTTCACTGAGAGATTCCACGAACCTTCGAAAGAAATTGGTTTCAATTTGGCTGTGCTGCTAACGAATCTTTCTGAACACATGCCTAACGAGCCAAGGTCCATTTTATTATGCAATTCTTCAACCATAGATAGTGCAAGATTGCATTGGTGAATGCCGAATTCCTAGGAATCCGCAGTTCTAAAGCAATCGACTTGATTTTGTTTCAGGCTTGCAAGATTTTTGGAGACTGCTGGTAGTGTACTGAATTACTTCGAACCATTCCTAGGCCGCATTGAAATTATGGGTAGTAGCAAGAGAATAGAACGAGTGTACTTTGAGATAAAGGAATCCAACATTGAACAGTGGGAAAAACCACAAATTAAGGTAGGTACTGTTACTCCACATAAAGCACATAAAGATCCCCTCCCATAACAATTTTATGACTCCACAATTATTTTGCATTGTTACTAGTATTTCCTTGAGTAGTGTATTTACCCTATGCATCTTCCTCCTTTCTAGTCTCATTCACTCTATTATTGGAATAAATTTCAAGTTTGATATAATCACGATTATTTAATATGATCGTATATATTCTTAAAAACCCCATAGGAATCCAAACGAGCCTTCTTCTATTCCATTGTCACTGAGGGAGGTGACAAAGAAAAACTGGAAGCCTTTGTCAATTTCTGTGAAGATGCCATCTTTGAAATGCAGCATGCTAGTGGACTTATGGCTGTAGATGAGGAGGCAGTTGGTGGTGGTAAACAACGCAAAACGTCTTACTCCTATGTCAGTGAGGACGATGAAGAAAAGTATGTATCCACTGAAATTGTTTTGGATTGATTAAATGAACACTTTACTAATATAGTAGGCACTGGCATTAGAATAGGAATTATAAAAAGTAGGGACCTACCCAATGTTATGAAAGAGAAAAGATTGGTGGTACCAACCATGGTAGAATTTAACCTTCAGTAACTTAAAGCTCAATCTATTGTATTTCATGTAATATGATCCCTCCATTATTTAGAGTTGAATGATAGCTTAATTATAATAATCTCAATTTTATGAAATTTTTCAGTAAGTCGCCTATCAAGAAGGCCATTCAATCAGCAAAGGATGGGATAAAGAACGGTCTAGCAATGTTGTCACCTACTAACATTAAAACCAAGATAGGAGAAATGCAACAAATGACTGTGCTTGAACTGATTATTGGCTTTTTCAAACTGTATTTCTATATGTTCTACTACTGCGGTTATGGTGCTTCTCTCGTATTGAAGTGAGTTTAAAAATAACATTAATTTTATACGGCAACTTCACATTGTAGAATATTGGGTAATTCGTGAATGATTTTTTGCAATAGATATATTGGTGGTGTCATTTACTCATTGATGAGTGGCCCTACTGAAGAACCTGTGGTTGAAGTTAAAGAAGAAAAGACTGGTCCTCTGAGATTGATGCCAGCGCTACCTCCAACAGAAGAAAGTGCGCCGGCAGATAGAGAGGAAAGCCAACCGTAAGTCCATTCGAATAAACTTGAAATTCACTGTTCCTTTTACGATGAAAATGATCGATAAATTGTGATGAAATGAATTTATAGGCCGAAAGCTATTGAAGGAGCGTCAGCGTCAGAAGAAAGAGGTGGAGCTGAAGATGGTGAAGCTAAAGCTGAAGGTGAAGGAGGAGAACAACCTCAACTAACTTTGGCTGACATATTGGGGTAAGCATCCGCTCACATCACCAGATCTCATTCTTTTTTCAAAACAAATATTTTTTAGCAATTGTTAGTCTGGTGATACCACTCAATATTTGATTTGTTCTCCAGTGGTGAAGCAGCGAAAAAAGAGGCAGCCTTGAAAGCTGAAGCAGCAGCACAACAGGAAGCTGTGATGCAGGAATTCGAAATTGAATCTAAACAAGAAACTAAATCTACAGAACCTTCAGCAGTATCTCAGGTAATCCATTGGTTCACCTGCATTTGTGAATGATAGAGAAGACAGTGTGAATTAGATCAAGAACTTTAGAGCGGAACACTGATGATTTTATTGTATACTGGATACTGGTTGGAGATTTTATGGTATCAAGTACCCGCCTACAATATTCACGTAGTAATCAGTCCAAATAATAGAGCATTTTTCTTAGTCCAAGACATATAACAAATAAACTAAAGCCGCTACTGAACCTCTTGGTTGAGATGCAGCTTCAATTAATACATTTAAAATAATAATAGCAATAAATAAAAACTAATAGATAATCCAGATTGATTTTTTTAATTATCAAATGATTCATGACTGCTAAGATAATTAAACCCCAAGGTAGCTATTGTTTGTAAGGTTGTTTATTGTTTGTGATAGCCTAACCGTCGAAATCGATTTAACATTGTAACTCTTTATTTTTCGTGGAAATATACAACGTTTTTCACTAACTTCCGTTTTTTTCCAAGGTAGGAGTTGTGATGAAGGTACTGTACAGGTACTGTATGAAAAACGAAAATTTTATTTATGTTTCAGATTGACTTTAATAAATACACTCACCGTGCTGTCAGTTTCTTGGCTCGCAATTTCTACACACTGAAATACATTGCTCTGGTCCTGGCTTTCTGCATCAACTTCATCCTCCTGTTCTACAAGGTTGGTTAAATATAGTCTCATCTCAATATATTATATATTGAATTACGACTACCTACACAACAAAACATTTTACTTCAAAATTCATGCATGAAACTTTAACATTTCCTGGTGCTCAACAAATTTACTCTTGCAATAATTTGCTTACGCAGTAATTGACTTCTAGAGTTCCAAAGATTTCCATCAACAACTCTGTGCCTCCCTAAGGCCCGGTATCTAGAAACAGAGGTAACCCTAGTGGCAGTAGTCCCGGGAGGTATAGTCGAGGCAGAGGGTATCTACTAAGCGTAACTGAATCACTAGGCAGGGTTAGGACAGCTGCCCCTGGTATTAGCAACCAGTTTTACCTTCTCCAGATGAAAATTTTGTAATTGGCGGGCCAAAAAACTAATTGGGAGGGTGGCAACGCTTGAGGTTTTGTTGGCAGTACAGACCTTCGTTTGCATTACTCAATTGTTAGGTTGGCAACGCTCACTGTTTTGTTGGTAGTACACACCTACGTTTGCATTACTCAATTGTTTTCACGTGAGCCTTGATTTTCCAACAGCCCTAGCCAATCACAGAGCTTACGACAATCAGCAGAGGTACCCCTCCGTTCTCAGCTGGGTCATGGGTGCCCAGGTTTTGCGGGATAACCTCCGTTCTATTTACGCCTTTTTATCAACAATGCAGGAGTAACCCCTGCCACACGTTCTAGATAGCCGGCATATGTTGGATATGATAACTTTTGTCATTTAGTCAACATTTTTATCTAGGTAATAGACTACTAATTAATCTTGAGTAAACATTGATATACTTTTCCAGGTAACATCTTTGGGTGAGGATGGGGATGATGATGGCAGTGGGGAGGCAGTTGCTGAGGAATTGCTGGAAGAATTGAGCGGGGAAGTGGCAAGCGCTTTGGACGTCAGTGGCATAGTTGGTGGTGGAGACAGTGGTGGTGATGGAGGTTTGTAATCAGAAAACTAAAATCTTGCAATGTTCAAGTGTGGCAAATATAGAGGGCTAACTCTCAACTGAATGCCCAATGAATCTGAAATAGAATGTTGTTATGTTTAGGGATACTCCCACGGTTGAATAGATTTGATTAATTGGCCTTAGTGGCCAACAGCCTAGATGCCGACTTTCCTTCCAGAGCTTCTCTCTGGGGAAAAGTATGAGTTCAATTTCCACCTATGAACCTAATAGGACAATACATATTCCTCTCAAACCCATCCATAAACATTATATTCACTGACCTAGAAGTGTCACCCCATCACTGTCTGACTCCCAATTCAGCCGAGGACAGCTGATATTTGACTTTGTGGAGGAAAACTTTGTGGGGAAATACCCACATTGAATGTACGAGGGGTATTCATGGTCCAATAGTTTTGATCTCGAATCGTCTAAATTTGGATGGGTTCCAATACGCATGCGCGTCGTATTTTACGAAGATTCGATTAACCACAGGCTGAAGCTTTCTAAAGTCAAGTATCGACGATAATCATCGAAAAGCAACGATCCTATCAGCTGCTTAGCAAAACATCCTCATCTATAAGACACCATAGTCATTCTCGTTACTCAAAACACTGATGAGTCAAGAGAGTTGATCAAATTCTCAAGTTTCAAATTTATAGATTACGAGGATTACATTTGTTTTTTATGAATAACTTTGTCATTTATTATTTATAACCTTGTAAGGTGGTAACATACACTGATTTGACATTCACAAATTCCTGCAAGGGACGCTACTTGGCATTATAATTTTCGACGTTTCAACTATGTACAACTCAAAAATTTAGTATTTTGACCTACCAGACTAAACCCGGACCCTCTAAAAAATAAAGTAGTACGTATTCAATGAAGGCAAACAATTTTCTACACTACAACTTTCATTTTCAGGTGGTGGTAGTGGCGGCAGTGGAGAGGCTGATGGTGGAGGAAGTGGAGAAGAAGATGAGGAGGATCCTTTGGAATTTGTTCAAGTTGATGATGATTTCTTCTACATGGCTCATGTAATCAGAGTTATGGCAATCATTCACACATTGGTATCCCTAGCCCTGCTCATTGCTTACTATCATCTCAAGGTAATTTCACTATGATTCAAAGTATTGCTTGAATGATGCAAACTTTTACTTTAAAATTACTTTGAAAACGAACAGTGAACACTTGTTTCAGATCGATGAAATTTGAGTACCAATATTGGATTCTATCTGACCACTTAATTTAGATATACATGTATAATGGAAAAATCCTAGTGCAATTCCACTACAAATGCACCTCTGAACAATCATCAATTGCAAACAGTAGTACCATGCTACCTAGATGACTGTTTGTTACTTTAATCTAACCTGTTTGCTTCAGGTTCCTTTGGCTATCTTCAAACGAGAGAAGGAAATTGCTCGAAGGTTGGAGTTCGATGGGCTATACATTGCGGAACAACCAGATGACAACGATTTCAAATCACAATGGGACAAACTCGTGATATCAGCCAAGTTCGTACAACTCTGAGATGGATATTTTCATGAGAAATATCTCAACATACCGGTATATCTAATGAATTGCCTTTTCTAGGTCCTTCCCTGTCAGCTATTGGGACAAATTCGTAAAAAAGAAGGTCAGGCAAAAGTACAGCGAAACCTATGATTTCGACTCCATCAGTAATCTTCTTGGTATGGAGAAAACATCATTTAGCTCTCAAGAAGCTGAGGAAGGATCCGGCCTAATTCACTTGTAAGTCACTCAAATATTTATCCAACTCAATTTTCCGTAAGTCCTAGCCAAAGGCATACATATTTCTTTTTGTTTTTCAAGTTCTCATTAGACCATTTATAATTTTATTGCAAACTAATAAGCTACCTTGTTATGATTTTTCACCATTTTTTCCTATTTATTAGGTAGACTGTTATTAATTAGATTGATTTTTTCCAGTATTATCAATATTGATTGGCGATACCAACTCTGGAAAGCAGGCGTAACGATCACAGACAATGTAAGTTTTTTAAGAACATTGGCTTAACAATATTATTCACACACATACAACTTGCACTAACATGTATTTTGTTTTGTTTATAGTCTTTCCTGTACAGTCTTTTCTATTTCATCTTCTCAATTCTTGGCAACTTCAACAATTTCTTCTTTGCTGCTCACTTACTCGATGTTGCGACCACAATTGACACGTTGCGTACCATTTTGCAATCAGTAACGCACAACGGAAAGCAGGTAATGCAGCTTAGTTTTTCTTCAAGAACAGAAAATTGTGAATTATTTTGTGTAAACCAAAGAATAAATCAATATAAACCTTTATTATGCTTCAGCTGGTGTTGACCGTCATGTTGCTGACCATTGTAGTGTGGTTGTACACCGTTGTGGCGTTCAACTTCTTCAGGAAATTCTACGTATCCGAGGAGGATGATGAAGTTGATAAGAAATGTCACGACATGATGACCGTAAGTTTATGTAATTTCCCTAAACTAATGGAAATGGTGATACGGTGGGGAAGGAGAGTGGGAAACCCTTTTATCATCTTGATTCAGTACGCAATATTTGGTTGCTGAGAGTGAATCTGTTCGTGAATGGAAGGAATTTTTCCATTGGAACGAATTTTTTTGTTTAGGCGAAAACCTGACTGCCAGGAACGCAGAAGTGAAATTTCCGTGAAAACGGCTGGGGAAACTCTTGTTATGCTTAAAACTGGCGTCCTCTGTGGTGAAGAATAGTGTAAATAGGACATTTTTCCAACTCTTCCTCAAAATAATCTGTCATCAAAATGAAATACCTCGATTTTTGCAAATCTGAACCAAAAGAATACAAAAATAAAATACCTCTCACGCTTTACCTCCACGAATTACCTCCTCCCATAATAAATTTGAAACTCCGAAAGTTTATTGCAGACCTAACTAGACTTAATCTAGAACGAACAAAAAAATAAATACATATAAAAACACCTGATTAAGCGACTACTTGTGGGGAGATAAAAAATCTTGTACTCTGGCGAGGAATCGAGCCCCAGCCTCCTGCGTAGCAGTTGCCTATTATAGCCACTGTACTACCGAGCGCTTGTAAGTAGTTTCCTTTATTGTAGGAAACAAACGAATGAACGTACAGCAACTCGGACGGTCTCATTCGATTCTTTGAGCCTTATTATCCATAAATCAAACAAAATCATTTAAAATAAAAAACCGAAATCCCCCTTTGTTTCAAAACTTCTCGAGATCTCGATTTTTTAATATTTCAGCCCTTAAATACTACCTTTAGGGTTGACCGATAGTGGTACCGATGTTGCTGCCACATTCCAGGCTGAGGTATGATTTTTGAGCCAAAGTTCATTAATTTTAAACCAGTAGTTTTAAAGAAAAGCTTCAGGCGGACGGACAGATTTTTTTTAACTCGATTTTTGGATTCTACACATCCTGAAGCGCAAACCAACAAATTTTGAGGAGGGGTTAATACATATATAGGTATATATATATATATATATATATATTTTTTTTTTTCGGTTACTTAGGTTTATTACTGAAAATAATAAACCAAAAAAGTAACTCCCTTGTTCGTGAGACTCATTGACCAACTGGAGTATCATGGAGTTCAATTCAGAGGATTTTATCGATACACGAATCCGTTGCAGCGCACAAGAGTTTAGTTCTCCCATCACGATTAACGCACCACCCTAAACCGCTCAGTCCGTTAAGCAGTTTTTGATCAAAAACGACATGAAACAGTTAGTCACTGCCCCTATACACCAGACCTGGCCCTTTATAGTCTTTTTTGTTCCCCAAACTTAAAACAGACATGACAAGGGAGACATGAAAAAACTATAGAAGTGGCAGGATTACCTTTCTTCGATCTTGATGTACGCGTTCTTCTGTTTCAGTGCTTCGTCTTCCATTTGTACAAAGGTGTGAGAGCAGGAGGTGGCATTGGTGACGAGATTGAACCCCCAGATGGTGACGAGTATGAAGTTTACCGTATCATGTTTGACATAACCTTCTTCTTCTTCGTTATTGTAATCTTGCTGGCCATCATTCAGGGTGAGATTTTTGTTAATATTGGCTCAACAGATATACAATATTGACCTGCTATACTGAAACCATCTAGATACTTGTACTGTATGAAGTAACACTGCCTTTGCTGTTACAGGTTTGATCATTGATGCTTTTGGTGAGCTGAGAGATCAGTTGGAGAGCGTGAAAGAGGATATGGAATCCAACTGCTTCATTTGTGGTATAGGAAAAGATTACTTTGATAAAGTGCCACATGGTTTCGATACTCACGTTGCCCAGGAGCATAATTTGGCCAATTACATGTAAGTACCCCAGTAATTACAAGTCTGTTCGATCAGTTAGTCGTAATTCCAACATACAACGGCTATGTTTTAGCGTGGAACACGCTTTTACCGGGACCTGCTACTTAAAAGAACGAAACTATTTTGTGAGACCAGATCGCGAGACCAAAATGTGTCATGAAAGGAGCGGAAAAACAGTTGTTTCCAAAACATCTTCGAAAATAAAGCCTCTCTGGAGGGACAACTTATGGGCTCCTTCCTAGCTAAATTCTCTCTTGTTCACTAAGGAGGTGATACGAATGAAATGAAGGGCTCCACCCGTATCAGCTGAATAAGCTAAATTCTCTCTTATTCACCCTAGAAAGTTGCCATTTCTTAGAGAGACTCTCTTAGACATTAACAGACGAATGAAATTACTGTTCCACCCTGTTCAGCTGAGTGAGCTGGCTAAAGTATCTCCTGTTCACCATAGGAAATTTAAATGTGAACGGGAACCTCTCTAGGACAACAAAAATCAAATGAAATTATGGAATCTGTCTTGATCGGCTCAGTAACCTCAATTCCCTCCTTTTCACACTAGGATGTTGAAAACTAGTAGGAACCCTCTACTACCAACACCAAAGGTTAAAGCGTGTACCACGATCTTCCATGTTCAGCCATAAGGCTCGAGGTCGAAACAAACCACCGGCAAGGCGCAAGTGCCGAGTTTTAATTTCCTCAAGGATTACTATATTATTAAAGTGTATTTTTGTAGAACCTGACTATTACTTCTATGTTTTACGTTTCGTATGTAGTAAAATCTATCTTCTTTCTCCGTAGGACCCTGACTATTACTTCTATGTTTAACGTTTCTTATGTAATAAAATCTATCTTCTTCATCAATGGGTGCGTTAAATTAATAGCATTCCATGTGTTTCAGGTTCTTCCTTATGCATTTAATTAACAAACCAGACACAGAGTACACGGGTCAAGAAACCTATGTGTGGAACATGTATCAACAGAGATGCTGGGACTTCTTCCCTGTGGGTGACTGCTTCAGGAAGCAGTATGAGGATGAGCTTGGAGGAGGAGGCGGCTAAAATTGCTGAAGAACAACTAAAAGAATGTGATATGGACTCCATCAAACCGTTTGTTGTTCAACGCGATCCATCATTCGACGACAGCGTTTTCACCTGTGCGCGGCCGGTATTAATTTCTGTTACTGGGCATGGCTCCAATATTCAGGATTTTGCAGGAAACCATTTTATTTCTCGACTGAAAGGAACTCTTCTGACAATAATGGTTTAAGGCCGCAAAGTGAAGCTTTGATGAGCGCAGAACAACGTACGGAGTGTAAATATTTTTTAAATCCAAAGTTGTGGCCTTAAGGATGAAGTTGAAGAAAATGTGGGGAGTGAGGTGTCTTTTGTAATGAGTGAATAAATTGATTTAAAGTTTTGAAGAAAAAAATGTTTATTTTTATTTTCTCAATCAACCTGCTTCCGTGGTTAGTAACTCGAAAGAAAGACGACGAAATGAGATTATCAATACTCTACTATTCTTTGTTATGCTTATTTTTGTGACTTTAGTAGTCTCTAATTTCGGAGTAAGATCAGACACTCAAAGACAGCACTCAAGTAGTATTGATCAATGCAAAAACTAGAAGAGAAAAAGTTTCAGACCAAAGTCTAAAAACTTATTCAGAGAGAGAATCTTGAAAACTGTGGCCCCACTAACTGGTTCCAAGTAATAGCCAAATTAATCAGGAAGGTGTTTTGGTGAGGAATATATTCATAAGTGACTCAAAAAACGTATCCCAAGAGCAAGAATACATTCAACAAAGAAATTCATGGTATCGATCGGTTTTAATTTTGTTTCCTGATGTGTAAAATAGTAATTTATGGAATGGTGTAGGGCTGAGACTATTAGCGTGCAACAACCTGAAGAATCCTGAAAGCTGAAAAGTGCTAGGTGTAACCTTAGAGGCAGCAGCTGCAAGAGACGAGAAGGGGTACATGTGATGTACATTATATACTGAGTGTGAACTTCCCTACTGTTCACAGCTGAGTGAGCTAAATAGTCTCTGTTCATCCTAGGAATTTGATTGGGAGCCTCTTGGGACATCATGAGTTGAATGAAATGACGGACTCCATCTTGATCAGCTGAGTCAGCTCAATTCTCTCCATTCACTGTTGAAATTTGGTGGGTAGTATTTCAAGGCGGTTCAAGAACCTATCATAATAGGGGTTTGGCTCAAAGATTTTTCAATGGTTTCTTAATAACAAACACAGCTCATTATCACAGTTAATTACAAGTCAACTCACCTGCACCAACAATCGCAATTTTGAACACATTTCTCTCTTGCTCTCTCCCTGATCCCTTCATTCAATAATACTCATCAAAAGATTGGGCTGAGTGGTTTAATAACGTGAGTGGATCCTCTAGGAATCCTTTTGATTCTTAAGCAATGTCAGTGATTGATGAAAAGTTTGAATGACTCAAGTGGTTAACAGGCCTCTTTTGACCATTATGGTCCAATACATTTGGGGGGGGGGGGGGGGGGCAGGAATCATCTCAGGGGAGGCACAGTCTTCCTTGTATTTATCAACCCGAAACAACATTGTTGGTGTCGAAATCGAATCAGATGAAGTTTCTGTAGTCTTCAGATTCTGGAACGCTAAGAAAGTTGAGCAAATATGAATCGGTTTGTCATTTTAAATCACTCCTTGGACTAATGTTGTATCATCTTTACATTGCCTTCCCCTGGAGGGCGAAACGGGTCAATGCAAGAAAGTATTTGAAACCATATTGATTTCACTTCTTTCAGAAACTCAACTATGACTGAATTTTGATGAGAAGATTGGAGAGTGATTGAAGCTCGCATCAATCGATTTTCAGAACAAAGTAGTCAAGAACCTTGACCTTCTTAGGAGGAAGGTGTCATGAGTGCTTCCGTCGTGAGATAAGTTAGGGCAAGGTCTTGTTCCCCTTTCAGATGTTCTTAATGTTAGGAAAGAGGAATGTGAAAGGATGGAGAATATAGACTCCTCCAGCGCCCTGACTATGGAACACCTTTCCAAGCCATGTGTTAGGACATGGCAGACTACATGTGAGTATGTATGTGCTTATTCTACCACAAAGCAGCTAAGTCTTCTGGATTTATTATTAAAGTGTACATCTCGTTGCGCGCTCAAATTAGGTACTTCAAAGTTGTATGTCCTATCCTGAGGGAAGTTATAGAGACTTCTGTGTTTCGGTGGTTTTCGGTGGATTCTTGAAATAAACCCAATATGTGTGCCGTCTCCTACTTACACATGCGCTATCAATCGCGACTCATTTAAAAGCACTCTCTCTGAAGGTTTCCTGAAACACCTTCTCAAATTCAAACGAGTTTGTATCATTCGTTCAGACTGTTTCTGTGGGAATCATTCTTATAGGGGGAAATATAAGATATTGGCCAGAAATCATTGTCTGAAAAAGCTCCATGATATTGGATAAGTCACGACAATAGTCTATAACCATGTTTCTAATCTGCAATGAACTCTACTTGAAAAAAAAAAAAAAAGACTAAACTTGACGTAGATTAACGTTTATTAAATAATTTAAATATACAGCCACTCATTAACGGCGCCCCCTTTCTTTAGAAATATGCCTACAACCCCTCATTGAAATTTCAGGGAAGTACTATCAATATCAACAACTTATTCAATGTAAATCATTATAAGTTGACTAAAATAATTTTAATGCACAGATACATATGTACATAATACCAACCGGCATGAATGAAATTCAGAGCTGGTAGATTCATAATTTTATCAATTTGTTGAAACACAGATCCATCAATATTAGTTTAAACTCACGATCGTTCTTCTATGGGGATATTACTTACGAAACTACGACTCTTACAAAACTGTTGTGGCTGGCATCACGAGCCAGCCGCGTTCTTTTGAGCCAATTCTTCCCGCTTTCGTAGAGTGTGGTCAACTTGAATATTCAACGTTGCGCTGTAGCTGTCGATAATTGTGCATTCAGAGGCTAATATATCTCTACCATCCAAGAAATTGATAACTTTATGGTTCGATAACGCCATTTTCAAAGCGGCCTCTTCGGTGAGTATCCTAAAATCCTTGTACGGGATTTTCGTGTCACCTTTAAAAGCATTATTTACCTAAAAGAACAACGGTGGGATTAAATCTCACTTCAATTCCAATCATTAGAGAGTTTTTGGCGACTTCAACTTAACGTCACCCGTTACCGTAGTCTTGAGGGAGAAAATGAAGATGCTAACCCCAATGGAACCAGGAGAACGGTTGCCTTAATTTTTATGTCACGTTAACGGTGGTTGGGCAACGCGATATTTTCCCCGAGCTGTCTTGCTATCTACTGGTTGTCTACTACATTTCTTTATTTCGATATGAAACGCCGACTTTCAATCCTGAATTCGAATTTAATGTTAGTTTCATTACTCTAATGCTAATTTCTCATTTTTAGTTTTCAATTCGTAAACAGAGCATGGATTTAACGCAAAGATAGTAAGCCTCAAGTGTGGAACACCACAGTTTAATTGCATTTATAGGTCATTAGTAGTTACGAACTTCATGTATTTGGGTTTTCCGTTGGGTATGAACAACAGGTATGAAAAAGTATTTATCTCTATGACAATGAACTAAGATTTTACCTGACACAATCATCAGTGGAGGCTTCACGCAATGTTCACGAAAAAATAGCTGAGAGATCAGGCAAACTAAGAAAAATACTGCGAAGAAGTAGTGTCTTAAAACTCAGTTTTCTCATTTAAAAGAACGGGTTTTTTCGATCGAGTTGAAGGCTAGTAAAGCTAGACGGCGGAGGCGGACTTCATGTGGCACATTCGGTTTCTACGCGACTTGAAACGTAAAATAACCAAGTTTTGAGGGGTGTTCAAAAACCTACCCGCTACATCAACATTATTAGTTGGTAATGAGGCATTTGAAAAGAAAAACTATTATTATTTTCTTCACCAGTATTCCAGTAATTCTGTGGTGCCCAGTAGTGTTACATTTACAGGAAGGTTAGGCTGGTGTTGTGTGCCTTTAGGTCCCCAAGCAGGTAACGTTAAATGAGCCAATCCAATTGTACGACGATGCTAACGTCCCCTCAAGGTCACGTACTCTTGGGTATGTTATGGTGACTTTAAGGGTACGTTAGTGGTCACCAAAAACTCTCATTAATTGAATAATTGTACAATCGATAAATCACTTCAAAAACAGAACCATTTGTACCTTGAAAATAACATCTAATAAATAGTCGCTGTCCAGTTCTGGCCAGGATTGCTTGAAAATATCTTTTTCCCAGTGAATAATCGGTTTTTCCGTCAGTTGAGACCTTGGAGCCATTAGGAATCTGAACCAGAGTTCTGAAGCGAAATGTGGCGCCATTGGCGCGAGCATTACCAACAAAGCTGCCAATGATTTTTCTAACTCTAAGCTGCCTGCCATCACCTCTTGGTCAAATTTCTGTAAGGAGAAAAAATAATGTATTAACTTGGGTGGGTTGAATGACGGAATAGATAACAAAGTTGTGGAAAATTAAAAACTGCCGTTTGTACATTATAAGTATGAATAAACAATGGGCTAATGCCTACAAATTTCCTAAAACTAATAAATTTTATTGCACAAATGATCAATTATTGCAGTATGGTTAATTGCTTCAGACGTATAAAGGGTGTCCCAAAAGTAACCCCCCCTTTTTTCTCACAATTTTTGAGATGTATAAGTGAAAAGTGGATAGAGTTTTTGGGGAGACCAATACTAACTTTTGAACAAATGAAAATCAGAAAAAATAAAAGTTATTGGGTACCTACTTGGGTATTGAGAACGTGAAAATGTTTTCCCAATTGTAACGGCCCAAAAATATTTTCTACCTCAAGAGGAGTTCGAACTCGCGTCGTCACAACTAGGAGAAATTATTATTAATTTTCCGAAGTTGCGACACTCTAACGATCAGAGCCATGAGGCCAGGGTGACCAAACCTCTTCGACTGTGAGAGTTATTTTCCTGGAGCGTAACATTTCCCCGGAGTCAAATACCAGCCGTATCAGCTGGTTTGGGGTCGGACGAATGACGAAGTGTAACTGCAGGCCGCTGGCTCAGCAGATGCTCGCTGGAACAAGTCAGTAGTCGAGCGAGGTCATTGTCACGGTGTGTTTTGACTCAAGTGAGTGAGGAAATGAAAAGCATAACAACAGGAAATGTGATGTTTACAGTCTTTTGGCTCGAGAGGGATTTAATTAATTATTGTTTCGTATGATTTCGGGTCCTATTTCGACTGTGCCTCTGTAACGGGCTAAAAATATTTGATACCTCAACAGGAGTTCAAACTCGCTTCATCACAACTACGAGAAATTACGGGAAATTTCCCGCAGTTGCGACACTCTAACGATCAGAGCCATGAGGCCAGGTGACCAAACCTCTTCGACTGTGAGAGTTATTTTCCTGGAGCGTAACATTTCCCCGGAGTCAAATACCAGCCATCTCGGCTGGTTTGGGG
Organism: Adelphocoris suturalis; assembly: GCA_030762985.1. NCBI lineage: Eukaryota > Metazoa > Arthropoda > Insecta > Hemiptera > Miridae > Adelphocoris > Adelphocoris suturalis. The sequence continues at coordinate 89,240,973 of CM061044.1, forward strand.
TCGGACGAATGACTAAGTGAAACTGCAGGCCGCTGGCTCAGCAGATGCTCACTGGAACAAGTCAGCAGTCGAGCGAGGTCATTGTCACGGTGTGTTTTGACTCAAGTGAGTGAGGAAATGAAAGGCATAACAACAGGAAATGTGATGTTTACAGTCTTTTGGCTCGAGAGGGATTTAATTAATTATTGTTTCGTATGATTTCGGGTCCTATTTCGGCTGCGCCACTGTAACGGCCCAAAAATATTTTCTACCTCAAGAGGAGTTCGAACTTGCGTTGTCACAACTACAAGAAATTATTATTAATTTCCCGAAGTTGCGACACTCTAACGATCAGAGCCATGAGGCCAGGGTGACCAAACCTCTTCGACTGTGAGAGTTATTTTCCTGGAGCGTAACACCATTTTACGCTGAGTGACATTTCATTTGTTAGAGCTAAACTCGACGTTGAAGCTAGAATTGCGCTTTCTTATTCTGTTCTCGGATTTGAGCTGATGAACCATGAGGAAGCGCGATTTTTCGTAAAGGTAGCTACCAATCTTTAGGAAAAATTGCGCAAGCTCACATCTCAAAAATAAATAAAAATATCCTAAATTAATCCTTTTAGATAAACAGATTAGTTGGACGAAATTGATGGTTTCCTTGTCCCCTGTGAAAACAAAATGGCGTACTAATAAGCGGTACAGGTGTTAGTGTAGACAGATTGTCGAATATCCCCAAATCTCCTCAACTTACATAAATTTATATTTGTACCAATATTGCACATATTTGAAGTTTATCAGTCAAGCTATTGAAATAGGTACTTACTACTGTCGATCGAAAAGGTCTACCTACATTACAACACCCCTTTTTTAGGACCCACAGAAAAAGTAAAGTAGCAACCGTGTTCTCGTCTCGTCAGAGGTTAGAGCATTCTATAAAATCAATTAGCGTCGTTAGCATAAAGTAAAAGGTTGGAATTAACCTCCATGGACAGGTAAAGAGTCTAATACATGTGATGAAAGAGACAATGCACCACAATCAGTGTATAACTAGGTACGTACTTAACACCTACTATGAACATTAAAATTAAGTGCACCTACTTACCCTTAAATTTTTAACAAAGCTTTGAAGTTTTGATATAGCCACACTAAGCTGATATGACTGGCCGTAGTTAAAGGTTACACCTTTCACGTGGAAGTTGCGAATATCACGCAGCTTGTCTTCAACGTTTCTGATCTTCGATTCGTCGATAGATTGGTTATAGAATTTTACCTTGGAGTCCATGAATTCTTCTAAGAGGGACCAAACCTTTTCTTGAAAATTCAGGATACCATCAAAAGCTACCAACAGAAAATACATGTGGTCGTTTGTAGTAATATTTAGGCTATGTGGTTTACGAACTAGTATAATACAGATGGAGGTGTGACAGAATATCCACATTTCCAAAACACAAAACAATTGCATAACTTATTGATGAATCGAATCCCCCATTTATTTATTATAGGTTATTCATGGTCCATTTCGAAAATTGAATCACAGGAAATTGAATTCACATTTTATTAACCCCTCGCATCTCTCACATTTTACTTCGATCATTTTATACATATCAAGTGAAGTGATTGCTTCATATTGTGAGGTAAAAGAATATGCTTCTGTTTCATTCATTCGGCTGAATAACTGACTGGCGTGTAATTGTTAATCAAATGAGCCGGTTCTAGCAGCCACTCAGTGTTCCAGTGTGTCCCAGTTAATTCCTTAATCAATTTTTGTTTTCTGTCGGTTTATATGCATCTTCAGATATGAATCCTGCAGAGATACACAGTTTACGGATATTAATTCTGACGTTAACACTGTATTTCGACTTGTAACTCTCTCTATACAAGGATTTACCAAAACTGCGTTAGGATGAGCAGTCGCACCTCAACTAGTTCCCTAATAATTATAGGTAAAAATAGCAGCATACTACAAATAACATTCTACTTAGTATCATCTAGAAAAATAATACCTATTTATTACCTTCTTCTTTCCACAACCGATCAGATGTAGGGGTTACTTCACCAAGAATAAACAGCCGAGTGGTATCTACACCAAACTTTTGGAACATGTCAGTGGGCTCAACCCCATTATGCTTAGATTTAGACATTTTTTCCCACTTGACATATACTGGTTCTCCAGACTCACGTTCAAACAGCTGACCATCTGAAATACCAAGAAACTTTTGAAATAATAGCACAAGAAAAACATACCTTTAGTCTACTGAGCTCCTAATCAGCTAAACAGACGAGTCATTGAAATAAAAACTGCCTAAGTTCCTTCAATCTCTGCAGAGTGCTGGTTCTGCTCAGCTGGAATCTTAGAGACATATGGTCATTGTACGGTTGTTGACTTAGTCTCAGAGTAAAAGATAACTAAATTGACTATGGAGGGAGAAAAAATCCAAGACGATTTAGTTAAATTCATTTTTCCAAGTTAATGCACAATGAAGCCACGTCTCCACTTGTATCAAAACTCTGAACCGATCACCGATCGTGATCAGATCGGGAGGCGTTTCAAAAGAAAAACCCGATAATCACCCAGCCCGAACATTCCCGTATCATTTTTTGAGCGATAGGTCAGTCGAGACCGATCATTGATGTCTCCCCATTCCCAACAAGTGGCTGCTGCAGCATATATATTTTTTGCATTACCATATAAAAAAGGATAATGACAGCATAATGGCCAGTCAGCGCCCCATGACTCTTCGTATATTTAATCCATTTTCATCAATTGTCTACATTAACTGCAGGATATATGTACCTACTGAGTATAGCGCTGTACTCCAGATAAGAATGTGAGTCGTTTATCAATGCCGAAATACCTAGCGGATAAAGTTATCTCTCAGATAAATACTGTCTTGCAGATAGTGCTGTTAGCAAACATATTGGTGTCTGTAGGCGACAAAATAAGGGCGATTTACACACGAAGCTACGACAGAGTAGAGTGTGAGCAACATTTTCTTCATGGATCGACTACTAAAAAAACTGGGTCTGACGTCCACAACACAACAGTGTCCATCATGCTATCAAGCTCGGCAAATAAGAAACCACCACATTTTTGCCATTCGCTATTTGCTTCATTTCTAGAGAGAGAAATACATAAGACGAATTTGCGATATTGCAACCTGAATTATTATGAAGAATTATGCTGCGATAGAATCTTCGCCGTAGCTGCTATTTGAAGACAAATTCCCAAATATCCATTCCATTGGAAGGTACAAAAATAAAGACAATCAAACGAGATTCAAATAAGATTTTTGTAAATAAATAAACTTGTTTGAGGTTAGAAAGCTCTAGATATATCATTAACCTCCAGTTATAATTGTTATCCAGCCATCCAGGGACCAGATAAATGAAAACGCCAGATAGGATTAACTAGGGAGGGATAAACACACCCCCTTTTGTGTTATCTGGAGCACCCTCAGATAAATACCCCTTATCCATTGGATAAATATGATTGATAAATCGGCCCTTAGTCCTAATAACCTATATGTTTAAGTTGGTATAAATTTTGTTGTTCCAGTATTTTTGGAGTGTTTGTAAATATTTTCTTTTTCTATAATGTTTGAGGTTACCCTGTCCCACATAAGATTATACATTTTTACATTGCACATTCGTATTGTGATGCCCATATATGGTTCTGGTCCTATAAACGTATTATCAGAACTTCTTTTTGCTATTCCATCTACTCTTTCGTCCCCCCCCCCCCCTCCGTATGCCCCTATGACCCTTATTTCCAGGGATCCATTTTGAAGTGATTTTATTGTTTCTGTTATATAGTTATTTACTGTAGGAATATTTAAAAAACCCCCTGATAAGTTTTCTTCTAATCTCTATATTTCCTATTGTTTTAATACTTGTTAGGCTACCTGAGTATATGGATATAGTTAGTTGTTTTAGGCAAAAGTTGATGGTATACCAGCTCGCTCTGGTATAACGTTAAATAAGTACCAAGTGTGATTGAAGCCTCTATTGGGTAACTCTTAATCCTGAATTCCCGCAACGCATTACAACAAAGTTATGGGAAAATTATGTAAATACACTGATGATAAGAGATGTATGTACCGGTACTCCCAGCAGAAATTGAAAGAACTTGGCTTGGTTGGTATTTGAACAGAGTATTTTTCTAAAGTTGAAAACATGGGAAATGGGAAGGAATCATTCAGCTTAGAAGTTAAGTTTGTGATTATCTTACCTTTTTCAACAACAGAAGATGAGTGAACGACTTTTTTTGTCTTCTTGACGTAAAACGTCTTACCCATAACCATACCTTGTACTAAAAGTTTCTTGAAAGGTTCTGGACTGGGAACCAAACCAATGGAATGAAGGAAGTGAGAAAAGAAACGGGCATAATACAGGTGTAGAGTAGCTGAAATAGACGACACAATACGAATATCATATTACAAACGTAATTACGACATAGGGGCATGTAAATTTATTGCACAGCAATTAAAAAGCATGGTACTGCGAAAGAATTGAGTAAAATGCAACTTTATACGTTGAATATCTTTTGTGTGAAATCCAGCCATCATCTACATTGAATTCGTCATGAAATTCCTTCAATGCAGAAAGACGCTAGTCTCGCATTTCCAAGCCAAAAACTGACTAGCCACCGCTGCAATGACGAGATGCGCCAAAATAAGTAACAAAGTAGAACGTCGACCCAACATTATCCCCTCCCGACCTCACCCTGTCCGCTCAAATTAAATTCTCCTGCCATATCCTGGGAGGAGCATGTCCCCGGAGGCGCCTGAGTCCAAATATGTAACAGTAGATCGATTCTATGTAAGCTATAGCTAAAACGATGCGACAAAAAGCAGGTTTTTAGACTTTTCTCATAACTAGTGACATGGGTTTCGTATTGAAATATTTCTTGGATAAGACGGATTATTTCTACCTTGGAAGATAGTTAAGTAGTGATTAGAAAATAAGGCGGATCGTACCATGTTCTTTTCCTCCAATGTACACATCAACTGGCATCATGTGTCCAGCTTTATCTTTATCAAATGGTAAATCCTGGTTGAACGGATCAATGAATCTTAGGAAATACCACGCTGAGTCAACAAAGGTGTCCATTGTGTCAGTTTCTCTATGTCCAGTTTTACCACATCTACAAATGAAGAAGGCATGAGAAAAAAAAATACATTAGGGTTTTCATTATTTTCGCTGGATAATGCTTATGATTAGAGTCAGAGTAGTTAAAATGGCCACACTTACTTAGGGCAGGGAACTTCTGGAGGGGATGACTGCTTCTTAGGAAGAACAACCGGGAGATCCTGGAATTGGACAGGAACTGTACCGCAGCTATCACAATGGATGATGGGTATTGGTGTGCCCCACCTCCTCTGGCGAGAGATCAACCAATCACGTAACTTCGAGCTCTTCAGGTATCCTCCCATGCGCCCACTAACAGCCAACTGACAGACCCTAATTCGCTCATCAAAGTTGTCAGGGTCGCGAGTTGATTCGAAAGAAATGTCGTTCAGTGAAGCAATGCGAGCATCATCATCACACTGCGATGGTATTCCTAATTTGATGTTACATCCTTCAGGGTAATCGAATTCGTTGGGTGGTACCTCCACTACTGGGAGAGCCTTCTTTGTGAATGGATTAACAACTTCAACATGTAGGCCTACAGGCCCTCCAATCCCAAGTTCATTAAGATCCGTCACAGCAATGAACGCTGCCTTTGATATGTGTTCAGGCTTATGAACCCAGATGCTCTGGTACGAATGTTTCTCACCATTGACCAAAACGTCAAATTTAAACTCAGCTCCATCGCAATCTCCAATCCAGTGTTTTTGGAGCTTAACTATGTCTCTCCACTCCTGAAGTTCTTCATTGTCAAGGCCATTTCGAAGAGATCTGAAATTAATTGAATGATATAAAAATATGGCCAAGTGTGTGTTTGTGTTTACGAATTAAATATCCTGCTATAATAATTATCCTCCTATAATAATAACCAGCTTTTTATTTCTGCGATTGATGGCAGAAAAAAGTGAAAAACAGTACATTCTTCTTCTTTTCGTGATCAGAATACACCGGAGGAAAGGAACAAACCTTAGGAAAGTAATAAAAGCAAAAAGAGTAGAGAAGCTGGAACCACAGAAGTTCACACTTACACACTTTTTTTCCTAATTAAGAAGGTACATCCTTGAAATAATAAAATTTCAACATACTCAGCAAAATTGGTAGTCCTGATGAACCACTGCTTAAGCATCTTCTTTTCAACTTTGGCTCCAGATCTCCAAGATTTTCCATTGCTGTCAACCTGTTCATCTGCCAGAACTGTACCGTCCACCGGGTCCCAATTCACCCAAGCCTGAAACCACCAAGGAGAGAGAAGTAGAACGAAGTACCTCCAAGAACTTGAGTGTAATTCAAGAAATAACATCCACATAGTGCTAATTACTTGTGAATGTAGTGAGAAGTGTTTTGTTTTACCTTTTTCCTGTATACGAGTCCATGTTTGTACATCAGTAGAAACAAGTATTGGGTGAACTTGTAGTACTGTGGGTCCGATGTGGTAATTTCTCGTGACCAATCAAAACTACATCCAAGCTGTCTCAGTTGTTTTCTCATCTTGGAAATGTTCTGTAGGGTCCACTCCTCAGGGTCGATATTATTCTCAATGGCTGCGTTTTCTGCAGGGAGACCAAATGAGTCAAACCCGATTGGGTGAAGTACCTGGTGGACGAGATAGCAGTAAATTAATTGTATCACACATCATAATTATGAACCGAAATTTGAAGCTGCCGAATAAGCCCAGAGTGATAAAACAAAGTGATATCCGCCTACTTTAACCACTCCTGTTACGTCCCCTTGACTCATAAAATAAATTTCATTGCATAATATGGGTGGGTCATGTTTCAGGTCTACAATGAACTTAGGCGAAGGAATACAGCCCACAGCACCACGCCATAAATGATGGGTAGAAGAATGTGACAGATAAAACCTTAATGAGCCCATATGAACCCACAAATTCATTTTATATTTTTAAATGAAAGTAGGTTTTATTCTCAGAAATTTGATACCATCCTCACTCTCCTACGTTGAGAAGTTTTCTTTCTACGATTTTTCAAACTTTGCACATTGCGTGGCAGGGGGGTCCCGCCCAGGCGGGAGGGGTGCTTTGACATCACCAGTGCGCGAAACTTTGAAAATCACAGAAAGAAAACTACTCATCGTAATAGAGTGCAGTTGACGCCAAACTTCTTAGGATGGAATGTCAAAAAATAGTCAAAATACCTTTTTAGCACACATAGGGGGGTGGTGGGGGACTAATTGTGCACAAATTAAAAGTTTATACTGTCATTGCCATTGAGGAAGCAAACTTATATAAGCTGTCGAAATGGGGTATTTCCAATCAGCTAAGTCAAAAATAGAGGCCACGAATTTGCCAAGTCTTCAGCTTTCAGGTTACCTGAATCAGGAATTGTATAAACAGGGTGATTACAAAAAAATAAGTTGAAGATACAGTTGAAGTTACAGAAGAATAAGTTGGTTTCAAAAATCTGTTTCTTCAAAATGACAAAAGTTACAGAGCTGCGCAACCACTTCAAAATAAGGTTTTTTTTAGGTTACCGCTAGAAAGCGCTGGTGACAGTTGTTATCACTGAATTGCTGATTTTGTAAACTATGGTGACAGCTCAAGAAAAATCGTACCTATTGTGTGTTGCAAATACCTAAGCTAAAAGTAAGCCCGATACGGTTGTGCCACGGAAATTTTATAGTCAATATGACATCATCCACCAAAAAAGTCGAATATCTTACGATGATACTGATTTTTACAAAAGCAAGTGCTTGTGTAAAGGGCAGCAACCTCGCCATCCACGAGGTTCCTGGTGAATACTGGTTTGACTTTGTTCGAGTTACTCAAGGAAGACATATTGGACATTTACGTTTTTTAAATTTATATATTTATTTATTTTATTATATATATATATTTTTTTTTTTAAGATATGCCAGTAATTTTCAGAGGTTGGACAGCTCTTATAACCTGTACCGTTTATAAAATACAGATTTTTGAAACCAACTAATTGTTTTGCAATCACCCTGCGATCCTACTACCTACATACAACAAGAAGATAAACAGAAAAATTCTATCCACCTTCGAGAATACGGAATAGTTATTGGCAATAGTATAATGCATACTTGAATGGTAACTTCACAAGGCAGACATTACATTTTTTCCATTGAGTCTCTGAAATCGGGATATGGCATCACTGATAGTATAAACTCGCACGTGGCCCATGTGAAGATTTCCAGAGGGGTAGGGGAACATAGGGCAAACGTAGCACTTTTTCTGCTTGCTCGTCTCGTCGAAATTCACACAATGGTTTATGAGAGCGCTCCATTTTTCCTCGATTTTCAATTTCGTTGCCAAATCCAAAGATGATTTCTGGAATAATAAAATATTGATGATTAATTATCTTGTTTGGATTAAATGTTGGTGAGTTGTTAGGTTTCTCACGAATGTTACTGAATTCAGGGGAAAACCATGGGCATAGCAACAGCCACTCATACTTATAGATAGATATATACAATTAAAATACGAATTAAAATATATGTATAACTTGGTGGTCTATATGCTCGCATCTTAAAAATATTCTAAATAAATCTTTTATGTAAAATATTGACAAATAGATCAGAATTACGTTTTAAAGAATAGGTTTCGAAGATTGGAATACAAATAAACCAAAAAATGGTGTCCTAATCTGAAAACCACTGCTTCATAGACAAGAGCTCTGTGCGTTCCGCCACAGAGGACCTTGGCAGAGTTGGCTCAACAACTCAACTCCGCTGCAGGGAAGGGGATGATGCCACAATTTATTGTAAAGTTGTTAAAAACATCAAAGACAAAATATTTCTAGATTGTGAATCTACAGGTCCTCAGGCAACAAGAAGCTGCCTCAAGTCGTTCCACAAATACAACGGAAACGCCAGCGGTCCTAGCAGATACAACATCTTGTTCAGATTAGGAGCGTCTGGAAACCGAGACTGAGAAACGCCGCTAGCGCATTCTGCTGAGAGTGTTGTGACTTACTTGATGGGACTCATCATCCTCTTTTCCTTCAACTGACAAGGGAAGGCTGCGGTACTTCCCTCACTGATTTCATTCTAAATTTGACTGTTTATTTTAGAACCAAATGAAGTCGAAACGCACTCGGTCGTTCAGTTGAATGGGCCTTAGGAATCAATTCTTTATGTAAAATGTAGAGGACGTTTTCCGCTATCATCCCGCCTGGTGCCTAGCCTAGCTACCCACCTTTATCGCTCCGCCACCCAGAGTAGGTACCCACCTAATTATTATATTGCAGAAAATCAGTATTATGCTACCAAAAATACCCGAAATTCACCAAAACTAGTATTCTTGGACATATAGATTAGTATGAGGGTGGCGGAACGATAACAGTGGAGGGCCTGGAGGGACAATAACGGAAAAGGTTCAATATAGATTAGTTGAACAAATAAATCAGAATGATGTGGAGTTAGGTGATCTGTATGCTCGCGAGCTCGCATCTCAAAAAATAAAAAATATTCTAAATCAATCCTTTTAGTAAATATAGATTGGTTAAACAAATATATCTGAAATACGACCAAAATTATGTTACCTAGATTGAAATATGACGCAAAAAGTTTTGGTCTGAATGGAGTTTGAATCCTGGATCTCCTGCACCGTAGGCCACTACGTTAACCGAGGAGTGTCTGGAAATTGAGACTGAGAAACGCCGCCAATGGCTCGAGACGTTCAAAAGCATACAGTCGGACCCCACACTACCAAGCCCATCCCGGACACAGCAGTTAAGTACAGTAATTGAATGTAGGTCCTCCCTGGCGGAACGGTTAACGTAGCCACCTATGGTGCAGGAGGTAGGTAGGTACCTACTCTGGGTGGCAGAACGATAACTGTGGATAGCTAGGGGCCAGGCGGGACGATAACGGAAAAGGTCCTCTATATTTTACATAAATAATTGATTCCTGAGGCCCATTCAATGGAACGACCGAATGCGTATCGAGTTCATTTGATTCTAGAATAATCAGTCAAATTTAGAATGAAATCGGTGAGGGAAGTACCGCAGCCTTCCCTTGTCAGTTGAAGGAAAAGAGGCTGGTGAGTTCCGTCAAGTAAGTCACAACACTCTCAAGCCGATTTCACATGGAGCGGTATGTCCGGAGACGGAAAGACGGAACGCAATGTGATTGGCTGTTGGGACAACAGTTGAGGATGGTGGCTGCCATGTTGCCGAAATGGGCGGTCGGCGGTAGAAATTTGTATACCGTTGCCGCGTTCCGTCAAGCGTTGCGCAAGCTCATTGGACAGGAATGTTGATAACCGCAAATAGAGGTTTCAGATCAGAGAGGGTTTCAGTAGGAACGATATGATTCTGTTTAGCGAGGTGCCGCTTCATGTGAACACCCTGCCGCATTCCGCCGCCCCCTCCACTGGGTTTTCCGGCCTTCGTCTTTCCGGTTGTTACACTCATACCGCTCCACGTGAAACCGGCTTCAGAAGAATGCGCTAGCGGTGTTTCTCAGTCTAGGTTTCCAGACCGCTCCTCGTTAACCGTTCCGCCAAAGAGGACCTACATTCAATTACTGTACTTAACTGCTGAGTCTGGGATGGGCTTGGTAGTGCGGGGTCCGACCGTATGCTTTTGATCGTCTCGAGCGCTGGCGGCGTTTCTCAGTCTCAATTTCCAGACACTCCTGTTCAGATTAACATCATGTTCTCCCCATCCCCTCCTTCCCCGGGGGTGATTATGCACGTTACCAAATGTACCTTTCAGTTTAAATAATATTAAGGCTCATTGCTCTAATTTCAACGCTGTTTTCTTGTCAGTTGATAGGTGCCGCTGGCATCCCGGTGGACCTCGAAGATTACGCTTGCCGCATGCACCCACTCGCGGAACACAATGACGCGAAGCAGATCGTACCTAGTTAAAAAACTAAATCACAAAACATCCAGTGTCTAACAAATTGAGTAGGTTTCAACTGTGGGAGCCCGATCCAGTCAGGAGGACCAACGACTTACGTCTTTGCCTGAAAAGTCCCATGTCCTGTTCGAGTAGGTTTATCCGATACATAGAAAACTAATAGGACTGATTTTATAGCTAGGTACATGCATGAAGCAAACGCACCTATTCACTTTTTCACTGTAGTCTAGAATCATACATATGTGTAATTAACTTACTATTGCAGTTGCAGAAGTTGAATACCGGCGAAGGAGTCGATTTTTGGAGGGTGAGATAACGCTGGGACCGAACCTGATTCTACAAACGGTCAATACCTCCATTTTACCTTTAATTTATTCTATATTTTATTTATTATTACAATACCATGATTTTTGACCTTTTTTTTAAAGGAATATTAAATTGAGCTTAACGATAATGATGTCCCTTTAAATTAAAAGTAGATTCAGCTTGCTGGCCCGAGATGGAGTCATAACAAAGAAATCGTGATTACCTATCAGTAATTACTGATATCAGTGATTACGTATCTTCTTCTTCTTCTCTCTTCTTTCTGCTGAAACTGTCTCCAAGAGATGTGTGTCCATTTGCGTGTGTTATGTGGTAGATCCCATATTTGTTTTTCCGTTCATTGTATGTTGGTATCATTCATTCGTTAGTTGTATCTTGGCCCTTCTTTTTGTGATATCACTTTTGCTCAATTACTCTATTCTCATGTTATTGTCTCGTTCAGTAAACCTATTTTACTACACATTATATAGCCTTTGAATTTTGTTATTAATAACTGAATATCTTCATTATTGTACATTATACCACCCTAGATCAAAACCCCTGCCTCCATCATGGTTTCTATAAGTTTTACAATTTTATTATGTTCCGTAAGGCCACCCTTCAAGTATGAAGCAGGTTATGTTCGCTCTCTCATCAACGTTCTCGTACCACGTTTCGCCCAGCAATACCCTCATGGCGGCTTCGGTCTTGTAGTGTGCTTGTTGTCGTTCAAGAATGATAGGGTAAACATCCTGATGATTTGTATTGGTATTGTTGTCGATACGACCATGTTCAATAGTCATAGCCTCTAATTAATAAAATAAAATAAAAATTGATTATACCGCTAGAAAGCTGAGATGTTGGACCAGATTTTACAGATGAGGTACTTGAAAAACAGTACAGAAATGGGACAATCCCAGCCGGTTTAAAAAATTGGAATTTCGTACTAGTGGAAATGTCATGTTCAGGCAGTTTTTTCACCAAGTGAATCCCATTAAAAAATTTTGATTTGGCATTAGATAGGAAGGGAATTCAACGCTCTTTCCAACAGTATCCTCAAATTCAAACTTACTGTTTCAATTATTGTAGTTATTGCTGTTTTAGTGACTTAAGGTCGAAAACACGAAAAAATCTCAAACATTAAACTACTCAAAAACTAAGTGTTAAAAAAAAAAAATCTCTCAGAGAAACTTTCGATCAGAGATGAGCTCTAGAACCACGTCCTGAAGCACTGACCATCTTATGCGAGACACACTGTATATACCTATACATATTTATGTGTCATTTCAGATGATAACTCCCCTTACGATTGAGGTAAAAATTTCGTTCTTGGGCCAGAAAATCAAACTTACCAAAAGGAAGGATGAGTTCGTTGGCCAACACTTTTTGAGTACATTAAAATTTTCACGTTTCACAAAATGTGCTCCAAAATGGCTAAAAATCGTTAAAATTTATAAATTTTTTAGCAGAATATTGCTCAGATGAAGTTTATTAACTATAAAATAGAACATTAAAACATTTATGTACAAAACTTTGCTGAAAAATGAACTTAAATTTCATTAAAATTTGCTTATAATCGATAAAAACTTCAAAAAAAGCTAAAAATCCAAAACTTTTTCTAAAATGAATAGCGGTTCTGTCATTTACGATACTTTTTTTACCATCAAATTAATAGTTAACAATTTCCTTGAAATCGAAAAGCTTAAATTTCAAACAATTCAACATTATACAATACGATATTTCACAAAAATTCGCTCATACGATCATGCTGCTGACTGGAACTTCAGAATGAAATTGAGATCCATGGAATAGGGTCAGGTTTTGGGTTCTCTCCTTGGAGTGTTAACACCAAGTTTAAGGTCCATACTTTGCACTGTCACCTGTTGAGTTCGTTCCTCAGAGTTTTATAATTTTCATTGTGATTATAGGTATTTCTTGCAGTTCCACAAAGGTGTAAATCTCCGAGGGATTAGATATAAATGGAAAGTTGCAATGTATAGTGAAAAACAATAATATTGCCGTTATTTTATTGACCTGAGTTGGCTTTAGTCAAATTGATGTGATTTAACATTTTATACGGGAATTCCATTGTGAAAAAAAATGTTAATAGGTACTCACATACACTTCTGATATGTGTAGTCATAATTTATTCCCATCCCTACTTCGTTTTTAACAGTTTGTAGATGAGAATGTGGGTTTTTGAACAATGTTCGAGAGATTTTAAGTTAAAAAATGACATCGAAATGTGTTCTGGCCCACACAATGGATCTGATAGAAATGTCTTTCAAATAGTAGGTAGGTACTTCCAGTAGATAATGGTTTCCATCTTCAAGAAAGAAAAACAAGTAAACTGATTAAAAAAATTATATTACAACAAAAATATTCCAACGGAGGACAACAGTGGTTTTTTAAAACTAGAATATTGAAGCTTAAATTTAAAAATCGGCGACTGATGTCAGTTGTCGTTCTTTGAAGAATCTGTGGCGTTCTTTACCAGTCAAATCGACAGAAGAGGAGAAGAAGTTACGGATTTTTTGCACTCCTGCAACACAATAATAGAAAGAACGTGAAAAGCTTCAAACGTGATTACGAACCTATAAATCTCATTCGGTCAAGCCATTGCTACGATTATTTATTCTATAAATGAGTAATGTCAGCACCTTCACGCTTATCACTCTATACAGAGGAAGTTGCTCAGCATAATGTTTGAAATCAAACTTATGTTGGGAGACCAATAAAGAAGATGACCAGGTTTGTTTTATGGTTGAGTTTTTTGTTTTCTAAAATCCTCAAATAAACTTACTTAGTACTCCATACAAATCATGTCACAACATATCCCTATGTCAGGGTTACCAACCTTTATTCTTTGTCAGCATTTCCTCGTCCTCCCATTCCACGGATACTGCATGTTCTTCGAGGATTTTCTCTGCAGTCGACCAGCTGAATCGAACCACATCCAAGAAACCAAAAATGGGATCGAGAGTCTCTCTGAGGAACGTTTTAGTGTCTGGGTCATTGGGGTATCCAGATCCCCAATTAAGAGTAGCAGCAGAGTCATCGGTCTTTCTTGTCAACCCTAACATATCCCATCCTCTGAGTGCTACATCCCTAAATCACACAAAAAATTGATTAAGATATATTTTAGAATAAATTAATTATGAATAAATAATAATAAATTTTTAAAAAATCGGATTTTTAGTCTTTTAACGAATTTTTGTAAAAATGAAGCTATTGCAATGACTCGGAAAATTTTAAAATGAAAATTTTTGAAAATTTTCTTTATTGAAATCCGTTTTGAGGCATTCTGAAACTATTCCTGAAGTTTGCGCTTTTTAATATACATATATACACAAATTGACAGTTGGTTCTACTGAACTTTATAAATTATTGTTTAAGAAAGAAATTTCACAAATAGAAGAACAAAATTTAGGATCTAATAATTCGAAAAAATCTTGTTGACAGAATTGAGAAGGAAAAGTAAATTTAACTAGCGAGTCCCTGATAGCTCGAATGCATCCATGGCTGTGATTGTAGTAGATACATATTCAATAGTTTAAATTGAGGCCAGGTGGTCGGTTCGCACCAAGTATCCATCGATGTGCTCTTTCAGATTGCTGATGATTTGGTCATCTGGCAATTTTCGTAAGATTTTCACCCCAAAGCATTCGTCAAACGTCGCACTATGTGACCTGGCATGTTCGTTCACAGGGAGTGGTGAACAGATGCTCTATGGTTGTTCATTCGTATTGAGAGTTGTTGCTTTACCAACATAGAATGCATTATTGTCTGTACACTTTTTGCAGATTAGTTGGTATACAAATTTTGGATTGACACTGCTGAACCTCGACTTTGATATATTTGACTGGTATTAGCTGAAGTGAAGTCCGAACCTTCCAACACCAAGTTGCATAGCTTGCACCGAGCTGGTTTACAAGGATGTAAACCTTGTGTGTGTGAATTTGAAGACTGCATCCTTGGGTGCCAATGGGACAATATCTCTCTAATATTCCTTCTCTGTCAGTATGCAACTTGACATCTTTCGGAAAGAACATTGCGAGTTAGTTGGCTGGACGTTAGAACAGTTTCTCGATTCTCGAAGGATACCGTTGAGCTTCTGGACCCCAAAAGTGATAGGTTATGACCAACGAAACTTGATTAGTGGTAGCTACTTTTCTCTGTTGGTACGAGTAATTTGCATGGGCCGGTACGATCCTCTTCTTGGCAAATCTTCTGGGGTAACCCCTGCCAACCAACTTTTCTTCTAATTTAGATAGATAGCCATCAAGCTTTTCCTGATAATTGCGAATTCGATGACCTCTAACAGACAAGGATCTTGGGATCGAACGTTTTATATGCGGGGGGGGGGGGGGGGGGGGCAGCTCTCATAGTGCTGATACTGTTGCCTATTTGTGGGCTTCAAATGCACTGCTGTCGAGAATACCCCGTCCGTTAGCGTGATATCCACATCGAGGAAGGTTGCACATGATCTCGAATACAACCAAGTAAACCTCACTGAAAATTGGGAATTAAGTTCATGTAGAAACTGCAGTAGCTCTTCTTCCCCATGAAGCCAAATCATGAAGATATCGTCTATGAAACGCTTCCATAAGAGTGGAGATTTCTCCCTGTTTGACAGAAAACTGTTTTCCAGGTCAGCCATGAACAAATTAGCGTAAGACAAAAATGCTACCACTCTCAACATACGAATGAACAATCATAGAGCATCTGTTCATCGAACCCGACCACTCCCCGTGAAAGAACATGCCAGGTCACACAGTGCGAGTTTGACAAATGCTTCGGGGTGAAAATCTTGTGAAAATTGTCAGATGCATCTAATGATCGACTGCTGCAGCAATCTGAAAGAGCACATCGATGGGTACTTGAAGCGAACCGACCACCTGGCCTCAATTTAAACTATTGAATATGTATCTACTACAATCACAGCCATGGATGCATTCGAGCTATCAGGGACTCGCTAGTTAAATTTACTTTTCCTTCTCAATTCTGTCAACAAGATTTTTTCGAATTATTAGATCCTAAATTTTGTTCTTCTATTTGTGAAATTTCTTTCTTAAACAATAATTTATATATAAATGTGTGTGTGTGTCATTCCTGACGATAACTCTCCTTAGGATTGAGATAAAAACTCCGTTCTTGCGCCAAAAAATCAAGCTTTCCAAACAAAAGGTTCATTGGCCAGCATTTTTTTAGAACAATTAATTGGCCAAAATTAAAAAAAGTGGTAAAAATCACTAAGAATAGCAAAAAACGGCTAAAAATCGTTAGATTTATATTTTTTAGCAGAATAATGCTCAAATAAAGTTTATTAACTATATAATAGAACATTAAAAATTTTACGGACAAAATTAGGCTGAAAAATGTACTTAAATTTCATTTAAATTTGCTATACAATCGATAACAACTTTTTAAAAAGCGAAAAATCCAAAAGCTCTTCTTGAATAACAGATTACTACCTAAATTACATTTTCGCCCTAAGATTAATGGTTAACATTTTCTTAGCACTTGAAAAGCGCAAATTTCAAAATAATTCAACATACCAAATGTAATATAACATGAAAAAATGTGCTCATACGATCATGCTGCATGACTGGAACTTTTTATAGTTTTTTTTTGCCTATTTTATTGAAACTTGAGTAGATTCTTCAGCATTAATTTGAGCATACATTTTTTCATGGTCTAATTCATTGCTAAAAAACTTTTTTGATTCTGCTAGAAAATAAAATTTTATTGACTTTTAGCCATTTTCGGACCGTTTTAGTGATTTTCTTGGCACATTTTTTGAAATTTTACCTATTTAATGTGCTTAAAAATTGATAAACAACGAACTCACCCTTTCGTTTGGAGAGCTTGATTTTTCGGCGCATGAATGGAATTTTTATCTCAATTTTAAGGAGTGTAAACCCATGGAAGGACGGACACACACCCACACACAGGTTAAACTCTAGGATTTGTTTCAGAATGCATCAAAACAAATTTCAATGAAGAAAATTTTGATTTAAAAAATTTTGGAGCCATTGCAATAAGCTTCATTTTTATCGTATACTCGCTAAAAGTGATAATAAGTTCCCTAAAACAATACCTAGAGCATTAACATCGTACCTAGTAACTTTTGCAACAATACTGGCGGCACCAACAATAGGGTAAATAGCATCAGCTTTGCTACGGACAGTCACTGTTTGCGCTGTGAAGATCGCTTGAAGTTTGTCTTGGTACTTTTCGGCGGGACCTGTAAAAGTTGAAGTAATGGTTCAATAACAATGAAAAACTTATAAGACGTTCCACAGCGGTAAATTACAAAAACAAACTTACAATTGAAGTAGGACGAAAAAGTGTCTCAATTTTTGTAAACAATCATTAAAATAAAAAATGGAAGTTGAATAAGAACGTAGTCTAATTCCACGAATATAAAGAGTTACAATGCTAGATCGATTTCGACATCATCATCGACGTCATCATCAGTAGCACGCAAAACTGAACATACGTTAGAAAGGACACAGTTTATTTATTCACAGGTGAGGGGAGTTCGTTAATCTCTGCGACCCAATCGTTCCGACCCTCTGTAATGAGGCAACGGGAACTGACAAAATCGGAAACTCAAGGGGTAATGTGAATCGCCTGAAAGGAACTCCAATTGAAAAGGTTCAGGCCTAGAAGTGGCAAAAGGAAGTTTCCGATCAATTCTTTACCTAAGCCCAAGGCGTTGAAGTTTTTTAATATGCTTTAGCCGTGACAAAACCTTAAGATTTGATACGCAAGACGGGAATGAAAGTAGTGCAATACCGATAAACAATACCTACGGTAACTATGCAAAAAATCCTGATCCCCGTAGGGCGTTGAAAATAGGTAGGGAGCCTCTTTGGAACAAGATACGAACGAAATGACTGGCTTCATCTTGATCAGCTTAGTGAGCTAAAAACTTTCCAGTTCGCCCTAGGACGTTGAAAATTGGCTTTTTCTAAAACTTTAATCTCAATTTCAATTTGAAGCCTTTCTGGGACATCGAGAGACGAACATAAAATGATTGGCTCCTTCCAGATCAGCTGAGTGGGGTAGAAACTCTCCTGTTCATCGTAGAACGTTCAAAATTGGTAGGGGGCCTCTTTGGTACACAAGAGACCAATGAATTGAACGTGCTTGAACCTCTCGTTCCCCAGATCCAATCCTTCCAGCTTTGGAAGAGAAAATTCCTCAATCATTTGAGAACAGTGTGACAAGGGTTGTAATGAAGTATTCACCCCCTTTGAAGTAACCCTGCAACACCCAGAGGATGAGTAGGAAGATGAAAAAAGCTGTAATCTCGAGGGTGACAGTTTTGTAACGGGCTAAAAATATCTGATACCTCGACAGGAGTTCGAACTCACGTCGTCACAACTACGAGAAACTACGGAAAATTCCTCGGAGTCACAACGCTCTAACGATCAGAGCTATGAGGCCAGGGTAACCAAACCTCTTCGACTGTGAGAGTTATTTTCCTGGAGCGTAACAGTTTCAAGAAACGGGAAGGAGGAACTATCCATATCCGCCATAACAGCGAGCTGAAGGCACAAAACTCCGGGCATCCTCTGGCAGCATAATCAAGCAATACATGCTCATGAGCAGAAACAGTTTATAACAGTTTGGATCGTCCCCAGCAAGCTTCTTCGCGCTTTTGCAGTTCGCAACAGGCTGTGATGTAGTCCTGTGTAAAATGGATGTGGATGATTTTTTATCTTCTTGAAAACTCCTACATTTTAACTCTCGTTTAGCTCCCTGGCGATTATCCTTGGTGAATCCAATTTATGAAAAGAGACGGAGACATGAACAGTTCAATCATCTCCATGCTGTATTGGAAAATGGCCCCAAAATGGCTTCAGCAACATTTAGGTACATACTTCATGCTATAGAGCCAATGGTCTCCAAACAGTTCAATTTCCGAGAAGAGATACTACCTATGGAACGCGCATTTGTAACGAAATTCAATGTAAACCATACTATGTAGAGAGGAAGAAATTCACCATGCAAGTGGGAAAATGATACTGAACGTGCCTCAACAAGCGGTAGATCCAAAATTTGGATAGTTATGACCGGCATTACAAAATGGTTGTTTTCGTCAACGAGGTTAGGGCCAATTTTATCCACTCCCAAAACTACTCACCAAACATTGACACACAATGAAGTGATTTCTGATGAAACTCTCTCGGTTAATACTTGGATAATACCCAACAATTAAAAATTGGCCATATTATTAAACCAACTGGGGAAACATTCATGTCAAGATGATCAGAGGGGGAAATCGAGGGATGAGGGCGCTATGGATTTTGAACAGGGTTCGGCCGGGGAGCCAACCAGAAAGGGTTATGCAAATGTTATTAATTTCAGACCTATAGCAGTAACCCTTGATGTTTAAGACGTTTTTTCCAAAACATTCATTTCTAAAATTTACCACCTAAACTCTACAGTGAATGTTATTGAGTCATTTATTGCAGTACGTACCTACAGTATCAACGTATATCTCAGTGATGTTGGCACCACCTTCCAAAGCCCGTTTGACAAGTTCGATAGCTGCGTTATGAGATATTTCATTGAGGCTCGTTTTTTGCCGCCGTAGCATGCAGTTGCTTATGTATGTTGGAGAGATGACTTCAGCCTCCCAGCCGATTTTGTCCCCAAAGGAGCACAGCTTGTCAAAAATTTCCTCTCGCTTCTTTTCAGTGAGTTGTTTAGAGTCATTGCACCCAGTGGCTGGAAGATTGAGAAAATAAATTACGATTACAAAACTAAATCGAAACATTATGAACAATAAGATGATTCGTAATAATTATGAATAATGTTTATGTTTAATTATCATGAGCCTAACTACTAGATCAAATTTCGAGATTCATTCAGATCATCTCCATTCATTCAGATTTTGAGATTCATGCATACAAGGAATTCCCGGTGCTATGGGATCCCAGCAACAGTTTGAATTACAATAAGACAAAGTTATGCCTGGGGGGGGGGGGGGGGGGGGGCTATTTCCACCATCCAATGAGGGCTGCTATTTTTTATCATACGAGGAAGCTATATGCTTCTCCCCTTGGATGACCTTTGGTTAATTGTACAGAATAATGAACCTTTGGAATCGAACACGAAATAAAACAAGTTTAGGCCCCCCTCTCCACACGCACTAAAATTTGTGGATCCCTTTGTGCACAACCTATTCGGTCTTCTGTTCCCTAAGAAAATACTTACCCCGCACAAGTGTGGCGCTCGTGTGTATCCACCACAATATTCTTGGGAAAGAACCACTGGAAAACACTTATTAAAAAAATACTATTTTGACACTTAGGTATTGGCTTTAGATGTATGCATTGTTGTTCTTTATTTTGACAAATCAAATCAATGCAGGACACTGTCGATCCCTAAAATATGTAACATTTAATACCCTCGAAATTAATAAGAATATATTATTTTTGAAAATTACGATAGTTGGTTGGATGCACTGTGTAGGGTTGTGACCATTAGTTGGTAGGTCCTTTACCACACAACCCCAAAGTAGTTCCTTACCCAAAAAAATCTCCACAATTGTTTCCAACGTGAAAAATTATTGTCCTCAAAGAAATATAGCAATTTACAGCAAGTTACCTAGGTACCTTTCAAGTCAGACTCAAATTCTTTGGGTACGTAGGAAATTCCGTACACCATGGGACCTAAAACGGGGCCTCTTCCAGCTTCATCAATCCCCAAAACGCAATCTTTCTGTTTACAACTGTCTGGAACTCCACCACAGTTCAGGTAATAGCAAATGGTTCTGTCTCTGTCTGAACAGGCAGCTTCTAAGTCCTTCACTGACTTGATAGATCCGTCTGAAATGAAAATAACAAATTTGAATGTTTGTTCTCAAGAAGGAATAACATATAAGGTTATAAGATTTCATGAGTCATATCAGAGAGTTCCAAAACTATAAGTCAATTGGGATAAGATGCTTGGGGATTTTATCATCTGGGGCGAGCCACAGCAGATGGTAGCCTGATAAAATCAAGAGGTTCGAATTAGCATTTCATCTTAGAGTGACGCTACTTATCTTCAAGTAACGCTGAACCACCAAGGGGATTTTCCCGCCTATCCCATGTGTTCAGTTTCCAGCATTTCTAAGTTTCCTAGTTCTTTTCTTATTCACGAAAAGGTTTTGCAATGGCAGATTTTGAAAATTTATGAACAAGAAAATGAATATAATTTTCATCAATCGTGAATACAAACAAGAAATGAATATCACTGTTATCGGTGTGTAAGGTTACTTTGAAGAGATGAGATAGGTTGGTTTGGGATAAAGCTTCTTATGTTTAGGTGAAATAAATTTGTCTTATTGAAGATGAGACACCTCATCTGCCCGCACATGCGCATTAGTGTTTTCCGTTCATGATAAGGTGCCTCATCTCTATCTACCTATCACTTTAGGAACTCTCTATTTATTTTTCGTTCAGTCGTAACATGGTTGTGAAACAGTCTACGTTATATTGGATTGATTTGTTACATCTTTACAGGTTTTTACATCTTTCGTTAGTAAAGTTTCCAATCGGCACCGTTTCTGGAATTTCTGCAAATGCAAGCACATCATCAGCTGTAACGAACTTAGGTCGCCCCAGAAGTGCAATGGGGCCAAAATCCGCACTCATAGAGAGAGGGGGGTGTGACAGTACCATAAGAGATACAACTCGTACTAATAGCTAGTGCTATGTTCGGAGAAGATGATTTTCCGGTTCTCGGATCCTCATCTATCGCGAGAGCGACGGATGGACGCACATTCTCTTGGATCTGACGGTAACTGTCACACAGCCCAATAACTTTTCATTTTGTACATCAATAACATCCCCAGAGTTGTACTCATATCATCCATAAGTCTTTCTAGGTAAACCTTAAACTGCTTTTTCTATAATATTTTATCTTCCAACTTCTTCCCATTGTGGTACAATGTTCCCTTCTTATGCTTTTCATACCTATTCATATTTTATTATAATTTATCGAGACTACAGCAGAACTTCCACCTAAACCGGGTAATCTGTTTCATATTATTTTTTCACTTTCTCTAAGTCCTTAAACATGAGGCATCATTTTACTAGGATGCGGAGATACTAGGTAGGATGTACTTTTCTCTAGCAATATTAGTGACAGTTCCCGTGAGATCCAAGAGAATGCGCCTCCGTCGCACCCACGCTGGGCATCGGCGTCATTCTCAAGTTGTTGCTCAATGCTGATGAGGATCCGAGAACCGTAAAACCATCTTCTCCGAACATAGCACATATGATATTAGTACGAGTTGTATCTCTTATGGTACTGTCACACCCCCCTCTCACTATGAGTGCGGATTTAGGCCACATTTTGAAAAATGTTTGATAATTCGATAGAATTCGAGCTGATGCCTCTTCCTTCTTTAGGAGGGAAGCACTTTAAAGACTTCGCCTTTATCCACTGCAATACTAAGGCCAATGTGATCCCAGGCCGGTGTGATGTGGTCTGTGTAGTGTGCGTGTGTGTGCATCTCTTTGACCGATGGAGATTTCCCTGAACACCAACATTTGCCCAGAGTGAAATATCAGTCTTGGGGTTGGACAAAAGGCTGAGTGAAACTGCGGAACGCAGCTCATAGAAACAGAACCTGTTCATAAATAATATTATGCTATTTAAACAAAGTTTTTGGATCAAGGTTTGTGGCAGATTTGGTATTTTTTGGAGTTTTTTAAAAACTACATCATTAATTACTTATTAATCGAAACCATCCACCATCTTTTCTTCTGCTGCCTCTTCTTTGTTTTTTCACTACAGCTTTTATGCTTGGTCGACGTGAGCCATTGTGCAGAGGGGGCTACAGCGTCTTAAGAACCCAATCCCGAAACTAATGGCCCAGATCCGTTCCACTTTTGCTTTATGCAAATTACCTATTTATTTCATTACTGATTATTAGGACAAATCGTGAGATCGACCATGTAACGAAATATTAGGATAATCATAAATCAGTCACGAACATGTGAAGGTACCTCTCAAACATATTCGGCGATCAATTCAATAATATTGTGTCTAGGTTATTTTAGCAAAACTGAAGAAAATATTAATGGTAAAAATTGAGATGAACATGGATAATGAATACTGACCTGAAGCGCCACCAGTCTCCCCCACAACTTCATTAACTGTGACTCCATCAATTAAAGTTTTGTCTTCTGCTTTGGTGCCATCAATTTCTTGTTCATCTTCAAGTAAAGTACTATCTTGTTTTCCATTGACCGTTTCAGTACAGTCATTCTTCTTAATCTCTGCAATGGGTAGCCGATTTAGCATTTGATAACTTGATTTTGAAATTTTCAGAAACCCTACACATCATAATTTCACCTGTCAGATACCAAGAGAACATGAATTCTGAAGTTTGAGGTATAAAACATCTGGGTCGAGGATTCAAACCAACACACAAGCGATGTTCGAATGATTAAAAAAAAAAAAAAAAAAAAAAGTGCGGAATGCACAATTCTATCAACTTTTGTGCAAATAATCGTTAATGACAGATTTAATAATATCTATGGAGATAGATAACGAATTGAAATTTAATTTGATTCAACAACGCCGATAAATATATTTGGAAAACCAATGATTAAAGAATATAAAGTACCTGAATTGTTATCCTCGGACTTTTCCGAAGTTCCATTGACTGTATTGGGTCCAAGTGAATTCAGATCAGGATCTGATTTCATTCTTTTGATTTCTGGTTCATCCCTATCCTCAGATGTGTGCTCACTTTGCTTTCCATTCACGAGATCAGTACACCCATTTGTCTCCATTACGCCAGTTGGTAACTAACGACACATGTTAAAATTTGTGAAATTAAAAACAGCTACGTCATGAATAAGGTTAGAATGGTCAAAAGTCTTTGGCAAGTTATTTCCCGTAGCCAACGCCACAGGTCTTCCATCAACTCTCACAGAGATCAAAACATAAGCTTTGGGGCATCTAATATGAATCTTGAGGCGTACAACAACTGCACCGATTGTCGGCACAAATAACCAGCTATTCTTCAGCAAACTTTTGACAGATCCTCAGAAATAGTCATGTTTGATCGCCCCACTGATTTATGTACTACCTACCTAAAAAAAAGTTCTGTTTCGACATGATAAATATATAGGTATTATGTTTTATCAGTATTTTGCATCGAAATCGTTGCAGACTGTTTATATGAAAAAACTCGATTTTTACATTAGGATTCCTGGAAAATCAACCACAACTTTGTGAGCTTGTGAAAAACCGGCAAAAGTGTGGTGGCCAGGCTAGTATCAGATAACGAGCTGCAAACGTGACAGCAAAGGTGAAGAAATTAAAAACAAAACTTTTAGATGCACGAAAATAGTCTGACGGCGACCTAAATTCACTCCAAGTATGAATACTTGGAGTGAATTTAGGGCATGAGGTGAGTTTTGAATTTTTTGCTACTTTTTGTATAATAGTAGCCCACAAATATGACACCAAAGCGGCATGTAGGCTCACCGCTCGTTTCAGTAGGAAGATCACGCGTAATTTGTAGGCCGCATAAGACCACACCAAATCCTCCGTCTTACGACAACAGTACCAGTTCCCTATTCCTAGGAACCTAGCTTTTATAGTTTGAACTTATAGTAGCTTTCTATAGCATGAACTTGTGTGTACGCAAAATACCGAATATTCACGGAAACTCACCGAATAATGAAGGTGTCAGCTATGATAGCAAGAGTAGGTCAATACAATTCTAGTTAAGGGAATAATCGTTAATTATACGGGTTTCTGAATTATTAGGATGATTGATCTGATGATGAGGTTTTCATATGAATGGGATTGCGAGTGGAGACTGGAGAGTGAATGCTTTATGCTTATCGGTATCAACAAACAAAATAAGGCGGCAAAAATGTGGTGGTTGTCAATGACAGTAGTCATGGGTGCATGGACCTATACGGCTTGGATCATAGGTGACAGACACAGAGTAGAGTAGGAGTTTATTTACAATTTACGGTTAAGAATTAATAAAAGTTTAGAACGCATTTCCAAAGATTTATGAAGAAAAAATACCATGGACAGTTACAAAATTTTGATCCATGTGGTGAGGATTCGCGGTAGCAGCGCCGCTGGAAGTTATTCTCTTGAACTATTTTCCCTTCCTCACTTCACCTTTCCAAACCACACCACTTTCTAAACGCTTTCCTCGCTCTCTGGCCTTACCTTCACCCAAAGACATTGTAATAGTAAACTAGACCCACTCGTAGCGCTAGTGTCGCGTTGCAAATTGAAAGGTCTGTAGTCGGCCATATTGGGGGCAACATCGTTTATTATGTGCAATGAAGATTGTATTATTATAGTTTATCTACTCATGAAATTTCTTTGATAATGCACAATGATAAAAGTGTGTGCGGCATTTAACTGCATAAATCGCAAAACTGAAGACTGCACACTCTCATTTCACAAGTAAGTATAGATTTTCACGATTTCCTAAAGATTATTTTGGTCTGTTGTAGGCCTCTTGTTTGGTAACGCAGTACCTATTGTAGTTGGTAATAATTTTCTTTTTACTAACTTATCAATATGCATGAGCTACAAAGTTTCAAATTAATCTAAACTTTGTTTTGTTTTTTCCACAGATTTCCTTTAAACAAGAAATTGAGAGAATTGTATGAAATTGTTTTTTGTATTGACATTGTATTGTACTATTGTATATTGTATTGACAGAATTGTATGAAATTGTATGTAAAATGAAAATAATATAATAACATAGAAAGTGCCATGATGTAGTTATTCATTTACTTATTCAATTGTTCAGCTCCTCTGATCATACTCCTTGCCCCATCCAGGTGAACCCATGGTGTTTGTAAAACTGTGTCTTATGTAGGTACAAGATATTGTCTCAATATTGAAATGCAGAGCGATTCTTCTGTTACTTTGGAATAATGGTTAAGAGATAATTGCTTTTGAATAACGGAAGGATCTTTCACTTCAAAATAATTAACTAACTTATGCCCTAACTATTATAAGTACCTACTGTATGAAAAGTACAATATCGCCGCTCCGCAAAACTACATGAAACCATAATTATTGGTACGTAATGCATGCATTACACGGACGTTCCTATGAATGGATTTCATATATATTTGGTGAGAGTTAAAATAAGAGAAAAAACAAATACCATGATTCTCGTATATCATGACTTCTCGAACCCCCCCCCCCCCCCTCCCCAATTAACTCCCTCCTCCACCGACAGCAAATTCAAATAATAAAACTTCCAGTATGAAATTTGAAGCTCCCGACATATTTTTATAACCTAGACCGAATTTATAATCGAATTTAAAAAATGATCTCGAAAATCTGACGAATAGTTAAAACATCATGATTTATTACTATTACTTCCTTCAATCTTCCTCGTTCATACTTAATGAAATTTGAAACTTTAAATACACCTTCCAAAACTAGACCAAATTCATGGTTGAACAAAAAAAGAATCACAAAAATCTGACGATATTAGTTGAAACATCATGATACTTTACTGTTACCCCCTCCATTCACCCTTTTTCATAATCAAATTTGAAATTCCTGATATAAGATCCAAAACTAGAACAAATTAATAGTTGAACAAAAAAAGAATCACGAAAATCGAACGAGAGTTGTGGCCTAAATAAGTTTGTAAATCGTCATATTTAGTTAAATATTCCAAAGACAAGCAGCTCCCACAGTTTGTCTCTGTTGAAAATATTGCATAGAATTCATTTACAAACTGTGTTGTCATCATAATAATTGACGATTTTAATGTTTTAAAGGTGTGTCTAGACTTGTTCAACTTTCGTGCGTCATGAGGCATGCGTCATGGCGCAAGGTGTGACGCACGTGATGAAGACCAAGGCGCATGCCTCTTCCGAGATGAACGGGGGTGTTGAACGTAGCGAAAGGGGCAGCGCACGCCGAACCGCATGGGTTGGAATTCTTTGCGTCAAACCGTTCATTTTGCTTCAAGTTTGTTAATATATTGTATGATGTCTGTCACCACGGATTTAAATAATACCGCGAAGGAAACGCTTGAGTTCAT
The DNA here is from genome assembly GCA_030762985.1 of Adelphocoris suturalis. NCBI lineage: Eukaryota > Metazoa > Arthropoda > Insecta > Hemiptera > Miridae > Adelphocoris > Adelphocoris suturalis. Next base: position 89,268,290 of record CM061044.1, read on the forward strand.
CGAGGATTATAGAAAATCACTCGCATTTCAAAACACTCGCACTTACCTTGATGTAATCCTGTAGAGCTTCAACTATGGCTTTCAAAACTATGGGTATCATTTCTGATATACTCTGTTTGGACACTTTGAATAGATAGAAAAGAGACTGGATCGAATCACCACTGGCCAAAAACCTCAGCGTGATTTCCAGCCTATATTCTGGAGGTACAGCTTCACGGAAACGTGTGTCCTTTTTTCCAATTTTGTTCCGAGTCAGATTTAACAAAGAATGAAAGTTATCCTTCGACAGTCGAGTGAAGTTTTTGAACAAAACATCATCTGCATTCACTTCTTTCAAAATCTTGTAGTCCCGAGTTTTCAAATAGTCACTCATCCACATGGATCGCTTCTTCCCCCGCGTTTTTTTTTTTTTTTTTTTTCTTGCTTTTTCAATCACCACGAATGCCGCACTTATTGAAAGTAGCAAACATGCATCGTCTGCTGACTCCATCGCGAAAGGAGGTTGAAAGGAAACTGACGCGCAAATGTGGACAGGAATCGCATGCCTCTCGAGCATGCGTGGGAGGCATGCCCCATGAGGCAAGTTGAGAGACGCAAGTTGAAAGACGCAAGTTGAAAATTGAAAGACGAAAGCGCACAAGTGTAGACATACCTTTAGACTAGTTTTCAAAACACCCTTCTGAGAACCAAGTTAAGAAGGGTCAGTCCGAACAAACCTTAAGATGCTGACATTTGGAATGTTGTGTCGTGAAAGTGGCGACAATTTTCATTCCTGAACGACATTGCCATGGAGGCATGAAAATGTTCTTCAGTGTTGCGGAGCCAAAACTCTAGGGGGTACTTTCTGTCAGAAATTGATCGTGGAATCTATTCCTGTAGCAAGGTAGATTTTAGGGGGTTCGGGGTTTCACTCCCCGCTCCAAAAAAATCGGGGTTTCACTCCCGACTGTAACTCCGGTGTGGTGCTTCGCACCCGCTCATGACAAAGTGAATTGACGTTTCGCTCCCTGTAAATTGGCCTGTCGCTTCTGTTAGCTTCACCCAGGTCCTGAAAAACCGTTAGCGGCTTACCAGTAAAGGGCATCAAAAGGAGCAGTTTTGCAAAATTTGTAGGCATAATTGTGTGATTACATGTATGTAGTGGTAGCAGCAATTTAGCTCAACTGTACTTACTGATGGGTAAGCCGTCATTACTACAAAATCAGAGTTATCACAAAGGTTCACACATTGTTGATCATCATCGAAATGGAGGCAGTACTTATAACTGATTCGCCTCAGGTATTTGAGTGATGCGAGTCCTCTGGTGTTTTTATTTTAAAGTTTTTGGAGTCACTGCAATAGCTTCATTTTTTAAGAAAATTTGCTATAACAACATATCATTATATTAACATAGACATCGCACTGGTACTTCTGAAAATCGTCGATAAATGTGTAAATGTTGGGGTGAAATGATTCACAAGCATTTGTGGTTCTGTTCGTGATGTCTATAAACAAATTGCATTTAATTTTCAGAGCTGGGTGTGAAACCCCGAAAGCCCCAGCCGGGAGCGAAAAACCAATTCTGAATGGCACGCGTCGGAGTGAATGAAACCCCACACTTTTCAGTCGGAGTGAGACGCAACGGAGTGAAACCCCGGTCGCCCAGGTTTAACTCGGTATTTACCCATAGGCTGTACTTTCCTTCTTTCTAAAACGGTCATGCGATGTGTCTTACCTGAATTTGACGCCTTGAACGAGACCTAGGCCAGACTTGTCCTCGTTATTGTACAAGACGTTCGTTCTCCCAATTCTAGAATATGCCTCCCCAATTTGGTCTCCGTCGTACAATGTGTACAAATATACACTAGAGAGGGTTCAGAACAAATTCCATCGTTACGTTGCCTATAAACTCGGCATAGGTACCTTCGCACGAGGTCAATTATGAATCTATAATGAAGATGTGCAGCCTGATCCCCCTGGAGAGACGGCGATGTGTAGCGGATGTCACACTTTTCCACAAGTTGATGAATAACCAGATCTCTTGTCCAGCCCTGCTCTCAATAGTTGGCATCCTGGTGCCTCGAATTTCGGCTCGGTCGACGAATATTTTCTTCGTCCCGTTCTCCTCGACTAATTATTCGATGAACCGCCCCCTGCATAGGCTCCCTCGTATGGCGAATCTACTCATCGAAATGAATCCGGAACTGGACTTTTTCAATTGCACCACCACCACCCTCAGAAATCTGGTCGCATCGACAGTCATTTAGCCAGTCTCATCATCATTTAGCCAATCACTTTACCACACTCATTAATTCTTCACTGACTTTTTTTCTTTCAATTTTTCCTTATAACTTTTTTATATATCAAATTGTAACAATTTTCCTTCTTGTATATTCTTAATCATTAATATTCTTCAATGTAATTGGGCGCTGCCCGTATTGTAAAAATAAATAAATGTGAATTTCCACACAACGGTGTGTTCTGTCACTATTGAGGCCAAATCGAGTCATCAGCGTTATAGTTACCTAGATGACGAAACCGAAGAGTCCCTACCTACAAAACTATATGGGTAGACAAGTGAACAAAAATTATAGTATTGAGGGATTGAAAAATGTAGGTAGACCTACTTTCACAGTGTGCTGTCGTTCTGTGAAGATACAAGAATTGGTTGGTCGGTACCAACTTTATTCCCTAACGTCTGAATTCCTATGAAAAAGTTTTGCATTTGTCCCAAAAAAATCGTTTTGAAAAACTGCCGAAGTTTTTGGGAAGCATTAAAGATGGTGATGGGTGGGGGAGGGGGGCTCTGGATATTCATATTATTTAATGGCGTAGGTAAAGAAAATTATTATAGAACTTTATTGAATAGGTACCTACCAATGTTGGGAGATCACATACCGTGAAGGAATGCAATAGACAACATGAGTTCATTTTGAGGCTGGGAGCAGGTAGGCCTGTAATCACTCATTAAAAAAAAAAAAAAAAAAAAAAAAAAAAAAAAAAAAAAAAAAAAGATTCACGAAAGAAAGTATTTAGTGTAGCAGGCAATCGTAAGCCTTTCAACCCACGATATGAATTAGGGATAGGTTAACCCCGCTCAATAGGTTGATGGCCGCTGGGATGCGGTTCATTACAGTGGGGGAGCTCGTTTGCACGGTCGAAAGCAGTTAAAATTCAATTAATCATGATCTCGAACTGAACCTCGCAGTTTGGAGGTGATTGATGATTCGCTTTAATATGGCTGACATAAACTGAACTGGTTTTAGTGAACGTTGGGTTGAGTGTTTGACAGCTACTATAGGCCGAAGGAATGAAATTAAAATGGACCCAATCTCTGCCTTACGGTAAGGAAAGGCGCTGTACCTTCCACATGCTTGTACCTGTAGCCACCTTAGACTCTCAAGCTTGTGATAGAAAGAAAAACCACACGCAGTTTGCGTAAGCAGAACCAACTTTTCGAATAGGGTTAGGACAAATATACGTACCTAGGTAAATCTGTAGGCAAAACATAGAGAGGCTGTTTATCAGATTTCGTTTTATTCTTACAGACATACATTTTAGCACACACAGCTGATCAGGATGGAGCCTGTAAGGTCATTCGTCTTTTGCTGTCCCAGAGAAGTTCCCTATCAATTTTCAATGTCCTGCGGTGAACAGGAGAGAATTTAGGTCACTCAGCAGATCAGGATGGCTCCCCTCACTTTGCTCGTCTCTTGTTGTCCCAGAGGCTCCCTGTCAAATTTCGACGTCCTACAGTGAATATGAGAGATCATAATGATTGATATTACGGCTCGTGGTCAGCTGATCCTCACCAAAGTGACAAAGTGGCAAAAGTTCCGACATGGTGACACAACATATCAAAATTTGGTCTAAATCTTATCAACTGTTTCGTAGGAGTAGTGAGCACAAATTTTTTACATAAATCCATATATATATATAAAGAAATCTGGAAATGAATTACTACTGTAAACGTGTTCTACACCCTCTGAAACGCAAAGAAAATGCATCCCCACCCCCCAGTGCCGACGGCTGTAGTACTTCTTTTTCTACGAAAAGTTAGGAAAAAAGATAGCAATTTTTCGAGCCCTTGATTCCACTTCTTTCCAATGTTATTAAGTGTGAAAATAACTTGTAGAATATTGATATGACCGCTATATTTTTGGAAGTTTACAAAATTTTCAAGGTAACCTGACGATATGTTGAGGAACAGCTACTTTTGTTGCGGCGATCAGGACCGATAGGGAAACGCGTACGGAAACATTCCACAAAAGATAATCTAGCCATTTTTTGTTGATACCTAATTATTCGATAGATGGATTTCCAGGCTGATTTTTGTAATTACGGAAACTGCTTATACTTTGAGCCAATATTTTGTTTGTACCATGAGCCGGTTCAACGTACAAACAATTCATTGTGAAATTACCGTGGCAAGCAATTTGACATTAAATGTCTCTATTGCAAATGCCTCAGAGCAAGAATAATATGAAACGTTCTCCTGTTAACAAAGACACTATTGCTAAAGTGAAAATTTGGACTTCTATGATTTAAGAAAATGATATGATTAATTAGCCATTTTTGCAATGTTTCAACGTTTTGAAACTGATGAGATTGAATCGTCGTTCATTTTAGCGAATTCTTGAGGAAAAAAGAATGGTAATAATAATAAAGCTGTTGCAATAGCTCCAAAAATTTTAAAAATCAAATGTAATGTATGAAATGTGTTCATGGCAATCAGTTATGAGGCATTATAGAACGATTCCTGAAATTTAACATTTTTTTATTTCTACCTTTGAGTTACTCTCAGAATTCAGACACGAAATTCGTTATTTTTGCAAAAAGTCAAGCATTCCATTAGAAAGTAGGTAGGTATGTCTGTTTCAAAGACAGACCCGGAACAAAAATTGATTAGCAAGCGATTGATTAACGCGAAAAGCTAATGGTTTGATTTTGTATTAATTTTATCTACTCCCTGCACGAACACAAAACTTTTATACCTTCGGTAGTGAAGATGCTAAAAATGTTGAAGTCCAGTAATCGTTATAGATTGTTCTAAAACGGATTTTTGGAAGGAAAATTGAAACAAATTTGATTTTTCAAATCAGTGGTTGTTTATATATTTAGTCTATACCAGCTATAAGCTGTACGATGTAACGAACAGGTAGACTTCGGGAGAACTCTTGAGAAGCACGGAGGTGGTTGTAGAGAGCGAAGGCACTGACAGATGGCGCTGCAGGTCCAAATGATGCAGAACCTTGTAGGACCGTTCTGTTTGAGATGCCAAGAAGTAAAACATTATTGTACCTTATGCCTACTATGAATAGTAGTTGAAGATATTGAATAGGTTTGATATTATTATTACATATTATATTGTTTCGAGATGAGATTATGCAATAACCCGCATGACTTACAGGTCTTGAAGGAGGGTAGACCGGAGCGCCGCGCCCGCGCTTCATAGCTTCCTCGTTTACCTATCATGAATGTATAGATCATTGAAAAGTTTTAAATGATCTTGAAAAATTCCATAGCGGAAAAGAGTAAATCAAGAAGTAGCGTGAAATGTCATAATTGGTCAATTAAGAAACGAAAAAATGATACTCAATGTAATTTACGTTTGTGCAAGCGCAGAATGAATTGATGAGTTGAAAACAATGAAATAGGTACGGGACCATCTACAACCTAAACCGCGCATTCGCTGACAATTTCATCAAAATCGGATGAAAACTGTGGAAATTAAGGTCATTACAAGTATTTCACATTGGCGCATGAGCTTTAGCTATTAATAATACAATCGTGTTGAAATTGATATGAGGTAACAGTGGCGTAGCTTAGCCATTTTTATGGAGGGCAACAGTCGAGGATTTCATTTTATTTTATAGTTTTGCTATTAATTTCTAGTGCTTTTTGCTGAGTATACGAAGACTCTTAATAAACTGCCAAACGTTCATATAAATAGGTGCTCAATGGCTTTTTGTAATGATCTGAAATCACGGACGCTTTCATATTCATAAACCTACCTATAGATTATTAAAGCATAATACTACATAGAAAAAATATTATCCTAATAACTAATCAGAACGTGAAAAATTACGATAAATACGAATAGGTACCTACCGATGAATTGAGGAGCACTAGGTTTATTATACTATTATTCTAGATTTACTGCATGCAAATTCATATACCTATGTGGACTTGCTGTCTTACAGGTTTATCCTCAATTGTTACTTCCGCGTGAAAATAACTTTTTCTGGACAATATCATACAATTGTATTATATAAGCAGGTACCTACCTATGCGAAATGAAATACAGGGCATGAAACCGAGATCAAGAAACATAAAAAAATGTAAACACTCAAACCTGCAATATGCTAGGCTAGAATAGAAATACCTACTGCTACACTAGATTATTTTAATCTTTTCCATTAAAGTATTTAAATCACCACAGCAGGCTTCTATTTATTGTATTCTTGCTTCATTTTAACTGGGATTTTATTCGTAAATTAATGGTATAATACAACGGGAAACTGTTTTGAAAGGAACAACCAAGCTTGATCAAGTAGGCAGTGAAAAGTAGGGGAAGTGCATAGGGGAATTGGTGGATGCTGAACAATGGATATTTTTCTAGGGAAAAATCACATATGGGCTCGCCCCAGAAGGTAGTGGGGAACGACTTGATTTCAGTTTGTAGTATCCACATTTCCGTTTCGTTGACTAGGTGATTTTACTATGCTCCGTGGGGCTGTACAATATCCACGCCATTTTGCCCCTACACAAACGAACCTAATAAAAGTTTCTTTATTAAGAGCGTCTCAAGACCGCTTGGCAACCAGAATCGTATAATAATAATAGTAGTTGTGTTTTACTAATTACATTCTTTAATTGAAGGTGTTAGGTACTGAAGTTGAAAGCGTAAAATTATTAATTTGGCTATATCCATACAACAAAATTCTGCACCCTCTATAATTTATGGAGGGGCTCTGCCCACCCTGCCCCTCCTCAAACTACGCCACTGCGAGGTAATCGAGTCATGTTCTTCCAACTATCATCCAAATTTAAGCGAAATCGAATGGCTAGAGTGTGAATAAAATGGAAAAATGGAGCATAATGGAATTTACATTTGCTAACGTTACCTAACCCGCGCATATATATATATATATATATATATATATATATATATATATATATATATATATATATATATATATATATATATATATATATATATATATATATATATATATATATATATATATATATATATATATATATCTCTATGAGGAGGCTGTTAGGCGCTCATAGTATATAAACTCGTGGCAAGGAGTGTATCTACGGGGAGACTGTTGAGCGCTCCTGTCTGTTAGGCGCTCCCTCAGTATATTTTATCCACGGAGAGGCAGAAAGGCGCTCATTTCGCCTTCCCACTACCAAAGGTATCACTAGCTTCTATGTACTGTTGGGAGCTCTCAGAAAGTGGCGATAGGGGCTTTTGTTTATCAAATAGTTGACTGAACGTTGAACTAGAATCAACTCCAGGTAGAATCAACTCCAAAACCTAACAATTTCTTTTTTTTCCAATTCGTAAATTGAACCTAACTATTGCTGATATCGAACTTCTACAACTCGGATGTAGATATATATCTAACATTATTATTGTTTATAATTTTTTTCTTTCATAAGTTAGGGATGTATGTATGTTAGGAATGGGTACAATAGGTAATGTACATAATTACTGAAAAACAAACGCGACACATTCAGCTGACAAAAACATAAGGTACATGAAAAATTTATAATTGTGAAAATAGACACATTTCTTCCGACCACTTATAATTATTTCAAATAGGCAATAAAAATAGTATTACATTATCTATATATTTTCGATGTAGGATGCCTTATTGGCATCCGATAAGTTTTTTTGAAGATAGTTTTTTAGTGCTCCTAATTTACGGATGTGAGCCCCTGGAGCTGGGGAGAATTAGGTACCTACTTGCATTTTATTATCTTATTTTCTTGGAAAAAAAAAAACAAAAAAAAAAAACATAATGTAAGTTCAATAGACCTTGCTACATTGGCTAGATATTGACTACTTTAGATTTATAGATCAGTGAATTGGGTAGTTTATTGATCTGAATGGTCGCATTGCAAATAAATTCCCTCTATCCATACATGATACATACGAATAATCATTTATATGAATCACTGATAGGAGAACTATCGAAAACCGCTAAAGCGTCTCATGAACTTATCCCTCTTCAAAACTGATTTTGCAGAAAGCGCGGCCCTATCATAAAACGAAGAGCCTAAAGGAGCAGGGGGGGGGGGGGGGGGGCAACCTGGGGCCCTCGGGCAAACAGTGGCCTGCGACACCTTTCAGCATGGCCCGTGGCCAGCTCGAAAATGTTGTCAGAATCCAACTTTTCGACATCTTCAAAAGTTTGCTCAGAATCCGGAATATTTAAAAAATCTGTTGTTCAAAATCCCGATTTCTATTGATAATATGTATTGTATTATAATGTTGGAAATTTTAATGAAACTGAATTAATGTCGCATGCGGTCCACGAACATAGATTGATTCGGGAAACTAGAAGGCAACTGTCGGCTAGTGCTAGAGAGGAAAGGCGGCGTGATCAAAGGGATTAGTACGTACCTCTCTTTGACTGACCCTGGCGGCAAAAGACAAAACAAAAAAGTCCAGTCATGCAGCATGACAGCATGAGCGAATATTTGAAGAAATCTTCGACATTTCAGATCTTCGACATGAGATCTTCGACATGAGATTTATGTACGTACGTGCTAGTACGTACATAAATAGAACTTCTTCATAATTCCATGGCTGATATTTTCTAAGCCACAGTCAGTATTAAAGCTACATCAAGTCCTAAAACAGTTGAGCGTAAAACATTAAAGAAAGCGACCGAGAGAATCGGAGGACGGATTTTTTTTTTTTTTTTTTAAACAAGCACCTACTACCTACGTTTTAAACAGCATGGTTCTAGGATTGGTTATACAGGGATACTTCCATGAGAGTAGTTCAATCTGAATTTGGACAATGTTTCATGCAAATATTACCGATTTTTACAACTAGCGAACGGCATCATTTCGATTTTTGACTGATTTTTTAACTTTAAAATTTTTGAAAACTTGATATATATATTCTTATAGGAAATTTTACGCTGATTCCGAATATACCACATGTTAGAATGCTGAAAAAATTATTTCGCACATGAAATCGAAAAAAAAAACAGGCTATTTTGAAATTTTTGACTACATTTTTGAAAATTTCCACCCGAAGATGTAATCCGATCATGCTGGCCAACGAACTTGAACTTTCGTTTTGTGTCCTTAACATTTTAAAATTTGTTTGAAGTTTCTAGCACAATTCTACGGACAGTTATCGTCTGGAATGACACATACATACATATATACATATTATATACATATATACATACATACATACATACATACATACATACATACATACATACATACATACATACATACATTAAAAAATGCGTTAAACTTCAGAATATGATTCAGAATAGCCTGAAACGGATTTCTGCATAAAAGTTTTTCAAAAATTCACATTCTAAAAATTTTGAGGCGAGAGCAATAGCTTAATTTTCTTTAAAAATTCGCTAAAAGAGCATTCTCATTTATTCCCTAAATCAATAGACACGTGTACACCCCTATTTTCACTACTGTCCTCCACCTTCCTTCTTGATCTTTTCCCTCACTTCTATTCCATAATTCATTGCCATTCCTTATCTTTCTCATTTTCATCATACTGACAGCTTGTAAGTACGATTTTATAGCCTTGTGTAAATCATTTCTCACTTACCACTAAAATGAGTAAGCGGAAATCATAAAAGGAAGATGGAGCGAGAGTGGGAAGAGCGGTATTATTTTACGGAAGTGAACGAACCTAACGAAACTTATATGTTTGATGTGTGGGGATGATTATCGATATGCATAACAATTATAATTTGGAAAGTCTTATCTTGAAAAATCATCCTGAATTTGATTTCAAGTATCAGGTTGGTTCTATCTTGAGTACGGGTTTTATCGAAAAAAGCCTGCCAGGTTGAGTGAGAACTATAGCTTCCTCACTTATGGTAACATGGACTCATTTATAGATCAGTTAGTGACCAAAAATGTATTGAATTTGTAGTTAGGGTATGTAAATACGCCACCATACGATATAGAACCGTTCTGGGCCTATCCTCTTCAATCGAAATCAGGCTGTTGGATTCGGAGAAATACACTTTTAAGGAAATTCACGTTTGCGAATGAGCACTCACTCGAACTGATCTGATGGCCATTCATTAAATTTGTAAGGAACCATTCAGGATGTAGCCCGCTCAACCCCAGAAAATTTAATTGAAATTCGCCCAATAGTTTCGGAGTTATGTTCCTGACAAAGACGTTTGCGCATGCGCAGTAGCCATTACTGGTCCGATTGAGATTAAACCTATAAGCAATGTCCTTGAGACCATTCTTAAACTACCCACCGATTTTCGAAACATTCGGGCCATTAGAAAGGGAGGAATTAATGTTAATAGAAATACACATTTGGGCATGCGCAAAAGCCCCTATTGAACCGACGGTGATGAAATTTATAGGAGACCGTCTGGGGTCAAGCCCGCATAACCCCTGTGGCTCAATAGTTTCGGAGTTATAGCTCAGAAGTCAACATTAGAAATTTCAATGTTTCAAAATAGGTAATGAATAATTATAATTTTCATATTTATATGAAAGTGCCCACTTGCATGAGGTAGGTAGCAATTTATTCGATTTCAAAATCCTAAAGTGTTTGACTATGTGATTAAGCACTGAAAAAATAAAAATTACCAATATTTCCATTAAAATATGGAATGAGGTCAGTTTAAACAAGTTTAAACTCATAAAACTAAATTTGTTAGACGAGGGAAGGGTCTGAAATTGAAAACGGCTTGAAATATTTCACCCGGACTGGCACACTGCAGTCAGATGATGGGGTTCACACTCATATCCTATATTTATAAAATGTTAGTTTCTACGTCTGTACGTTGATTAAAATCATTAAATTTTGCGTTCCTTTTTCTTTTCGTGGTTTTTGAAGATGATTGGTACCGATTCTCAATTTTTCTGTCCGTATGTCAAATCACAGGAAAAATACACAGGCTTTAAATCTGACTCATGGAGGGTTTTTTGGGGAGAAGGTGGGTTGGAATGGGGTATATCGGACATCACTGAACAAACCGGTGGTTCGAGAGGTCGAATACGATTACGCTAATTTAAATCACAGTCCAGTTGAAAATTTCCAAATCCTAGCCATGTGTTTGAAGGGGAAGTAAAATGTAAACCTCAACTTTTTACAATCCATAACATGGCTTTACAGAAATTTATAATACAAACAAATAAATTAAATTAAAAAGAGGATAGGGAGAATAAATGGGGTACCTTCGACATTACTGAACAAACTGGATATATGAATGAATATGTTTGTATCAGTTCAAGTTAAATCACAGGCTGCTTGAAATTTTTCTAATTTAAACCATCGGGAAGATCGGGTGTTGCCGAGACAATCGGTCGTGAGTAGATTTTTGGCAGTAAGCACAATCCACGCGCTAGAAGCGTTTATGCCAACACCAGTAAATGCTGTTGCTTTGGCCATAACTGTTTCGGAGCTTATATCCATAAAACAGGAAAACGAAGCGAGCCATTCGTGTCAAATAAAGTTAAATTTCTTCTAGTACTTTCATATTTTGTAAGAGTTTTTCATGTTGAATTAAATTTGACTATTAGGAATTCATTTTCAATATAAACTAAACTTAAAACAAGAGATCGGTACATACATATAGGGAGAAGTGGCTTAATATTTTAAAATTGTCAATTCCACAACTAAAACATTGTAGGAATTTTGTTTGCGAGTCCTTCAAATTAGCGAAAGTATTGTGATCACTTTATTTTGTACAGAGCCGATGTTGTTCAAAGAGCTCTTAAAAAAAAAAAAAAAAAAAAAAGCGAGTGTTAAATAGTTTTGATTTTGAAGAACCACAAATTTTCACCTTCCAAAAATGATCACGTGGTTTCGGCACCTACGTTGAGATGAGATTTAATGTAATTTTAAGATTCATAATTTAAAGCCGTGACTATTAAATATTCAAGTAAAAAGCCATTTTTTCAGTCCCTTCTATTAAAGTCACTCTATAGTTGCTAATGAAAAATAATTGTCTGTCCAACTTATATTACAGGCCCATCGTAATAGCATCCGTCTGTAATAAAGACAAGTAGGGGAAGTAGTGGGAAGCCTCGCACCAGATGTTTATTATTATTCCTCAACGGTCCACGCTCGTTAAACGATTCTGAAAATTGGAAGCACTATTAGTGAAATTTGCGCTCTTCAGTACTAGGTACCAACGTAGGCTCTTCAATGCTACTTCCTATGTATAATACGTAAATTACTATGTTAATAATCATACTAAACGTAATCATTACAGGATAATTATAATCTTAAACGTTACAGCTTGATAATCATCTATTGTAATTCTACGTAAGTTCTACAATGCTTTCGAAAGTTTTTCTGGGAAGTATCGTTGAACAACTTGCATATTTAGAAACTAAATGAGTTAAAGATATCTCACACACACACCGCCAAACACACACACACACACACACAAACAAACAGACTTTTGTACTAACTTGAATGTTTTCCCTTTGAATTGTTTTTCCCCTTACTACGACAAGGAGGCCGAGTACTCGAGTTCCAGTCTGCCTTGTTTTTCTTTCCGGAGTATTTGGTTTCTCTTTTTATATTTTCAGCACACACCAGAAATATCAAAATGAAGCGATGGTATGCGTTTTCGGTACAACAAGCTTTAAAAACAGCATTTCCGAATGATAGGTAAATTCCTTGACTTTCGTTTCCGCGTCTATCTACGGTAGCAAAAGCATTGGGTTCATTTTTCTGTTTTTTTTTTTTTTTTTTTTTTTGTTTTTTTTTTTTTTTGCTTCATAATCAGAATTTCCTCTCGCATTTTACGTCAAATATCCCCCCCCTCACGACAATTTTCGGTTCCGTGTCTGTCTGTTCTTGTGTCCCAAGAGTTTTTTTCCTTTTTTCAGTTTTTGCCTCATAAGTACCATATTTTTCATCCAGTCTTGATGAAATTTTCTGGGATTACTTATACGGAATTTTCATGGAAAACCATTGAAAACTATCGTGTTTCGAATTTATTGAAATTTCAGGCCTTCTATAGCACCTCTTAAAATTAGGTGATTTTGATAAATAGATTTCTGGATCATCCTGACTTGGAGCTCGATTTATGACGAGATTTTTATAAATATCGGTCAAGTATTTCTGGTAAAAACCACACAGACGGCGTATGGCGGACGGACGGATTTTTTTAAACTCAATTTTCGGAATCTTCGTATCATGAAACGTAAAACAGCAAATTTTGAGAGGGGGGTTAAACATTATTCTTTCTTGGCCGATTCAGAAGGTTTATTATTGAAAATCAGGGAGTCGTAGTTGGGCCCGCCGTTCTTCCGAAACTTGGTGTTTCGCTTTTCCACCGGTGGTGTCGAGTGCCTCTACATACGGCCCAACTCGACACAACCGTTGGAAAAGTACTCATTTCTAATTTTCACTGTCATTTGAGGAAGTTATGGTTATTTTAGTGATATATAGTTGAAAACACTAGAAATTACATCTTGATTCAGGTTTATTATTGAAAATCAGGGAGTCGTAGTTGGGCCCGCCGTTCTTCCGAAACTTGGTGTTTCGCTTTTCCACCGGTGGTGTCGGGTGCCTCCACATACGGCCCAACTCGACACAACCGTTGGAAAAGTACTCATTTCTAATTTTCACTGTCATTTGAGGAAGTTATGGTTATTTTAGTGATATATAGTTGAAAACACTAGAAATTACATCTTGATTCAGGTTTATTATTGAAAATCAGGGAGTCGTAGTTGGGCCCGCCGTTCTTCCGAAACTTGGTGTTTCGCTTTTCCACCGGTGGTGTCGGGTGCCTCCACATACGGCCCAACTCGACACAACCGTTGGAAAAGTACTCATTTCTAATTTTCACTGTCATTAGAGGAAGTTATCGTTATTTTAGTGATATATAGTTGAAAACACGAGAAATTACATCTTGATTCAGAAGGTTTATTATTGAAAATCAGGGAGTCGTAGTTGGGCCCGCCGTTCTTCCGAAACTTGGTGTTTCGCTTTTCCACCGGTGGTGTCGAGTGCCTCCACATACGTCCCAACTCGACACAACCGTTGGAAAAGTACTCATTTCTTATTTTCACTGTCATTTGAGGTAGTTATGGTTATTTTAGTGATATATAGTTGAAAACACGAGAAATTACATCTTGATCGTTGATCATGTTGAAGTTCCTGAATGAGACTCTCGTAACCCAAGGTGAATTTCGATGTTGTCTTAACAACTACCCTACCAAGTTCCCTTCTTTCTTCTACCACCACATTTATTTCTATTGAAATCTACAGAAATCAAGTTAAACTGACTGTTTTTTGTTAGAATAACCCATGTATAAATTTCTCCCTTGAGGGGAAAAACAATAGATCATGGATATGTAGTTGTAAACATTACTTTACACTCTGTTGGGATGTTGGGAAAGTAAAAATGGACATTACTTTACACTCTGTTGGGATGTTGGGAAAGTAAAAACTCCCGCTCTACTTTCGTTCCATGCTAAAACAGTAGTCTAAGTCGGTTGTTGTAGGTACTTCATTGCGGTAGTACCTCATTGATTTCTACCTAGCCTTCACTTTTCGAGTTAATAATAATTTTAAGTGCCGTAGCGTTGCATTTTGTGTGGAGAGAAAAAAAAGCTCGCACCGTAATTTCCCGATGGGCCCGTTTAGATGGGACACCCTGTATGAATGAGAATATTGTTTGTTTTTTGGTCCGAAGTCACTGGCCAAACGGCTCAACAGATCTTTATGCGGGCGGGCGCGAATTGACAAGCAAGTTCCTGAATAGAACTTAGGCTATATCAGAATCCTCTTAACTTCCTTTTTCATCAAGAAATCGGCTTTCCCTAACGGTGTCGCCCGAGTAAACAACTTCGTATTTAAGGAATAACCCACAAATTTGACTTTGGCAGTGAACATTTTTACATCAAAATTATGGCGAGTATGGTTTGCTGGAAAGAAATTTTCGCTACGATTCCAACGAAACCAAAACGATTCTCGTTCGTGAGGTGGATCTCAGTTTATACGTCGAAAAGGGTCGTCAAATATAGATATCAAAAACAACTCATGAACCCTGGCGACAAATTGTTTACTAATATTATTTTTTTGTTCCAATGCGTAGACATTGCATTGAGCAATAAGTGAGTAGCCACGTGTTAGAAGGTAATATTGAGTAATAAAATTTGAGTTTAATTATTGTAACATCAATTTAACACCAACGAAGTGATAAAAGTGAATGTAAATTATAAATGTAGCGTGCAGGTAGCCACCTTGCGATTAATATCTGTGTGCGCACATCCGCCAATTTTTCTGAGTAAGAATGTGAGAGCCACCCAGATTAGCTAAGCGAATTCTGAAACTGATTTTCTCCCTATTCTACCTAATACTGAATTTCGAAATGGAACGTCTTTGGCTTTACGGGGTAACAATGAAAAGGCATGGATCCACAGATCTTCTGACTCGGAGGCTAAATGTAACTATTTGCATTACGCTTCCTATTTAATTTGAATAACTCAATTGAAATGGAGCCTGTAAGGAACTACGACGGAATTACAAAGACAGGGTATGAAGCCATTCATATTTGCTGCCCGACCTGAAACTCTAATTTCATTCGTTTTTAACTTTCGACGGTGATGTTCGAAAGGAAGCTTTGATGAGTTGTAAAATTCATTTTCTATTCAATCAATGACGTTGAAATTTGAAGTAGAGCCTCTTTGGAACTAGTGGAAAAGTTTGACAATAAAGGGAGCATATAGCATGCTCTGGGGCTTTCGAATTTCTGACTTCGATGGGTTTTTTGCAAAACAAAACAATTAAATTGCCATTTTACCAGGTGTAACCGTAATCTATACACCTTCAACCTGACAACAAGCAGTTAATTTGAAATGGTACCTAATCACCTTCTCTAAGCGATTAATAGCTGTGCACTCGCGACTGCGTAAGTTTCTGGGTAAGAATGAACGAGCCACCCAGATTCGCTGGGCGCGCTCTGAAACGTTAACTCTTTCCTTTTTGACCCAAGATAATTAAATTTACATTGGAAGCTCTGTGGGACTACGGAGTAACGATGAAAAGGTATGGAGCCTCCTAGATCAGCTGAGAGCTTTGAGGCTGAATCCTTTCCTATTAGATCTGCGATACTGACATTTAAATGAAGCCTGTCAGAGACGACTGGGTACAAGTGCAAAGAGGCATGGAGTTACCGACATCAGCAGAACGAGTTGAGGCACTCGAATGTCTTACTTCGATGGATTGTTTTTTGCAAAACAACAACACTAACATTAACTCATGACCAGGTGTAGCAGCAATCTTTACATCTCGAACCGGCCAATGCCCGGGAAATCGGCTAATTATAATCTATATAAACCAAACTTCGTTAGTTATCTTTTCATAATACCCAATTCCCTAATTCATTTATATATTAATGTGTAACAATTTGAAATCAAAATAATTGAATTATTGGGTAGTGTTAGTAGTTTGAATATATGTAGGTAAATTTCCAACTCTATTACACCTTCTACACACGCGCTGATAAAATTCGATGAACCAAAATCGGAATAGATGAACGTGAACAAACTATTGCTTCCACACTACCGAAGTTGGGAAAGCTTTGTATTCGTGCAGGAGGTCAAAAATTTGTTTGTCCTCCAAAATCAGAATTTCCTCTTATTTTAGCGAATTTTTGAAGAAAATTAAGCTATTGCTCTTGCCTCAAAATTTGTAGAATGTGAATTTTTGAAAAACGTTTATGCAGAAATCCGTTTCAGGTTATTCTGAATCATATTCTGAAGTTTAACGCATTTCTTAATGTATGTATGTATGTATGTATACAGGGTGTCCCATCTAAACGGGCCCATCGGGAAATTACAGCCTTACGGTGCTAGCTATCGAAAAATTGAACTGGACCTTTTTTATAGTATTTCAACTCAGTTTCACGATGCGGAAGTCCGATTTTTATTTTTCAATGTTTTAGGGTCTCAAATTATTGATTGAAACTTACGGTTTCCTCTCGACCCCCCTTTTTTATTGATTTTTCCGATTCTAGGTTGAATTTGGAACAGAAAATGCATCCATGAAATTTTCTTTTTGGGGCTTCGTTTCTGAGTTATTCCACTTTTTGCGAAATACAGAAAATCGCCGATTCCTTTTAGACATTACCAACACTTTCTCACTATTTTTATCTTCAATTTTTGAGATGTTCACCACACTTTTGAAATCAGCATTAAACTATCATCAGACCCCAGCGTCCATAATCAACAATCACCATCAGGGGGATGACATTACACTTGAACCGCTTACGATTTTAAAAAAAATTTCCAAATCGTTGAAAAAAAAAAAAAACCCCCCTCAAACTGTTCAGTACACACTGAATCACCGTTCAGAATACAGTTTAAAAAATGTACCACAAGGAGACTTCCAGTCAGTTGTGTTGTGATAAATCGAAAATGCCACCTGCTCCTTTTGCAGCTGAAGTTTTTCAGCATACAACATGTGGTATATTCGGAATCAGCGTAACATTTCCTATAAGAATATGTATCGAGTATACAAAAATTTCAAAGTTGAAAAATCAGTCAAAAATCGAAATACTGCCGTTCGTTAGTTGTAAAAATCGGTAATATTTGCACAAAACTTTGTTTCATACATATATCAATACAAATTTCAATACAACTAACGTATAATAACGTGTGATTTAAGAAAATTCGCTCATACGATCATGCTGCATGACTGGAACTTTTTTCCGTTTCACAGGTTCCCCATCAATTTCGGTTCCGTGCCTGTCTGTTGGTCTGTCAATGGTCAATTTCTTGTCCCAGGCAAAACTGTACCAAATCGCAATCCGATTGTGATGAAATTATCAGGGATTCTGAATAAGAAACGAGTCGGTAAATATTGATTAAATTTTTGGAGATTAGGCTGTTTAGCCTCAGTAGACGGTGTCCTATAGGACGGCACATACCCAAGCTACGGACTCATTTATCATTTTGGTCACTAGCTGATCTCTGAATATGTCGATATTAATATAATTGAGGAAGCTATAGGTACTGCCAATCTTGGCAGACTTTTAGCGAATTTTTGAAGAAAATTAAGCTATTGCTCTCGCCTCAAAATTTGTAGAATGTGATTTTTTGAAAAATTTTTATGCAGAAATCCGTTTCAGGCTACTCTGAATCATATTCTGAAGTGTAACGCATTTTTTATGTATGTATGTATGTATGTATGTATGTATGTATGTATGTATGTATGTATGTATGTATGTATAGTATATGTATGTATGTGTCATTCCAGACGATAACTGTCCGTAGAATTGTGCTATAAACTTCAAACAAATTTTAAAATGTTAAGGACACAAAACGAAAGTTCAAGTTTGTTGGCCAGCATGATCGGATAACATCTTCGGGTTGAAATTTTCAAAAATGTAGTCAAACATTTCAAAATAGCCTGTTTTTTGCGATTTGTTGTGCGAAATAATTTTTTCAGCATACTGTGTTATATTAGGAATCAGCATAAAATTTCCTATAAGAATAGGTATGTATCGAGTTTTGAAAAATTTCAAAGTTGAAAAATCAGTCAATAATCGAAATAATCGAAGATTTCTTCAAAAATTCGCTCATGGGGTCATGCTGCATGACTGTACTTTTTACTCACAAGGGCGACTGAGGATCGGGCTGCCGAAATTCGGGTCTGAAGTTGGACCGGAGTGATATATCTATCATAACTTCTGTAGGTAAAAGTGCTGCTCAGTTTTTGAAGGAGCTACCATTATGTAGGAGCGCCGTTCAGCCTCTGTGGTAGTTGAATAGACGTTAAAGAAGGAGCTTGTAACAGAATCTAAAATAATGTGGTGAGGAGCGCCAAACAGACTCTGAGAAGGTGCAATAGGCGCTCCTTCAGGGAGCGCCTAACAGTGTCTGGAAGGGTGAAATAGGCGCTCCTCAGGGAGCGCCTAACAGTGTCTGGAAGGGTGAAATAGGCGCTCCTCAGGGAGCGCCAAACGAGAGCGCATAACAGTGTATAGAAGTGAAAATGAGCGCCTAACAGTGTATTCATAAATCTATATATATATATATATATATATATATATATATATATATATATATATATATATATATATATATATATGAAAAAGCGTTAAGCTCTAGGATTTGTTTCAGAATGCCTGAAAACGGATTTCAATGAAGAAAAGTTTCAAAAATTTTTATTTTACAATTTTCAAAGCCATTGTAACAACTTCATTTTTTTTAAACGAAATTCGCTGATTGACTTCGAAATGTTTATTTTGTGTCAGGGAAATCTGAAGCTCGGTCAGGGAAATGTCAGGAAAATTTAAAATTTCCATTTGGGGGCCACCCTGATTAATGATTAAATCGTCATCCCCCTACTATCATCCGAATTTAAGCAAGATCGGACGACTAGGTCGTAAAAAATGGAGCATAATGGAATTTACTTTTGCACATGCGCAGAGTGAAGTTTGGAGTCAAGATCGTAGAAACTGATATGGGACCGTCTAGCCCGCACATTCCCTGAAAATTTCATCCAAATCGGATGAAAACTGTGGAAAATAAGATTGTTACAAGGATTTGCGGACACACGACAGACATACACACAGACACAGACAGTCAGACCCGGAACCAAAGTTGTTCAGAATGGTCTAAAATGTAAAATGCGAGTGAAAGTTCATGGTCGATTTCAAAAGTTCATTATTGAAAAAAAAAAAAAAAAAAAAAAAAAAAAAAAAAACCCGGAACCGTTTGTTTACTAGTTTGTTGTGAACTTTCTGCTTTACTTTCATTTCCCCCATTCCCCCAGCTAATTCATTTGATTTCTCTCTCCCCTACCGGTACCTTTTGGAACAATAACTTTTTCTAGAAACATCCCAAACTCCATTTTTGGACTTTTGTCCTGCTAGAATCAATTTTTGAGGAGGGTAGGCTCCTCATATATAGCTTTTCCAAATTAAAATAAAAATTTTCCAAATAGCTGAAACAAATTCCAAATTGAATGACACATTTTCCAAATAGCTGAATTATTTTCCAAATTGAATGGAACATTTTTTAAATAGATTGAAACATTTTCCAAATGAAAATATAGATTTTCCAAGTAGAACCAAATTCCAACGGATGCGTCCATGGATCAAGTTAGCAGATCCACTGTGAAGACGAAGACGAAAGTCAAATAGGCGGGCGTTGTGTCCTATCTATGAGATCGGTCCGGCTTTTTTCTTTTTGGAATTCGTTGTGGTGCTTTTTACAAAGTTGGGTTACCGGACCCGAGCTTAACCCCCAATCTGGAGGACCAGTGATTTTTTGTAGGGTCTCCTCCCATAGTTGCTTGCCTTGCATGGCTAAGGAGTGCCACCTGCCCCTTCGCAGTGGATCTACTAACTCGATCCATGGACGCCACCGTTGAAATTTGGATCTATTTGGAAAATCTATATTTTTATTTGGAAAATGTTTCAATCTATTTGGAAAATGTTTCATTCAATTTGGAAAATGTTTCAATCTATTTGGAAAATGTGTCATTCAATTTGGAAAATGTTTCAGCTATTTGGAAAATGTTTATTTTAATTTGGAAAAGCTATATAGGCACTGAATAATTTGGCTCAATTCTTCCCCGATTTGTTTTAATGAAGATTAAATTTATTTTCTTTTGCGCAAAACCATGAAAAGTTTGTGAATTGTGTGGTCGTGAGTCATCTGCCTCCCACGCGAGCTCCTCTTCCTGACAACGTAATAACAGGAGGCGTAACAACTCCGGCGCGCCACAGGTGCCGACCTGCGCCGCCATTCAACGACGACGGTGGAAAAGAGGAAACTCGGTGCCAGACAAAAGTGGCAGGCGGAAGCCGAACGAGTCCCACGAGCCTTCGTGAATCTCTGGGCCCATCTGGAGGAGGCCGTCGTTGGGATGCGCAACCCCACCTAACCTTACCTACATATTACCTACAACTTTACCTACTTACCTACCCCTCGCCTACCTACGCTCACCTACAGTCCTTTGCATCCTGCACAGCACGTCCCACTGACTACCGGGATCCGCGATTATTCACTTTCTCCGCATGTCGTGGGGTCAACAACGACAACTTACAAACTAAATCACTCGCGACGAAGTTGTGGAAACCCATTTCAAAACGGAAGTTATTGGAAAACGTCTATTTCCACGAAAAAAAATCTATCATCGAGGGGTCACAAAGTGGGTTTTAAAACTAGAAATAGTCTTAGAGGATTACTAGGTTCCGATAAAGACAAAATCAATGTTCAGGATAAAAGTGGGGTTTACAAACTAAAATGTTCTTGCGGCTACGAATATTGCGGTCAAAATGGTAGGAAATTCAGGGAAAGAACAGAAGAGCGTCAGGAGGATTTCAGGGAAAATAAGGGTAGTTCTACATTCGCAAGGAATCCAATCATATTTACAATTTTGATTTGACAGATAGACAGTTTGTAGAATTTCTTCATTTTTGTCCAAAGGGAGGTATGTTGAATGTTCTTCTTGGAATTATCCCTTCACACTGTTGAAACCAGTAATTCTTCCTCTCCTTTCACTTCATCTGAATAGCTATAATCCCCCTTCACTTTGCTTGCAGTTAATTAGTTGTATACCTACTATTAGAAACATGATCGTTGGTGAAAAAAGTCATTTTCCCTTAAAATGTGGAATTCGCCCTTTTTTCATATCACCAACGATATATAGATATACACAGAAGCTAAGGGTAAATAAGATAAAAAATCAATAGAAGTAATAGTTCCAGTCAAGCAGCATAATCGTATGAATGAATTTTCGTTATATAATCGTATTATTAATTTTCGTAATATATCGTATTATATTATGTTATATTGTTATGAATTTTGAGCTCTTTGTTTGCAAATAAATTGTTAACTACCAGTTTGATGGCAAAAAACTTGTTCTAAATGATATTCTGCGAGAAAAAAAGGAGATTTTTAGCTATTTTTTGTAGTTATTACCGATTTTTCAGAAAAAATTATTGAAATTTAAGTGCATTTTTCAGCATAGTTTTGTGCAAAAAATCTTGAAAGTCCTGGTTCGAATAAAATTCTTTTGAAAATTATAAATTTATTAATTTTTAACTTTTTTAAACAATTTTTAGAAATTGTTTTAGCACATTTTTTGAAATGTGATCAATTTAATGTGCTCAAGAAGTGCTGACCAACGAACTCATCGAAATTTTTATCTCAATCCAGTTACCGTCTGGAATGACACACACACACACGCAAGCACTCTCACGCACGCACTCACGCACACACACCCACACACACACACATACACACACACCTGTATATATATATATATATATATATATATATATATATATATATATATATATATATATATATATATATATAGGTATATATGAAAATGTGAGTGAAAATTCTGATTATGGCAAAAAAATATCTTTCATATCCCCAAAGTAAATAAATAAGAAGCAATATACTATAAAAAATGAATCTAAATATTTAAAAAATGTTCGTTTGCTGTCTGGAATTAGTTGCGATAAACGAGCTAATCGGTTAGACACGATAACATATTTTTTTCTTAGTTAGATGACTATCTTCGTGGATGAGCAGTGAGGGTTCAGTGGAGCGTTTTGGAAACCACGAGGTGAGACGGTGGTAGTTCATTAATTTGAGGGAAATGCTCAGCCAACGAGTTGGTAAGTTGCCATTTCTTATTCCGACATTCCTACTTTCTAGAGTTTCCTGTTGTATCTACGCTGGTTCGGAAATATTACAGTAGGTCTTACCTCTCTTTTGCTCACTTCAGCCACCATCTAACTTGAAAGTAGAATATATAAAAATATATGAATAGAATGAAATAAATAAGGTGGTAAATTGTGGGGGTAATTGTGAAAAGGGGGGTACTGGTTATGTTCGCCAAATTTATGGCCTCTTCAGAGCGTATTAGTTTGATAGATGATCTGTTAAATGTTTATATATAAGTTGGGAGGCCTCCTTCTACACCTTGGTCATGACCAGCTGTGATTAGTGATGTTACTAGGGTCAATTTGGTGCTTAAATTGAGGAACATGCAATTTTTTATGTGATAAGACACACATAGTCTGAAATGATAAACATTAAATATAACATTTTTCTCTATCTGTCTGCCTGTCCGTATGTTTGTCCGCTTTTCACGGTTGCAGAGGGCATTGGACAACTGATATGAGTGGGGTGTATCGTTCCACCTTAAATTATAGTCTATTTGAAGTTTTCGAAATTTGAGCCAGAGGGGGTGTTTTTGGGGAGAGGATGAAATGGGGTATCTTGGACACCATTGAGCGAACTGGGGATCTGATGTTAGGATTATTCTAACTTCCTAAATCACTGGCTACTTGAAATTTTTCAAATCTGCCCCGGGTGTTTTAGTGGAGGAGGTGGTGGTGGGGGGATCTTTGTCATCACTGAATAAACTGGAGATTTGATTGTCGAATATGTTAGGATTACTCTAATTCAAGTCAAAGACTACTTTTTTTTTTTTTCAAATCTGACCCCCATAGTCTGTGTGCCAGACCCCCCAAAAGAGGAAATTGTTATAATTTCGCGGACCTGACGAAACTTACACCACACGTTCCTGTTTTACAAAAACCGAGTTTTACAGTTTTTAGTTTATTTGTCATGGTCAATTTTCTGTGATTTTAAGGGTAAAACTCGTTAGTTATAGTGTAAAACTCGGTTTTAACGGAGTTGGAGAGATCTGCGAGTGTTACCATTCGATTCAGCGTGAAAAAATACGTAGAAACCGACCCCAAAGTAGTATTTTCTTAGGGGGTCATTTTTCACAAAAACCCTCGATTTCATAGAAAAAAACCACGTTTTTCAACATACAAACATACTTTTCTCCCCCAATTAACGTAGTAAAATGAAAATTGATTATATCGATCGAAAGCTTAAATTTGGGACAAATTTTTTAAATAACGCGGATGGTTTTTTACAATTTTGTTTTAATACTTAACACACCTTACAAAAACCAGTAATTTTCAAAAAGTGAGAAATTTTTGTGCTTAGTCCATTTTTTTCGCCCGCGTGAACCACTGTAAAAAGAACTTAAATACGTTATGGAGAACGAAATTAATTTAATGCTCTTTCCAAGGGTTTCTTCAGATTTGAATTTACTTGAGATGGAAGGGGGTTATAGCCGATTTTGTGATGTAAGGTTGAAAACATGAAAAGAATCTTAAATCGTGAATAATTCGGAAGCAAAGCCTCTAAAAATAAGTGCGAGGGGCACTTTCTGTCGGAAATGAGCTTTAGAATCTACTCTACTCGTTCGTGCCACCTTGAGTGGCAGGATTGACGTTTTGGAAGTACTATAACTATCAGTGGACGATTATGCTACAGATCTTTACATAAGAGGTTTCATCGCCGACGATCGATTAATCCTCTGGCGCAATGAGTAACTGCGTGTGTCTTTTGCTAGGCAACCTCAAACCTCAATCATCCCGACTCCAAAAGCAGCTTTTTGATCGCCCCATTGTCCGTTCGATTTCCCTCTCGGATCGCCTCTGTTGTCGTTCCTAATGAATTCGCGTCCGAGTGCCTACGAGCCGTATTCGCACGCGATGGTGCCTGCGGTTGAGAGTCATAACCCCCTTTTAACCCGCATCAGAAAAACTATTTGCGGCAGATCACCCACGTAACTTGTTGAGCAACTTATCCGATTGTTGGCTGCGTTCTTTTTCGAGGACGGGTTTTTGCCATTTAAATGTGACTGAATGAGTGCATATGAGATCTCGCCAATAATAGCTTTGCGTTTTCTCGCACTTTTGCCGCTCCTTTCACAAATCTGTAAAGAAGAAAGCAAAATATTGAACACAAGCGTTTAGGCAACTTAGCGGCAATTGTATTGGTGCAGCATCTTCAGATCAAGCTTTGGATCAAGAGTTCTGATCTCAAAAGTATGGATATTTTTCCTAAACGAGGCAACAACACGCCAACAAATCAATTTGTATGTTAATAAAGTAAGAATACAAATAATAAAGTTTGTTGTTGCTTATTTATATTATTCAGTATTGTTTAGTTGTAAAATGATTAACAATGAAAATAATTTGACTCAACAGGAAAGATAGAAATCATCATGACATTTTGGATAGCGAACGCTTGAATCGTAATACTGCCTCGTCTGAAGACGCTAAGATTCTATCCTAGTACCTATACACCGGACTAATATTTTAATGGTGTACGTGTGTTGTCTTTAGTTACTCGGAAAAAAAGTGTTACACGTAAAAATCAATGAAAATTTTGGTTCTGGAGGGCAACAAGCTTTATGGACTCGTGCATGATCATAACAGTTTGCTATCCTTGGTGTGGAAGCGAATCTTCTTCTTTCTTTATATTAATAAAGTAAAATGTCTGTATGTGGGTACCTCCATAACTTTTGAACAGATTGACCGATTTGCGCGATTCTTTTTTTAATATGACCGGTGCAAAATATATGCTACATCAAAATTGCACAACCCCTGCTCAGTAAGGGGTGGTTGTGAGGGGTGGGGGGTAGAAAAACTGGAAAATCCGTGTGTGGGTTCAAACGGAAGTCCACGACTAGGGCGTTTCAATTCCAGCTACCATAAATAAGGAATAAGTAAGGGGTGGTTGTGAAGGGTGGGGGGTAGAAAAACTGGAAAATCCGTGTGTGGTCTCAAACGAAAGTATACGACTAGGGGGTTTCAATTCCAGCTACCATAAATGAGAAATAAGGAAGGGGTGGTTGTGAGGGGTTGCGGGTGGGGGGTAGAAAAACTGGAGAATCCGTGTGTGGTCTCAAACGAAAGTCCACGACTAGGGGTTTCAATTCCAGCTACCATAAATAAGAAATAAGTAAAGGGGTGGTTGTGAGGGGTGTGGTGGGGGAGTGGAGGGTAGAAAAACTGGAAAATCCGTGTGTGGTGTCAAACGAAAGTCCACGACTAGGGGGTTCCAATTCCAGCTACCCATCGCATCTACACATCCCACAGAGAGTGAGCGAAGCGAGCAACATCCCCTACACATTTAAAATCACCCTTAGTGATCCACCGTTTCCAATCATTCTACGTGTCCCACTCAAGAGTAAAGACCATCGGATCAATTCAGTCATACCGAGCGAGCGAGAAAACTAGGCTAGTAGTGAATATAATCAAAATCAATGCTTATTCAATTTCATATAGTAACCGCTTGTAAAATAGTTTTGTGCAGTCTCACTAGAATTCAGTAACCGTACACCAGGTACTAGAATCTCAAGACATCTGGTAATTCTAGTGCTTAGTCGAGCCATATTCATAACAGTAGTCATAGTTTATGAATATTCGCTCATACGATCATGCTGCATGCTGGAACTTTTCAAAATAGCGTCGTTTTCTGATGTTTACGAAAGGGTTACTTAATATGGCACACAGGCTTTTCTAAAAATGGCATAGCGTGCCGTATCAGAAATACAAGAAAAATAATTGTCAGCTCAAAGACAGCCAACCGTTTATTATTGTATTGGATTGTGTTTTAACATCATTATAATGAATAATTTGCTCTAGGAGTAACAGTGGGGACTCATTATATCTCCTGCAGACTATAGACAAATTTTGTTATTTTTTATTTAATGGTTTAAGCCGCACTTCAACCATAGAAGGTTCATTAGCGGCATTGAAGAAGGTGACTGAAGGGCAAGTAGCATGATTATAAGGGGAGCCATGATCCCCTCCGTCACTAAACGAGGTGCCATTATGGAACTAGTATAGACAATTGACTATAAATATAGTTAGGAGCTAGCAGGGGCCATGTCAGGTCGTGGCCCAGCTATCTGACGTCACGTTTCGCATCCGGACGCCCAACAAGAAGGTGAGGGTTGTGCACTCGACCACTTACGGAAATTCAAAGAAGAAAGGGAGTAGTGTTGGGTGTTTCCTGTTTCAGAGTTCCCATGGATTTTCTAAACCCCATGTGTGTTATTTTGTTTGGCTTAAAAACGCGTTGCTAATAAAACAGTTCAGTTTTGCTTTTGCTAATGTCACGTTGTGTGTTTTTATTCACTTGAAATATTTGAGTTTATCACGAAGTACGAGTAAATATAGAGATTTTTGAAAAAATAGACTTTGAGATCAATAATTCCTAGTGACACACCTTTTGTAAGTTTTTGAACAGTTTACAAACTAACAGAGTCATCTTCCAATCAGTCTTCGGGTAATTAAATTGATTAGGTTTTATCACTCCTTGCACGGCTTTGGGAAGCCAAATACGTAATAGTATCTATATAACTAAAATCAACTTTCCGTTTCTCATAATAGCATTTAAAATAGTTTTGTCTAGTCTGACTGGACTTTAGTTTGTAACCCTAGACTGCTAGGATTAGATTCTTAATATACCTGGTAATTATATTTTAAGTGACTTCAGTAAAGCCATATTCAAAATTTTTGGGTCACGCCGACGGCAGCCCACGAGACTATGCAACAGAGCGCTCCAATTTCAATTTCTTAACCCTCCAACTTGACGTTACGCATTCGTAATCCTCCAACTCCTGAACAAAGGGGAAAACTTGAGCGACCCCCGCAGCCTTCGTCCAGGCCAAGGTCCCCGGAAGATGATGGATTACGTGGTCTCGTTGCTTCACCATTTTTTGCTCCCTTTTACCACCGTCTCACTTCACTTAACCCGAACTTCATAAGTCCTTTTTGACGGCCAAGGCCGTACTTTCCTCAAAACCACAACATACAAGATGATGTCGACATCTAGTGACGTAAGAAGTAACAAAAGATGGTGTTATGGTTTTTTCGATCGAGCGCTGTTTTATTGATTTATTTAGGTTCGGTGTATTGGAATTTCCTTTTCGTTTTTACTAACGCACGTGACGAATGACGTAACCGAAATGGTATACCTACCGAAACGTAATTACTTTCGGCATTTTCTCTATGATATGAGAGTAGTTCTTTATTACGAAAAGACAGTAAAAGATTGAATAACAATAAATTGGATAAAAACCATTTACTGAAGATGTCGGAATTGAAATATCAACAACCAATAAGAAAAATATAAAGACAAGTTTCATTATGCAACTTTAGCTTGTCTGACAAAATGTGGTCCCTCAGAAGAAGCAGGTGCCCACGTCTCAATTAGATTCCTACTAAGATCAAATCGAAGATTTAAACATCTTATTTAAGGAAGGAACGTTGTTAAGAGTAGACATATAATAAAATCTTTCGATACATTCGTCCCCAATGAGGGATACTCGCATGTTTGTTTTATACTTTTAAATGAAAGCTCGTGAAATTGTAGGAGTATGGGATAGTGCCCTAATATAGCATACCTCCAGTACTTTTCCGTTTTCAACTCCTACGAGGCAGTTTAGTTTTGTTCTGTATGCTTACCAGCAGTGTTTTTTTTTTTTTTTTTTTTTCAATTTTTTACAATTTTAGCCTCTAGTTTTATGAGCCCTGTTCACGTGCCAACCCTTGTCAGCCTCAGCTGCAACCATTTCTTGTTTTGTTATATGACAATTGACTTCTAAATCCATGACCGTGTCCTATATTTTGACACCGTGAAAGATCCTTGAGCCCTGAAGATGGTTTTATATAAACCGAAAGCTCGGCGATAAGGACTTTTATTCGTTTTTGACCCTTATCTTGATAATTTTACAACAGGCTTATAGGAAGACACTCAAAAGTGTCTATCCACAATAAGCTTATATTGTACAAGCAAGTCCTCAAACCTGTCTGGACATGTGGTGCTCAACTGTGGGGGTGCACTGCACAAAGTAACCGGAACATTATTCAGCGCTTTCAGAATAATGTTCTGCGTACCTGCGTTGATGCATACAGATACTTCAGAAACGACAGATTACACTATGAGTTGAAAGTTGAATCTGTCAATGAGGTTATCCGCAAACAAGCCGTCAATCACCTTTTGAGGCTCAGAGATCATGTTAACGAGGATGTTGTCCAGCTCCTTGACACCGAAGATCTACTTAGAAGACTTAAAAGACCGCATGAACTAAGTGAAATAAAATGAGCGTCAAGACTAGTGACTCATTTATCAGAACAATAAGTCTAAAGTGAAGTATATTAGATTTTAAGAAAATGTATAATAATTTATCACATGAATATTGCTTACTTGTTATTACTTGGCGCAATAAAACTTGTCAAAAAAAAAAAAAAAACTACTATGTCAAGTTGTTTTGTTTATTTACCACCAGCGCGATGACTCACCACCAGCTCAATGAAATCATCAGAAATTAACAAGCAGTTGCAATCATGTTCACAATATCAGTTATTGAGAATGATCACCTGTGTGTAAACAATTATTCAAATAACCATGCTCATAACTCAGCTTGTTGGCCACGCACTTCGCAGTTGACATAATATGGTTGGATAAATTGAGAGCTTTCGAACGAATGGTCAACGAATTTCGTGGGATGAAAAATGACGAAGTACCTACCATTTCCCTAGCAGCGACTCGGTTGCAAGCGGAAACCATCAGAAATTGTTGCAACACATTTTCATTACACATTTTCGTTACACATAAACGTTTCGTTTTCGGATGGAGATGCCAATGCTAAAACACATTCTGTGTTAAAAGTGTAACCCTCCTCTCAAAATTTGTTGGTCTTCGTTCCAAGTACACTGTGCGAAGCTTTTATCCGAAACAACTGTAGTAAAATGTATGAAATTCTGCTCAAAAATCATACATCAGCTAAGGATTTGCCTGAAATCTGGGCATTGCTTTCGATGAATCCCAAGTGGAGAAATATCTGGGGTACCTACTTTCTATTAAAAAGTGAAGATCTCGAAAACGTTTGAATTATAAGTTTTTTTGTTTTATTTTGTTTTCTCATTCGTTTTAGATATAGTGCAGTTCAATGAATCAAGTGGGACCTAAAGCCTTTTTAAGTGTTGGAAGGGGAAAAATCGTCAACACGAATGGAATCGTATTGCGACTTTGGCATGCTGAATTACGTAGAACTTCTGCTGATTCAGCTCGAACTTGTTTGGTTTTCTATGTATGTAGTAAGCAAAAACTGTCTAATATACATGTTTGATCCCTGACCCATATAAATATAGACCAGTACCTGCGCAGAAGAGTAGTCGTGTAGTAAAATTTCCGTTTAAATCAGAAAGAAACTGCGCGGCGCCATACAGTGCTGTTCTCTGCCTCGAGCTCATCATTTTCAAAGATAAATCAGGTTTACTAATTGATCACCCTGAAAGGATATTCATAATTGAAATATTAAACCTTTGTGTGAACGTTCACAGCGTTTTTCGACTTTTTAGAAAATTCACTCGAAATCGCTTCAAGTTATGAGCTCCGCTCTGAGGCTGGACGTGACGAACTTCA
Source organism: Adelphocoris suturalis (assembly GCA_030762985.1). Lineage (NCBI taxonomy): Eukaryota > Metazoa > Arthropoda > Insecta > Hemiptera > Miridae > Adelphocoris > Adelphocoris suturalis. The sequence continues at coordinate 89,298,764 of CM061044.1, forward strand.
CTGCAGCCTCGTCTTTCACTTTTTCAGTCGGAACTGATGTCGGGCGTCACGGCCGTTTTTACAACGGCGCGAGAGGACGTAATGGGAAGACAAGAAGCTACAAAAGTGGCTCATATAGCTTTCTACGGTTTCCTTATTGGCGGACCGACCCGCAATGTCACGGTGACTCGACGCCCGAATCTGAAACTGTCTCGCGTCCCACCCTCCATAAAGTTTAGCATCCATTTTATATGTTGAGATGTTCCGACAGTTATGTAATACATGCATTACTGCATATATATGCATACCTATGCATTTTAATTTCCACCCAACTTTTCTTAGAAAAAGAGGGTATTAGAGACGGCGGCACTAGGGGGTGGGGGTGTATTTTCTTTGCGTTTCAGAGGGTGTAGAACACGTTTACAATAGTCATTCATTTTCAGATTTCTTTATTAATATGTATGGACGAAATTTTGTGCTCACTACTCCTCCGAAACCGCCGGTCAGATTTGGACCAAATTTTGATATTTGTTTTATTGCCATGTCGGAACTTGTGCCTCGATGACTTTGGTAAGGTTCTGCTGACCGCGAGCCGTAATATCAATCATGATGATGGTAAAATCGAACTCAAATCTCTCCTATTCAGCGTAGGACGTCGAAATTTGATAGGGAGCTTCTCAGGGACAACGAGAGAAACGGATTTCGCTGAAGAATATTTTCGAAAATTTTAATGTTACATTTTTTGGAGCCATTGCAATAGCTTCATTTTTTACAAAAATTCGCTAATTATAAGTAAACATCTCGGCATGGAAATTCATCATCCGGAAGCTATTTTTTTGTAACGACAAAGAAAATAGCGGAATAAAAAAATGATCGATGATTTCCGGTTGAAAAGAATAAAAAAATTCAATCGCTGACCTAATATTAATTAATATTAATTTATACAGGGGAAAAAACAACTTCAAAAATTATACTTTTTAACAAGAAATGAGAGATGTTGTGTACGGGAGGTGTGGGGGTGATCTGACCACCCGCCACTTCCTGGAGGACTGCCCAGCCCTTGTGGACCTCCGAGTCCAGCATCGGCCCCACCAGTGGGTTGACGTTTTATCTGGAGCAGACAAGGTCCAGTCCTTGTTGTACCTCAGAGCCGCTGAGCTCTACTACTAGTCCAGTCAATAACCTCCTAAAAAATCAGAAAGTTTTAAAACTTCGAACACTTATTTAAAGGTACCTAGGGATGAATATACCAAAAGTCCTCATGAATATGAGGCGAGCTCTAGCGGCAATTAGCGAAAACAGGTCACTTTTTTTGGTTTTTTGTTAATATCTCGAGAACCTTTGGTCGGAGCTAAAAGAGTACCGTATTGAAGCCTAATTAATTTGCAACAAAAATGATCATAGACACTTTTCTTGTATTCCTAATGGTTACCGAGTTATAGGGCGCTAAATGATAGCGTTTTTTGAAAAATCGCGCTAGCGCGGTACAATATATGACATTTCTTATAATAGTTTACAATGGTTTATCACTTTTGCTTCCGAGACTGCAAGGCAGCGGAAGCTTTGTTTTCACTTTCGAAATGAAAAAAAAAATTTTTAATTTCCACTCGCATTTTGCGTTTCAGAGCCTCCTGAACAAATTTGGTTCCGTGTGTCTGTCTGTCCGTCCACATTTCCTTGTAACAGCCATAACTTCCACAATTTTGATCCGATCTTAACCAAATTTTCAGGGATCGTGCGGGTTAAGCTCTAGATGGTCCCCTATCAACTTCATCATGATCGAATCAACGGTAGCTTCTGCGCAGGCGCTAACGTGAATTCCTTGTGACGGTCATAATTCGGTCAATGTTGAACGGATTTCGGTCAGATTTTCAGGGATGATGTGGGTAAGGTCCCTTGAGGTCCCATAAGACAATCATCATAATTGCATTAGCGGTACGCTCTGCGCATGCGTGAACGAAATATTCTTGTTACGGTCCTTGCCACAGCCGTAATTTCCACAATTTTGATGCGATTTTCTTCAAATTTTTAGGGATCGTGCGGGTATAGCTCTACATGGTCCCCTATCAGTTCCGTCATGATCGAATCAACGGTAGCCTCTGAGCAGGCGCAAACAAAATAAGCTCATGTCCCATTTCCTTGGCAGTGTATTTTCTTTGTATACCAAGGATGATTGATGACATAAACTTTACAGCTTTGTATAAAAAGAAAGACATGATGTATATTAAACAATGAAATACATGAACAAAAAATGCTGGGGACATTCCAAGAAAAATTGTGTGCAGAAAAGTCAACCAACTCTTGATTGTTTTTTGGTAGAAGGCTCTGCAATCTGCTCACCTTGGTCTGCTTCTGAATTTGCAACCTGAAACACAGTAAGAAGAGGTAAATGTGCATGAGATGATGATGTGAGAGAACCATTATACGGATAAGAACATGTAGGTATAAGAAAGTAGGTAAGCGAGCAGAAAAACAACGTATGAACATGACGACCAATTCATGTATACTATTGCAAGGTATCAATAAATAAGGTATATTAAAAAGAATACAAAAGTGCAATCTCACCTGTCTTCTGGCTGTCTCTGTTTCTTCAAGGTTTATGACACCGAGATCATCAGGGTCATCAAAGTCTTCTTCGAGGGTGAAAGTAACACCATTCAAGCATTCGCCATGGCAGTTGTGACTAACGCTTGTGCACATTATTCCTGACTTTCAACAATCACATCTGTTCCCACATCCACCTGTACATTTGCAACAAATGAGGTTGAGGACAGCTTCAGGTGCTGCTGGATCCACTGTTGTCACAGTGATCAGCCGATCGCTTTCCAACTTCCAACCCCACTGTACAGGAGGAAGTTCATTCCCAAGCCAAAATTGAAATTGGTGGTACACTCGAAATACGTGCTGTCTTGCTGCTCCTGGTGGTTATCATTTGCTGCTAATGTACAGGTGGATGTGGGAACAGATGTGGTTGTTGAAAGTCAGGAATAATGTGTGCAAGCGTTTGTCACAACTGCCATGGCGAATGCTTGAATGGTGCTACTTCCACCCTCGAAGAAGACTTTGATGACCCTGATGATCTCGGTGTCATAAACCTTGAAGAAACAGAGACAGCCAGAAGACAGGTGAGATTGCACTTTTGTATTCTTTTTAATATGTTTTTATTGATACCTTGCAATAGTATACATGAATTGGTCGTCATGTTCATACGTTGTTTTTCTGCTCGCTTACCTACTTTCTCATACCTACATGTTCTTATCCGTATAATGGTTCTCTCACATCATCATCTCATGCACATTTACCTCTTCTTATTGGGTTTCAGGTTGCAAATTCAGAAGCAGACCAAGACTGTAGAGCCTTCTACCAAAAAACAATCAAGAGTTGGTTGACTTTTCTGCACACAATTTTTCTTGGAATGTCCCCAGCATTTTTTGTTCATTTCTTTCATTGTTTAATATACATCATGTCTTTCTTTTTATACAAAGCTGTAAAGTTTATCTCATCAATCATCCTTGGTATACAAAGAAAAAATTGGTAAACCATTGTGAACTATTATGAAAAATGTCATATATTGTACCGCGCTAGCGTGATTTTTCAAAAACCGCTATCATTTAGCGCCATATAACTCGGTAACCATTAGGAACACAAGAAAAATGTCTATGATCATTTTTGTTGCAAATTAATTAAGCTTCAATTATGTATACAGTACACTTTTACCTCCTACCAAAGGTTCTCGAGATATTAACAAAAAACCAAAAAAAGTGACCTGTTTTCGCTAATAGCCGCTAGAGCTCGCCTCATATTCATGAGGACTTTTGGTATATTCATCCCTAGGTACATATAAATAAGTGTGCGAAGTTTCAAAACTTTCGGATTTTTCAGGAGGTTAAACCTTGTTTTGACTGGGCTATACGTACTGTGATATCTGATCTGTGATATATTTTTGTACAATCTAGCCATAGTTTTATTTCACTTCGCTGATTATATATAGTAACATATATTTAGTTATTAGCCTATTCTTGATCTAGTCTTAGTTGTACTATTTTATTTTTGATTTTTTTTTAAATCCACTTTAGGGGCTAAAAAGTAGTCATCACTGTTATCCCCCCCCCCCCCCCCCCCTTAGAATAGTGCCACTTGCAAGCCCCTTTGGACACCTAGTCCACTGACGCTAAATACCCTTCTGATTGAAGTGCGGCTTAAAAAAAGAAAAAAAAGTGTTAAGTCTAGGCAGCATTAGAAAATAGCTCCAGTTTTATAAAATCGTATCTTATTAATAATCTTGCTGCCTGCAGCTCTGATTAACTTTATTAGGTAGCAAATTACTTCAGTTATAAACTATAAACTCCCCCATTGCTCGCTACCTGAATGAAGTAGGACAGGTCCTCATGAACTGTCTTTAATCACTGTCCCATCAAAAACCAGACGTACACCACAGGATCCATTAGTCTATAATTAGCTTCTTTCTTGATTAGACCAGATTTCTCTTTTGGCCGTCATTTGACTTCGGCTTCACACCACTTCCGTTCCATCAATTTCTATTCACCCTCTCTTTCTCCTCATTATGTCTAATCCCCTCCCTGCGTCAAATAAATGCCGTTTTTCACATCCGTCTATGCCTAATATGACTTGACGTTTTGCGTATGACAAATATCCACTCGTTAGGCCGATATATCATGATAAAGGTAACAAACGGGGCCAATCATTAAAAAAATATTGTGCCCGGGCTAGTTAGCAATTTTGAGTAGAAATGGGCTATCTAAGTGGGCTATTACTCTTATTAATTCGCTTAAATCCGTCGTACCCATCCCTGGTAATAAATTAAGGTAATAAAAATCTTTTGGAGATTTAGTGAGTAATGTGTGTTGTAGGAATCTTATTGTTCGTGGTGCAGGGTTTGCCATTTCGAATATAAATAAAATCCATAAAGGAACATCAGCTAATTTCATAAAAAAGAAATAACTATCTGAAAATACATAAATTATATACGAGAGATTAAAGGAACATCTCCAGCTAAGGGATCATTTTTTAGCAGATTTCATTTTAAACTTTGGTCCAGTAGTATCAGAGAAAAACTTCAAACGGTTAGCGGTCGGATTTTTTATTTAGTTAAATTTATTTTTTAAATTTGCATTCGGTTTTTGGAGTGTATGGATGTTGGCACGTAAACCAACAAATTTTGTTGGGGAGGGATTTTGAGGGGTGCTACATATTTCTTCTCTTTCTAGTTCTTGGTCATAAATATACACTATTAAGGTCATAAATATAAAAGTTCATAAATATAAGAGTTCATTAGTGAAAGTAATAAGCTAAAAGTGGCAGCATATTATGTTTAGGGTTATTTGAAGATTATTTTTTTAAGGTTTAAGCTAAGGCTGAAGGTCTAAAAGGACACTGGAAGTGGCACGATTCTAAGGGCGCCATCATGGACTCCACTGGCAACTCGGAGGGGAGAAAACGAGGGGTACAGTGATGACCAGTTTAGCCCCGAAGTGGATTTAAAAAAAAAAAAAAACCCAAAAATAAAGGAATACAACTAAGACTAGATGTAAAATAGGCTAATAACTATATACATGCTACTATACCTATACAATCAGCTAAGTGAAAAAAACTACGTCTAGATGTATATAAACACTGATCAGATATCACAGTTCGTAGTAGAGCTCAGTGGCTCTCTGGTACAACAACAGGGATCGGACCTTGTCTGGTCCCGATAAAACGAAAACCCACTGAGGGGGCTGATTCTGGACTCCAGAAAGTGGCGGATGGACAGATCACCACCTCACCTCCCACACACTAAATCTCGAGCTTCTGCACTAAGCAGGTGTCTGTGAGTAAGACGGGGATGGCCAGTGGCAACCCGGTTGATCACTATTCGATCCCCCCTTGGAAGTAGGGTTACAAAACGGCCCACCGGGTTGAAGGTCTTATCTTGGAACAAAATGGAACTATTTTTTGAGCCTCTATATCCAGCCAGAATGGATAAAAAATTTGTGAAATTCGGTTACATTTGTGTGTAGGCTACTGGTGATGGGATAAGGGGGGTAGAAACAAATCACTGGATCAAGGGCCTTGGTAATCCTAAGGGGGGAAATGGGGAAATGATTTGCCAAGATATAGTTTCCTTTAATTCCAAGATCTCTGCCAAATTTTCACCGAAGTATAGCAAATTTAAGCATAAAAAAGTGGTAAATAACACCAAAGCGACCTAAAATTATCAACACAATGTTTATTGCAGATTTTTAGTTGAAAGACATCTGTTTAATTTTACAAGTTTTATACTAACATTGCCAATATTTTATCATTTAATAATGATTAACAGGACGTTTCCATTTTTTTTTTTCGTCACGTCACGAGCGTCACGTCACGGTGGGGTTTTCTATTGATTTTCACGTACAACCAATGCGTTCCTAGGGAAGTGTAACTTCCTTAGTTTTCATAGCAGGAAAATCGTTAGCCACTTTTTGGAATGCTCTCATTTTATCACAGCATCTCATAATCCCTAAGCCTCTATAGTGCCAAGGAAAGCTGATTTATTACGCTCAGTTATAAACTAATATTGCTAAGTAACCACAATGAACTAATAATGTGTAAAATTAATCAATTAAATGATCTGACTGTAGAACCGTGGGTCTACCGTCCGTTTTTTTAATTATTTTTTTATTAAAAGGTTATTATATTATTATTGGAACCGTCGTACAAAAGTCATTATTATCTAAAATTTACCTCGATTAAATCGTTTTGCAAACTTAATGTTAAAGCTTGCGGAGTTAAATAAATTGTAAAACGCCCGGGCTTGGCGGACACTATATACAGGAGGAAGGGAACCGTGGATAGTATAAAAGCGGTAGCATTCCGTCTGTGGACGGAACTGTGGCGAAAGGTCCGTTCTGCGTGGTTTCTGAAGATAACGGATAAAACTCAATATTACCCAATTTATGTATTTTTCCCTTTCTCTTTGACCCCATTTGGGTTTCTGATATGGAGGGGAAGCCCCGTGAAGTTACGTACCCCGTTCGACCGAAGAGGAAGTGAATTTGGAGCAAAGGCGATAATTTATTGGGATGAAGGTGGCGCGGAGGAATCCGACTGATCCGGTAAGTGCTCCAACGCCCCTGCGATTGGGTAACTTTTAACAGGAGGTTCGAAGAAAGCTCACCTTCCCCGAGCGAACGAAGCCAATTTCTTGTCCCAGGTCAAGGTCTTTCGTTCCGGACGAAGAAACTACCTTACCTACTTCATTAATTGATTATAAATTATGTTTTTATATAATATGTTATTGTAGGCGAATATAATGACGTAATCGAGAGAATAGAATGGATAATTTATTTATATGAAACTAGCGGATTACCCGGCGCGTTGCAGCCGGGAAAAACAAATTACCGACTATAATATTCAACGGTGCGGTAAAACATTAAACTACTTTTTACTCTAGTAACTATAATTTGCCCTCACATTGGTTGAGATTGGTGCGGGTTCACTCCATATCCTAGTAGGGTAGTTCCCATACATTGTTGCTCCAAGTGATTGCCATATTAACGCGTACCTACCACTTTTACTACGGTTTATCCCGTTGCGTATTTACCCGTTGCGAAGGGTAGCCGGTTCGATGATAAGGAGTAAGTTTGAGGAAGATTCCGATTGCCTTTGACTTTCCCGAGAGTGCAAAGAATGAGTTGACATTTTTATTGAAATGGGTTTCCACAACTTCGTCGTGAGTGATTATCGCGCTCCAAAGTTCAGTATCATAATTAGTAAGCAAATTAGCTACACAGAGCTTGCGATACTGATTAGAGGGGCTCCTCCAACTGCAACATTATACTCTACTGCACCCAACGGAGTCTCGTTCCAATATTCAACGTATCAAGTTGAGTAAGAACAGAATTATTTATATATTAAATATAAAAGAAAAAGTAGTTTTTTTTTTTTTTTTAGGTGGCGGGTATTGAATTGAGTTTACTTAGATGATCAGAATAGATTCCGTCATTTAAGTGAACAGGAGAGTATTTAGCTCATTCACTTGCGCAGGCCACCAGGCCATTCCACATTCTGGTATATATTCGTACGTATACATGCGAACGTCATATTCCATTTTAACAACCAATCTTTGCACTATTTGGTACATTTTTAGGACGACTCTTTGAAGCTAGGCGTCAGAATTGGAATTGATCAGGAGTTTCAGTAGTTTCAAATACGTAGGTATATCAGGAGTTTCAAATGTCATTAAGGAAGGAGGTGAATGGAGGGGGTCATGATGATGACTTTCTGTGAATTATTTTTTTGTTCAATTATAATTCGGTTTCACGTTGCCAAGCTTTCAATAAACCATAGCAACAAGACGCGCCGAGATAAGCAACAAAGTAGAATTTCGTCCCAACTTTGGCCCCCTCCCGACCTCACCCTTTCGGCTCAAACTTTCTTTTCTTTGCTTATTCTGGAAGGGATATATCAGGGGAAATATTCGCCTGATGTCAAACATTTAATATCATATATCGATCCTATATAAGCTAAAAATAGACGTCAAAATGCATGTTTTTTTACTTCCTTCATTTTTTCTTTGTCTCACCTCGCTTTTTTTTTTTTTTTGGAGCCGCTACGACCAAGTCCTGATTAGTTGAGTGAATTAAATTCTCACCCGTTCACCCTAGGAAGTTGAAATTTGATAGTGAGGGTCTGGGGGACATCTAGGTACGAATAAACTCTGGGCCTCGTTCGTGGCTAACTGAGTGAGTTAAATTTTCTCCTGTTTGATTTCAGGAAGTTGAAATTTGGTAGGGAGACTCTGGGGCATTATGAGATGAATGACTTGATGGGCTCTATTCTCATCAGCTGAGTTAGCTAAATTATCTCCTATTCCTCCATTTTCAGACTCGGTGAGATGTGTGAATCCACCACCACACTTACTAGTACGGTTGAGCGATAGGCACAAATCGGCAAAGCCGTTAAAGAAGCGTCTCACACCTAAACGTAGTTAAAAAAGGTGAGAGAATCCGGCTGTTGGCTTAGCCCAAAATGAATGATATGCTTTGGTGGCTTGGCATCTTTTGTACGCGGAGCCTCTTTTTTTGGGGGTACTGGTAAACCATTATTTTGATCTGTTGTTATTAGAAAATCATTATAAACTCAACGTAACTTGGGGAAGTTGTTGATTGGATGTCCCGTTTCAAATTGGATACCATCAGGACATTGACTGTGTGTACAGTCTCCTCTCAGGAGGATCTTCCCAGATTTTGTCTGGCGGAGACCACAAGGCACGATTGCCTATGGACTCCCAACACGACTTCCATTCATTGGAAGGAAATATTGGATTCTTCTGTCCCGTTTCAAAACTGCGAAGGAAATTTTCACAAGACATCCAGCCCGAAAACGTATACCTACAAGTTGAAAAACAATTAGGCTGATCACGAGGGATGTTAGGTACCCTCGAATAATATTAAGTGTATAGAACTCCATTGTATGTATTCTAATTAGTAGTCGGGGTCATAGTTATTTGGATTATCTTGATGGCCAACATTCCACCCATGCGTAATCGCCCGAAGGAGAGCGGGCTGCATCAGTAGACCGGCCCTTTTGTTATCAATCATCACATGAAAACCTGTTGCATAACTCGTAACATTGATCATCCACATCCTCATCAAGAAAGGAGATTGAAATCACCAGTGACCTTGTGTTGCTTCAAGGCCGCTGTGTCAATGCGCTCAATCATAAACCCATTAGAGATGAGGTCGCTTTCTTCCATCAACACTAGATGTTACATACTACGAGCGGACGGTGTTGTCCTTACTTTTTTTTCCAACTACATACCTTCTGACTGCCTGTCAAGAAAATATCTCATCATGAGTATCAGCGTTAAATTTAATTGTTAGATTTAATTTTTTTAAATATATACAGGAGCAATACAGCCTTACATAAGGCGTAGTGTGGGATATGGGTGAATGATCAATAACAATTATTCGAGAGATGTTACATATTTCAGGGAAATTCCCTGCCTTTTATACGGAAGGCTGGGAGGGGGGAGCCCTTCCTCTAGCCTGGGAGTTTACTGGAAAGCAAGGGGAACAAAATACTACATAAGGATTATAAAATTTTACAAAGAGATGCAAAATGCTTACAAAAAACGTATGTAATCGTTATTCGCCTCACATCGCACAAAAACAACTGCCAAGTTGGGGGTGGCACAAACCTCCTCGTTTCCGTAACATGAATATACAGGGTGTACATAAAACAGGTCTGCCAAACTGCGGGAGGCGATTATAATTTACAACTAATTTGCAACAACCTTTGCCCCCTACAACCTTTGCCCGCTTAAAAAAGGAGTTTTTCCAATTTCAATTTTTTCCCCTGTGATTTTTGACTTTACGTCACTAAGTTGGTAATATAACTCTCTTAATTTTCTGTGTAAATTTAAATTTGAGGATACCGTTGGAAAGAGCACTAAATTTTCTGTCGGGCATATGGCTGACCTTTTTTTTTAGAATTTTGAAAAGTAAATTTTACCTAATTTTGGAAACTACGAGTTTTTTCTATCGGAAATTGAACTAAAGGAACCAATATTTTTTGAAGATTAAAAACGGTAAAACTGCGCCAAGATTTCACTTTTCCTACGGTGCAGTCAATTTTATTTTTACTTAGCTAAAAAGGGGAAAAAACTGTGTTTCAATGTTGAAAAGCGAATTTTTGAAGAAAATTAAGCTATTGCTCTCGCCTCAAAATTTGTAGAATGTGAATTTTTGAAAAAATTTTATGCAGAAATCCGTTTCAGGCTATTCTGAATCATATTCTGAAGTTTAACGCATTTTAGCGAATTTTTGAAGAAAATTAAGCTATTGCTCTCGCCTCAAAATTTGTAGAATGTGAATTTTTGAAAAAAACTTATGCAGAAATCCGTTTCAGGCTATTCTGAATCATATTCTGAAGTTTAACGCATTTTTTTATGTATGTATATATGTATGTATGTATATATGTATGTATGTATGTGTCATTCCAGACGATAACTGTCCGTAGAATTGTGCTAGAAACTTCAAACAAATTTTAAAATGTTCAGGACACAAAACGAAAGTTCAAGTTCGTTGGCCAGCATGATCGGATTACATCTTCGGGTTGAAATTTTCAAAAATGTAGTCAAAATTTTCAAAATAGCCTGTTTTTTGCGATTTGTTGTGCGAAATAATTTTTTCAGCATACTAACATGTGGTATATTCGGAATCAGCGTAAAATTTCCTATAAGAATCAAGTTTTTAAAAATTTCAAAGTTGAAAAATCAGTCAAAAATCGAAATAGTGCCGTTCGCTAGTTGTAAAAATCGGTAATATTTGCATGAAACATCTTCAAAAATTCGCTCATAGGGTCATGCTGCATGACCCCATGAGCGAATTTGTGAAGATGTTTCATGCAAATATTACCGATTTTTTTATGTATGTATGTATGTATATGTATATGTATGTATGTGTCATTCCAGGCGATAACTGTCCGTAGAATTGTGCTAGAAACTTAAAAAAAATTTTAAAATGTTAAGGACACAAAACGAAAGTTCAAGTTCGTTGGCCAGCATGATTGGATTACATCTTCGGGATTGAAATTTTCAAAAATGTAGTCAAAAATTTCAAAATAGCCTGTTTTTTTGCGATTTGTTGTGCGAAATAATTTTGTCAGTATACTAACATGTGGTATATTCGGAATCAGCGTAAAATTTCCTATAAGAATATGTATCAAGTTTTCAAAAATGTCAAAGTTGAAAAATCAGTCAAAAATCGAAATAATGCCGTTCGCTAGTTGTAACAATCGGTAATATTTGCATGAAACGTTGTCCAAATTCAGATTGAACTACTCTTATGGAAGTATCCCTATATAACCAATCCTAGAACCATGCTGTTTAAAACGTAGGTAGTAGGTGCTTGTTAAAAAAAAAAAAAAAAATTTAATCACAACTGATGACACTTCCCCATAATTTAGGCTGTCAATAGATGCACAGAGATAACAGTTAGTCTGTCAATTTCTTGCTGTAGGATACTAGATTCGAATGCAACTGACTTTATATCACTCGTAATATAAAGCCTCATCATCGATTGGCTGTGGAAATACGTTTCTTTCATATGACGTCGATATGTTATTTTATTTTATGTCAAGATTTGATGATGTTATGATAGGATACTGTTAAGATTTCAACTGCCTTCAATACTGACCACATTGGACATCGAAATCTATGAATATTTACCTACATTTGTCTTTAAATCTACAAGATTAGTTTAATAATAATAAAGTATGAGTATCTCCTAATTATTTTTAATAATTTGATTCCATGTTCATCTATCAAAATCATAAATCAAAGATTTCTTCAAAAATTCGCTCATGGGGTCATGCTGCATGACTGGACTTTTTCTCTTCTTTTTTTTTTTCAATGAAATCGAGGGTTTTCTTGAAAAATGACCTTCAACAACTTTTGGGGTCGGTTTCTAAGTTTTTTTTACGTTTAGCATTCAGCATACCAAATAAATTCAAATTTGTGAGTTGAAGTGTAAAACTTAGTAGTAGTGTGGGTTGGGGAGATACCTATGCAACTGATGCCATTCGATTCAACGTAAAAAATACGGAGAAACCGACTCCAAAGTCTTATTTTCGTTTAATGTTATTTTTCAAGAAGACCCTCAATCTCTAATTTCAAAATTAGTTTTCGACCATGGATGGATGTTTCAGGCACTAACAATACTAGGGTATGAACTAAGTTAAAGATATATGAGGAAAAATAGATGCAAGAGAAAAAATACCTACTTCAATCGCGTTTTTTGAGTTGTGGCGTTGTTCTATGATGGGTATGAAATGTTATTCAGGTCTCATACAGAAAGGACAGTAATTTAGATAGCTCCCACTCACAACAGATAAGCACAAGCCGCTGATTAACTTCAATCCCTTTCACATTCCTTACAAGCTTACATAGAATATTTAGTACCTACCTAGTTTAGCTAGTTTACGCCGAGTTGTCTCAGAGATTACATCTATGTGCCTGTTGTACATTTCTATCGAGCAGTTATACCTATATATACTTACAACGGTTACCGTACCGACGACCTTCTGGCTTTAGTCGTGAAATTGTAAGTAACATTATACCTATAATGAGATTGGTGAATAAAGCAGTTAATGGTTTTATCATGTTTAATGAAAAAACTAGACAGCCTGCATTTTTCTCATCATTCCACAGTCTAGTCTTACTATGGTGAAATGCACTATGGTGCAATGAAGCCTTACTATGGTACAATAAAGCCTAGCTCTACAAATGCAGATACAAACTTTCACGACAACGAGGCCTGTTTATGCGTCAAAAACAGACAAAGAAAGTGTTACGAAGAGTGGTTTTGGGAATATTGTCAATATCAACCTGTATCGTCTAGTCATAGGTGCCACAATCACGAAAGAATCGTTTACCAAGACCCTTCAGCTATTCTCCAACCGCGTGCATTATGAAATATCACTTAATGTCCATACAACGAAGGACACGCCGCAATATCTTTTACCGAAGAAAACTCGCACTTAAGCCGTACATTTTCCAAGAATGAGGTCCCTCTCTAGTCAGAAGAGGAATGTAAAAGCAAAAGGAGGGAGCCGTATCGCTGAGACAAACGAAAGAATCTACTGTTACATATATATTTCATTCTTTTTTCGCCAGACTCTTCACCACCACTTCGTCTGGGCCTCCGGGGAATTTATTCAATTCCGTAGCCTCCGGTCTTATCGGTCCGGAGTCTTACCTTTTTCCCGGAGAATATCACGCTGTAAACGTCATATGCCACGTTTACTTTCTCGAACTATACTGCTCATAGAGTGATCTATTATTTAGCTACCAAAGATAGAAGAGAACGCAATCAGTGTGGGTTGTTTCCTTCTGAGTGGCGTTGTCGGAGCAACACACCACATTTCTTCTTGCAATTAGGTTTCCGATATTAGGATTTGAATATTTTTGTAATTTTTATATTAGCATGTAAAAAGCTATTGCCTTCTAGCACTAAAGCGCAGTTAATGGTTTCATTATGTTTGAAAAAATTAGACATCCTACATTTTTCTCATCATTCCACAGTCTAGTCTTACTATGGTTCAATGAACAATTTTGGTTAGGCCCTCTCAAAAGATTAAGCACGTTAACAGTGACACTCACTCCATCGTTAGAAATTTCTGCTACATATCTAAGCAGTTTCGGGGATAGCTTAGAAAGATAATCATCATGCTGGAGCTAATTGGTTGTGCAATAAATGATCATGAAATCAATAGCCCACAAAAAATTTCACCAAAAATACATTTTTGGATTTTAATTCTGTCCAAGAAAAGTTTCCTTTAATGAAAAATTTGAAACGCTGAGTTTTGATGATATTCAATTGCCGCATGTGATGCTTGATTTTGGGGTATTTTGTAGTCGACAGACTACGATAAGCGAGGTTAGAAGTATAAAGGTATCACAAAAGTTTCGTTACAAATTTATTCTAGGTTCTAGTGTGCATATATATGAGTATAAATAAGTATAAATATCTCCCAAAAATGCGTTACAAAATTTTACGATAAGCAAAATCTCGTCAGTCGGAGTGAGTTTGAAGAACGAACCAACGGCGAATAATGATTCGTGATTTATTTCTTTATGTTTCTTTATTTTTGTATTGAAAATACAATTTGTACTTTGTAATGTTGTAGTTTCGAGTTGTCTGTCGACTTTCCACGTCTTTGGACTCTTCTCATGCTGAATCACGTAATAATGTTCATTTATTGATATTTGCAACACCAATTTAGGGAAACACCAAAAAAAGCCAGAATTGCATTTGTCCTCACTCCATTCCGCACTGCGCAAAGTGTAGTAAAATTTTGTTTTTTCCAGGTTGGTGTTGCAAACATCAATACGTGATTGATACAAATGAACATCATTACGTGATTCAGCAAGAAAAAACACCCCAAAATCATGCTTCACATGCGGCAACTGAATATCTTCAAAACTCAGCTTTTCAAAATTTCTGCTCCTTCGTGAAGCGACTGAAGCGTGTTGGCGTTTCGGCGATTTCAGCGTTGCGAGCGTTAACCCGAATCAAACTGAATGATTTGTGTGGAGTGTTCTACGTACGCACGCTCTATCGCGTGAAACACTCGCTCGCTGAAACGCTCTCGCCACTTGAATTCAACCCAGTTTGATTTTTCTCGCTTCTCGCTCGGGAATCGCGTTTGTTCGCCCACATTGTTTTGTTTTATCAAGTACGTTTTGTTTTGTAGTGTGCATATCAAGTCATGGCTGTGTCGTTGGAAGTCCTAATTAACGAAGTTCGAATACGTCCATGGTTATGGGATAAGAAAAACTCGTTGTACAAGAATAGTAAAATTCGCCTCTAAACTTGAAAATTTCATGGGCTGTTTGCCGAATGTGCATACGTCCATGGCGAGATAGATAATTGACAACGAGTGGACTCGTTGAATCTAGCATAAACCTTTGTAAACTGACATACCTTTATTATAATAAACCGACATATCTATATCATAATAAAATAATTGTAGGTAAGTGACAAAATCAACAGGTACGCATCAACAGGAAATGCAACGTCGGAATGATGAAACGCTAGGTATGCCATTTAATCGCTCGGGTGAAATTGCGATACTTGGGACACTTGAAGCGAGTCCCTCTTCAAAAGCCCATGGATCGCTGATATCGTCGAAACAGCAACACGCTCCAGACCCTTCACGTAGAGCGTAAGGCCCCGTCCTACGTTGATGTTCGCAGTAGAATATCAATGAATTAACATCACTACGTGATTATCGAGAAAAATGACACAATATCATGTATCACGCGTGTCACAACTGAATACTTCCAAAAACTCGATCTTATACATCTTGCACTCGACTGATTAGTCATTTTGCCTTGCAATGTCACCTGAATTCCGAATATTCAGTACAAAATTGGGATTCAGATTTGAAAAGCAAGGTTAGTGCACATTGCGCAAGTTTCCCACTTGCGTACGTGCGCTAAAATGTTTTATTTGAAATCTTCGCAAACAATTAAGAGGGGTTGTCGTTTGGATTTTTTTTCTAACCCGTTTACTAAGAAAGCTAAGGGAGAAGTATCTTCGTCATCTGAAACGCCGAGTATGTCATACATATGCAGTTGTAATGCACCAAAACGGATTTTGATCATGAAAATTTAAAAAAATATAATTTTCTAAAACGTTGAAGCCATTGCTTTACTTTGATTTTCTACGCAAATTCGCTGGAACCTTTTATGCCATACCACGTTTTTATATTATCTATCTGTTTATTATATTTTGATTAGTTAGAAGTCTGGTTTGTTTCAGGTTGGAAGATTTCATAAGAAGCTTCTTATTTGACTAACAACACGGGAATCACCTGAAGATCAACCTTGCTCCAACCTCAAGATTTTTGAGTTGTCTCTATCTACATCGTGGTTTATTTTCGGCAGTCCTAGAAAAAATAACAATGGCTGATGTCACTCTGCAGATTTTCAAAGGTGATATATCTGTGTTAGGGCTGCTAGGGATACTGGGAAACTTGGTTTCTATGGTGATATGGACGAGACCGAACTTGAAATCCTCGTCTTCGATCCTACTCACAGCTCTTGCGGCTTTTGATCTGCTTATTCTGATGACGTCAACCAACCCGCTCTATCTCCTCTGGATGTTCCTTGGTTATTACCTCCCAACTGCCATATCCTATTCGGAAAATTTCATCTTACCATTCCTGGTATCTTCCTGTTCACCGCACAGCAGAAACTGCCTCCACATATATAACGCTCGCCATTACGTTAGATCGTTACATCGCAGTGTGCCGCCCATTCAGAGCTCGACAAATTTGCACTCAGAGCAGAGCCCGCAAGTACGCGATGACCATCGTCACCGTCTCCATTCTTTATAATATCCATAGATTTTTTGCCTTAAAGTTAGTTGCTCGTATAGGTGATAACGGAGAAATCAAGTCTTATGATTTTGAACCTACACAGGTCTATGAATCACCGCTATACGTGGCTTTCTACCAGCTCTCCAACACTTGGCTACGTCTGGCCTTAAACTTTTTTCTCCCATTGATATGCATCTCGGTGTTGAATACACTTATCTATCTTGAGGTAAGATTTAATAGGTACATAGAATCAATTCAATCAATTTGTACATACTAAATTCGTAGAACACTCCTCTCACACTAGAAAACCACCTATCACTTTCATATTCCATTTCATCAATATCATAAAAGGTCGGAGTAACAGACATCACTGCCCGGAAGTAAGAAGTAGATATTGCACGGAAGAGTTTAGTTTAGGTCTGTATGCTTGCCAGCAGTGTTTTTTCAATTTTAGCCTTTAGTTTTTTGAGTCCTATTCATATGCCAACCGTTGTCAGCCTCAACTACAACCAGTTCTTGTTTTGTTGTGACATTTAACTCAAAATCCATGACCGTGTCCTATATTTTGACACCATAGAGGATTCTTGAGCCCTGATGATGTTTTTATATAAACCGAAAGCTCGGCGATAAGGACTTTCATTCGATTTTGACCCTTATCCTGATAATTTGACAACACAGATAAGGCACGGGATCAAAACTCTGAATATTCCAAAAGTGAGATAAGGAGGAATCGGAGAATATCGAATGAAACGTCTCACAGACAAATGTGCAACTACAATAGAACATTTTCATGTCTTGAATCATGGACTATACACATCGGAATCCATAGGTACAAAATTGTTATAAAATTTCAACTTCCCAGGGTGATCAGGAAAAAATTTAACTCACTTAGATTTATGGAGCCTCTCATTTAATTTTCGTCTTGAAATTCCAAAGAGAGAACTTATTAGATGTCACCTTCCTACAGAGCAATCAGGAAGAAATTCACCTCAATAAGCTGACCCGTAATTTCATTAATGTGTCCCTTGATTTCCCGTTCATTCCATTTGCGACTTGTCCCAGAGAGGTTCTTAATCAAATTTCGACTTCCGAGAGTGAATAGGAGACGATTTAGCTCACCCAGCTGAGCAGAATCGAGCCCGAAATTTCATTCTTCTCTTGACGTCTCACCATCAAATTTCAACAAGGGTGAAAGGGAGATATCACACTCTCGTGTCATTTCTGTCCACATTTCCGTGTTTTTTTTTTTTTTTTTTTTTTTAACACAATTTTTTCCATTTCTTAAAATAACAATGACATGAAAATGTCTTTGGGGGTGGTTTGACAGAATTTAACGTTTTAGTAGTGAAACCGAAAGTGTATTCAACGCAGAATAAATTTAATGTTGATTGTATGTAACTTGTTGATTCACTGAACGACCAAAGATGTCAAAATACTAGAAACACCAAAGCGAGAGCAGATACATATTACTGTATTCAATATGACAACGATTTTATCATTTTGGGAGCTGATGTTTTGATGTAACTTCAAGATGTCCAAATTTCAGGCGCCAATATTGTTAGTTGCGATCTTCTACAAATATTAATGGTAATCCTAAACTATTTAATCGATTTTTACCTATTTTAAATCCGTTAAGTGAAGGGCTTGAAGTTTTCGTTGTGGTTTGGTGTCTCTGAATCAAACCCTCATATTGCAAGTGGTACTGGTGCCCCGTCTTCGAGACCTAGGCATCGTATTCTTCTTCTTGAGCCCTATTCTACCTTTGCATCCTCATCGAGATCGCTTTTATTACGGAAGTCTGGGACTTCACCACGCTCCCTTTGGGTGGTTTGTGACAATGGTTTCCACCACTTGTCAGACATAGTAATAATACTTTACTTTCAAGACTTTACAACGTTTCCTTATTTCGACAGTTCAAATTATAAAAAGACTTTACAAAAAAGGTCTTTCTGTCCTTAAATTGTTTTTTATTGATCTTCAACGTTTCTCCCCAGGAACTGGGGCTTCTTCAGGGAGACAAAAATTAAATTCGAAATATCAAATTCAAAATTGTAAAATATCTACTTATCGGTTTCTTTTTGTGATAAAAATCGAATTTATAGTTATAAGTTTAAGAAAATCAGAGTAATAATGGCTAAATTTTTCAGGAAGAATTCGTATCCTCGGTACATTGCTCTTTCACAAGAAACTAGCAGTGGGACAAATGAGCCACGTTCTTCTTCTGCTGCCCGGTGTTATTTCCTGTTTAGCTTTAGCTGCATTTCTGGCTATGATATTCAATCCTTATGATCCTTATGAGGAGGCGTCAGCGTTCACAACACAGTTGGGGTAGGTTTGTCAGTCAGACCGCAGTGCTGCTGTGAATTGTCTCTGAATCGTGAAGGAGATAGATCCAAATCGTCACCCGTGAGCGGTATTACATATAACCAGTGCGACGTGTTATTTTGTGATATTCATTAAATTTTTGTTTGACTTCTTGGGGGTAGCTGGGATATCATTTCGGGATATGATAGTCGTGCCGTTCTCTCTCGAGGTCAGTTCCTTGAATGATGGCCTCGAAGAGAATACGTACCTAGTAGTTGACCACGATGTTGTGTATTGATTTGGTAGGGTAGTGTATGGCTAGTCCTAGATTTACTGGCATCCCTAGTAGGGTGGCCTCGGCGTCTTCTACTTCTCTTCCCAATAGCGCTGGAATCAATTCCTTGCGGATACTAACCAAAGTGAGTATCCTCATTATTAAATTTGTTGCAGATGAAGAAAATGTAGAAGCGGCGAATGATGATGACGACTATCCAGAGGGAAGAAAACAAGATGACGTGGATGCTGGTGTATGCCGTCCTTGAGTTCTTAGTCTTCTCGTCGCTCAGTGCAATTTATGCTGCCCTCTTAATTCTGAAACTTGCAGGACAGCTAGGATTATTTACAACGCCATTGAAATATCTGAATTCCTTTTTGATCACGTTCAACTCCTCCTCAAACGTCTTGACGTATGTCGTGTGCGGAAGCAACTTCCGAAAGGCTTTGATCTCCACGTTCTGCTGCTGTGTGAGATTCCGACAACAGGAGCTACCAACCAGACTCGATAGCAAAGAGATTGAGTTGAGTGCACCGACAGGTTCCACCAGTCAGTCTGCTGATCGGGATCAGGAAGCAGATATCCAAAAATGAGATTGCCCGTGGTAGGCATACGACTGTTAGTTCCAAGAGCACTTACCGCTGTAGCAGAAACATTGTTTGTATCCATTATTTTCAATTGTGCATCGATATATGATATAATCATGTAAAAAAATCTATCATAGTAGTATACTCTAAAAGACACATGATTCAAAAATGTCATTTGAACCTTACAAGCAAACCGTTGCGGGTTTATCTCTTGTATCATTTTAATTTTCATTGCATCGTTATTTGTATATATATATATTTAATTTTAATTATTATTAAATATAAAAATTTATTTTATATATGTAAAATAAATTTAAAAAAAAAATATATTTTTTAATATACCTACTTTTATTTTCGATATGATTACAAACAATTGTTTACAAAGTAACATGCAAATGTTCTTCCAGTTGTAAATATAGGTAGTACAAATTTCTATAAAAAAAAAAAAGACAAAAAGTCATGCAGCATGATCGTATGAGCGAATTTTTGCAAATTATGGTGTCATATAATGTTAAATTGTTTTGAAATTTGAGCTTTTTGAGTGCTAGGAAATTGTTAACTATAATTAATGTTATGGCAAAAAAGTATTCTAAATAATAATATCCTTTTTATATAGAGGTTTTGAATTTTTAGCTTTTCCGTAGTAGTTGTTATAAATATTTTTAGCATATTTTAAAGAATTTTAAGTACATTTTTCAGCATAATGTTGTACATAAATTTTTGGATGTTCTATTTTATAGTTAATAAACTTTATTTGAGCAATATTCTGCAAAAAAATATTAATTTAACGATTTTTAGGCGTTTTAGCCATTTTTAGTGATTTCTTTCTACATTTTTTGAAATTTGACCAATTTAATGTGCTCAAAAAGGGCTGGCCAACAAACTCATCCTTCCGTTTGGAATTTTTATCTCAATTCTAAGAAGAGTTATCGCCTGTGCTACTACTACTATTCGGAGGAATCCGTTGTCACTAGCAAGTCGAGTACCGGGGTCGAGCACTTTCGATGCAAAGACAGGTCGTCGAAACAGTACTCCTTTCGGATGTTGTTGGGTAGGTCTACTGTGTCTTTGAGGATTGATGTTAAATGTGTATAGATAATTTATAAGCGGGGGCTGGGATGTAGTTGATTACTAGTCTGATTGGTACGTCAATTTTGTGTATTTTAGGTTGTGCCCTAAGTATAGGTGGTTGAGAGTTCATGTTAGTGTATTGTTAAGTTTTTTTTTTAATTGTTGGCATTAACACATTGTTAAGTATATTAACACATTAATATTGTTAAATATTTGTTTGAGTTGTTAGCATATGTTTTGGTAGTTTTATGTGGTTTTGGTATGTTTCTGGTAGTTTAGTGCAGTTATTTTGGTGATTAAGTCCATGGTCTTGTCAATGTAGTCTTGTTTGTTCATGATTGCTGTTACATTGCTTTTTTCGTCCTTAGTCAGTATAAGGTTGTTTTTGTTGAGTTTAGTTCTTATTTGTTTAGTAGTTTGTGTATCTGTGTTGTTTTTGTTGATTTTCTGTTTGTTAATGTCGTTTTCGAGCATGTCAGCTGCTTTATGTCGTATATGTTCTTGTTTGCCAGAGGGTAAGTAAGCGGTTTCAGAGTCAAGTATGTTTCTTTGTATAGTCTTTTGGAGATGATATGTCGGTAAGTTATGTTTGAGTCCTTTTTCCAGAACTTGGGTTTCCTTGTCTGTAAATTTGGTGTTAGTGAGGCTTACAAGTCGTTTGTGGAAGTGAAAATTGTTGTCGGTCTTGTTAGTGGCATGTGTTTTATTCATAAGTGTCTGTAATTTTCTGTCTATGTTTTGATATTTTGAAGTCATAAGTTGTTGTACCTTGTCATGTACGTATTGTTGGTAGAAAGTGAAATGTTGACGTAAATGTAAGTTAATTTAGTAAGTAGGTTTGCAGTTTCAAAGTGTAGTTACTAGTAGTCTAAGTAGTACCTACTGTTTCGACGGCCTTATGATGATGTCTTTGATCGAAAGCGCTCGCCCCCGGTACCTACTCGACTTGCTAGTGACAACGGATTCCTCCGAAATAACAGTCGAAGGTAGTTCTAATATTTTCATTTTCCAGCATTGCAATACTAAATCCCAACCATTAACTATAAATTAAGATGACCTTCAAGACTGGTGCGAACTGATCGGTAACCTACCCAAGTAATTTCAGGATCGTTACGTACTCCAATATCAACAATTATATCAAGATTACCTTAGTAAAAACTTTAATTCTACACCACAACCTTACAAATTTCTCTCTTGAACCCCTATTTTCGTTCCCAGAATAAATTCTTATCCAATTCAGGATCGTTAAGGGAAAACTGCGTTACGTCAGTGTTGTTTGGCACATTTTGACGAGTTCATTACAACGCGGGGAGTTGGTTTTGACGTAATGGCGGCGATTGCAGGTGGATACGGGAGGATAACTGCGAACTTTGGCGTTGAACTTCTGACCCTTCTAGGTCGTGGTTCCTTCGGGACGCTGCGCTCTCAGTTATCAAGACTTCCGGCATTTCAGCTCGGATTCCTTCCAGAGACGTGCCTCTAATCAGAGTTGTTTAGGTAATGATTACATCGAGTAATGATTGCTTTTTCAATTACTTTTCATGAATGCAATAAAATGAGTACAGTGAGTATGATTAGGTATGCCTACAAGCAAAGATTGAGGTTTTAAGCTGGCAATTACTTCCAAAGTAATTGCAATATTACCACTTCTGTAATTACCATTCCTCTCTTAAAAAATATATGATCTGTTTTCTCACCCAAATTATCTATTTTCTAAAAATC
The DNA here is from genome assembly GCA_030762985.1 of Adelphocoris suturalis. Taxonomy (NCBI): domain Eukaryota; kingdom Metazoa; phylum Arthropoda; class Insecta; order Hemiptera; family Miridae; genus Adelphocoris; species Adelphocoris suturalis. The sequence continues at coordinate 89,321,570 of CM061044.1, forward strand.
AAATTTTCTTTTTGAATATTGGTCAAATTAAGTAAAGATAAAGTTGAAACTGTAAAAAGGGTACCTATTGTAGCCGTTTTAGCGAATTTTTGAATTAAATTAAGCTATTGCTCTCGCCTCAAAATTTGTAGAATGTGAATTTTTGAAAAAATTTTATGCAGAAATCCGTTTCAGGCTATTCTGAATCATATTCTGAAGTTTAACGCATTTTTTTTATGTATGTATGTATGTATATATGTATGTGTCATTCCAGACGATAACTGTCCGTAGAATTGTGCTAGAAACTTCAAACAAATTTTAAAATGTTAAGGACACAAATCGAAAGTTCACGTTCGTTGGCCAGCATGATCGGATTACATCTTCGGGTTGTAATTTTCAAAAATGTAGTCACAAATTTCAAAATAGCCTGTTTTTTGCGATTTGTTGTGCGAAATAATTTTTTCAGCATACTAACATGTGGTATATTCGGAATCAGCGTAAAATTTCCTATAAGAATATGTATCAAGTTTTCAAAAATTTCAAATTTGAAAAATCAGTCAAAAATCGAAATAATGCCGTTCGATAGTTGTAAAAATCGGTAATATTTGCATGAAACATTGTCCAAATCCAGATTGAACTCTACTCTTATGGAAGTATCCCTGTATAAGTCATAAACTAAAATTTCTCTACACGATCAATAGCGACTGAAATGTCGAAGATTTCTTCAAAAATTCGCTCATTGGGTCATGCTGCATGACTGGACTTTTTTAATCTAATTTATCCGATCTCTCTGTCTCATCCGAAAATGAACTTATGGCGATTTCTATTTGTTCGTAATTCGACCAAAAGTAAGTCAACTCATTAAAGTTTCTTAAATGAATCTCGAAACAACAATGAGTAGTTCGAACTGACAAGGAATGTTAGCGATCCCCTCTAGTTGAAATTTTACTGCTGAAATGGAAGTTGCAGGGAGCAAAACGAACCTGCGGGATTGCTCGTCTGCTGCACTAAAAAATGCGTTAACTATTTTTTCTTTTTGGATCTAAACAGGAAAACCCCCATAATTTAGTTTTAATGTGTTGACATTTAATTACTGGACTGAATAGGTATGTTTTTGTTATCCTAAAGATTTTTACAGGAACTAGACAAAAGTTCGGCTACGATGCCGACGAAAACCCATGGTGAAAAACGATACTTTGAAGTACCAGAAAACCAAAAATTCAAACCCCAAAATCAAAGCGGTGCATCTCCAAAAACGGCGCATGAGTCACCCTATCGGTTACAACATTTTTGACGTTCGATTATGACCCAAGCACAACGATAGGGTGGTTCAAAAAAAAAAAAAAAAAAAAAAAGTTCTGGGATTTCTTGTCTCCATTGTTTTTTTTTTTTTTTTTTTTTTTGCTTCCTCGGTATGTCAGGATGACACTCCTAAATTTTTAGCAAAAAATATTAATCCTAATCACTTTACCTGGGTCGATTTTGGCCAGTTATCGACTGCTATCGTAAACCAACCTCTAAATTGGTGCCGAGATGATGATTTGACGGACGGATTTCAATTTTTTTAGGTCAATTTATGGGTTATCGCATGCGCTGAACACGATGAACTTATTTATTTTACGCTCCGTCCACTAGTTATCCGGTAAACTGGCAGAGGACGCAGCTTGAAGATAAGTAAAAATCGAAAATTTCACCGAAAATGCTGTCCCCTGGTTAAGAATTGTACATCATTGTAATTATTTGCCAAATATAGCGGCAAAATGGAAAAAATAGCTAAAATTTTCCAATTTTTATGTAAAATTCCTTAGTTCCATCGGTTTCCCGGGGTCAAATTCGTAGTTCTGAATTGTCTGAACTGTGATTGGCTCGTTTGAGCGTAGGGTTACCTATTGTCAGCGGTATCAGTCACGTGTAAAAGCTTGTAGGTACAATGGTATCGGGTCGTTAAGCGAATAAGTACAATGCCGGTTCAAGTCCTTGCCAAATTACCAACGGCTTTGTACCTAGTATCCTGGAAAAGACCAAATTTTATCGGCACAAGGTATTTCAGAACCTTAAATTATCAACGCGACATAATTTCCGGTGGAATTAGGGTGAATTTGTCTATTACCCTATAATTGATTTGAGGGTTATGGTCGTTAAATGAAGCAATCATTGGGGAAAAGTATAGTAAAAAATGGAATCATGTTCAGAGCATGCCAAGGTATGTTTTTGTTATCCTAAAGATTTTTACTTATCGCAAATTAAAGTTGTCAAATATAAATTAATTTTTATCGCAGTCTCTTATAAACATGTAGAAGTTATTGCGAGGAATTCAGATCAGCTGTTTGTGCAATAAAGCTAACTTCTCTCCAGTACATCCTAGGACCTTGAAATTTGGTACACAGCCTCTTGGGGGCCGCTGGACGTGATTGCGAGGAAGTTAGATCAGCTGGCTGAGCGATAAAGATAACTTCTCTCCTGTAAAGCGTAGAGTGCTGAAATTCGGTGCACAGCCTCTAAGTCAGATCAGCTGAGATATAAAGCTAATTCAGCGCATCCAGTGCTCTCCAGTTCATCCTAGAGCCCTGAAATTTGGTACACAGTCTGTTGGGGACTTGACGTGCTGGATCACGTGCTTCAAGTAAGCTATGCGAGCGATGAAGATAAATGTCTCCTGTACAAATTGGAATATGCGTCAAGACCAGTAGCGGGAGAGCAAAACGATCCGTTATCGGGCTCTCAATTCAAAAGATAATTTTATGATAGGAGATTCGATGAAACTTAAACTAAAATACTGTAAAAACACGATTAAAATAGCAACAATTTTCAAAAATTCGTAATATTTAGGAATTGTTTTGAAAAGATTTTTATTGCCTCGAATTTGAAGTGATTTAACTCACAAAGTACTCAAATTTGTTAACCTCACGAATTCCATTTTATTTCGAGAGATAAGGCGCGAAAAGAAGCTAATAAGATTTAGACAATTCAACGAAGTCGAAATTCCCCTTAAGGGAAATCTTGTCTTCGACCAAATTATAAGAGACGTCAAAACGAGTAGCGGAAGAGCATAACGATTCGTTATCGGGCTCTCACGATTCAAAAGATAATTTCATGATATGAGATTTGGTCAAAATTAAACTAAAATGCTGTAAAAACACGATTAAAATAGCAACAATTTTTAAAAATTCATAATATTTAGGAATTTTTTTGAAACGATTTTTATTGCCTCGATTTTGAAGTAGGTAATTTAACTCACAAAGTACTCAAATTTGTTAACACATTTATTCAATTTAGAAGGTGAAAAAATAAGGACTCCCTCATGAGGTTACGCGGCATGTTTTGATGCCTAAAAGGTGGAGCAGCATCGCTGAGCCGAGGCTCTCGAATTCAAATCAGACTGCTCCGTTTTACTTGACTCACGAATTCCATTTTATTTCGAGAGATAAGGCGCGAAAAGAAGCTAACAAGATTTAGACAATTTAACGAAGTCGAAATTCCCCTTAAGGGGAATCTCGTCTTCGACCAAATTACGGGAGACGTCAAGACCAGTAGCGGAGAGCAAGACGATCCGTTATCGGGCCCTCACGATTCAGACGTCAACCGCCGGCTTCCCTGCGGGGCCCCTGGAAATGCCAAGACTATAAAAAATCTTCAGGCTCCTTCAGAAGGTCACAAACGCCTTCTTTTTCGGGACTGACGGTACCCGCTAATGGCCCTCAATAATCAGAGCCTGCGGGTTTTCATCTGAGGTTCACCATATTGATAGAATCGTTAGAGCTTCGTTATCTGTCAGTACTTTGACATTTCACGCCCATTGACAATTTTGTTTCTTCATTACTGAAGACAGGAGAGCTATGTGTTCATGCGGAAGTTGGATCGATTTTGACAAAATTGTGCCTTCCAACATCAAAATTTCCACTTTTTTGTATTTCAGAGCTTGCTGATAAATTTCGGTTTGCCTGTGTGTCTGTGGTAAATAAACTATACCAAGTTTTAGTTCGATTTTGATTAAATTTTAAAGGATTTTGCACTTATCTTCTAGATGAAATGAAATGAATCATAACTTTGTTGCTCAAATGTGTAAACAACTAAATAATAGGCAAACTATAATAAAATATAGCAAGTACAAAAATAATGTCTATATTTCAATGTTAAGAACTATGCTACTCGGAAGAAAATTTTGTGTTGAGTCGGAAGTTGCTGTCAGTCGAAAGTCATGGCACACTGAAGTATTTTCAAGGTCTTTTTAAAAACAATTTCTTCCTTACTCAATGATCAAGAATCCAGCATCTTCTTACAAGAATGGAAGTCGTGTTTAAAGGAGTCATGAGGTATGCCGCTTATTGTCTCCCTCCAGGTTGAACAGCCTGGAAGATCCTCCTGAGAGGAGACTGTAACAGCCAAAGTGCTTGGATGTGCCCAAGGTCCTGCCTTAACCCACAGGTGGGTGTGTTCTAGTCACACTACCAATTGAGCTTCAGGTTGGTGCCCGAGTTATCGGCACTGCCACACAACTGGCGATGCCAGAGCATGCCGTACCATATGCGCAACCACGTGCGCAAAGCATGGAACACCTCTTGCGCCCTTGCAAGCGTGCAAAACCACTGCCCCCGCGAATCCAATCTCAACTGGGGGGCAGGCTGTTGGCGCTACGACAATGTCTATGTGCCTGTTGCCTGGGGCTACCCCTCCCGTGGTACTATTTATTGGGGATGACGCTTATTGCACCACCCCATTAAGGCCAGAATGGTCACTAGCCCGACTCAGAGAAGGGAACTCTGTGTCTACCACTTTACTCTCTCTCTGGGGGTAAACCCACCCCAAGCATTATGGAGGGGGGACCAGTTATGCTCGCCTTTAAATCCCGGCTCCACAGATTGCACGCATGGTACTATGGTGCCCATTGGTTGGTGCTGGCTCACGCATTCTCCAGTCACTCGCATCACACCTTCTCTGCGAGCCAACACACCCCCGAGCATGAGGCACACAGTCCTGTAGGGACCAGGAACTACCGTTACCTAAATTAATACATATCTATAGGGGATATTATTGAAGTCTCAATCCTACTCGGCGTGGCCTCGATGGTATCCCCACCTAACCGACACGACTAAAACAGTGAACAACCCCCTCAAGTCATCCAAAACCGAAAGAAAAACCCCACATAAAGTGACAAATACCCTAAATATGTCCCAAAGTCAACCTAGGGATAAACAGGTCGAAGAATCGGTGCAGACCCTCTATGGTCTCGTGGGTAGCCAGAAGACAATCTATTGGTATCCCCTCAATACCACACTCATGCCTCCTCCGAATAGACCGGATACTCTTGCAACAAAACATGGTCGGCCAGCTCATCCCCACCTCAGTACATTGCTGGGTACCTGACGCAGCGACATGCTAAATATAGAGCTCCGTTGCAAACTCCCCATGCTCCACCACAAACTGGGTCAACTCATGCATAGGACCTATCCATCGCTTGTCCCTCCGGGCAGAAACACATGGCTGGAACCGGTGGGTGATCTTTCCCTTGACCTCAGCATCCCATTCCTGCTGCTAGGATTGAGTGGATGGTCGAGCGCCTTGATCTGTTCGCCCCTCGGACATGTGGTATCCCCATTACTTGCCACATTCAACCAAGGCAATGCATGTTTTCCTTATCCTATGAACCGTCCACCTCTTCCATCCCTCGTACTTGATGGGGAAGACCCCCGCCAACATAGGCATAGCACATTTGAACGAAGTACGATATGCTTGTTTCACCTTCTACACAAGTCCCGAGGTTACACAGTTGCAGTGGCTTTTGCCAACATGTCTCTCCAATGAGATGACCCCAGCCTTGGACTCCGTACAAGAAGGTCCCAAGGAAAAGACCACAATATATCTCCAACAGCTCCCATTCTGAACCTACAATTTAATGCAGACCTTCATAAAGGGGTCCGATGCCCTATTGCCCAATGACCAGGGTTTCCCCTGCCACTACATCGACCAGCCTCTGCAAGCTGCCCCGAGAGTCAGCGATAAAGACAGAATCATTGGCATATCTGATATTGTTCACGTAGACACCGTCCACTTGATACAAGCTCTATATCTGAGGTGTGTTAGCTCCATGTATATATTGTACAGTAGGGGAGACAGGATACACCTTACACTCCTTTGGACATCAAAACCATCAAGAAACCTCACAGCTGCCCTCTGGTTTCAATACAAGTCTTCAATCACTCTGATGTCCTTTCCGTGTACCCCAATACGTTTGAGTGTATCTACCATCACACTGTGTTGGATACTGTAGAACGGTTTCTCATAACCTAGAAAGCACAACCAGACATACTTTCGATAGTCGAGGCATGAGGACCGGCAGACTGAATATTGCTTTTAGTCCAAAGCAAGATCTAAAACCTCGTCGAGTTTCTACATAGTAATCTTTTTGAAATTTGAAACTCCTCATATACGTTTCAAAACTAGACCGAATTCATAATTAACAAGGGAGAAAAACAAAAAAATCTACGAGAATAGTTCTGTACCTCAGAGGTCGATTATCGTAAGTGACATTTTGGCGATTTTACAGGAGAGCCAAAAGAAGTTGTGGGCACACCTATTTTGATCCCTATGGCCCATTCTGATGACTTTATCATGCTCAAATTAATTAATTTGAGCATGATAAAGTCATCAGAATGGGCCATAGGGATCAAAATAGGTGTGCCCACAACTTCTTTTGGCTCTCCTGTAAAATCGCCAAAATGTCACTTACGATAATCGACCTCTGAGGTACAGAGTTGAAACATCATGATTTATCAGTATTACTCCACCCAATCACCCCCCTCCCATGATGATATTTGAAACTCCTGGCATACGACCCATAACTAAATCGAATTCGTAATGGAACAAAATCAAAATAACGAAATTTCGTTAAGATTTGAAGCTTAGGTGCGCTTGAAAGAATCGGAAATTACCCTCTACACCCCCCACCACGACAGCGAATCCGAAATACCCAAGGTTTGTTGCACAACTATACTGAAATCTAAATCGAATGAAATAAAAATCAAGAAAAACGGTTGAGAATCGTAGCCTGGGATGGACTATATATATCCCATCGCTTCTATAAATCCCACAGAGATCGAGCGAAGCGAGCAACATCCCCTACACATGTCGGATTTCAACGAGGTTTTTCCTACGAACTTGGGATGGACTATATGTCCCATCGCTTCTATGAATCCCACAGAGAGCGAGCGAAGTGAGCAACATCCCCTACACATGTCGGATTTCAACGAGGGTTTTCCTACAAACTTGGGATGGACTATAATATCCCATCGCTTCTATAAATCCCACAGAGATCGAGCGAAGCGAGCAACATCCCCTACACATTTCTAATCTCCCTTAGTGACCCACCGTTTCCAATCATTCTACATGTCCCACTCAACAATAAAGACCATCGGATCTATACAGCCATACCAAGCGAGCGTAGGAAACAAGGCTAGTATGTTTTATAGCATTTCCCGATCAAAATAAACATTTTCCCGATCAAAATTAACACTTTCCCGACCAAAATAAACATTTTCCCAACAAAAATAAACATTTTCTTTATTAACATTAAGACAATCAAAATGAGCTTGCTTCTTTAACAATGTGTAACGAAAACAACAAACTGTGAGTTTAATGAATTGCTTCACTCACAGCTGCTGGTATAGGTTGACAGAGGTGTTCGTTACGTACTAGTTCCGACAATCATCAGTATTAATCGCAGCAACTGCTCTGGTAATCACATCCTCAAAGTACTTTTCTTTCTACATAGTTACTTTTCCTATGAATGTTGTATTGTTTATTTTGGTTGGGAAAATGTTTATTTTGGTTGGGAAAGTGTTTATTTTGGTCGTGAAAGTATTTATTTTGGTTGGGGAAATGTTTATTTTGATCGGGAAAATGTTTATTTTGATCGGGAAATGCTATATATTTGGCACCTCGGGTAGCTATTTGAGAAGAAGACACCTTTCCGGAGGGTCAAGCACTTTCGCCTTTCAACGGGTCAGATCGGGGACGGGATATCCAGCGAGGTCGGGGCAGGTCGAGTGGCGCGGCGGCCTTACCCCGGAAGACGTCCCCTCCCTGGGGCTGAGTGCACGGGAAGAAACGGGGCGGGAACAGGACGGAAAGGGACGGGGCGGCGACTTAAAGTGACGGGGCGGGAAGGGACGGCGACTGGAAGAGACGGGGTGGGAAGGGACGGCGACGTCCTCCCGCTGAGCCCTCCTCTCGCAACCCGACACTTCCTGTATCTCCTTGTAGCTGAGGGTGAAAGTTCCCTCCCGCGCGCTACGTGACTTCTACACACACTTACCTACCGATCCACATCCCAGGATCACAATTTGCAAATCGGTTCATCACTGAATTCTAGGAATAAAAGCATATCGATCAAATGTATACCTACCACAGACAAGTCGAAAAGCCCCCGTCTGTTTATTGTCGTTTGTGAAACAAACAAAACAAAAATCATTAAATTCGGATGAGTAGTTACGGAGAAAAGTGCACGTAATCGGAAAAAAGTACGTAACTTTAAGTACTTGTATTAGCAAAGTACGTAATGTTGATTTTTTCCCATGGTTTTGTTCATCTATATCTAAACCGTCGAACCAACAATAATTTAATAATTTAATTTTTAATTTTCTTCTGTGATTTAAAACACACAGAGTCGTTTGTAAAAAACACAGTTTTTCCGAATAACTCCCCTTAATGCTGCTCAAGGATTTTAGGTTAAAATAATTCAGAAGAGCTTTCTCTGTTTCAGATTTTATATGATTCAGGGACATATGCATGTTTTTTAAATGAAAGATGAAACAGAGATGAAAAAAGAGAGAAAAAAATGTTTCGCTAAAATCGGAATTTCAACTCTCGTTTTACGTTTTGTACCATTCTGAACAACTTTCGTTCCGTGTCTGTCCGCAAGTCCTTGAAACAAGCTTTTTTCTAGTTTTTATTCGTTTCTGATGAAAATTTCAGGGAATATACGTCTGTTTCAATTCTCAAAAATCAATTTATTTATTTATTTATTTATTTATTTATTTATTTATTTTAATCATACAAATTCATTTTATAGATATGGTACAAATTGAACAACTTAAGCTACTCACTTCGATTTCTTTCCCAACGATAGGCTTGGCCCGTGTTGTTGGGGAAGGTCTTGGTGATTCGCTCATGTCTTACAATCTATCTATTCTATGATACAAACGGTACTTAAAAATATAATGTTATGTATATAATGTTCTTATAATAATTTTCTAAAATAATCACTGTACATAAATACTGCTTAAAACAGTTTCACATCCCGCTTCCCCCTTTTCTACAAGCCAGGTTAAAATATGTTTTTTGTAGTTTTGTCTTGTGAAACTTTGAGCATTTTTCATATGGCCCTCTAGCGCTCTGTGGATAATGTAAATAATGAATTTCGGATTGTGAGTTGACAACGTTAGTCTTGGTCTGGGTGCAATTACATTTCCTGCGGCTACGTACCTTGTTGTATACATTGGGTTACGTTGTGAACCTATTATTTGTGGATCCTTATGGAATTGCAGAAGTAAATTTTTAATATATAATTGCCTTATAGTAAATAGCTTAGCGATATTAAATACATTGTTTGATGGAGTCCTAATCGGTAAAGACAGCATAATTTTTACAATGATTTTTTGGCGTACATGTAATTTATTAATATGGGTTGAGAATGTCCCACCCCAAGCAATTATGCCATATTGAAGTACAGATTGTAACATACTATAATAAATTAGTTTTATCGTATTTCTAGGGAGTGTGTGTCGAATATTATAGAATATATACATGTATTTATTAATTTTATTGTGAGTATAGTCAATATGAGGTTTCCAGTTTAGCTCTTCGTCCAAGACTAACCCAAGATACTTATGCTCAGCTACACGTTCTATTTTCCCACAGGAACAGTTATTATTTGATCTACATGTATGTAGAACATTTGAACATTTGATGAACATGTATGCTTAAATTTTTATCGTAAACATATGATTTCATTCCTCCATAAATAATTAATTTTGACTTTTTAGTGTTCAGTGTAAGATAGTTTTCACAGAACCATCGTCCAATCACATTGATTGCTAGGTTTGCCTTGCTATATACATTCTCCCACGTGTCACCTTCAACTAACACGGCAGTGTCATCCGCAAATAAATACATTTTGGTATTGGGTAGTTCTAGAGATGCCACTTCGTTTATATACACCAAAAACAATAGTGGACCCAATGTACTTCCTTGAACTACACCAAAATCATTGTTGCTTTCTTCACTAGAGCATTCGCCGATTGCCACTCGTTGGGTTCGGTTTCTCAAGTAGCTCTTAAACCATTCTAAGCTGGGGCCTATGATTCCTAATTTAACTAACTTGTACATAAGTTGTTCTCTATCGATTGCATCGAATGCTTTAGCGATATCGAGTAGTATGAGAGCACCTTTCTTGTTCTTGTCCCTAATGTCGTAAAGGTCCGTGGTTAGTGCAAATACCGCATCATTTACCCCTTTATTTTTGCGGAAACCAAATTGGTTCATGTTTATTGAATTGTTTTCTTCAAGATATGAGTACAGCAGATTTTTCACGAATTTCTCCAGTATTTTGGACAGCGTGCTTCACATAGAGATTGGTCTATAATTTCCGAGTTCACCCACCGTCCCGCCTTTGAAAATTGGGATGACCTTTGCAGCTTTGAATGCTTCAGGGAATGTTGCTGTTGTGAGACTAAGATTGTATATGTGAAGAAGAGGTTTTTTCAGACTCGTTATATGGTTTTTTATAAGATGTACCTGGATGCCGTCTATACCTGGTGACGAGGATCCCTTCATAGTTTGTAGTAGTTTGTCGAGATCTGTCTCCGTCATCATTCTAAGATTACTCCGTCATCAATACTCCTTGCATGCGCGAAAAATCTATTAATCATCATTTTCTCACAGCATATTCTTCCGATCTCGCTCAAAGTTAGAGGATAGTCATGAAAAGATTTAATATTCTTTTATCAATTTCAACACGATCTCGTCATTAGTAGCTGCTGCGCAAGCTAAATGTGAAATTCTTGTAACAAGAATAACTTACAGTTGCTATTTGATTAAATTGAATTCCAATAGTACTATTAGTACTTCTTGAATTCATTAGTTTAAGGATAATACATTCAAACTGCGTTTAAATTTGAGAAGCCATAACAAAATGAACCTTATTTAGACGATCTACCTCAGGTGCAAGAAGGAGGAACGGTCTAGTAACAACTGTGAAATTTTAGTCATAAATGCCAAATTTTCAATTTTGATACTAATTAGATACATAATTATATTATGTTCCACGACATTTATTAACCTTTTTATTTGAAGTAACCGTTTTCCAGCGCTCAAAATGTCATGAAGCAAAAAAGTTTCCCAAAACGGAAAATATTGCAGCTTTTTGATTAGCGATTGCGACTTCAATAGTTGTTCAAATTTGAATGGTTATTTGACACAAAATTTAACGCACATTTAGCAAATCACATTATGAATATTACTCGTTAATAAATATACTGGGAATACAAGAAGAGAAGATTCTGTAAAATTGACCTACCAAAAAGAGAGCATAAGCAAACAAAAGAACTTACATCCATTTCTCCGCATCCTCAAATTGGCATACTATCAATAAACACCTTCGGATTGTATTACATCATTTGTGACATTACAGCCGACAGTTACTGAAGTTTATATGTAGTAAGTAACACGCTTTGAGGCATGTTTCTAGAACTAGATTTCTACGTTTTTCTACTTTGGATGCGAATTATGTGAGAAATATCCAATTGACAATGGTATTTTATATGTAATGAATTGTAAAAAATTCAAAATTGAACAATTTGAGACCAACTGCATTTTTCTACACCGAATAGTAGCCGACATGCAGACGATAAACTAGGTGCACTAGGGCGAATAGTGCCCCTACCCAATCCCCACCTTATCTGTCCTCCGCGACGCTGGCATCATCCTTTTTCCTAATTTCTAGGACCTCCTATACATGAATTAAAAGAGAAACTGTGGTGGGTTATTTTTGCATACGAAAGTCCTCTCAGGTGCTGGACTAAACACCGTAAGGTAAAGACGCACTAAATGTTTGTGAAAAAGTAGGAATGGTGAAAGACATGCAGCACTTTTTCAATAAACAAGAAGATTTTTGTATCAAAATAACAATGAATTCACTCTTCTCTTCTTAAACAATTGGAAACTAATTTGTGGCAAAAAATATGTAATTTGGGGGTAAAAAATCTGACAGCTATTGGGGCAAATACTTGTATTCTCAGTTTGACTGCAAGCTTTTACCAAGCTCGGGGTGAGAGTTTTTACCCCAAAAGAAGAAATATAACGAAACATCATTCACACATTTCGAAAATCATGATTAATTTACAAATCTGAATGCAATGAAATATTACATCAAGATGCTCAAAAATAAACTTTCTGTATTATCTACGCGAGGGATATATCTACACTACCGGGATATCAACAAGTGACTGATCATACACTATGACTGGAGTGGTCTATCGAAGATTTCCAAAAATAACTTTTTGTGAGAAATAAAGCCGCGAGAATTTTCGCCCCATCTGCGAGTGTTCCCTATTATTACCTACCCTATATTCGAAATATTAAATAGCCTTCTCTCAGTATATTATTCAAGTTTCGTTCTTATAAAATAATAAAATAACTAGTAGTATATTTCAGCTGAACCTTTCAACCACAATCTATACCCCAGAAGTCCACTGTCGTGACGTTTCTGAAATTTCACAATAGAGCTAGAAGATTTGTCTGCAGTAAGATACTATACCCCTGGAAACAACCTTCTTACAATCATCTACACAATGCATACCTACATGACAAATTGAATTTTCGGATATATGATAGCAGCCTACCTCCTAAAATACAGTAGTTTACCTTCAGAATGCCTCAGAACGGATTTCTGTAAAAAACATTTTTTTGGAGCTATTACAATTCCTATCCAACTTCGATTTTTTCGAAAATTTGCTAATAAGTATTTTGGAAGGGGAAAATCAGTGTTGACCCAATAGTGGCCACAAGGGTTGTCTAGAAAGCAAAAAATAGGCTGATACTGACTTCTTTTATAGGCTGAGGGATTTTGCCCTCCTCCGGACTAGTTGCGCAACAGACACCAAAACGAAACATCACTTTTAGGAAAACGGAACCCGTCAGAGAGGATTAAAGAATCTCGAGAGTTGTATTGTGTATGTAGAGAGTATTGTATAATAAACTGAAGGCACAAAGCTAGCTCTGACTGACCGCGTGGAAGTGAAGGAAGGGCAGGTAGGCTCTACACTGGGGAGTAGGTAATACATCTAAAAGGCATTGCGCAACCCTTTCAACCGCTCCATGTTCGGAGGGTACCTACCTACCTACCGGCCTTCCTGTGAGGCTGAGGAGTTGGAAAGCTGGAGGCATTTTATCTCCGAGGAAATGAGATGTCGGGATGCGGGTTGTTAGAAGATGCGGCAAAAGTGCCGGCAACTATTTTAGGTAAAACGAGTTGACTGCCCGCATGTTCTCCCCCTCGCCGATGATCGTCCCGGGATAAAATGAAGCTTATCTGGTTATTGATGGTATTCGTATTATACGAAAGAAATTGTACATATTGCATTTAGGGAGTGGGAATCAAATACTGCTAGATTTTACGGTGGATTTCAAAATACCTACCGCTTTGCCGGAAAGTCACTAATCGTGACGATTTCAAAAAAAAAAAAAATAATAATAATAATAATAATAATAAAAATAAAAAAAAATTACGCTTAAAAATTAGAAAAAAAAACAGGTAGATAGGTAAAGAAAGAAAACTAGCCTCAGAGGCCCCTCAGCTGATCAGTGCGACTCCGTTCCTCGTAATTGAGCCTCACAAGTTCCGAAGCTGATCTGAGTCCCTCGTAATTATTTTATTCCAGATCTCCCAAAAGGAGCTTTATTTCAGGTTTAATCATCATAAGTCGAAAGAAACATATTAGGCTCCGAGGCCCCACAGCTGATCAGTGCGCACTGATACTGAATTAAAACTGAACTTAACTGGTACTTAAAACTGAACTTAACTGAATTAAAACTGAACTTAAATGAATTAAAACTGATACTGAACTTGAATTACAAAGGAGGTCCATTTCAAATTGCAGATCCGTAGGTTGATATCGATATGCCTGCGTACATCGTGTGCACATGCAGAGGTCTAATTAATGCAATTAATTGAAGCATCTACACTTTACTAGTCCCACTGACATCAGTGTAATGATATTTAGGTCTACCAACTGAAAATAACATAAATATATAGATTAATGATATAGTTTTAATAATCATTAAAAACTACAAAGCGGAATATAGTGAATGAAGATGCGGGTAACGTAAAATGTCGAATCGGTCATTGGGAAAATTATGCTTGAATTGAAGTAATATTGTTAGCGCATGCAGAGAATGGAGTAGTGATTTAGAAAAAAAAAAGAAATTGGTAGGGAACAATTTGCAGCCTAACCCGCACATTCTCAGAAAATTTCATCAAAATTTGATGAAAACTAGAAATTAACTTTCTTCCTGGGTATACTATCTCGCATGCGCAGGAGCTACTACTGATGAATTCATGTCGAACTTGATATGGAACGGTTAAATCGTCGTCCCTCGTCGTCTCTGTAAAAGACGCGTACCTATGCGCAGGAGCTACTAATAATAAGATAATGTGGGAATTGCCAGGGAATTTTCAAATTAATCTCTTCCACCTATCCTCCAAACGTGAGTGGCATCAGACGACGGGAGCGTGAGAGAATCATACTTTTTAATGGGATTTACTTTTGCGCATGCGTTGAGTGTGAAATTGATTTGGGAACTACGAAACTGATAGGGGTGCTCAAACTTGAACTGCTGGCGATCTACCTCAATATGTTTAGACTACTTACGATCGACTCTGAGAGGCTGCAAGTATGTGTGATGCAGGGTTGTCGTACATACACGATACACCCTACCTACCTAGGTAGGGTGTACCGTAGCATATATAGATATTAGCTTTCCGCACAATTTACATTATTTTAGCCAAGGTTTGGGTTAGGTTTACTTAAGTTCTTCTCTACAATATCAATGAAAAAACTCCTAGTTATTCAAAATTGCGAGTTTATTCGTTGTTACAAAACAAAAGAGTTACATATGGTGTTAAACTCAACTAAGGAGTGACTTTGGATGTTGAACCGTGGCACTGCATGTCCTCAGCATACTTTTCATAAGATGGTGCGTAACCACTGAGTGCCAATCGCAAGCATGATGACATTATGATCGTCAGTTAGTCGATTGCGATATTTTGACTTAATTATCTTCATTTCAGAAAATGCAGACTCGCACAAGTAAGTTGACCCAAACATTGCCGTCAGTTGAAGGGCGATTTGCCTTAGATTCGGATATTTATCTTCAGATATAAAACACCAGAAATTTGTATCAGATGCTGCAGCTTTGAGATGTATATCTGATATAATCTGCACCAACTCATTTTCAACAGAACATGAGTTCATATTAAACTGACTTGCTACTTCAGTAGCTAATTCCTCAATGTTTTTACATGAAAAAGGATAACTCATAAATTATGCTATATTTGCCAATTTACTGCAATCATAAAAACGCATTTCGAATTGTCCCAAAATATTTGACGCAATTTTGTGCCCTTTTGCCGCAAGCAGTATTATTACGTCATAAATTTTTGTAGTTTAGTTACTTACCTACTTATTAGAAATTTTTTTCTTCTCGAGATCTACTCAAAAAGCACTCGCGATCGACTGGTCGATCGCGATCGACCGTTTGAGCACCCCTGATTCTACACCCTAACCTGCACATTCCATGAACATTTCATAAAAATCGGTGGACAATCGTGTAAATTAAGCTTGTTACGAGGATTTGTGGATACACGACAGACAGATACACAGGCACACACGCACACCCGCGCGCGCGCACACTCACGCACACCATAATTTTATATGTTATAAATGTACCTATCAGAGAGGATTTTCAAAACTATGTTAGTTAATAAAATTGTTGTAAACATAATCTGAAGAACCTGTGAAAATATAATTGAATAGCAATTATTTTGAAAGTAAAAGCACAGCACAAAAGCGTTTTTTTTTTTTTTTTTTTTTTTTTTTTTTTTCTTTTTTTTTACGTTTGCATATACCCAAGTTCTACATTTTAACAGGTAGTAAAAGAATTACTTGCGTTAGAGTCGACCACTATCCACGTATTCCCTTAGAATTTCATCGAAAGGGAATAAAAACTGCAGGTGTTAAGCTAGATTATAAATTATAGGCTAATGCATGCGCAGTGGCTACGATAGATCCGGCAGTGAAAAAATTCATGGGGGACTAGGGAGCACGCTGATCATTTAGCAAAACACAGTATCGGAATCGGAATACAAATGAAGGTTGGAAATTAGTTTCAGCGCTATTTTCAATAGGTACTTCTTGACATTTTGTGGTAACGTTTTCGGACTGGTAGAGTTTTCTTGCTAAATAAGCTAGGTGCTAGATTACTTTAATTAGTAGGTAGTAACTAATAGATTGTTGCAATACCTGAGTTAGGCGGAATAGAACAATAGCTTACAGTTATATAAAAACAGCATAAAGAATTTAACGTTCTCCACTTTCCCTCGAAGATACTCATACCCACCCATTAGCTGTACATAGGGTGAAGGAATAAAATCGTGAACTGCATTCCGATGACCTAATTCCAAACGCTGCGAGCCAGAGTTGTTACCGCAGAATGAAAGCCAAATAACCATTGTCAGGACTGGAAGAGGGTGGAGCCGAGTTGTTATTGTTCCCGACCACGAAAGGCCAAACTGTTTGGGAACAATGAGAAGTTATACTGCCGTCTTATCCTATATCTTCCACATGCACGGGATCAGATCAACTTGGGGAAATACCTTAACAATGAGTTTGTCGGATGAGGTATCTTTCCTTCCTCATCAATATGATCTGCCCTGCTTTCTACCTTGTCACGATTTACTCTGCTTTGACGAGAACTAATGGGTTGCATTGCATGGCATCGATCGTTTTTATGATGCCAGAACTTCAATTATAAAAGCTTACCTATAACGACCACGATCATTTATCGTTTGGTAAGCGACGAAATCTTTTAGAGTTGAAAAACATATTGGTAAGTCCATTTCAGGTACGTCCCTATGTTTGTTGTTGTTTATGATTTTGGTCAGAGTGGCGAATAGGTAGATCATGTTTAACTGGATGTACCCTCGTCATTAACCTCACATGAATAAGCAACCCCTCCCCTCTTTTCACTCCATCCTTCTTCCCACACAACCATAACTGAGAACTTGCTGAGACGAAGGGAAGGTTATGCGTGAACGCAAGGTTATCCGCCTGAGCAGGGTATCCATTGTGTAGGATCACTGCTCACACTACTTCGCCTTAAAAGTATGTACTTGGGTGTAATACCGTCGTAAAATTCGTGCTCGATTCCTGAATAATAAACCAAAATGGTTAAATATTGTTTTTTGGGGACTGTAAAGTGACAACCGAAAATGACTTTTTTCGATTTCCACAACCCTGTGTTGAGTTCCGTTTTATTTTCACTCAACATACATTTGGCATCGCGCATCCTACGCAGTCCCTTGTCACATATGTCCCCTCTCGTTAAGATCAATGTTTCTTCCCAAATTCACAAAAATATAAATATTTCAGCCGGAAGGTAGGCCTCATAAGTACATCTCATGACTAAATACATACTACTATAGTATCTTACCTGAAGATGCGTTGTTGTCTTTCCAAGACCATCACCGCTCTTGTTACAATGTGCAGTCGTATAATTCCATCTTGGAACACTCGGGAATTTCTCACATCCAGTGACCGGAGTCCAATTGAAATCCGAGGAGGAAGAAGAAACACAGAACCGACTGCAACCACTATAAAAGCTTTAAATCGTCCTTGACGACAATATGACGTCGTAGTCATCGTCATTCCATTCAGCCATTTCCAAATAATAAAAGATCGCATTTGGTATCGTTATCAACAGTTTTGAACTGATTTCTATCTATATCTACGAAAAATACCGTCTTATTCCGGAAGTTTTCACGATTCCGATTTTTAAATATTAAATACCCGTAAATATTAGGTACTCCTAAGAGATGATCGATTGGATTCTGGATGAACTAGGACTCAAATTTATTGTTTAATTATTGGTCGATTACTAATAATTACTAAGTTGGTTCGTTCTTAAAAATAATAAACCGAAAGCTGTGAATCCCAAAAGTCCGGTGATAAAGAAGGCCTCCACATGGTGGTAACTCTCATTCACATTACGTTTCAGATAATTTACATGAGACAAGATAATGATTGAGGGTCGGTAATGAACGTAACGAGCACGAAGGAGCCACAGCGGTGAACCGATGACAGGAGGTTGGACATAGTGGCCAGAAACAACAGAGTTGACTTCACGTGGACGGGCGAAGAATCCCTGAGTATCTTGAGGTCCCACCAGCATCTACAGGTGGTGGATGATTTTCGGTTACGTAAGCCCGAAATCACGCACCTTTCCACTTGTTAGGTTACATTGCCTTTTCATCTTGCCGTTCGGTCATCTGAGCCGATTTTTGTTGGCCGATGGAAAGTATGCTGGCTAAGCCCTATAAAATAATCAGATAACCCTTACAGTAGCCTCTTTTGCATAATAATATATGATGGGTTTCGGCTCATAGAAGCGAGTGCGTCTACTTCACATCTTTTCGCGAAGTTGAATTTATATTCTTAAGCCCTGGGGATACAATACCTGCAGATAGAAATAATATTTTTGCGAATAAAATTAGTTTATTTACAAATAAATGTAAACCTTCCCCTCTGCTGTATTAGGTGTGTTTCAAAATGATATGACTGATTGGGAAGAATACGTGTGGGTAAATTAAAGGGGAACTCTTCTCTCCGGTTATTTTGGTACACAATGCGTTTTTTGTTGTCATCAATTTAGTAATATGGACTCACATAATATGTTATAAGGTTATTGTCAGTGACTATCATGTAAATATTAAGATTGACATTTAGTTCAAGAAGTTGAAACAAACCGATTTATAACGACACCTTTATATCCTTATGCATTATTTTCCTCTGATGTACGTACCCAAAGACAATATTTTCTGTACCCAAAAGCTTACTTCTGATGTGTATCTAAACGCATTGCGAATCGTACCTAAATGCATTAAGTTCTGTATCTTGTTTACCCAAATGCAGATCCTCTCATTGATAGGCAGTGACACCATGGATTCATCCCGCATCGGCATCAAGTTTTTTCCGTTTTATTTCCCTTTACTTAACCCACCAGGGAAAGTATTTTCAAAAGTTATGTAAGTGGCTCGAGGAATTATGAACTCTGTATCAAATTCCTAATTCCTATTCTATATCTAATTCTATATCTATATTATTCCTTTGAATTAGTCGATTTAATTCATTACGTTAAAATTCAGTGAAAACTCAAGATTATTTTGAAGTGATGCATGCGTACATGCGTTTCTTGTGACGCCCTGGAAGGCATTGTTTCGAAAGTGGGGCACCAGTTATAAAGTAAAGTTATCGCTTATGTTGAATTTGGATCTTCATAATTTGTGAATTGCTAGCTTGTCCTCAAATAAAACTACCATATATGGGGAGTATTATGGTCAGGTATAGTAGGGTTTATTATCCAGTGATATAGGTGAGGTAACACAGAGAAGAGGTTTGGGTAGCTGTGTTTGGTTGCGATGTCTCTGTCAGATGCTGGAGGTGGATCTCTTGGTATCGAAATTCTGTGGATTTTGGGATATCATTAGGGAGTTTTGGTAGTAATTCATAGGTGTCTAAGTTTGATAGCTCGTTTTCAACGTAAAGGCCAGAACGCATGACTTACTAGCATTCATGGTTATTCTCCACTATTGTCCCCAAAGATATATCTTTAGATGAGATTTGTCCGTAGGTTGTTTGAGGCTATAGTGCCTAATAATAAGGCACAGAAGAGTATGGCTTGGTCATGAGCGAACATTGCAGAGGTTTTGTTTTGACATGTAGGGATGTACGCTTCCCTGATGCACCGGTGCGAATGCAAGAAAATTTGTATTCGCGAACTGCGCATTCTCGCATTCGATATGACATGACTGGTTTAAGATGATGACTGTATGATGCAGGAGTAGGGCTTAAATAGAAAACTCAGGGAGCCAAAAAGCCAAAAGTTGTGAGTCGAGTAAAAGACCCTGGCATTCGTAGACTTCTAGGATTTCCTCCATGACTATGTTGCTGGCAGGAGTGATGATCAGGAATCCAAACTGGGACTCGGGTTGTGTTGCTGTTAAGCGAACCCGAAAAATGTCCTAACGACCCAACCAGCTATCGGCCTCCTTCTTTTACAAATATTTCGAGAGGCTACTGCTCCTCATCATCACAAACGCCAGTCATTCTGTCCTATTACGGTTTTAGCCTTCTAATGGTAACATCTCCATGACAGGCAGATACTATTTTTAATTTTGCAGCCAACTTCTGGGTAGATGGATCGAGTTTCGTCGTTGGACCTCTGACCTCCACGTAACTACGATTTACCTAGATCTTGCCATGCCTGAGAGAAAGATATTCCTACTAAACCATGTTTTACCTGTCCTTTTCAACATAACATAAAATATCTGTTAAGTCTTTCTTTTACACTAGTGTTCAGAATAGTTAATTTTTTCTTCATTTAAAAGGTAATAGATGGCTTGCATTACGTGTTGGACTTTATAATATCTCCTAATTTATTCTTAAAAACTTCAGTGGGGCATTCCGAAAATAACGAAGCTATTCCAATGGCACAGAAAATTTTAAAATCAAAATTTTTGAAAAATGAGCGTTTTTGTGCAAATGCTAACATATCCTCATTCACTGTTCATCGCCACCAAGGTATCGATCTGAGTGTTCAGCAACAGGTTATGATACTTTCTGCAGTGTAATGTACATTTCGCACCCGTCCTAGAATAAGGGTACAACTCAAAAATCGCGATTTTTGAGTTAGTTGTGGTTCTGAGAAGTAGAAACGGTCTAGTTTGTCTGCAGAAGGTGGAGATATGTGTAGGGCACCCTAATTCCGCTAGAGAGTGCGTGTGCCTATCTTCTATGGACGGAGTAACCAATTCACGTCCTAGGAAGAAAGACACAACACAGATGAGTCCACGCAGTCTGTGTCTCGTTTTGAGTTGTTTCCTTTTTGTGTGGACAATTTTAACTTGTGTCTTTCTTTTCTGAACATTTTGGATCCTGACTGGTGAGATTGCAGTATTTGAGTTGGAACAACTCAAAAATTCTTAAAAAATCAACAAAACCGTTCCCCCTACTCCTTCCCACTGGCAAAAAAAACTATTTATTCACCATGGGACGTTAGAGTAATAATGTAGGAAACAAGTTTCGCAAAGATAAATTATGTTCACCGTGTTCCAAAGAACGGGTAGCCCATGGTGTGGATGGAAAACTTTGAATGCGATTTGCCGAAAATGACAATTTTTGAGTTGTACCCTTATTCTAGGATGGGTGCGATTTGTTATGAGTATGAATTAATGATTATTTATATCAGATAACCCCAAAACACCTTATCGAACCTAATGTATAAAAATGTCTTTCAATCTGAAGGTGGCAGATGAACAAAGGAATGCAGTAACAATGGAAAAACTAGTCCGATGAACCGGAATAAGAAGCGGAAACCAGCAACACATGGTGTATTAGGCAATTAATTCTTTAAGATGGTTAGAAGGTCCACGTTTCAGCGTAGTAGAGAAATTAAAGAAGAAATTAACTTCCGTTCTCATTCGGCTGGTCAGGGTGGTAATTATAATACTTGACCTGTCCCAGAGAGGGTCCTTTTCAAATATCCGGAGCGCAGGTAGATCAGGGAACGAATTTACCTCAGCTGGACATACTCTTCTGAAAGACCCAATTTTAACGGAGCTTAGGTCACTAATGTGAAATTCCAAACTTGTAGGATAAAAGGTTTGGCCGCGTATAAAACAAGAACGAACAAACATCGATTTTGACTTATTAGATGAATACAAATATATAATGCTGAGGGAATGAAAGATAGTAGCGCACTAGAAAAGTAGGATACGTCAGTATATACTTCAAAGATTACGAGCACATACACGCTAAGGTCATGACACAATTTCATACACGGACTTGCGGTCTGTAATTTAAATTTCAAATCCCTAAACTCTCAGAAACTTTCTCGAAAACTCAGGATCCCGTCATCGAGGGTGGGTCTGCTGCAGAATAATACTTCCGAATGGCGTGGCTTCATGAACTTTATGGGGACTCGAGCTTTGAAATCTTCACGAGGGGTAAGGCGCGCGCCAGAGCGACTAGTCATCTGCGCTTGAAAGTCTTTTTTTCTTTTGAAGTGAAGTTTCGCTGATGACCGAAAGTTTTCAATATAAATGTGTTTACCTGCGGTTCATCTATGTAAGCGAAACGACATTCTTAAAAGAGTGCTGGTGAAGTCAACTGTTGGAATCCTCTAAAAAAAATGACTCACTTCCTTTTTGTGAATTATAACATGTAAGTACCTCCTAGTTAACTACTCTAGCTGTGGCGTTTGGTGAGAATTACATTAGGGAAAACAATGCAACACCGAAAGCAATACCTACATCGGTATTTCAACAAATGATATATCAATATAACATTGTATCGAAGTATCTAAAGGATCTAAGAGATGGATCATAAAAATCTAGACGGGAAGTGGAGAGGACTCAACGTAAATTACATTAGTTTTCAGTGGTTTGTAACTCTTTTATTATGGGATCAAATTGTTCTATTTATGCTCAAAATCTGTGGTGCTCTCGAAAATTCCTGTAGGGTATACATTTTGGGATTTATTATTGATTATCTTTAAAATGAGTATTTTTAGCAATCTTTGTGAGACCGCTATTTTATTGCACGAGTTTTGAGATGGCAATTTGTTACCTCATATGATGAGGTACATTAGTTTTGAAAAGGTATCTGATATTTGGATGTAGCCAATCGGGATATTCATATTTTGAATAAGTTTGACGTCACTAAACCAGTTTTATTATCCCCGGATACTATTTGTTCACTTACAAGCATCTTATCTTCTTTGGGACTTTTCAGTGAAGACTGAAGTATGATGCTACAAGCCGAGGTGTAGAGTTGTTAATATTTAGTGTAGAAGTAGTCTAGTGATGTGGTAGAACCCTTATTTCTGGAAATGGGAATATCAATCCACAAAAAAGTTTTGTGAAGTTTATTGAGATGGTAAGGATGGAGAGAGGGAGAGAGAGAGAGAGAGAGAGAGAGAGAGAGAGAACCTTATTGAGCCTGAGTTGCCTCCTAATGCACCGACAACCACCCACTTCTGGTGGTAAGTATAATCATTTTTGACAGTGTTGGAGATGGATTACAATTCATATATATTGAAGAAGATATAAGAAGAAGATATAGGTAACTATAATCATTTTTTACAGTGTTGGAGATAGATTACAATTCATGGATATTGAAGAAGATATTTCTTGATGCTGAGATGTAGATGAAATACTGGAGATGGATTACAATTCATGGATATTGAAGAAGATACTTCTTGATGCTGAGGTGTAGATGAAATACTGGATAATCCAAAATGGTATCTTTCAACACCTTCCTTAATACATTATAGTGTGCGAGACTTAAGGGGCTGTTTCCTACCTGCCAAATATCGCTACGATTTTACGCTGCGGTATTCGGCACCGACTCAACACACACCTGCAGACTGGGTTCAGTCATTGACAACTCCGAAATATTTATTCAGCAGGGAATGTACGTCGCAGCGGAATGCAAGACAGGCGACTGCTCCCAAGTACGAGAGCAGTCTGTCCAGTTGAAACAAATTCTGTATTAGATAGCCCTTTTACGTAGGTAAATAACTCATATACCTAGTTATGTTTATTGGACGTAGTCTACGGTACATTACCTAAACACGGCTCCTTGCGCATTCAAACCTTGTAATGGTAGCCTAGATGCCTGGAAAATATCTATATATATTTCAGCACGGTAGCTCGATTAGGAAAAAAAATTATAAAAAAGTAAGGACAGGTTCCGTCAAAAAAATGGATGTCATTTTGTCAAAGGGATGGTACATTGATGGCACATTGTTTCATCAAAGAAACACAAACTGTTTCATCAAAAGCCCAGTGACCCGATCTTAGATTTTGGGAGAAACGGGGACCCGATTCACAGTTCGAAGGCGGGTAGAGTGGTCGAAGTTAGTGGCATCTAGCGTAAAACGCCTGAACTTCCTCGACGCCCGCCTCGCTTCGGAAGTTTGAAAAGCCATCGGATCGCAAATTCAGTTTCCCGATCACAGAACTTCAGTGTGTCGTTTGAACACTTAAATTGCGTGAAATCTAAGGAAGACATCCGTCAGGGCAGATTTGCGATAAATCATCATTCAATAAAGCAATCATCACTTGAATAGAGTAACCCTCTTAGCTGTGACTTTGTTGATGAATTGCTTCTAGTGACATTTTTCTCAAAAAACGCCTCGACGGATTGCACAGTTGAAGATTTTTGGAAATCGGTGCATGATTCGAGGATTTATGACGTCGGGAAAATAACGTTGATTCCTTATGGGAGCAGAAAACATGGCCGACACCACAGCCTGCTCTTAAGGGGCGATTTCCTACCTGCCAAATATCGCTACGATTTTACGCTGCGGTATTCGGCACCGACTCAACACACAGGACTGGATTCAGTCATTCCGAATTCAGCAGGGAATGTACGTCGCAGCGGAATGCAAGACAGGCGACTGCTCCCAGAGCAGTCTGTCCCGCACCACGCAGTGAGAAAGAAGTGTTGTGCGAATTGCTCACTTTTCAAGTCCTCTTCAACGAAACTCACTAACATATAAAACTGTTCATGCGTAAACCGAAAATATGCTTTGAATTTAGTTTCGTCGTCTAACAGGTGTTAGATAATTAGCAGCTTGAATACAACTTCCTTCTCCCTAGTAGTAAATCTATTACTTGTTTTTTGCCACACGCAATATTTTCGTGCAAGAACTATGTCAGTTTCATCGTCCAAGTCTTCAATGAGTGAACATAACCGAACTGTACAAACCTTTCTTCTCTTACTTAGGACAGACATTGCAACTGTGTTCACCGAAACAGACTGAACTGGCACATGCGCGTGCCACTCCACGCTGAACCTCGCCTCCTAGGAAAACGCTCATGCCGAAAAACGCAGATGCCGAAAATACAGTGCGATATTCAAAAACCCGCAACTGAATTCGGCAGCGATATTCGGCAGGCCTACCTGCCAAATATCGCTACGATTTTACGCTGCGGTATTCGGCACCGACTCAACACACAGGACTGGGTACAGTCATTTTCCCAACTGTCGATTTCGTGAGGGGGTGTACGTCGCAGCAGAATGCGAAAGAGGCGACTGCTCCCAGAGCAGTCTGTCCCGCACCACGCAGCGAGAAAGAAGTGTTGTGCGAATTGTGACTACTTGCCCAGATGCCGAAAATACAGTGCGATATTCAAAAACCCGCAACTGAATTCGGCAGCGATATTCGGCAGGTAGGAAATCGCCCCTTTAGCGTGGTTAGTCTATGAACCTCGGAAAATGACAGAGGAAGCATTAATGCAGTTTCTCTTGAATCACTGTTCAATCACCTCCGAGGACTGCACATTGTATTGTTGGGCGAGATATGAGATGTCCAAACTAACAAATCAGTCGTTTTTGGTCACGGACTCCTTAACTAATAGGTCATCCTCACTACTGAGTTTAGTCCTAAAAAGGAAAACTGTTATAAGGGGGGTTCGTTACTTTTCACTAACCTGGTTTTTTATCCCGACCAAACAAAATAGATTGGTTGTTATTATTAGAAAGCTAAGGGGCGCGTCGGCTGACCGATTGCTCATAGTTTCAAACTATATGGGTCAGTTGAGTGGCGATCGGGAGTTTCTGTCACAACCGCAACTTGCGCGTCGCACTAAAACGACGACGTAACCAGACGATTACCATAGGCGTAGCGAGGAGTAGGAACCCTAACGCCCACTGGTGCCAAAAAACCATAGAATCATCTTGAAACCCATCGCATAACCCCAGATTACGAGTTTCGGCGACGGGATGAATACTTTATAAGGCCCCAGTGGTTAGTAAAGTGTACAATTCTGCAATCGATCAACTGTTATCGCTGGAACAGTCGACGTTGAAAGCGGTGCTAGTTCCTTCAAGCTACTACTTGTCCAGTAGCAGTTTGCATCACTACTTAGTTGGCAGCCAAAAGCTAAAACTTCAGCCATTTATTCATGATTCGAAATTTATGCATTTCTAAGTTACCTATTAAGGGTAAAGGTAAATATAACTCAAATGAGCAGGTAACTGTAGCTTTCGCAAAATACTTCTAGTTCACTTGAACGAATAAGCACTTATTTTCATCAGATATTCAAAACCAATTTTCAATGGTTGTGTGTGAGTATGCATATCAAGTACATCATGTTTCCTACGTCATTAAACAACGTACCTACCAAAATGGTGAAAAGTGTCTAATGTCAATCACTCCCGCCTTCTGCATCCAAGACAAAGTATCGGTTAATTTTGTTTAGGCCAGGGGTTCCCAACCTTCCCAGTAGTATTATACTATGTCACATTGTTTTGAAATTTGAGCACTTTGAGGGTAAAGAATTGTTAACCCCCAGCTTTATGGCAAATAAACTCGGTTTAAATAATATTCTGCGATTAAAAACAGATGTTGGATTTTAAGCTATTTTTCGGTTTTTAAATAGATTTTTCAGCAAATAATGAAATTCAAGTAGATTTTTCTGCTGTGTTCTAGTTCGTTGTTGACTGACTAACTTTTATTGATTAAAATTTTGCTTAAAAAAATATTAAATAAACAATTTTTAGCCGTTTTAAGCCATTTTTAAAAATTTGACCAAATGAATGTGCCCAAAAAAGTGTAGGCGAAAGAACTCAACCTTTCGTTTGGAAAGCTTGATTTTTTGCGTATAAGAACGGAATTTTCATCTCAGTCCTAAGGAGAATTGATTCGTTTCAGATTTTCTCAAAACAAATTACAATAAAGAAATTTTTCGAAAATTTTGATTTTAAAATTGTTGTAGCCATTGCACTAGCTTCATTGTTTACAAATATTCGCTAATAAAAATCCTCAGTTAGAACGGTACGGTGTATCAAAACATCTCCTATCAATTATAAAACTAGGAACTGAATCTCATAAATTGAACATTCCTCAAAACAGGGAAAACGAATGGATTTTTTTTTCCATTTACTTTACCTCAACATTTGACTTGCATTGTTCGCATCTCAACCCCTTGAAACTTTCGATCAAATTGTATTATATTTGTCATCAGTATGCCTGTATTATAGTTTCTGGTTACTCCCGATTGAATTTACTAAAGATGAAGGGGAGACATAGTACTAAAATGTTCACTAGGCAATAACTTTAGACCTGCCTCCCATTTTTTGTTTTAAATTTGTTAATTCATTTTTTCTCAATTTATTATTAGGTAATGTAAATCAAGCTTGTGATTTTTCAAATGACAAAAGTGAAGAAAAAGGGATTCTAACGATTCCAAATCGTATTTTTTTAAATCAGAAAATCATGGTTTGAAGTTTAGGGAGTCTCGTTTTGAAAAATTGGGCTACGAATACCCAAGGGAAATCTCAGCATCCTTTCCATAGGTAGCGTCCCCCCCCCCCCCCCCCCCCTTTTTGAAGCATTTTACGGGAAATTTGTAGTCAGGGGTTTTGAAAGAAGCAGAATACGATTATTAGATCAATATTTTTTAAATCAGAAAATCATGGTTTGAAGTTTGGGGAGCTTCGTTTTGAAAAATAGGGCAGTACTACGAATAACCAAGGGAAATCTCAGCATCCTTTCCATTGGTAGCGTTTTTCCCCCCAAACCTTTTTGAAGCTTTTTGCGGGAAATTTGCAGTCGGGGGTTTTCAAGGAAGCAGAATACGATTATTAGATCAATTAGATCGATTGCAATAGTTTCATTTTCTTCGAAAATGCGCTAAAATTTATAATTCCGACACACGAATGTTGCTTATTGCACACCAATGTTGTGTTGCTTGCGACCAACGTGTTGCTTGTTCAGGAATTTCCATAGTGACGCAACTCAATTCTGTCGCAAGGTGAACGTCAACTCTCGCGAACGGGGAGTCGGACGGTCGGTCGTACGTCTCCCGGGACGCCACAATGACCGCTAATCAGGCGGCGCTACGTAGAAAAGATTTGAAAAAAAAAAAAAAGTCGTTAATCAGAAGCTGCGAAACGACTGACCGCTGCCGGAGGTATGCGGTGTCGTCAGGTCACTCACGATCACGACGCGAGGATTTCCTCTTCACACACTGCGTCATGCGTTCCGCGCCCTGAGTCCCATTCATGACCAGCGACCTGGAGCGTAAACGTTTTTTTTTCTTTTTTTTTTTTTTAAATAAAAGTTCCACGAAAACATAACATAACAAAAGGGAGGATTTAGAATATATTAGGTTAAAATTTGTATTTATCCCTTTCCGTTGGCATTAGGAGCCAACGAGCCAAGTAGTCTTTTGAACGAGTTCAGAGGCGAGGTTCTTGCGATACTGGTCATTTAAGAGGGGAGAGGATTGGGGGATTTTCAGTAGTCGGAGTGCAATGGAGAATTGCGGCGTAGCCTCGCTGGAACGTCGCCGACAGGAGACCGATGTCTTTTCTTGGAGACTAGAAAGTATTGCCGGAGTTTAGAGAATAGAATAGATGACAACGAAAAAAACGAAAGTTCGAATTTTTGAGGTGCTCAAAGCTCAGATGATTGCATCAGATGCGAGGAACAACTCCTGAAAATTTCAGTCCGAACCGATAACCCCTTGAGGTCTCCTAAACCCGTTTTTTGATAATTTAATTATCGATTTTAGAACACTAGACGCTTAGGACAAAAAGACGGTTAGGACATGAAAGATCCAAGCGTCTGGACACTTTTTATACTCTATTCCTATGTTTTCGGTGTCGCGGAACACGATGCCGCCATTATTGCAAGCGCAGAAGCTGTATTTCTTTTGATATTCAAGAAATCAGTCCAAATAAGTGATGGAAAAAAGGCATTTTTTGCCGTTTTTACCTAGTTTTGACTGGGAAAAAAATTGTTTGCGGGTCTTTTCTGCTTCGGTCCTTGTTTCCTGGCTTGTTCCGAATGTAACAAGACCAATTTCGTCCTATAATATATTATCCTTCTGAAAATATCTGCTCAAGAGCCGAGTTAGCTTATTTTATAGTAACCGTTCTATACTTACCAGTGGCTAAAAAATTAAAATTTCATGTGGCGGAACCCTTTGTCTTCTATTGTCTCGTGGTTTCGGGATTGCTGATCATATTGCTTCTAATATCCTAGCCGTATAACCCGTATTTGACTTGATATTCCCGCGATGAGTGTCTAAAATCGATAAATACAGTGGATTTTTCTGATTCTTTGCCTGATGTTTCTCGAGAATCACCCACTTAACACTTTTTACGGGGAGTAAAGATGGCGTCAGATTTCTCCAATGTCATTACATACCAAGAAGATCAGTACCAATTTTTGTTAAATGGAGTGAACGTCCATAGGAAGACTTTTCCATCGTTTAATAAGAAGGACACTATAGAAAGCTTGGACAAAACGCAAAATTCTGAGTGAAAGTGTTGCTGTATAATAGTTTTATAATTTGATCTTCTAATCGTTGTCAAATAGACTCAACACTGCATATTATACTTTGTTTCTATTAAATCCACTCTATTCTCCGACTTTTGCCACCAGCTCTTGATTATTAACCAAAATACGTGCCCTACCTCTTCAACTAACTACCACGTAATGTTCAACGAGCCCAAAAACATGAAATAATGGGATAAAAAAGGCTTCAGGGCGTTAAATTTTTATTTCGTAGCTACTGGTAGGTAAGTATAGAGCGGTTACCATTAAAAGAGCTAACTCGGCTCTTGAGCAGATATTAGCCAGGTAACAAGGACCGAAGCAGAAAAGACCCACAAACAATTTTTTTCCCAGTCAAAACTAGGTAAAAACGGCAAAAAATGCCTTTTTTCCATCACTTATTTGGACTGGTTTCTTGAATATCAAAAGAAATACAGCTTCTGCGCTTGCAATAATGGCGGCATCGTGTTCCGCGACACCGAAAACATAGGAATAGAGTATAAAAAGTGTCCAGACGCTTGGATCTTTCATGTCCTAACCGTCTTTTTGTCCTAAGCGTCTAGTGTTCTAAAATCGATAATTAAATTATCAAAAAACGGGTTTAGGAGACCTCAAGGGGTTATCGGTTCGGACTGAAATTTTCAGGAGTTGTTCCTCGCATCTGATGCAATCATCTGAGCTTTGAGCACCTCAAAAATTCGAACTTTCGTTTTTTTCGTTGTCAGTCTAACCTACATAGATGGGCAGTGTTGTGTTCAAAAGCTTCCAATGTAATGAGATGCTGAACCCGCTGGGTCCAAGGCTGATGAACCAACCTATGATAAAAACTCAGGTCAGCTGTGGGCCATCGTGAATTTAGTGGAGCATGGCCATTACACGCATAGAGGTCCTTGTAGTCGACCAAGTACCCAACACGGGGCTCTTGTTCTATAACTAAAGAAGCGGAGAAGACAACTCTGCACACGCTACAGCCTGTGGAGATGTACCTCATAGCGCGAGGACCAAACTACGCTGCGGTATTTCAGAATTGGCAGCACGATAGAACGGTTTAAGGAGCACCAATGCAGAAAGATCGCTGAATTTACGAGAAGCACACCTCAAGAATCCAAGGGCTGTCATTGCTTTGACGCAGACAGCATGGATGTGAGCAGAAAAATCCAAGCCCACATCCAGCAAAACTCCGAGATCATGGATAGCCATGGAGAACCAGTGGGATACTCAATGGCGGTGGGACAGGATGGCATACTCACAGCATAGTGGCTAACGTGAATGGCTGAATAATATCACCTGACATTTGGCTGGGTTGAGAAAAAGTCCATTATCTGAGCACCATAGATGAAGACTGTTCAGGGCAGTCTGCAAACGAACAGAATCCCCCAAGGATAAGACTTGTCCAAAAATTTTACGATCATCCACAAAAACCAAAATCATATAAAGCCTTGGCTACTCCATTGATCATCAATAGGAACAATAGAGGGCCTACCTTAGATCCCTGTGAGACACCAGATGCTGCTTCTACCAGACGGAAAACTGTTCTCGACGAACCCAATGACGGCGACCCCTCAGGTAACTCCCCACCCTTTCAAGAAATGGTCCAAACACCCCCAATGATTCAAGGAGCGTAATAACATGAGTGTGGGAGACCTTATCAAACGCCTAACCATAGTCCACTGAGGTCATGTCAACCTGCACCCCCTGAGCCAGTCCACGATGGATGAAATCCGTGAAACAGAGCAGATTAGTAGTAGTTGATCTCCCACGGATGAACCCATGCTGCTCCTGCAGCAACACACTCAAGAATAGTGATGCGATCATCTCAACAACTAGCTTTTCGAAGAACTTTGGAACCGTTGAAATCGAGCACACACCACGATAGTTGGAAATCTCTGATCGATCAACACACTTGTGAATGGGAGCGAGAAACGACTCCTTTCCCGCCTCCGGAAATACACCCAACCGCAAGGAAGAATTGAACAATGCAGTCAAAGGATCTGCCAACACATCAACACACTCTTTCAGAACAATTGTAGCTCTTCATCTGGACCCATTCCCTTACAAACATTGAGGAATCCAAGCTGAAGTTGAATTTGACTGACCTAGAATGATAATTGGCCGTATCTTTTGAACGTATCTTATTAGTTGTTGCCCAATTCTGTTACCAAAATGTTTTCGCATAATATATGTATTAGAATTGATAGAATTTTGTTCCGTAGACACCAGTTGCAATAAATATATAAATATATAAAGCCTTGGGCTTTACGATGTATGATTTTGCGCCAACCTTTTTATATGTATACCATCAGTAAAGATAGCGTAATGCAGGTATTATTCAAAGTAATAAATTCTCCTTCTTCTCATTCGTCATCCCCAGTTAGATGAACTTAAGTCCTACCGGTTACAAATAAAAACATTGGAAATTGGAAAACAGCCCGTGAATATAGCATGTTCCATGTTTTTGAATTTTGGTAGTGGACTCATGTAGTAAGGGAGGATGGGGGGGGGGGGGTCCAGGGGGCAGTAGGGAGAGCCCCTTGAGAGACCGGAAGGGTTTATTAGTAGGTAAGTTATGCGTATGTTAACCTATTCCATTATACATGCATTACGTGGTTTGAATTCAAATCCGTCAAGAACATGGTAGTTATTCTATGAGGCAACTCTTCCCCATCTTCATCCACACTATTGAAATGCTTATAGAAACCAATCTGATCGCATCGTAAAACATGTGCCGCAGCCCGCGTTCTTACGTATCACAACATCATGGCTATCACCTCGTTTGTTTGTGGTCCCACAGAAAAGTACCCCATCCAAGTTTCCCTGTTATTTGTGACCTCATCTCAATTCATCTTCTGGGGGCGGGTCTTAGGTCAGTTAGTGGGATCAGCGAGAGAGCCGGTCAACGTCGCCTCGGCCCACGCCTCCCCATATCTCCCAGATGTTCCTATAGCTCGGGGTCTCTCTTGAAAAGTGACTGGTTACATCGTGTAGAATGAGGCTCTCAGCGGACCTTTCCCTTCATGAATATCTTCCGGGACTCCGCAATGACCGGGGCCGCATCTAAGTTTCGAGAACTAGTTGTCCGGAACTGATACCGACAGGTACAAAGTCCCTTCAGTCGTGTCCCGCGGATGCTTGATGAGCAACGTGAAGAGAATATCAAACCAATTAGGCAGACGGCTCCCATCACAATCTTCACATGGACAGGTCGTTATTGTGTCTTATGCAGTTATGCTAGAAGCTCAGTTACATCATTCCAGTGATACTTTTGATTTATTTTGGAAATGGCCTCTCGTAGATATTTCGTTTCTGACATGGAATTCCTTTCTCAATTTTTCGAAGAGAACTTGGTCTCTTTTTTTAGCAATAAGTACCGGTAAAAGCGTGTTCCACATTTATCTCAATTAAGTACCAACTCAATTGATGCACAACTTCGGATATTTTAAACCAAGAATTTTTTAAGACCATACCATCGATAATAGTTTCAGTTACTACCTTGGAACGTAGTTTACTTTTTTTATTGCTGAACGTAAGACGTTACGTACAAAGTGTTGATAGCAAGTTGATTTCTTGCGGTTTCAGGTATGTTACTGACCCCAAAAAAGAAAAAAATAATAATAAAACAATGCTTGAACTGGCCTTTCTGCCGTCTCAAGAGTTGAATACAATCGGTTCACAACTTTATGAGTTTTTGAAGCGTACCAAACCAAAACAACATTTTTTACACATAGATTATTAAAAATAGATCTGACGATAACTTTCTAATAATATAGTCATTATGTCATAATAGGTCATTTATGACATATCCACGTTTAATAAAAATTCCAAGCTGCAAAGGCGTTTTTCTCTCCAAAGAAAATAAAACATTTTTTGAAACTTTTTATACCAGTTGCGGTCATTTCCAAGCGATTTATCTCAAAGTATCGACAGTCGGTGACGTAAGGTCACAGAAATCATTCAGAAAGCTCAGAAATGCAAATTGCGAGTCATTGATTTCGGGGGACGGGCATTTGGGGAGCGCCCCTTCTAATCTGCTGTTCTCTCTTGAATTGCCGTCAAATTCCTGTTTCCTAACTTCGGCAACCTTTCCCCTTCATAATCATATCCTGTTTCTCCGAACATCAGACCCAAGTGCTCCCGAATTCTATCGTCATTCCTTTAAACTCCCGTAAATTTAAACTCCTGTTAAACCCGTCCAATTTCCTGACGATGGCGAAGAAAGATATTTCATTCTTGGAAAAGATTTAGAGACAATATGGACAAACAGTCTTCTTGTCCGACTGAACTGATAGAGATCTTCTACTTACTTAAAATGTCTGATTCTTCTTGCTACGACTCTAAGGAAGATATATATTTCATTAAACTCAGGTCACAATCAAAATACAATCATTCAGCTCTACCAGGTTCCCGTATCCCTACGTTAGGTATTGGAGAAAAAATCTCACCTTAATTTGGCGAATAAATACAGTTTTTGCGGCAAAGCTTTCCATGTTATTGAAATTGCAAAAAATCATTACAAATTTTCAAAATCCTACAATTATTGGTTAAATTCCATTCAATTCTAAAAAATGTGTCAGCCATAATTGAGCGGTTACAATTTTTGAGCTCACTCAGTTCTCAAATATCTTATTGAAAAAGTTGCAGTTATACAGCATGATCGTATGAACGAATTCTCGTAAATTGTCATATCAGTATATTATGCTGCATTTTTTGAAAATAAAGGACTGACTGAAAAAAATTGTTAACTACAATTTTTTAATCCATTTAATTTTTAACCCAAGTATCGCTGCTATCCGATGCGATCCACTATATCTAATAGTAAAATTTTCAGTTATACACCATGATTGTATGAACGAATTCTCGTAAATTATCATATTAGTATATTATGTTGCATTTTTTTAAATAAAGGAATGAGTGAAAAAAAATTGTTAACTACCAATTTGATTGCAAAATAACTCGTTCTAAATAACTTTCCA
Source organism: Adelphocoris suturalis (assembly GCA_030762985.1). Classification (NCBI taxonomy): domain Eukaryota; kingdom Metazoa; phylum Arthropoda; class Insecta; order Hemiptera; family Miridae; genus Adelphocoris; species Adelphocoris suturalis. Next base: position 89,356,198 of record CM061044.1, read on the forward strand.
GCATTTGAAAAAGGGTTTTGTATTGTTAGTTTTTTTTTAAATCCATTTTCAACAAATAGTGACGAAGCTCAAACAGATTTTTCAGCATAAATCCGGGCATACAATTTTTAATGTCAAATTTCTGAAAATACTAAAACTTCTAAAATGCTTAACTTCTTTTAACTAAAATTCTGCTGAATGTGTCCCTTTTTTAATTTGACAAATGTAATTTGCTCAAAAAGTGCTGGCCAAAAAACAAATCTTTCCATTTGAGAAGCTTGCTTTTTTGCTCAAAAACGGAATTTTTATCTCAACCCTAAAGAGAGTTGAGTCCGACCCATAGGGGTGTTTTTGGGGGAGGGCGTTTGGAAAGGGGTATCTTTGACACGTATCACTGAACAAACGGCGGATCTGATTGGGCGAATATGTTTAGATTACGTCAACCTCAACGACAGGCTATTAAAATTTTGTCTAGCCTCAACCATAGGGAGGTGTTTGTGGTAAGGAAAAAAAGGGAGGGGGGAAGGGGTGGTTTAATGGAATAATTTGGTCATCATCGAACGAACTAGTGCTCTGATGTTCGGAAGAATGAAAAATTAGTCTGACCGTTCTTTTGGGTTACCTATCAAGAATATTTTTAATCTGAAATATGGGCGTGTTTGTGGAGAGGAAGTGCTGGTTGATCTCAGTAGTTTGGTCCTACTAAGTAATTTATAAGTAAGTACTTTAAGTAACTACTTTTAAGTAAGGACTTTTTTGAATCAGATCCATAGGGGTGTTCCAAAACGTGACGGCTGAGGGGGGGCTTGCGTATATTCAAGTCAACCTGTGCAACGCACGAGTGAACCAGCTATCTTTTATGGAGTTGTTGAAAAGCCTCTCATAGTAATTGCAGCTTTTTTCTCTTCAATTAATACGATATTTCTTTGTTTGTTTTTGTGTTTGTTATTCTTCACCTAATACACTGAAGATTTAAAAAAAAAAAAAAAAAAAAAAAACTTCCACAATCCGGAAAACAACTGGTAATTAAATATTGTTAAGAATAACAAAATTACGTTATTAACCGTTAAAATCAATGGGGATGTAGTTCGAAGCCTCGCACCAAACATCTTATTTAGAAATCATGAGGTTTAGGAAAGGGTTCATTTTCGTGTGAAATGTTCCATTTTTCGACACCTTTTCCCAAACACTAGTCTTACTGGTTGAAAATGATTTAAAACTATTGAAAATCTGGGTTACTCAAAATATCGATATCGGAGGAAAATATCGATATTCCAATATTATTGGATGTCCCATATCGATACTAAAATATCGAATATTGGTAGTAAAATATCGATTTTTGATAATATCGATATTGAAGTTTCATCCCTAGTATATATACCACAGGTGGCTAACTATGAATGATGTAGGTACCCATTTGCGCCACATGTATATTGCTTACTCCAAAAGTTGCTCTACTCCAAAACCTGTATAATGAGTGTCTTTTACCATGATGGGGGCATTTATGTCATTTTACCAATTGATTTACCTTAATTTTTGTGTTTATATCTTTAATATCGACGACAGAAACGATATGTTGTATTGATTATGTTTTTATTGTCCCTGCAGAAGAACCTTATTTTTTCAAAATAGTTAGGTAATTTTTAAAAGAAAAAAAATGTATGATTTTGATGTTCTTAAAGAGTCACTGCCTCTAAAAGCTTTGGAAGTGAACTCAACATACAAGGGATCCGTGCGCGGGCATTCGTTTCGAAGGATTTTCATTGTTTATTTTCTGGTAGTTCTTGGGGCCTCGAGTGTTGAAATTTCGTGCCGAAGAGGCTCATCACGTCCGAGGAGAACTTAGCTGGAGGCTAATAGAAATCATTTGTGAGGCCCGGGAAACCGTGAAAAGGACGGGACGCGACGTACAAGACAATCCAGCCGACACAATGAGTCTCCAGTGTGTCCGAGATTGTGGTGTTTGTATATTTAAACGCGTATATATAGTTATATACACCACCAGATCCCCTCCTTAGGATATACATATACATACGCTGGTAACCTATCCAGAAGTCAGTAATACTCAACGAAGGAACGAGGGTCCTCTTCACAATAATACGGCAATGAGTGAACGGATTTCAGAGGACCGAGCCGTGTTTTAAAAGCAAGGGACGTTTTAGATTAAAAGATATTTCATTTTGAGATTTTCATGTCTTTCCTTCGGCACACAACAACGAAAAGCGTTACTTTTAAGAAGAGTCACTTTTTGTGAGTTTTGTGAGTCGACATTTTCTGATGATTCCCGCTTACAACTTGCGCTTACTTGCGCTCGACTCGAAGATTATATTCTGAATTTAAACGGGGGAGAATGTATCTACTATAACGGAAGTTATTAAGCGTAACATCATGTGGTAGCTGAGAAAGCCGTGAAACCAGACCACCTAATAATCGCATAGTTATTTACTTTTCCAATAGTCAAAGATATCACTTGAGGTTTTGCAAATCAAAGCCTAAGTTTCAAAGGTTTTATTGTTACATCCTGGTTGTTTGTTGTTTGCAATTGTTACTGTATTTGTACCTTGCACTATTCTGCTGAAACATATAAATTAACGATTTAATCACATCGTTTGATATTGCAGCATTTTGTTTTGCTTAGAAAACGCTTTCCAGCGAACTCAACCTTTGCTGGGGGCGCTTGATTTTCGGCAAGAAAACGGATTGATTATCTCAATTCTAAGGCAGTTATCTGTACAGATTGTTTAGTAACGGATTTCCGAATCACGGGAGACTATTTTGGAAAATTTAGTTTTCAAAATGTTTGGAACCAATTCCAAAAAATCATAAAGTCAGCGAATATTGGAAAACGGGCTCCTCTCCTTTCTGTCAAATAGGTAACCAACTTGGTTTTCCTGTATCAGATATCGTTGTGACTAACTAACAAATTGGAGTAGGTATATCGCAAGTTATTTTTATGAAATCCTTCAACAAGACGGTAATTTATCCCTTGTATGAATTTCGAAACTCCCAAGTGAAGTAACGTCATTATAATTTTCCCTTATGAAAACACTGAATGGAAAATGTGTGATGGATTTTCTTCTTTTCATTATTAAAAAGGCGATAGGTAGGGACAAAATGATTGAAGAGAAACATTTTTTTTCTCCCGAACAATAAGGCCGTCGGGTTTTTATTGAATATCCGTAGCCCAACCTTCAGAGAGAGGATGAATGAAAAGTTCGGTCAACCTCGGGGATTCTACGTTAAGGTTCGCGGAGGTCACAAAAGTTTTCGGGAAGGTGAAACTAATCGGAAAGTGGTCGAGTGCAACTGATCATTACCCGGTTCTCTCAACAGGACGGTCGTATAACTTGAATGGCTCAAGTTGTGAGGATACTTTATAGGCTTCGTGCGTATCGATTCTAGCGCTAGCGGTGGTGGCTGGCTGGGTGGTGGACTGAATGCAAGGGTTGCACTGAACCTTACCTACATTCACGATCGAAACGTCTTGGGGAAAATAAATAATTATGGAAAACCCAGCCACAGACATCTTAATCGCAATAACAATCAATTAATCACAACAATCAAGTACACAGCACTGTTTAATCACAAGTTAGTTTAACCTTTTTGTTTTCATCTTTTTCTTTTCCATATTCTTTGGGCCCGAAAAACTGAAAGAAAACTTTCCGCAAAGCGCCGAGGAAGGTGGTTCGTTCACAGTCACCAAGGGAGACTGGACCGGGGGAAAGGTGGTGGTGGATGTGCAGAGAGCTACCGTTACGTCAAGTTTTGCCAATAGAGCGCTCTGTGTTTCGGACTTTTCACGAGGCCTATAGTACCCACTACGAATGGAGTTATTGCTGGCAGTGAAACTATTTGACAGGCGCTGTTCAGGGAAAATTCCATAACAAATTGTATTTAATAATGGTTTTATCAGAATTGAGAAATATACACGAGGTCAGGGACCGAGAATTCCCCAATCAGCAAGGAAAGGGCTGATAGAGCCCTTAATAAACCCAAGCCTAGACGAGCAGAACAGCAGACCTCTCCTACCTGTTGGCTTGTAACTCTCCTTTGAAAAGTCTCGTGTTCCAAAAAAACCAAAAGCTCTAGGTGTGCCTTTTCCGCGCTGCACACATCTTCAAGTGAGTGAGCAGATTTTCATATGGTAAAGTTCGCGCCCCTCACAATACGGCAGTAATGGTGGTTTTTGCTAGTTTTTCCTTCAGGGAATCTCGCTCCCCCTTTGTAGTGAAGCTTGTCCTCAACCCACAGGGTTCTCACCCTTCTACACAATAGAAAATTCCCCTTCATTAAAATCATATCTTTCAAACAGATACCAATATGGTTTTGATGGCTCATCTGGAATGGGTGCTGGAACATACAGGCATTATTGGGATCGAAAAAGCAGATATGTACTCACAAAAAGAGGATTCTAAGTCGTCTGGCTCGTAGAGCCAGGACCAGTAGTTGGTTTACCAAGAACTACTCATAGAATAATCTTGTTTTGGACCAACATTTATTAGCATTTAGGTTTCCAAAAAAAAAAAAAAAAAAAAAAATCGGGTCAGCTCCAAAACAAAAATCTTGAAAATTTAATTTTACGTTTTTTCACTTTTCTATAGAGAAATATTAATTTTTCGGCTTTTGCTATCAGGACCAAAAATGTTGGCCATAAAAGTACCCACAATTTGAAAAAAGGTTTTTGAAATCGAACCAGCCGTTTGCAAGATACGACTAATTACAGAATAGTGGCTGGCGGCCATTTGAATGGCCGCCATTTATGAAAGCTACAGCTCTGAGATGGCCATCATGGTTTTTCATGCTCTATATGGTCACAGGAACATGTGGTATAAGTTTCGCCTGGTACTCGAAATTATACCAAAAAGTCGTCTGGCACATGGGCTCGATGTTGAGATGGCCGTTACAAAATGCGGTCACATGATCCTAGCCTGTCTCACTTCTCCCTCCAGGAGGACAAGCAGCATATAAGTACTCAGCGAGCTGGTCCGACTATCATTTGTATTGGAAATTTCTGCTTTTCATTTCAAAACTGCAAACCTTACCTTCTTTCCCTCCTATCCTCTACGGGGCTTCGTGTTCCGGAAGATATTCACTTATATCTTATTATTATTATTGTTATATACTTCATGGGACCTATCTAGCACTGCGTGGTATATCTTTACTTACACCTCACAAGACCACGCGCTCTGGGGTGTTTCCCTTGTCATTTCACGGGACCTCGGGCTACAGGATGACCTCAACACCTCACTGGACCTAGCACTCCGGGTGTTTCCTCTCTCACTTCAAAGGACTTTGCGTTCTGGGATGAATCTTCCTCCTCTTCCAATCCATTTCCTATTTTGAAGTTAAGGATACATACTAGTCACTGAGTTGAAAAAGCGAACTCGCAACTCAACCAATACTAAACACAACAATCATCAATACGTGGGTCAACCAACAAACCAAGATGGCTCAGAAATGAAGGATATGCCCACTCTACAAATGGTGGTCTGAGAGTAATAGTTGTCCCCAATACGGGCTTGGCTGTACATCGCATTCTTAGGAGTCATATAAAGATGAGGACTAAGTTTGTCAATGCAGACTATGAACAAACAGATGAAACATTATTCCACATAATCTACAAGTGCCCGGCAAATAACCACCACAGATTTGAACTCTTTGGGATACGAACCCCAATGAGATCTATGTAATGTGAATAATTAATCAAACCCCCCCCCCCCCCCCCCCCCCCCTCCATCTCTAGAAGGCTGAGTCGCTCAAATTAAACGCAAAACCCTTAGTAAAGTACAAGCCAACAGGTATATATGAGTTTCAAATTGCAAGCTGAAACACGTTATTCTTGATGAGTTTCTGGTTAAACTATTTTATTGTACAATTGTCATCCCATGAATACCAGGAGAGAATGAAAAGAAATAAAAATATGTGGAAGATCCCGCCACTTTTGGGATCTGGGTACGTGAATAGTTTTGAAACATTGGTAGTTAAGTCAGCACGTCCACTTTTGGTTTATATTTTAAAAAATGAACCTTTGTAGTCGACGAAAAAATCACACATTGCCAAGGATGTGCCTATAATAACAATTTTCTCTTCTCCATTTTCTCCAAGAGTCACTAATTAGAAAAGTAAAAATAAAATTGACTTGGTACATTTACCTGGACTCTTTCAAGTGACATATCATATATTGTGTATATATATACTGGTACTACCTATGTTAACTGCTTGAATGTTTTTGAAATTATTTATGAAGTTCATTATGTGTTTTATTTTTATCGTTGTTTCCAATATTTATAAGGTAAAGATAATAAGCTGAACTAATAATGAATGTTATATTAATTTGTAATTTATAAAATATTTTAAATTTCTACTAACGCTGTAATACTGAATAGAATATCATTAATTGTGAGTAAATTATGCAACTGGACACCACGATCAATTTCTAATTTTGTACTCTTATAGTTGATTCAACTGGGTATTGAAAATACCACGTTAATGATGTTTACATTGCAACTGTTTCAATTATGTATTTTTTGTAAAGCATACTCGAATGTAATGAACAAACATGTTCAAATACATTAAATAAATAGCATATATTGTATCTCAAGTGGAATTTGGAGGAGCCTTAATCTATGTGAAACGTTTCCCTATCTAGAAAACTAACAAACCTTTGTGTAATCATTTTTCGCGTAAACGTAATCATGAATGTATGTAATTTATGTAGAATTTAAGTTTTAATGGAAACCAATTCTGTACAATAGAAATTGGTGGATAATTAAGAGCAAATTAAACGTTGTCCCGAGCTATGCAGTTGTCACGTGACAATTGGAAACCCCCCTCCTCGTAGTCACAGATTCCATCGCAGCTCTTCAGAAAGACCAAATGATTCGACTATCTCATTGTCCCCAGGCGGTGCCTCAACGACAGGTGGCACGTATCTACTTGTCACATTCCCTTTTGCAAGTCGAGTTCCGCTTTCTTGTTTATGCAATCAGGAAGGAAAAAAAAAGGTTCTCGGAGCTCCCCTGGCCGCCATCCAAAACCCCCACTTCTGTCATTCATATCATTGGAGTTCTTGACCAAGGCGGTCTCATTGGACTGGGCGCGGCTCTCATGATTTATCGGCCTAACGCCTCGCCTAGACCGTTCCTCGTTATCGTGACGACTCCCATCTGCATATTCTCACACGAGAAAATGCAGCAAAGCTAAAAATACCAGTTAAAAACACAACTTAAGTTTATTAGATCAGTAATTAGATACCTCTCCCGGACTCAACTCTGATCAACTGGCACACAACGTTCCACAAACAAACTGAATTAATTAATTATTTGCTACATAGGGTACCCAACACTCTACTTGTCAGTATGTAGCTGCATATGCTAAGTAGATCATCGGTCGGTGGCTTTAAAGTTAATTTCAGAAGCAGTTTAATCTGTTTTCTAAGTAACTTTTAAATGTCGCGGTCTCAAGCTGATTGAAACCTCTTAGGATGCCGACTTACGAATTGCTGTAGAATTTCGTGTACCAATTGGATATTTTTCATCTTTTTCAAAACCCAACAGACTCGAGATCTTCCCGAACAACCCCAAACACTGAAACGGTATCCGGGAGCAAGTGTATGTACAATAAGCGTTATTACCCCAAACTAATTGAATTCTTTTTTTCATCATATAGTTGAATACCCAAAATAAGAGTAGGTACTGATTCTAAAGTTTATATATATATTAATTGCTATGCAACAGATTAGCTTCTTCAACACGTCCCCTTAATCCTGGATTTTCAGCGTTTTGGATTTCTCAGCCCCAATCCTTCAACACAAAGATTGTGCTTCTTGATTCCCAAAGCCTTCGTCATCACGTCCGCAACCATTTCTTGTGTAGAAAGGTATTCCAGCTTTATGCAGTTTTCTTCGAATTCATTTCGCACAAAATGATAGCGGATATCGATATGTTTAGTGCGACGATGGTACACAGGATTTACAACTAGCTTCTGAGCTCCTTGGTTGTCGTTTAGTAGAAGCACGGGTCCATTTTGAGGCACAAACTCCATCAGAAGTCTTCTCAGATGTTTGGCTTCTTTAGCTGCTTCACTGAGTGCAATATACTCAGCTTCAGTGCTTGACAAAGCGACACATCTTTGCTTCCTGGCTTCCCACGAAACAACCGAATCACCAATCGTGAAAACATATCCAGTATAAGATTTTCTGTCTTTGATGTCTCCACCCCAGTCGGCATCAACATATCCTTTGAGAGTGACATCTGTATCTCTATTGAAGGAAAGACAGAAACCTTTAGTTGTCTTCAAGTATCTCAATACTCTTTTCGCTGCATTCCAATGAGCTATACCATACTTTGTATTAAATTGGCTCAAATAGCTCACTGCATAGCCAATATCAGGCCGCGTTCCAACAGCTAAATACATCAAACAACCAATAAGCTTTTGGTAAGGTTTGTCTTGAGCTTCTTTCATCTCCTCTTCTGAAGGCATGTAGAACTTGTGGTTGGGCTCCAAGGGTGTTGAAATTGATCGACAGTCTTTCATATTAAATGTATTGATAAGTTTGTCAATGTATTCTTCTTGATCAATTGTTATATTATTATTATTTTGGAAAATTCTCATTCCCAAACACTTTTTTACTGATTTCAAGTCTTTCATTTCAAAATGTTTCATTAGGTTTGTTTTAAGTAGTTTTGCATCACTGTCATTGTTGTAGAAAATCAAAAAATCATCAACGTATAGACCTGCGATTACAAAAGAATCAGGAGAAATTTTATAGTAAACACAACAGTCATTTTTGGATTGAGTGAAACCATTTTTTGCTAAAACTTTGTTTACTTCTTTGTTCCATGCTCTAGACGCTTGTTTTAGTCCATAAATAGCTTTGTTTAGCTTGCACACCATATTTTCTCTCCCTTTTACTACAAAATTCTCAGGTTGTTGCATGTATACTTCCTCATCCAATATTCCATTTAGGAATGCAGTTGTAACATCCATGTGATCGATTTTCATATTCAATTTAGCAGCCAAAGCAAATAATACTCTTAATGTTGAATAACGGATCACTGGTGAAAAAGTTTCAAAGTAATCTACACCATATTCTTGAGTGTAACCTTTTGCCACCAAACGTGCTTTATACCGACTTGATCCATCAGTATTTTGCTTGATTGTCAAAACCCATCTGTTTTCAACAATTTTCATATCTGATGACGCTTCGACAAGTTTCCACGTTCCGTTTTTCATAAGAGAATCATACTCGCTTTTCATAGCTTCCGCCCATCTATCTTTTTCGTGTCCTGAAAGGGCTTCCTTCACCGACTTAGGTGTATTCCCAGTTTCCATGGGTGAATGAAAAACTAGATCACCAAAGCGTTCAGGAGGTCTTCTCTCACGCTGAGGATATCTTCGTTCTTGTAGAGTTATATTTATTCCATGTGGTTCATCGTTTGAACTGGAAAACTCTCCCTCGTTAGAATTCCCAATCAGTTCTGATGGTTTCATAATGTTTTCATCTGGATGTACTGAAACATTTCGATTCTTATCTTGCACTACATTCATTTGGGTAGCATTATCACAATATGGATAATAATCACTTTCAATCGTTGAGCTCTGATATTGAATCACTTCACTATTTATATCATCAGGAACTAGTCGATCACATTCGTTTTCAATAAAAGTTACATCTCTTCCTTTAATAACTTTTCCAGGGTTATCATTATCGAATAAACGATATCCTTTCGTATTTTCACAATATCCAATTAAAATCAATTCTTTGGATTTTGCATCCCATTTTGTTCGCTTTTGATCTGGAACATGTAAGAATGCTCTGCTTCCAAATACTCTCAAATTGCTAATATCTTGCTTTTGTCCCGTCCAAGCTTCCTCAGGTACCATTCCAATGACAGCAGATGTGGGGGACCGATTTTTCAGGTATATTGCTGTATTAACAGCTTCACCCCAAAATTTTCGAGAAAGTCCTGAATCAAACAGCATGCTTCTCGCCTTTTCAGTTACTGTCCTAATTGTCCTCTCAGCTACTCCATTTTGTTCGGGAGTATACGGAACTGTTGTCTGATGTTTAATTCCTTCCGATTTCAGGTACTCTTCAAATGCTTTGCTGGTATATTCTTTACCATTGTCGGTTCTTAATTTCTTGATAACTTTCCCAGTCTCTTTTTCAACCATTGCTTTAAAAGTTATGAATTCTTTTAATGCTCCATCCTTGGATTTCAATAAAATTCCAAACGTTTTTCTAGTAAAATCGTCAACCAAAATCATTAGGTATCTAGCACCACCCCAAGTTGTCTCACTCATCGGACCTGCAATATCCGAATGAATAAGCTCCAATTTTTCTGTGGCTCTAGTCCCTTTGACGTTCTTTTTGAAAGGCATTTTTGTTTGCTTACCTTCCAAACATCTGATACAAGGAGACTTCTCACTGGGTATATTAAATTTCATTCCAATAACGAGATTTCGTAATGTATTCATACCCTTACGATTAAGGTGACCTAATCGTCGATGCCATAACTCGTGCGACGCGATCAAAGCTGTAAATGGTTGTTTCGTTTCCAAATTTAATCTGTACACACCACCAATGTTCGTTGCAGTAACATCAGTTACTCCTTGGATACGACAATCTCTTTACATTTTACAACCATTTGCATCAAAAACAACTGTCAAACCCTTATCTACAAGTTTGCTGACCGATATTAGATTTGCAGCTAGATTAGGAACGTGCATAACATCAGTGATTGTTTTGCCTAAACCACCTTCGACTAAGATATCTACATTCCCAATACCATCGGAACTCAATTTTTCATTGTTTGCTACAGTTACTCGTACTTCTTTCCTATCACAACTCTTCAATGAATTTAGCCAATCCTTTCTCATCGTCATATGAGAGGTCGCTCCCGAATCTATATACCAATCCGAGTCATTGAAGTTCGAGGAAATGCCCAAAGCAGCTGCAAATAACAAAGTATTGGCCTGATGGTTTTCTGACTTTTTCTTCAATTCTGGACATTTAGGTTTAATATGACCTTCTTTATTACAATTATGACATTTTATATTCTTCTTATTTTTAAATTTGAATGGCTTTTTGGCATCTTTACTTGCCAATGCATTGTCAACTGAATTTGATGATTCATGTCTTTTTAAATCTTCTTGGAGCAGTTTTGACTTCATCAGCTCCGAATTAATTTGAAGATTTGAATTTTCAATAGCCATGATCATTGGGTCATAGTGAGAAGGTAAACCACTAAGCATGATAACGCCAACAAATTCATCGTCAATTGGCGAATTAATGTCAGCCAATTTTTGAGCCACCGAAATTATTTCTGTCACATAGTTTTCCATTGATTTGAAATGCTCCAATTTCATGTTGAACAAAGCACGTAATAAACCAAGTCTTCTACATAAACCTTTATCTTCATAGGCTTTCGCTAAGTTTTGCCAAGCTTCTTTAGCCGATTTTGCATTTCTGAGATGCGCAAAAGTACAAGGTAGAACGCTCAAACAAATTTTCGACAAGGCGATCTGATCTCGAACTTCATCTACTTCAAAGCCTTCAACGCAGTTCCATAATTGATCGTGAATCAAACACATTTTCATCGAGAACTTCCAGTCGTTGTAATTGTCCATACCACGAAGTCTATCTACAGCTGGTAGACCACCACTACTTGATCTTGTAGCCGGAACTAATAACTGAACTGGCACTTGTTGTCCACTAACTCCCGGAACACCATCACCAACTGCATCACCATCAGCCATCTAACAAATTTTGAAAAAAAATTCGTACCTAGGTAAATTTTGTACCCACGACTCTCAATTCACTCCTACTCACATCTTCCACACAGCGTACATAACCATAACCTATTAATTATATTGGATAAAAGCAGTGAACAGTGGTTAGTAGAACGATTAGAATAGAGCAAATAAATTGTGAACACAAGTTTGAGATTTTTACGAACGACTAAATTATATTTCGAGAACACATGATAGACAAGTTTTTGGTCTCCAAACAACAGGTGAAAATCATAACGGATTAGCTTCTTCAACATTTTTAAATGTCCACTTTTTGTGTAACGTTTTTTTTCCCGAGATGGGAAGCGAGAGGTCGTGGGTTCGAATCCCGGCCAGGCCTGAACATTTTTTTTTTCTCGTGAGACGAATGTGGGTTCGAATCCCGGCCAGGCCTGAGAAATTTTTTTTTTTTTTTTTCTCGTGAGACGAATTGCATAGCAAATTATCCTCGTTTTCTACACAGTAGAAAAGAGAAAAGATCCGGCGAGGCGCGAAGCGCCGAGTATAGATTAGGGGGGTCCAGGGGGGCGAAGCCCCCCTGGCGGGGTCAAGGGGCGGAGCCCCTTGCGAGGCCCGAAGGGCCGAGTATATATATATATATATATATATATATATATATATATATATATATATATATATATATATATATATATATATATATATATAAAACGCGAGTTTCTTGATTAAGCTGGCTTTGGATGGTTCTTTGTAACCTTAAAACTAAATGAGCTACGAGGACTCTCCTGAAAATGTAGCGTATATCGCAACTTAACCTACTTATATGAATGTCTATGTGTCCTTTTTGGACGATAAAAATTGTCGACTGTTTTCAATGCGGTTTTTTCTCCAAAATGTAATCCGACAAGATTTTGGTTACAATCCAAATCTTCTATGCTTCCCCCAACATCCTAAATCCGCAAAAGCCTAACACATCAGACAGGTAAATAACTCCGAACAACTCGGTGGAAGGTAGATGTTACCTCATCGAATGAATGCAAAGTAACGTATACTGAAAAGAAGTTTACATACACCACGAATCAAAGAAAACCAAAACGATCCCAGTCATTAGTGCGAGACAGATTTTATTCAGGTAAGACATGGTTTTTTTTTTTTTTTTTTTTTTCGTAGTAACACGAACTCAAAGACAAAATATTTGCAAGCTAAAATGAATTTACAAAAACTATACGACCAATCTGTCGGTATTATTTTCCTGGCAATAATATTTAGGACGACGAGAGAGCGAAGGGAGCAGGCCCAACTGATATTTAACCCTCCTAATACCAAGTGGGGTCCCTATCGACCCCAGACGTAGGAAACATTTGTCGTTGAAATGGATACGTTCACCAGTTTTCATGAAGTTTTGAGACATTTATCCTCAAACTAACCAGGAAATATTTGACTCTGTTTTTAACGTTGTTTATTACATGATCAATATCATGATGCGTATTTTGGATGAAGCTGCATGAGTCTAGCTCAGTGAATAAAGAACTTTGATTTGGGGTTCGTGTTGATCCTTGCCTGATGAAAACCTAATTTTTACTTTAGATATATGGAAGGAAATAGTGCTGAGACTTACACCGACGTGCGAAACCTCGTGGAGCGAGTATCAGAAATAAGAAGGAGCCTGTAAAGCCACACAGCCGCCTGTAAAGGTAGGGGAACTATTCCGCATCAGATGTACAGCGTGCATCGGATGAATCGGATGTTTTCCTACTTTTGCGTGCACTGGTGCAGATTTCTGAATGGTAGATTGAGCATTCCCTAGCAATTTCAACATAATCCTATCATTTGTAGCTACTACTCATGCGCGAATGATTATTCCTCTTTAAACGAGCCTAAGTTCAATAGTTTTCATCCGATTTTAATGAAATTTTCAGGGGATGTGCAGATTAGCATGCTAATGGTCCACTCAAATCATTAATTCACTCTGCGCATGCGCCAACGTAAACTTTTAACATATTTTTTCACTCTCTAGTCGTCTAATTCCGCTAAAATTTGGTGCATATTTGGGGGACGATGGTTTAATTATTCCATGTTAATTTCAACATGATTGAATCATTATTAGCTCCTGAACATGCTCGAAAGTAGACTCCCAGGAACAAGGCCTAGTTTTCAGCAGATTTCGATTACTTTTTCTGGGAATTCGTGGGTTAGGCTGTTGATTGGTCCTTACCAATTTCATTTTTCTCAAATCATTACTCCATTCTGCGCATACGCTAACGAAAATTACTTCATGCATAATTTTCCCGTTTTTTTAAACATCTTTACTGTGGAGCGTAAAATTGCGGAGGAACTGAAAAAGTGTGAACCCTTGTCAGAGGCACGATGTGCCATGTTCTGATCATATATTACATATGAGGTTTGATAATTATAGGCCAATGATCTGCGTAGAAGGGCTATCTAACCCAGAAATAATAAACCATTGTGTAATAATTTGCAGCGCTTTAGTGACGTTTTAAGGCAAGGCGGAAGAACGGATTTTATCTCAGTCCCAAGGAAAGTTATCGTCTGGTGTGACACACTCAAATACATAATATATTTACATCATATATTTACATTTACGGTTCCAAAGGTGTATGGAAAAACCAATCACTAGATGTTCGGCCAACCAGCCAATTTAAATAGGTAACACTAATCACTACAACCAGGCATTTCATTATCTTCTGTGTATACTATTAGTTAATAATACATATCTACATTTTACAGGTAAGTGGCTAACTGACCCAGCATCAATTGATAGGTTTAGGTGAGAGGAATCTGGCTGTTGAGATGCACAGAGACCCGCCAAGAACCAAAGTGAGCCTGTGTGCGAAATTCCTGATTATTTTGATTGAGTTTAGGGCACAAAAAGTTATTTTTCCACTTAGAATTACAATTTTCTCTGCCGAACGTACTTGGACCGGTTCTGGACTAATTCAACATAAATTATCCCGGAAGTTTAGTGGTTTATTTTCTTCAAAAATGCAGGTACCCCAAAAATTAGACAAATTAGACGTTTAATAAAAAACAGGCTTCGGATTCGGATTTAACATAATCGAAAACCCCTAGGACCAGTACCAGATAAGGTGGGACTTTTTTCTGTATTGTATTTTGCGATTTACAAAGATTGTGAATTTCTAGCTTTTTTGGCAGTTTTTAGCAAATATTAATGAAATTTAAGTACAGTGGAACCTGGATAATTCGAACTTCTTTAATTCAAAATCTTCTTTAATTCGAATATTTTCTTGGTCACTAGCATTTTATTTTGAATAATTCGAATTTTCGGCGTGCTAATTAAGGTAAAATTTTAAGCTGCGACTCAAAATAATTGTCAATTTATTGGGAAATTCATTTTGTAACGACCAAATGCATGCAAGTCAGTGCCGTCGTACAGTCTGATAACTGAGACAGTTCGGGAGACGAGATCGCTGGATCATCAGCAGAAGAGGTACCGGTGCCGAGTGCAGCTGACGCCATGAATCACGTACAAGAACTTAGACGTTTTTTTGAAAACCGAATTAATGTAAGTGATTATTACTTCAACTCTTCCAATGCGTTGGAATCTTTTATAATGGCCGAGAGAATTCAAGGAAACAGGCCAAAATATCATCCTTTTTTGAAAAACAATAGATTGTTTTTTATGGTTGCAGTTAAATACAATACCATTCCAGGTGTCTTTATATTTATTGTTCAATATTCTGTTGGTCAATACAGTATTCAATCTTACTGTATGTATTTTACTTCGTACTGTAGTTTGTTAAAATATAATTTATTAAAAACTTCTTTAATTCGAATTTTTGGTTAATTCGAAGTTTTTGACTGGTCCCTTGAGGTTCGAATTATCCAAGTTTCACTGTACACATTTTTTCTTGGTCGATTACAAAGGTTCATTACTGAAAATAATAAAACAATATTCCAAATACGAGTATATGGCATTCCCAAATTGGAATTGACATTGCCAAATAGGAAAGGAACATTCTGCCTTAATCCATTGATTGAACGAAATCCAATGTGTTTTTGTACAACATACAGGAATATTAATTGGCAGTATCCATTGGAAGGAAACAAGTAGGCTATTTATAAACTCGCCTCCATAATTCCAAGGGTTCTGACACTTCTACTCAACTTCTTCAAGACCAAAGCGGTGAGAGCAATTTTCTCGTCTAGGGGAAAGGACATGCAACTTTTCCCGTCTGGCGATTCAGAGTCAAGGTGAGTCAGTTTCATAATTGCAGCTGAAGGGAAAATCACAACAAAATTAGCCAAGTCAGTGTGTCAGTAAGGAATATTTTCTTTTTATATCCAAACGAATGTTGTGTCAAATTATTATCCCTAATAATGGTTGGGGAAACCACTGAGACAATTTACTTCAATAAACTGAAGCTTACTTACATTTTTTAGTCCGATCTGAGCTCCAATTCGGTTGTCCAGTGTGTGTTAGGGGTTAGTTGTTAGGGGCTCTTGTGTCTTACCCTGTCCATTTAGAAACGCTGAACATAATATAGATATCGTTATTTAAATAAATTTTAAAGAAACTTCGACGTTATCCAAGCTCTCAGTTGAATCATCAAATTAAAGTTCGTACTCTTCATCAACATCTGTCGAACAATAAACCCTATAGGGTGAGGGAACGGGCCACTAACGATAATCACCAAGTTATATGCACAAATGAACCACATCTAACACCGACCCCTTCCATAGCTACGCCACTGTTCAGAAACGAAGAACATACTTCCCCGATTCTTACAAGAGCAAGCACTCCTTCAGGGGCCTATTTCATAAAACAAAAAGTTACAAGTGTGCAACTTAACAGGTATGTACAGGTACTTGTAATGCACAGTAAACTAGAACAAGTGTTTCACCAAAACAAAGAGTACAAGTGTAGAAAAGTTACACTTGTAGAAGCTAAGTTTACAAGTGTAGCAGAAAATAAAAATGGCGTGTGGGGACAAACGAAATGAACAATGTCAAGCAGGATGCCGAAATTGAAGTTTTGTCAGCGAATCATAATATAAAAACGGTGTTAAGTACACGATAGGATGTTTATCGTACATGACAAGTTGTAATGATTGGAAGACAGACAAATTATAAACTGAAAAGTGGAGAGAGTGTGTACTTACTTGATTTCAACTTACTCTGATGGCTGGCATAATCGGATTTCTCTCCTTCATTCAGCTAAAATGATCAATCAGTTCATCAAGTCTTAATACTGCTGGGTTAGGAATAATAACTGTAACTTTGAGATGATCTTCACACTTCACTTTGTTCTTCAATGATGGGGAGATCTTCAATACCCGATCAGGAGAAATGGCACAGGGTCACGCACCATTTGAACCTTTCAAGGGTCTCGGAAGACATCCTAAATCTATCGTTAAACTCAAAAATACTCACGAAATGAGCGTTTATTTAGCCGAAAAAATCTTTGGCGTCTTCTACGCTGAACGCTTCTTTCTTCTCTGTATTCTTCAGCAGATGATTCCCACATATTAAACACCGAAAAATTGTCAACTCATAATGCTGGAAATTAACAAGATTACAGGTGAACGGACGTAGGTTAAAAATCGGCCATTTTTTACAACTGTAAAACAGTGACTCGTTCAAAATGTTGGGGAAACACTTGTAACTTGTCTAAATTCGCCTGTACACTTTTTAATTTTCGCAGTGCATTACAAGTCTACACTTGTACCTTTACGAAACGCTTGCACACTCATTCTTTACAACTTGTATATAAAATCGGCTTGTAACTTGTCACTTGTTGCTTTATGAAATAGGCCCAGGAGACGGGAATAGTACGCTTTACATTGGAATGAGCAAAGTACTCTCCAGAAGGAAAAATAGCTACGGTTCAATTTAGTACGTTATACGCGGCAGAGCCTGCTAACCACCTAGAATTTTAAATTTGAACAAAAACATAAGGTTAGAGGAGAAGTTTGGACAAGGCAAGTCAGGTCTGGTCGGTATGATAGGCTTTTCAAGTGCCTGGCTTTTATAGAGTTTTTCGGGGCCCTTCTCTAGCTCAAAGGGAATCCCGAGACTGTGACCTGATGTCGAGTCCATTTTATTTGAGTACTTTCCAGATTAACACATCTACAGATTCATTGGTGAATTATATATAACTAGAGGCCTGCTAGGGCTTGGAAAGCCCTAATCTAGTACCTAACAGGAACTCAGCACATTATAGTAACGATATAAGTCCTACCTATTTGCGGCGTTATGTGACCTGGTGCAAAGCTAAGGCGATGTTATTAAATGATTAAAAAGAGGGCATAGATACCGATCAAAATGTAAGTAATGTAATAAAATAAATATCACCAGTTGAGGTGGTCCTCGACACTATGAGACTAAACAAAAAGTTGAATCGGGGAATATATTATAAAGTCCGCTAAGATCTTCAGTTTCAATTTCTAGGTTCAGAAATAACTCTCCTAGATGTTAGTAACCACACTACGTTTCTTACCTACCGTGAATTGATGGCAACTGTTGTTACCGCCACAGCCTGATCAACAACTCTCGTTGATAAGGACCGCCTAGAACACGATCAAGGCGGGTATAGAGACGAACGGCGACACTTTTGCAACAAACTTGGGACCGTGCTGATTCGAATGAGCAGTCTAACACTAAAATCGGACCGCGAAGTTCTTCACAATTTCAAAGACCGTTCGGAATTATATATAAAGAAGAAGATATTCATCTAAGGGCATGAGAATTTATACAATACTTAAATTTGATTATTTAGTGCATTAGTGTATATAATATAATAATTCACAAACAGTTCACAAATTATTCACAACAGATGTAATCAATCGGTTTCAATAATCTAGTGTTGCGCACAAATCCAAAAGGATTCCACCCGCGTAGCACTGGGAGCGATGGATCCACGTAACGATTTCGTTCCACTTCATTCTAGACGATCGATCAGATAAATGACTTGATTATAAGAATCGACTACGGCAACTCATTGACAATTGGCGAACCGTTTTGTAAGGCCCAGTGACCCAGTTCCGTGCTCGTTTATTTCCATCCACGACGCTTGGGCTCATTTGAATAATTGAGATGAGTATCATTGTCGTTATCTCAAATCAATTAAGCAAGAGAGGATGTTACAGGTGGCTTGTTGTATCATCTATCCAGTCTACAGCTGGAGCCTATCGTAAGTGCGTGGAAAACCCAGAAAGCACAACGATTAACCCAACAGGTGACGCAGGAAGTCATGGAATCGTTAACAGATCGTTTTAATCGTTTACAGATATGATTAGTTTATGCTTTAATATTTTTCATCCACTTCATTTCATTACATTCTCATACCCTGTTATCGCACACTTGCAGACAATCATATACTGCAGCAAAGTGCGGCATTATTTAAACAATTTTTTAGTTCAACTGACGCTGTAGCTAATAACGATTAGTTATTAGTTGCCATCCGCATGAATAAATTTGATAACCTAATTTTTGGGTGAAACTAGCGTTGTAATTGATAACTACTTTGACTTCAATATGTAGTTATGGCTAAAGTCACCTGAATTAATTTATAGTTACATTCCTTCAGCTAATTGCATTCCTACCTAATTTTGGAGAAAATAGTTGAACTAATAACTAATATATAATTGTTGTTTAGTTATTAGTTACATGCAGGTGAAACTAATACATAACAAATAAACGTATTAGTACACTCTATGAAAATACTAACTAATTTAGTTTAATAAAATTTATTAGTAAACCAGTTAAAATGTAGCGGGGAATTTTCTTTGCGCAACGCGACTTAATGTGCTAGTTTTTATGTAAAACGACAATAATAATTTGGGTGAGGCATAGTGGACTCCCCTGTTTCACAAATTCACTGAAGGGCTCCCAGACCAGGTAGAGAGGTAGAGGTACGTTTGATGAGGGATCCAAGCCATTTTCACTAGTTAAGGGGTGCCGGATGGTATATATGCGGTTTTTTAAACTTTTCTCGGTCAATATTGGACCGATTTTGAAGATTGATACGGCAATCTACTGGTTTGGAAATTCCCCATAGGATCGTTCCTCTGAAATTTTCAATTTTGGGTACCATTTAACAATTTTACTTTCAAATTTTGAGGTTTATGGGACTTTCGAAATTAGAACGAACGCTGCAACAATAATTTAAATCGGTCAATTATTGGCTGAGAAAAGTTGTAAAAAATGGTTGTATTTTGAACTTGCAGGGAGCTTTGAGCCGTTTTCTGGATCGGACAGAGTCCGCGCGTCTATCGCTAGGTATCACTACATTCGAGTCACTCACCATTCTTGCTCTTTTGGTAGGAAAGGCGCCAGTCGTTCTGCTTTCAGAGACCTTACGGTGCCCCCTTAATACGCATTGGTCACATCGAGGGTTCGTTATTGAGCATTTTTTCAAAACAGTGAAACTATGGTGAACACGCAAAGGGCGTTTCGTAGGCAGTTGCTGTAACTCGTCAGGAAAACGTTCCGGGTTCGGAAACTATTTACAAACCGATTAGTAGTATATGGGCTAAGGATCTCCCATTCTTCAAAGACCAGCAATGTCCTCAATTGGCATTATCGGGCCTTATTTTTTGATTCCAAAGGCTCAGCTGTTACCGTCACTTCAGCACGCTACTGTGAGATGCTGGAAGATTTTTCATGCTCCAGAATAGAGGAGTTTGACAATGAAAGATTTTGGTTTCAACAGGATGGAGCGACAGCCCTTACTGCTCGCCGTTCACGAGGAATTTTGCAAGAATTGTTTCCGGGCCGCCTGATCTCCTTACGAGGGGACGTTCCATGGCCCCCTCGCTCACCGGATTTAACCCCATACGACTTTTTCCTGTGGGGATATGTTAAAGCTGAGGTCTTCAAAAGTCGACCTCAAACCCTAGAACACCTAAAGGAGGTAATAGAAGACGTGATAAGAGCGTACGAAAACTTTTGAACGCCCAAGCATGTGCATTGCTCACCAAGGCCTTTTTGCCCTGTTTTTGAGGTGTCCCGAACGAGCTCCATTAAATTTCAGCAACGTGAGTCGAGTGGAAGAAGACTCGCGGGGGTGGGTTACTTTCCATGGGTCTCGGCATTTAGAGTGTTTTGGATATCAAAAACTCGGGTACGGAGGAGATGTTGTATTGGATTCTTCTGTGTGCTGCGACCAGAACAACGTACCTACTATATATTTTATTTAACGATGTGTATTTTGACAATTTTTTATTTACAAGCAAAACCTACAGGAAAACCAATATCTTATTGTTGGCACTTAGCGAAAGTTTTAACACAGAATGTGTTTTAGCCATGGACTAACTAGCCGAAAATGGAACGCGGGATGGTAACGAAATGTGTGACGGATGATTTTCACGTACAACCGAGTCGTTGCTAGGGATATGGTACTTCGTCGTTTTTCATCCCACAAAATTCGTTGACCATTCGTTCGAAAGCTCTCGATTTATCCAACTTAATTATGTTAACTACTGCGAAGTGCGTGTCCAACAAACTGAGTTATGAGCATGGTTATATAAATAATTGTTTACACACAGGTGATCATTCTCAATAATTGATATTGTGAACATGATTGCAACCGCTTGTTAATTTCTGATGATTTCATTGAGCTTGTGTTTCGATGATTTGATTCATAGCAGGTGATCTGAGTATTACGAAAACGGTTTGATTTGTGAAGCGGAGGTTAAATAATTTGAATAGGTAATTTCTATACTTTACACTCTAGGAAGCTGTAATTTCGTTTGTAGCCTCTTTAGGACATTTACTTGACGATGCTCAGGGTCCGGATCAGATGTGTGGCTCTTAAAGCTAATTTCTATGCTTTACACTCTAGGAAGCTGTAATTTCGTATGTAGCCTCTTTAGGACATTTACTTGACGATGCTCAGGGTCCGGATCAGATGTGTGGCTCTTAAAGCTAATTTCTATGCTTTACACTCTAGGAAGCTGTAATTTCGTATGTAGCCTCTTTAGGAGATTTACTTGACGATGTCCAGGGTCCGGATCAGATGAGTGGCTTTTAAAGCTAATTTCTATACTTTACACTCTAGGAAGCTGTAATTTCGTATGTAGCCTCTTTAGGACATTTACTTGATAAATCGCTCTTGATTTTTCACGAATTTATTTCGTTTTTTTTTTTTTTTTTTTTTTTTTTTTTTTTTTTTTTTTTTTTTTTTTTTTGTAGTTTCATACTACAACTATATAAATTGATGTTATAAATGAATAGTAAACAATGACGCTTGTTTGGTTGTCACTTGGTTGCGCGACAACGCAAACACATTCTGTGTTTCAATAATTTCGTCCGAAGTATGTAAATAGAGGTAACCGGGGGTCCAGGGGGCTTGCCCCCTGGCGAGGCGCGGAGCGCCGAGTTTTGTAGCCATCCGAACCCTCAGCAGATGGTCTCATTATAGTGTAGGAACTATTTATTGGACACACGAGTTATTTGTATAAACCAAGAACTTTTGCAAATAAACTATTTCTATTATGTTATATCCTAGTCATCTGGGCTTTGGCTGTTTAAATTATTGTTATTAGGCTATTTAAATGGTTTTTATTAGATTGTCTTCAAACGCTTCAATATACATCTGATCCTTATCCGATTCCTTGCACTGCAAACCCCACAATCCTTCATTCACCCTCCTGAAAGCGGCTCAGTGATTCTCATTAGTCCCGCGCATACTCTGAAGAAGGAAATGAAAGTAGGAAATCCTAAAGCCTCAATGAAATGGCATTTCCACCGCCGGCCATCTCGAAATATGGCATAAGGTCAACTGGACATTGGACAATGCCTCAAGGGGAAAGATGGGCTCGTTGAAGAGGAGCGTTGTGCAATGCAACTTTCCCCTTCGGTCTTCGATATCATCTGATCGTGAGCGGTGTTCACAATACGATCATATTACATACGGAATAAAAAGGCGATTTCGACTGGCGACCACCCCCTTGGACCCCCGCCGCCTTCACCCTGAATATCAATTAGCCCGGAAACTATTTTATTCGACACTTCCTTTCGATGACATCATTTTCATTGGCCTAGTATTTACTTTCAGAGGGGTCTATAGCGTTTTTATAAGCAAGTGATTGAAATCGTGACTTGAACCGGGCAACATTTTAATCCAATTAATAAATATTTACCTCTTTCAATTTCTTCATAACTGTGAATACTCACAAAATATACCATACGTAATACTTTATAAACTTTTCAATTAACACGTAAAGCCAGGTATTTGTAGGTACGAAACTCGGCTATAATGGGGTCGGAGAGATTTGAGAGCAGTTCCCATTTGATTAAGAGGAAAATTAAGGCACAAGGAAAACGATCCCAAACCCATCAGTTCATAGAGGTTCATTTTTCATGAAAACCTTAGATATCCTTGAAAAGCAATTTAAGGAGTCAAAACCGTAAGAGTAAAAATTACTTTGATGATACTGTTAGAATTCTGAAATTGTGAGGAAGTTTCCCCATAACACGTGAGGTGCATCTTTTTTTCGTTCACTTAATGAAAAAAAGGTAGGCACATGGGAAAGTGCAATTGCAACGACTCTAGAATTTTTAAAATTAAAATTATTTAAATTAAAAACCGTTTTGGAGCATTCGATACGATACCTAGAGTTTACCGCTATACATACTATATACCTATGTCATTCTAGACGACAACTCTCCTTAGGATTGAGATAAAAATCCGGTTCTGTAAACAAACAAGCTTTCCAAAGGAAACGATGAGTTCGTTGGCCAGCATTTTTAAGCAGATTAAATTGCTCAAATTTCCACAGATGTATAAAAAAATCACTGAAAATGGCTAAAATGGTTTTATTTATATTATTAGCTACATTTTAATAAAACAATGTTTATCAACAATGAACTAGACCTTCGAAAAATTTACTTAAAATTCATTAATTCTATTTGAAAATTGATAAAAACTGCAAACGGCGGAAGGAAGAATTTATTTCATTCGATTTTCGGAACCTACGTACGAGTAGCTTGGAACGTAAACTAACAATATTATCATGTGAGTACATACCTTTCGGAGGAGTCCATCTCTAGCAAGTCGAGTACAGGGGGATAGCGCTTTCAATGTAGGGACATTATCATCAGACCGTCGAAACAGTAGTGTAACTATGGCTGTATCAAGTGTCCATTGATCACATCATCTTCTAAGACGGTTTAGAGAATAATAATTGAATCATTTCATGTACTAATAAAATGACTATACGATACTGTGCCCAAATCCCAAATCAATGGTTCAACCATATTGATTGCCTAGTATGGGTCGCCAACACGTTCTTCTACTGCCGTCGTCGTTCGTGTCGAGCCCACGATGGCTGTCAGTGGTGCCCAGCTGTGAAATGCCGAGTCACTGAAATTCCCAATTACGAGTACATGAAATCGGTCGAGGGTTTCTAGGGGTCCAGGGGCTGTGCCAGAAATGTCAGGTAGGAAATGTCCAACAGCCTGAAATACACTACCGTAACTGTCGTTCGATTCACTTTTCACTGAGTAAATCTGTCAATTGGTGCAGTACGGTAACGCAATGTTCGTAAAATAGACCATTAGACCATTTTCAAGATACAGAAAAGAGTTAAGAAGCTCCCTTGTTTGACATCAAGTCTGTGTTTCGCCGAAGTTCCAGCGAGGCGCTAGTCTCGCATTGCTAAGTTATCAATAAACCATCGGCAAAGCCGTTGAAGAAGTTCCTTCTCCCAAACGCAGTTAAAAAGAGTGAATGAATGCAATACCTATACTAGAACACGGCGCGCGGTTCGACTATTAGCTTGGCCCAAATTGGATGTTACCATGCATTTTGTGGCTTGGCATCTTTTGCACTCGGAGAGTATTTTTGGGGGGATATCACACATTATCGCTGGTCTAGGTGGAAAAGGTTGGAATGTACGGACTACTCAGGATGGAGTCAGTCATTTCATTCCACTTTTGTTGTCCGAGAGAAGCTCCCTGTCAAATTTAAATTTCCTAGGGTGAGCATATCAATCACTTAACAATACATATGACACTTATGACACTTATGTACCTAATTACCGTGCAGGTTGACCGATTGTTCATTGTTCACATGAAGAAAATTGAAGGTTTTTCATTGATCGGTTACCTCTTTCGATGCCTATTTTTAGCCGCTACGGTAATATTGTTCTCGACGTGCAGGGGAATCACAGGCCACGCATCACCGTCGAGTGATTCAAGATTTTTCCATTACGGGCGACATCACGATTGAGCCTTTCTTAGAATCGTCGTCTCTTTCATATCGAGAGAGCCAATGTTCTGCTGATAGGCTCGACCACAAAGGAGTTATCCCTTGATATTCCATTACTTCTGTGTGGTGATGCAACAGGTGGAGTCGATGAAGGGTGACTGCCGGCGGCGATCAGAGGATCGTCTGCCGAAATGCGGAAGAGCATGAGACAATATGACAAGTAAGGTCATTACACAGCATGAAATAGCGTTCCAGAAATTTCTGGTGATACTCATCCAAAAAGTGTATTTAAAACAAAAAACGAATTTGAGGACGTTATGTGCAAAGAAATAGGTAACAACCGTAAGGCAACAAAACTCGTTCTAAATAATATTCTATGAAGATTGGCAAGTTGAAACTCCACTTGTTGATATTTATCCATAGATGTTTTGGGATCAAATGTTGTGGATAAAATATATTATTCTGTTCTTGGTTAATGAACCTAAATGTTCTTATTCTAATATAATAACTAAACACAGCAATTTTAATATATTCTGCAATTCAAAAAAGATTGGGAAATTTTTAGCTTTTTTAGGAAGTTTTCATCGATTTTTCAGCAAATTAAATTTAAGTACGTTTTTCTGCATAATTTTTTGCATCCATTTTATAATGTTCTAGTTCGTTGTTGATGCACTTTATCTGATTAGAAAGTGTCTTAATAAATAATATAAATTTAACGTTTTTAGCCGTTTTTTCAAATTTTGGTGATTTGTTTAGTACATTTATTGAAATTTGAGCAATTCAATGTGATCAAAACGGATTTCAATGAAAATATTTTTCGAAGATTTTTATTTTAAAAATTTTGGAGGCATTGCAATAGCTTAATTTTTCTCGAAAATTTGCTACAATGTTACCGACGCAATACAGTGATGATATCATCAAAGACATGGAACGATACATCCCAAGACCATTATACATATTCGTGGTCGTTTTGGTGATTTGTAGGACACTGTGAAGCGAACCGGATTACGTTCACAGCTAGATTTATCATCCTTGTCTTAAAACCATCGTTGGCAGCAAAAATTTGTACATTACCTCAAACTTCATGAGGGACCTGGTCAGCGGACCCACTAGTGCTAAGCCTTGAAGCCGAGCTCAGGCTGAATATTCGCATAGGTGTTGAGCGAATATGAGGGTGGGGGTCAGGAAAACTCATATTTGTCTTCATGTACTTGTTCTTCCTGCTCAGTACTGTAATATTTTGGATTCGATACTACCAATTTTCATGTTTACTGGGCTTACCTCGATTTCGGAACACCTCTATCTGCGGATTCCCAAGTTTCACAAAATTCATCCAATTGTCAATCGTTCGCTGTAAACCAATCAGGCTTGAGGCCAACAGAATTACAACGTCATCATTATGGCAAACATCATTATGGCCCATTACAATGGCTTCGTAGGTGCGTTTAGTGAAGAAGGCAAGATCCTTACTTTCTTAGAGGAAACTTGACTTCTTGCTCACCTTGAGTGAGTGGGGGCGTAAGCTTATTCTGTACTAGTCACTGCTCAGCACTAGGTTCAGAAGGTCAAAAAGCCGCGAGTGAAAGTCAATCCCCGCACTCAATAACGAGCGCAACCAATTCGCAAGATCAAGTGTTTGCAAGTGGAGCTCGCAGCTGCATCCTTGGAGGACGTCTTGGAAAGAGGAATGGGGTCTGGAACCGTTCTTTATAGCTGTTACATCAGGGAGAAAGCATGCCGAGCATCAAGTGCGTCGGGCGCAGTTCTAGATTCGCCTCCTGATATGATTAAGTTCCTCGGCGAGCTCCAATAATAATAAAACACCGGCACCCCGTAAATTGTCGTCAAGTCGTTAGTGTCCATCATTATTTTCTAGATTGTGACTCCCGTTTCCCTCGACTCGCTTTGTACTTGGATTCTCTCACTCAAGCTTATCGAAGGCCTTACGTTCTTGGCAGAAATACTTCGATTTAGCTGTTCTCTATTACGTACTCACCTACAACTAATAATACTGCCAGGCGGCGAATAAGTGGATAATAAAAAATCCCCACTGTTCTCCAAGAATCTGTTTCCTTCAATTCACTGGATTTATCGGGATTAAAAAGTTCTTATTTTGTCATAAACTCTTACAAGTTTTATGTTATTTCATACATTAACAGCCAGTGTAAGATTAGTGAGCCAAATTTCATTAAGTTCGGTGCAGTAATTTGGGAGATGAGCAGCGGACGGACGGATTTATTGATTTATTTTAATTTTATTTATTTATTTATTTTCCATTTATATACTTATTTTCTTATTCGATTTTTGTTAGCAACGTTCTTGAAACGTAAACCAACAAATTTAAGGTGGGGATCACAAAGGTTCACTAGGTAGGTACTAGGTACTTACTGCATGAGAACAACCACTCTGTCATCCACAGATGTCCTCGGCAACAAAATTAGAGACCACATACTAAATCTGTTAACAGTTTTGAAGCTGTTTTTATTATTAGTTTTATGTGGTTTATCTCACACTTTACGATGGTTATTGCTGCGTGTTTGGGAGTAGTAATCCTAGTAGCGCGATTTTCCCGAGGGATGAAACCTTGAGAAAACAGTGAACTGCCTTGATCTGCCGAGAAAAGAGTTTTCTATTAGTGCTGGAGTCACTTCCGCCCTGATGATTTCATGCAGGAACTTTGTAATACAGGTAAGCAAATAAGTTAACTAGGTAATCGTTTTTGGTACTACATACGGAACATAAAGACTGCGGCAATCTGGTGTTTCCATTTATGTCCCTAACCTGGACAACGTCAGTCAGCAAGAACTGTCCTTGACGTTACGGTTAAAAAAATTATTATCAACATGTATAATGTTTTTGGGCTTGGGGTCTTGCGAAAATTTCAGTCACATTTTTGAAAAGGGACAACCACTCAACAACCTCCCCTAGTTATGTTGAATTTATAATGGTATTCCAGTAACAACCGATCCAAATAATGGTTCACTAGTATTGAACGTGGGAACAAGGTAACCGCTGTTAGGGTTTCATCTCATCACAGTTACAACTATTGGCTCTTTTAGGCCACACTGCACAGACATTTTTTGTTAGAAAGGAAACGACAGGTTTATTCATAGCCCAAAAATATAAATGCATCAATGGTTTTCCGTGCTATCAAAGAAATTGTTATATTTTTCGGCAAATATTAATGAAATTTGAGTATTTTTATCATAAATCAACAACCTGGAATACGAAGAGACTGGGGTTACGTTTCCGTTTACGTATAGGTTTTCCATACTTGCAGTCTTGATACCATCCGTGTTGTCCGTCACTACTTCGGTCATAGATAACAAAGAATGGCAAATCGGTAAGGTTCATGTTTAAGTGCTGCTCTCTACCTCGATCTTCTCATGTACGGAGAGCCCCATTTGATTCAATAGGATATTTCCAAGGTTTTAGTGGTGGTAACTGGCACTTTCGTCACCATAGAGTAGGTAACTTACAATACGCTACTTCTCCAATAGGCGTCCGCCCTAATTAATTTGACTCCCACAACTTGCATGACGTCATCGCCTAACCGAGCCAGTGATAGAAAAACAAGCATCGATCCTGAGGAGGGCTGCCATGTGGTCCCATCTTCACGTAACGCTCTGTGCAACTCCTTAGCGTCTTGACCAATTGCGGGGCGCTCTCCTGAATATTCATCGCTCTCTTTGTCAACTCCCGAAGACCCCCCACCGTCGAAGTGGATTATACAAGGTAATTAGTTCTCCACTGTGTTCCACTCGGTGACAAAACCGTCTTTCCTAAATTGGTCGACGGAAAAAACCAGCAAATGATTACACAAAGTTTTTATTATTGTGTATTGCATAGCCCATACATACCAATCCATTTACGGTAACACAAGTTGTAATAAAATCGATTTCTTAGAAAAGGAACATTTGATATTATATCATTCGGTCGATCGTTACAGTTGATAAGGGGATCATTCTTCGTCCACACTCGTTTTCATTCTCCCTTATGTTGGCGTAACTGTGTCGTGCCTTATCCCTAGCCCTTAGGGACAGCAGACGGATTAACGTATGCTGGTCCCATTCAATTCATTGAGATGAAATCCCGCGGGACGCTAGTCTCGCATTTCTAAGCTTTCAATAAACCATTGCAACGAACGCGTCGGGATGAGTAACAAAGTAGAACTTCGGCCCGAAATCGGCCCTTCTTGTCCTCACCGTATTTCTCTAACTTAATTTTCATTGCATATCCAGGGAGAGGCATTCTCCCTGAGTCTCCTAATGCAAAATATGAAACGGTAGATCGATTTTATATACCTAAGCAAAAACGAAAGCAAAAAAATGTATTATCATAAGCAAAACATTTCATTGCTATTGAACCTATAAAGCTGAAATGTGGAATGGAGCGTGTTCCACGCACGTGGAACACGCTTCCCCAATGTTTAGCCGAGGCTAAAGGTGGAAAGCAAAAGTGGGTTTGGGGTCCTACAGTGGGGTCAAGGGGCAACTTCTATCCATTTTGATTAAATTTGAAACACAGGCTACATTGACCGGACGAAGTGTCTTTTGTGGAGTTTTGTAGACACAAAGAGTGAATTAATTTCAATCCCGTTAACCCTAGGAATTTGAAATTTCATAACGCCGCTCTCTGGGGCATCAAGATACGAATAAACTCAGGCGCTCTCTCCAGATCAGCTGAGGAAGCTAAATTCTATCCAGTTTACTCTAGAGAGTTGACATTTGATAGGGAGACTCTCTGCGACATTATGAGACGAATGAATTGATTATCTCTAATCTGATCAGCTGAGTTAGCTAAATTATCTCCTTTTCACCTTAGAAATGTGAAATTTAATTGGGAGCTTGCCTACGGCATTAAGTGACGAACAAAATTACAGGTTCTATCCTACTAAGCTATTTGAGCTGAAATCTGCAATAAACCCGTGAAACCCGCATATAAGAATGACTCAGATTTTGCGGTGTTTCTTATCAATACTATGTCATGTTGCTTTATGTATTTATCACCAGCGCAAAGACTCACCACCAGCTCAATGAAATCATCAGAAATTGACAAGCGGTTGCAATCATGTTCACAATATCAATTATTGGGGATAATCACCTGTGTGTCAACAATTATTCAAATAACCATGCTCATAACTCAAACTTGTTGGCCACGCACTTCGCAGTAGTTAACATAAAACGGTTGGATAAATCGAGAGCTTTCGAACGAATGGTCAAGAAATTTTGTGGGATAAAAAACGACGAAGTACCGTTTCCCTAGCAACGACTCAGTTGTAGGCAGAAATCATCAGTAACGCTTTTTGTTAACACTTTTTTCGTTTATGTGCCAAAGTAAAGACATGAAATGTCAAAAAATATCAATATCAACGCTACGCGCACTGCGACATGGATTTACGTCTTATGGCACCGTAACCAAGGTTTTGGGTTTCAAGATGATTAACAGCAACTTACTTAGTATGCATACGTGACGAAGCGTGTACTTACCTTAGATTTCTCAGGAGAGAGAAACCGCCCATTGAAATATGGAGTCATTCAACGCTTTCCTAAGAGTAGTGAACGATTTTTATGGAATAGGAAATCAGGAAGTTATATTCTACTTAGCAACTATTGGTCGTACAACTATAACAGAAAAACGTGGCATTTCTCTTGTCTGACGAAAAATTAAAATTACCCTCTGAGCTAAGACATCCATGTCAATATTGGGCAGATCTTTCCCCGGTAACCTAATTTTAACTATTTGCCACCAGTCTGTGATCTATCGTTGTTCAACAGTTCAACAAACTGAAAATTAAACTCTGTAGATGCTTTTTTTTTTTTTTTTGGCGTTCATTCAGGCCGTCAGGTTATATAGCGATAATAGCCTCGTCCCTCATATTGGTTACGAAGACCATTTCTAATAAGGCAGTTCATCATGGAATATAATCACAGTGCCGAGGAGCTGGTCCCCTCATTTTCGGCGTTGTAACGCTGACGTAACTTTCGAAGAATGCCGTCCCGCTGAAAAATTTAAGTTTCAATTTTTACGACACATCTGTATGTTTCCATCCTCATCCTCTACGGAAAGTCCACGTAACGCCGTCACGTTGCTTGATTAGTCATTTTATGTCGATGGTTATGTGCAGATTACGCTGATGGAATCTGTTTATAACGACGCAACTAGGTAGGTAATATGCTTTACCGCGGTTAGCTTCCGCGTCTACCTTGGTCGCGGAAGCTTTGCGATCACATTTCTTCTTTGTGATTCTTTTAGTTCTTTAAAATCAGCTCTGTATTAGCAACTGCACAAGTTTGCAATATTAAAATTTATGGCCAATAAACATTTTTCGTATCATATATTCTGCAATAAAGACAAATGTATAAAATTTAAGCTGTTAATATTAAAATTTACCAATATTTTTAGCTCTAGTATTACCATTCATCCCACTCCACTAATGTTAACTTCATCACATATACATCATCCCATTAACTGCAATCTAATGTAAAATCAGTTCTGCTGTAAAACCTAATATGTAAATAACCAAAAAAAAAAAAGAGTTCCACTATCTGCTTTACAAGCAGATACCATGTTACATGGATATGTCTTTGATTGGGGATTTCATAACGGTTGTCCTCGAGAGTTGTAAACAAATCCTTTAACTTCAAACAAATCCCTGGGCCGCATCCCGACTATTTCCAACAAAACAACGGTTTACTTATAGAAATGTTGAAAATAACTGTGAAGAGAAGCCACTGCAATGAGTTGTTGTTAACAGTCGACTGTTGTCAAAAGGATGAAAATGTTTCCTGTGGAGTGGAGTAAATGATGCTATTGCTTTACGTTAAGAATATTCTAACCGGCTTATTAAAATTGTTTATAGTCCAATCAACTTAGTTTAGGAATGTAGCCAGGTACGTAAGGAGGGGGAAATTGGTAGCTTGAGATGTGAACATTTATCACATAAATCAAGCGCTTTCCAACGAGTGGCGAACGATTTATGTGCGATGAAAACTGCGGAAGTTCCATTCCCCTAGCAACGGCTGGGTTGTACGTGAAAAACACTGAAATTGTGACACAAATTTTGCATCACGGAAATTTTTGGTTGACTCCCCAGAGCAAAGACATATCCATGTCAAAAATCCCTGAAACAATCATATTGTCTGATAAGAATGCTGTGTCATTTGGCAACCCGTATTACCGGGCAGCTCGCCTATTTGTATTTTTACAAATAAAGGTTGTTTCTCTCTCTAGCGCATATTTTCTTTTAAAAAAAGGGAACAATGAGCTATTGTGTTCGCTTTGTCCGTTGATGTATGCCACTTACCGACGTCCGATTCTGATTAAACTTGGTATGGATGTAATCTGTAACATGGCAAGGATAAGGATGACGCATGAGTGGTCATTGATCAGCTGAGTGAGCTCCAAAGCCATTTTTTCTCCTATTCAACGCAGGAAGCGTCTATTTCACGCGGATCTCCTCACAAGAAAATGCGCCATCATGTGACTCACTTCGTGAGCATCTACTTGTTTAATAATAATTTTAGCGCTTTATAGTAAGAAACCGAATTCATAACCTCGAGAGCAAACATCTGGAAGTGTTGAACTTCAAGAATTGTTTCAAAATGCTCCAAAACAGAGTTTCAAAAAAAAAAAATTTTTTCTCGAAAATTCAATGTTCCAAATTTTGAAATCAATGATATAGCTTTATTTTCCATGAACATTCGCAAGAAATTCTCCGAAATTCGAATTAAGATTTAAACCACCCTGAATAATTTTGGTAAGCCTCAATGATAAATCCGACAAATTTTATCCGATTCCGATCATTTGAGTCGAGCCTTAGATGGTCCCAATTTATTTAATCGCTCGATGCTATACCCTTCATGCATTTATAAAGTTTAAGTAGAGAGTAGAGAGCAAGCACAGTATATTTCTTGTTGTTAATGCATTTAAAATTCTTCCTATTTTGAGATTCATTTCATTCGCATTGAAGTGAAGATAATTGTAAAAAATTACACAATTTGAAACTTTGAATCAATGGAATGACGCAATTTGATAATCCATACAATCATCTTACCCAATATACAGACTTTTATTTTTGTATAATTTTTTCCGGAAACTAAGGCGAAATGTTTCCATTTGTATTCAGAAATATTTTAGCTATTTGTCAGTACTTAGGAGGGTAAATTAATTGTCGCTGTCTTCTTATCTATTACCATTATTTGCACATTAGCCTTATGGTGGCCCCTGAAAGTTGAACCCAGACTTTATTTCAGATAAACATCAAATTGAAACCACATTCCAATATTTTAAATTATTGTAGAATAATTCAAAAAATGTAGAATTTTCCAAATTTTTAATTTTTATTAATATTATTTTTTTATGGTGTAACATTATTTATCCAAAAAATAATTATTAAAATTTAGTATGATACCTAATTCTCCGAATAAAGTGAGTCTAAACTGTCATGATAGACTCAAGATATGGGCTTATGGGGTTCATGATATGGGCTCGAATGAGTCCTATAGTTCGCGCAAACCATTGCTCCTTCATTGAATCCAATAAAAGTTGATCGTAGCTCTGCTACTTCTTCCCTGGTACAGATAGATGTCGCAGGGATGATTGGCACTCTTTATTTCGGCTTGGGGACGCCTCACTCATTTTCTCAGCAAGAATTATAAGTCCGTGAAATTT
The DNA here is from genome assembly GCA_030762985.1 of Adelphocoris suturalis. Classification (NCBI taxonomy): domain Eukaryota; kingdom Metazoa; phylum Arthropoda; class Insecta; order Hemiptera; family Miridae; genus Adelphocoris; species Adelphocoris suturalis. The sequence goes on from CM061044.1 coordinate 89,389,793, forward strand.
CAGTTTGTAACGTTTTGCACTACTTCATTCAAAAGCCTTGCTGATCCAAAGTTGGTCAGACGGCACTGGCAAGCATACATTTATAATTTTTAGCAGAATTTCAGTCAAAACAAAATTATCAACGATTAGCTAAGACACTCTAAAATTTTTGAACAAAGTTATTCTGAAAAAAGTACTTGAATTTCATAATTAGTTTCTGAAAAAAACTACGAGTATAAAAACTGCAAAAAAAATTGAATACCCAAAATCTTGTTTGAATCGCCAAATTTTATTTAGTATTATTATTTTTTATCTTTTTTTTTTGCATAACATTTATTTTCAACATTTATTTGTGCTCAAACCGCTCAAATTTTAATACAACTTACCATATTATATTCAATAGGTAATTTAAGAAAACTAGCTCATACGATAATGCTGCAAGACTGGAACTTTTTTCTTTTGACATTTTTTCCAACATTTTTTGACATTTACTATAAAAAGTAAAATTGTGAGGTTCTGGAGTTGTAAAGGTGTGAGCCTGTTTGGGAGGCAGGATGTGCCAAGTTTTGATCATTTATTATATACGAGGCCTAGAATTATAGACCAATGATCTGTGTAGAAGAACTTACTGTATAATACAGAAATAAATGATCATTGTGTAACAATTTTCAGAGTTTTTACATACGAACTGTGTCCCGTGTCCCGCTAATATGCCTTTCTCCTCTCCAACCGATAATATTGGCTGAACTTCATAGCCAGTCGAAATTGGATCCGGTCTTCGAGAGCTCCATTTATTACTGTCGTGATGTCCTGTGTAAAAAAACATATCTTCAGAATGAATGAGGATGAGTCCCTTACGTGAAAGATCGTAATATAAGGGAACGCACTCGTCAAGCGTTTTCCGTCGGTGATTGCAGTAATATGTTCAAACGAGGCCCATCTACGGGTACAAGCTCATAACCCGAACGGAGTAATTCCCGTGCCCCCAGGGGCCTCGTAACTAGACGGAGCTCCGCTCTCGGATACTCGTCTGCGTCTCGGAAGTGCTAATAATGTTTGCCTGCTAGCCGGCTATCAATCATGTGTTTGACCTAAAACCGGGATTTACGATGTTACGATTACGACACGGACTCAAAAAACACTGTCACTTCTGTCTGTATCGTCTACCTATTTTCCACACCTGGGTCAGGTGCACATGGTTGAAACTCTCCTCCTGTTTCAAGGTAGTACGCACACTTGCAACAGTGCGAATGCAAAACCCCTTTAGTCAGAAATTGACAATTTTGGGTAAATAAATCTATTAACCCCGTTGATACAAAAAGGGTATTTCACACAGTGAGTTCTCCTGGTATAAAGAGTGTATTGTCATTACTTTTATGACCTCTTTCTTTTCATAGAGAATGAGAGAGGGGAAATGTGTTTGACTCATGGGGTTTTTGCTGAAATTCTCAAATAACTGTACTACTAAAAAAAATAGACGGTAGACTACGGTTCTACAGTCAGATCATTTGATAATGATTAATTTGACACATTATTAGTTCATTATGGTTACTTAGCAATATTAGTTTAAACTCAGTGTAATAAATCAGCTTTCCTTGACACTACAGAGGCTTAGGAATTATGAGATGCTGTGATAAAATGAGAGCATTCCAAAAAGTGGCTAACGATTTTCCTGCTATGAAAACTAAGGGAGTTACACTTCCCTAGTAACACATTGGTTGTACGTGAAAATCAATAGAAAACCCCACCGTGACGTGACGCTCGTGACGTGACGAAAACAAATAGTAACGTTCTGTTAATCATTATTAAATGATGAAACGGTATTTCACACAGTGAGTTCTCTTGGTACCAGAAGTGTATTGTCATTACTTTTATATGACCTCTTTCTTTTCATAAAGAAGGAGAGAAGGGAAATGTGTTTGACTCATGGGGTTTTCGCTGAAATTCTCAAATAACTGTACTACTAAAAAATAAGATGTACCTATTCGGTATGAGCAAGAAAAATAATCAAAAGAAGAGTGATGTTAGTTATTATTTCCAATTTCCATTCTCACTATAGTAGGTATTTCAGAATTTCGTTTAATATTGTTCCTAGTTACTTGAATACTCATTTTCATATTTCGTTGATGCTTCACTGTACATTTGATAGCATGTTGTATTTTTGTGTATTAAAACCTTATAAAAGGTATGAACTGAATGCTATTACTTTTTTTACAAAAAGGGAAAAAGCAATGACGTGCACTATAATATATTTGAGATCTAATCAAAAAATTAGGCGGACTTCGTACCTGAGACACCCCATACAGGGTGTGCCAAACCTAATGGTATAAATTCCAGGGTCGATTTCAAAGCTCATTTCTGATAGATTTAAACGCTTTTTTCAAGTTAATCAATTTTTAAGATTTTTATATCTGATGACATTAAAACGGCCTTGACTTCTCTCGAATCATTGTAAACTCAAAAATCATTCAAGATCATTGAATTTCCTAATATACTTGATGCAAAATCAATATTTTTTGATCCGACTTAATACGTAAAAAAGGAGGCAAAGAAGCAAATTTTCAAGTTTTACCAGACTTTTGTGTGTCATTCTGCTTCTAAAAGAGTTTATTTTGGTAAGGACTGTTTTGGAAAACTCGCTGAAAATCTCAGCTTTCCAACGGAGTAGTCATTTTACTTTCACTTTACTTATTAGGGGCAGAAAATTAACTTTTTTCCTCCTCAATGAAATGGAAGGTTTTCTTGAAAAATGAATCTATAAAATGCGAGTTTAGGGCATTTAGGGTTTTCTACGGATTTTTTCACGCTGAATTAAATATTAGCTGTTGCAGATCTTCCAAAATTCGTTATAACCGAGTTTTACACTTTCAGTAACTAATTTTACCCCTAAAAACTCATAAAATTGAGCGTGACAAATAACTGCGTAACTAAAAAATAATAGCGTAACTAAAAATTGTTGGGTTAAAGTGTAAAAATTATAATGGAGTTGGAGACATCTAAAAGTGTTTGCGTTCTGTTCAGCGAGAAAAAAATACGTGGAAACAGGACTCAAACTGATTTTTATAGAGGAATTTTTCCAAAAAAAAACCTTGATTTCTTTGGGGGAAAAATACGTTTTTTAACGTTAAAGCATAACTTTCTCTCCTAACAGGCAGAGTAAAAGTAAAATTGACTATACCAATTGATAGCTGAGATTCATAGGAATTTTTTCCTTGGAATGCCTTCCCAAAATAGTCTGTATTAGAAACAGACAAATGAAAAAAAAAATCTAGTATATTTTGTGAATTTGCTTTTTAGCCTCCATTTTTCCTTATCAAGTGGGCTAAAAAATATTGGTTTGGCATCAGGTAGATAGGAAATTTAACGTTGTTTCCAACGATGTCATAAGCCAGAAAACGCGAAAAAAAAATTCTCAAGTTGAATAACTCGAAAACAAAGCGTTAAAAAAATCTCTATGAGGAACATTTTATCATAAATGAGCTTTAAAATTGACCACCTAAAGTCGTACCGTAAGGTTTGGGGCTCACTGTGTATAAATATTCTTGTGTACAATATGGAAACCATCAATGAATAAATGGCATAATCAACTACCTTCAAGAATTTTGGAGGCATTTTAAGGAAATATATATTCATAGCTTCAAGTTCTTTCGTTTGTTTCACTTGTAGAATGGTGGGGCCCAAAACCACCTGCCACTTTGTATTGACTCTTCCGACGTGAGTTGTGCAACAAATGACCGCTTTCCAACGGCCGAAAAATGCGATCTGATTTTAATTACCCGAAGTGATCGAGCTTGATCGGCTAGACGCGAGACTCGTCTCGAACTGGTTCGTTGGATTAGCATTATTCCCTTCCCCAGTATCGCCACTGCCCCAGAGGCCTGTATTGCGCAATAGGGTCGTGCCTAGAGAATTTTACGCGCTCTTTGGGCTGAAACTTCAATCATAGAATTGGAAAGGTAGATGAAGAAAAGGAAATTAGTTATTCATTAAGTAGCACAATACAAATATTTAAGTAAGAAAACTTCGCAAGAGAGACAAATTATGCTCAACGGACAATCAACGCCGAGGAGGTACCTACTACTGTCAGCTCGTTGACCAATCAACGATCGAAACGGCGACAAAAATCAACTACCCATAAGGAGAGTGATGCAAAATGCACCATGACAACACCATACAGTGGCAAATTTTCGGGGGGGAAATCCAGGTTTCCAGGAAATTCTCCAGAGATTTAATTTCTCAAATGTTGATGAGAATCTCAAGTGTCAAACCCAACAACGGCTTTCGTATATTTTTGCACAAACACCATTATTATCGCGTACTGTATCCTACGGAAATCTAGATTTCATGGGAAAAAAACTGTTCCCATATTCTACAAATTAACTCAATCGTCTTGAAATGTTTACTAGACTTTTGTCATCATGTCAGAAAAATAGTGTAAAAATTCCATGCCGATTGAATCGACTTGGCGAACTAGAGAATAGGTAACTATTCCTATTCTCCACTATTGGTGCCCCTAAATTTCTCATTTCTTCATATGTCCTACACTTGAGGGGCCAAAAAGTGGCTGAAGGCAAAAACAGACAAAAACCGCTGGTGGTTTGATTCTCACGAAAACTTTTAGAAAATCTTTATGGAACCTCTTGGAACCCTCGACAATCTGTTTCTGTCAAGTATTAGACATATTTAAAATTGACGAAGAATTCATTCTAAATCTCTTAGGGCTATTCCCAGCCGTGTAAATGATCTTGTTACCCTCTAAGTGATCTTGTGTAAAGGCGAAAAATACTCACGCTTTCCTATCTACTATTTACAATGTTGTGATCAATAAATAATATTATGACTCTCGATGCTGTGAGTTGAATTTTTAGCAAATTATTGTGGAAAATGAAGCTATTGCAATGGCTTCAAACATTTTAAAATCAAAATTTTCTTTCGAAAATTTTTTTCGTTGAAATCTTTTTTGAGGCATTCAGAAACGAATCCTAGAATTTAACGCTTTTACATTAATTAATAAATATATAAATACGTGCGTGTGTGTGTATATAAATTTTTAAAAAGTTTGTGTGTCATTCCAAACGATAAATCGTCTTAGGATTGAGATAAAAATCCCATTCTTGCGCCAAAAAAGCAAGCTTTCCAAATAAGGATGAATTTGATGGCCACCACTTTTTGAGCACATTAAATTGGTCAAATGTCTAAAAACTTGTAAATTAAAATTGGTGGAAAATAAAAATTGCTTGTAAAATACGAAGATTGTATCAGCTGATATAATTCCCATGGGATTCTCACTTGGAGAAACTCGCGAAGTCGAGTTTATATAACTTGTGTTTCCAATAGATGAACCAGTGGATTGTAATTAGTTGATTTATTTTATCTCATTAAATTTCAGTTAATGGGTACCTAGGTCATTGTCGATATACTTAGATTCTGACTATTGTACCAACTAATGTCTTATTATACGCATAGGGACTTGTAAATGGTAGGTGTTTTAAATTTAATATAATTAATTTCTGCTCGGTAGACGACTAAGCCTTTGCATTTATCTAAGTATATTGTACACTTTAGTTTTCAGTTACTATGTACGTAATCATTGTTGGCATTTTTGACGTAATTGATTATCTTTTGTTAAATATAAGTAGAAGTTACCAAAAAATTATCCATCTGAGGATTAAATAATGTGTTTACAATACTTTTAATCCATCATGCAGGTTTTGTGGTTCATCGTCAAGAGAATGATTTGTTATTAAATTGTATTCATATTTCAGCCCTTAAACTTTATCCTTTAGGAATGATCGAAACTAATGCCGAGCTTCTAGGACCACCTAGTCCGATGTAGCCCACAGCAGTTCAGCAAATGAGGAAATTCAATGTGTTGGAATTTCACAATTTTTACCCCAGATTAAAATTTGGCGCACTGAAAAAACTCCACGTACGATTTTTCAACTCAAAAGACCATAAAATGTATGGCTAATAAAAAGGTAAGAGGAAGATCAAGAGTGACATAGTTGAGCAACGGAGCTGAGGGTTCCTCCTAGGCGGGCGGGGACCGTGACGTCATCTTGCAAATGAAATTCAAGAGCGGTACTACTGTCAGATACCCATCATATAGCACCTTTTTGTAAAGCTCTCGCTAAGATCTTTCTATTGGGCAAATATAAAATAATCATGAAAATTCCCCATTCGTTTATATAATTAATTTATTCAGTCACCCAAAGTTTATTCCTGACGGCTGCGTAATTACATCTTCTTATTGTGACAAATTTACATCCAATTCGTAAGGCTTAATGTAATTATCGTGAACAAATGATCCTCAGTGGTGAGGTGGGAAAATGCATCCGTCATCAGTATTCCTATCTACTAACTATTGGCCCAGATTGCCGGCGTTGTTCGGGTCGCGATGTGCATCTATGACAGCAAATGTCATATACGCGGGATGCATCGTCCGACCACCCTCGCATTTTCTTCCGTCACGACGTGCTCTAACGTTCGCTATCTGAATAACAACTCAGAGTTGCAAGAAGTGCATGTTTAGAAGACCAGCCTGAATCTAAATTATCTTAGCGATGGCGGTTGATTTTGTACCTATTTCAAAATACAAGCAACACCAAATTTTCCCCAATGTGCGTATATGTACCTTTTGAGAAACAACTCATACAATTTAATGGGCATGTCAAACTATGTTTTTATCATCTTCCACCTATCGAGCCTTATTAGATGGGGAAATGGGATGGAAATAATTTTCACTTTAATCGCTATCAGGACTATTCAAAAAGGGTTAATTGTAAATTAACACAATATGCGTAAGGAATAACTCAACTCTTAATAGCTTCATTTAATGGACATTTCATACAATTTTCGTCTCATTTTCTACTTATAATTTTCACGTAGCTCATTACCCGGGCGATACAAAAAGAGTTAAAAGAATTGTTTTCCCATCATATTGTCTTGCCAACCGATTTTAATCGGGTTAAATACTTAAAACCATCCCACCAATGTGTTTATGAATGTGTGAAAACAGTACGTTGTTTTATTATACAAATTTTAATTCATCTGTAACAAATCTTGTTGATCAATTCAACGTATTCACCAACCTCCTTTTTCGTTGCACTAGATTAAAAACACGAAGCTGATGACAGTAAGAGCAGGTGCATTTATGGGGATGTTATGAGAGTCCACAATAATAAAGACAACTGAATCACAATTGCATGACAAATCTTACACTTCCTTATACAGTAGTATCAGCGTGTTTCTACCAAGTAGACGATTACTCTAATACCCATGTAGACTCACACACGCGTATAATGGACGTACACTACACTCTCATACGCCCAACTATTCGTACAAATTAAATATAATGAGCTCTATCGTCTGTATTAATTGCTCCTTAACCACCAGATATAACTCAAGCCCGCCGTAATAAAGCTAGGAACCGGATCGAGCGAAGTGCTCATTACGGTGCCCATGAATGAACACACGATCCGACGGGACCGTTAGCTAACCAGGCAGTCATACCGGCCAGAGTTACCTGAGACAGAGTCTACCTTGTCAGAGCTACATGTTCTTCCCATGGTGATCTCACGGAAACAATTATTGACATTATTGTATTAGCGGCGCCGAGCACGCGAATATTCCAATGAATCGCGGCGCAACAATCCTACACGGAAATCATCACACGATGGTTTTCGGCGTTGCATAATGCATAATCAGCATCTCAAAGAATCAGGTGAGGAAAAATGCATCCAAGGTGTTCGAATGTAGGGTATAGTTCATAGGAAACAGTATTGTCCGATTGATAACGATGTAATAGATGTTGATAATTCTCAGTGATACGAAATTCTAAAAACGTAAATCCTAGAAACATAATTTTACGGTATAAACTTCAAAGTTCAAAATAAGTAAACAAAACAGAACAATTTCAGGTCAATTTTTTTCAGAACAACTTATTTTTAGAAATTTACAATTCACAAAAGTTTGCCAAGTATGGTGTGGCAGATAGCTTCCTTGTATCGGCAACATGAATCTATTGATCATTGAAATGTTTTAATGGTAATGGTAAAAATTCCATAGAGGGAAACAGTGAATCGAGATCTAGCGTAAAATGTCAAAATCATTGATTAGAAAACGAAAAAATGAAGCTTGAGAACAATAAAATTGGTAGTGGACTGTTTACAGCCTAACCCGCACATTCCCTGAAAATTCAACAAAATAAGATGAAAGCTGTGGAAATTTACTGAATTACATGGATTACATTCGCGCATGCACAGCAGCTACTAATGATACAATGATGTAGGTATTGAAGAGAGGTATTGAAGAGAGCTACTAATGATGGAAAGAGTGAAGTAGGTATTGATTTGGGAAAAGTGAAACTGGATGATGTTATCTACAGCCTTACTCGCGATTCCTTGAATTTTTTCAGAGGTTTTTTTTTTTCTTAGTACACGCATTTTTGAACACACTACATACAGACAGGTAATAGGTAACCATGTAGGTAGGGAAATAGGTAACCATTGCACATGCCAAACCTGAAATTGGTTGTTATAGAAGAAGCTCCGATACTGATAGATCGATTTTGATGAAATGGGTAGGGATTGTGCCACTTTACAGAGAAGATAGACACAGACAGAAACTGCTGTCTTCGCCTTTTGTCGTGTACTAGCAGGTATCCACATCTTTAATAATGGTTCATTATTTTCAATAATGAAACGTAATTGACAAAGGGGAAAAAAATTGTAAAATATCGTACGTATGTAGGTAATAGGTATGGGTAGGTATATATTTATAATATACATCTTGATCGATGAACATGTTGAAGTTCCCGAATGAGATTTTCCTAACCCAAGGAAGATTTCGATGTTGCCTGAACAAGTAAACTTCCAAGTTCCCTTCCTTCTTCTACCATATCTATTTCTAGTGAAAAAAGTTTGAACCAAATAAGTAGATAAAGTTGTTGATAATTTAAAACTTCTTCCATTATGAAAGAATACATTTTACGTAAGGTAGTCTATGGCTCGGGCTTAATTACGAAGATGAGTACATAGTGTAGTCAAGTTAGTGTGACTTTTGAATCGTTTCATTCAATCGTAAAATGATTCCCTATTCGTACCAACAGTACGAATCACGGGTTAGTTTCTGGTTTGCTTGCGCTAGAAAACCTCTTCGTACAACGACTCAGCTGAACGAGTCAGATGGAAAACTGCAAAAACACCCTGCTATCTCACTCAAAAATATAGATGTTTACAGGGGTATCATGTTTCCTACTGCAAAACTCTGCAGCTAAAATCAATGTTTCTTTGATGTGCTGAACATAAGTATAAAGGAACTATGACGTGCGGATTCGTTCAAAATAACCAATAAAGCAAATAAGAGGAAAAGCGGGGTGACTAAAATTTTCAAACACCATAACTCTCTCAATTTTCGGGGGATCCAAAAACTTTGTGGTCAATCGACGCAAAATTTAACTATCTAAAAGTTTCTTTCAATAATAAACTCGATTAAATATCAACATTTATCCTTATTATACAAATTCTGAATCAACAAAACACTAAAAACTTTGAAATTCAATTACTCTCTTATAGAACGATCAATTCAGTAATTTCTAGTGGTCAATTGACGCAGAAGTTAATTCTCTATAACTGTTCTCGTTATACTCAAAAATCGTTTTGAGTTGTATATGTAGAAGAAAATTGGAGAAATTATTTTGAAAAACGTGTTATTTTAGAGGTTTTCACAAAAAACTCATTTAGTAGCATTTTATTCATAGGAACAGAGGGTATATTCCGAAACAGCATTAAATTTCCTACAAGATAGGTCCAAAAAATAACTTTGTCCAGCCTCAATCTTATTTCGGACCGCTATGCGCCGTCCGAAGCTTTTCTCGGAAGTACTGGACCAAACTTTATGAAATTTGGTTCAGGTATCTTACGCCACCCGTGAGTGTCAACGCCAGTAATATCAACATTGGTCAATCCATAAGGGTGGTATTTAAGGGCTTAAATATTAAGAAATCGAGATCTCGAAAAGTTTCGAAACAAAAGGGTATTTCGGTCAATAATTTTGTTTCATGTATGGACAACTAGGCTCAATGAATCGAATGAGACCATCTGGGTTTCTGTACAGTCATCCAATTGTTTCCCATAATTAGGGAAACTTTAGTGGGTTATCAAGTCTAGGCCTAAAAAATATGCTCAAAGGATGCTAATCTTTTTTTGCTTATAGTCGCTCGGTGCCGCAGTGGCTGTGGTAGTTGGCGATCACTCTTTAACTCATAGAAGGATGAATAATACGAAAAAAAAATTTAGCCAAATCTGTGACTCATGCAAGATGCGTAAGAGCCTTCAGAGAGCCCTCGTCGGAAGTGGGCTCGTAATGGTCTAGCCAAAAAATCGCTCAGAAGCGCACACCACTCGCAATCGTGAAGACTGCAATGGATTCCCACTCTTAACTTTTATGGAATCGGATGATGTTTGCGTAACTTCGGTACATGGTAGGTTCTAGCAATGGAATTTACCCGGGTGTTGCAAAAGATCTGCGGCCCTGTCGGTCCGTCCGGTAGAAAGCGATAGTCCAATGAGGAAGTTGACCCTCCTCTTACCTTCTATTTGCATATTGCGATGTTGGCGCTATCGATTGTAAGGAGATGGGTAAATACTGAGAGATGGCCGCTTGATACTTATTGAAAACAGCGGTTGCTTTGTCGAGAGATCAAAAATGCATTTATGATATGGTGATAGAATGGTTTACCCAACAAACTGTATAGGAAACATTACAACGTAATAGGGTTAGGTTATATACCTTCAAGTGGAGTTTGTTTCCATATAACCTACTACATCCGCGGTTTGAATAAATGGGGTTTTGAGCGTTCCCTTATATCTATCAGGTTTCGCATTGTAGCAAGCATCGCTTTCGTATAAAAACATATCATACCACAACTTAAGAGTGGGAAAAGTCTCCCACCAATCCTTCCATGCAATCCGAATTGACACAGTTGAACGCTATAAGAACCATTGCTTCAGCCTTGATATGAGAATTGGAATGTAAGAAGATAAGATAGTAATTGGTGAGCTATCGCAGCAGCAGTTCAGTTTCAGAATTCTCGTGAACGAGTCAGTTCATTCACAAACAATTTGATTATTCACCTCAAACGGAGGTACCTATACTATTTCATTTAAGGTTGAATATACCAAAGAATTCTTATAGCAGATTAACGAGAAAGAGCAATAAGTGAGTTCAATCGAAGCAAAACTGGAATATTTGAGCCGTGCATTGTTCTACCAATTCGATGGGATGAGCATGTTGGCATTAATCGCTCGACCGGACGTCAAAACATGTTATTTTCATTCCTTAACCCTCTTAATTATAGCTCATTTCTCAACCCTTGAAGAATTTTGATGAACCTGGTTAATTTTTCCATGATCTAGCATAGCAAATGAAGATAGCTTTACATTATTTTAAGTTAAAACTGTCTACACACTTGTGATGCATAACTTAGTAGGTACATAGACCAGTGGCCTGCACAGATAAGCTACTACCTATCGAAAACAGAAATAATAAAACTGTGAAATAATTCTCAGCTTTTTGGTCGTTATGCTTTAATTGGTAATATAATAAGCACTTGAAATAAAAAGGCGTATATTCCTTAATTAAGTTTTTTTTCTCCACTGTTTCTCCACTGAAGAAGCACCAAGTTCCTGGAGGAGAAACGTTGGAGAAAAATTGGTGAGAAAAACTGAATTATGACAAATTAGTGAATTTTCGTAGGCTATTGCCATGGCTCCAAAAATTTTAAAGTCAACTTTTTTGAAAAATTCATTTAAATCCGTTTTGTGGCATTCTGAAACGATTCCTGAAGTTTTTCCAATAATTTGAACTGTCCAAATACAGAAATGTTAAAACAAGTAACATCACTCTAATAACTATGGTAACTCTAATAACTTTTGGTTCTTTTCAGTTTTCGAAACCCACCACCATATCACCGAGGGTCTGACTGGTGGTGTCTGATGTTCCTGGACTTCCACATCCATGATCTTTTGGAAGACGAACATGGACATGGAAACTTTAGCTCAACAATTTGGAGAAAAGGTTTCAAACGGCGAATGGATGGACCCTACCCTCTCCTCACCCACCTGATTTCTGGAATCTACAAAAATACCTTGAAACATTGCCAATCAAGGGGTTAATTTTTTTTTTTTTTTTTTTTTTTCTTTATTAGAAAGATTGCTTATTCAAAACAATAAGCACACCAAAATATTATATTTAGTTAGAGTCACGTCACGAGCGTCACGTCACGGTGGGGTTTTCTATTGAATTTCACGTACAAAAAATGCGTTACTAGGGAAGTGTAACTCTCAGAGTTTTCATAGCAGGAAAATCGTGAGCCACTTTTTGGAATGATCTCATTTTATCACAGCATCTCACAACCCCTAAGCCTCTGTAGTGTCAAGGAAAGCTGATTTATTACGCTCAGTTATAAACTAATGAACCTAATTAACCATAATGAACTAATAACGTGTAAAATTAATCATTATTAAATGATAATTTTAACGGTGTCTAGGGCTAGAAGATGGAGCCCTGATGCCCTTAACGTGAAAGGACTCATATCTACGTTGACTCCTGACCACCTCTACTCCTTCTCTTTCTCCACTCCTCTTAGGGAACTGGAAGAAACTGAAGCTCGTGTTTCAGCAAAGCAGCTAATGGATTCGAAAGATAACATGCCCGAAGACAACAAAGACGAGGACCAGGCTTGTTGAATTGTTGTTTGTTTTGTTGTTTTTAAAAATATAACATTGTTTTGTTTCTTTATTAAATGATAATAAGCACACCGAAATATTATATGTATTTAGGTAGAGTTGCTGTAAGCAGTAGCTCCAACCAAGTGACACAATTCTCTCTTTCGAGCAACCGGTTCCTAGGACGGGAAAAATACTCCCGGAACCCGTTCGTACTCGTACCAACGCGGTTCTAGTCGGTTCCAAAAATGCTCAGTGCGCGGGATCAACTTGCGCCTTCCGGAGTCCTTCCCCGTTTGCCCGTGAGTTGCGCAAGTCACTGACCGCACCTACGGCCAACTTGTATTAATTGGCGGCCCCCAAGAAACCGGGCTACTTTTTCTCTCAACTTCCGAGATCTTCGTCTCCTTTTTTTTCGAGGGTTGCGTAACGTGACGTCGTCGACGGAGGCAGCTTCCCGGCCCCGTCAAATGCGTTTGCCCTCGATTTGACCCGTCTTCGGCCCCACGAAAAGCCGCGGGACGGGGGTTCGAGGATCGACGCGAACGATCTCCGAAACAAATAAATCTTACAAGTTGAGAGTCTACATTATGTATGTTAGGGTGAGTGAAGAAAACGGAAGGAAACAAAATTTTGGTGTTCAATAAAAGCAAAACTGGAATATTTGAGCCGTGCATTGTAGGTTTCTTTATTCGGACAGTTCAGACTATAACAAGCTTTATAAAAAATGCCTTCTGTCCTTGAATTGGTTTTTTAATTTTAATTAGAAAACCAATTTAACGAAACCAGGCCATTTTTATAAAGGTTGTGCATTGTATGTGCAAAGTATGTTTGCATGTTGAAAAACATGGTTTTTTCTATGAAATCGAGAGTTTTTGTGAAAAATTACCCTCTAAAAAATTCGAGTTTGGGCCGGTTCCTACGTACTTTCTCACGCTTAATCGAATGGTAACACTTGCCGATCTCCCCAACTCTCTTATAACATAGTTTTACAGCTTAACTCATGAATTATTAGATCATTTGTTACGCTCAATCTTATGTGTATTTAACGGTAAAAGTAGTTAGTTAACGTGTAAAACTCTGCTTCAACGGAGTTGGGGAGATCTGCAAGTGTTAGTATTCTATTCAGCGTGAAAAAAATACGTAGAAACCGGCCCCAAGCTCAAATTTTTTTTAGGGGTTAATTTTCCCAAAAACCCTCGATTTCATAGAAAAAACCATTTTTTTTTTCAAAATGTTATCCCCTAATTAGTAAAGTAAAATAAAAATGTATTATACCGCTAGAAAGCCGACTTAGTGGGCCAGTTTTTACAGATGAGTTACGCAAAAAACAGTAAAGAAATTGGATACTCACAGCTGGTCTAAAAAATTGGAATTTCTCATAGGTACTCGTGGAAATTTCATATTCAGGTAGTTTTTTCACCAAATGAATCCTATTAAAAAAATTTCATTTGGCGTTATATAGCAAAGAGATTTAACGTTCTTTTCAACGGTATCCTCAAATTTAGACTTACTGTTTTAATTATAGTAGTTATTGCTGTTTTAGTGACTTATGGTCGAAAACTAGAAAAAAAATTCAAAAATTGAATTACTTGAAACCTAATTGTTTTGAAAAAAATCTCTAGAAATGAGCCCTGAAGTACATACCACCTTATGCGGGACACTGTATGGAGATTAGTTATATATTATACCGGGTGTCCCCAAAAACTTTAATTGTAAGGATCTTAAACGTGCGCAATTGACATCAACTTTGTTATTTTAAATGAGAACCCCCATTTTTCATTGCAGATTTGAAGGAAACGTTAGATCAAGCCTCACCTACACAAAAGTTCGAGGATACCTTTCAGACCCGCTCTGAAGTCAATCATTATGATTCGACAAAGATTTCCGAATATCCACGATATTCTACACAAGGCTACCCGGCCGATCCGAGTGTCAAATACACTCCAAATGTACAAAAAACAAAGGATACTTTTCAGTACCTCAACCAAGCTCAACATATTCCTCCTACAGATATAAATCTTAGGCCGGAATATTACAAAACGGCTCAGTACCAAACTGATCGAACCCAGCACTCACTATGCGAGCCCAGTGCTCCACGCGGCTGCGACACGAACTACAATTCTACGAGAAATTTAATGAAGAAATTACCCATTACTTGATTTTATAAATGCGCGCGCAAACGGGTACAAAGCACCGCTCCAAAACACACTATTCAGATCGCGTATAATACTAGAAGCCTACTGCCAGATGATCCATTGAAAACCCCGTTGTTTTCTTAACCCCATTTCTTTGGTTTGTAGATCGTCTTCGGAGCTCAATTGACGCATCGAATGGATCTCGTCACCGACCGCTGTGGGCACGCCGGTAAATTACTCAGCTCATACGCTCTAATTTACCGTCCAAGGAAGTCTTTTTCAAGACTACAAGGTAGGACCCTGACATCCGAGCAAAGGAAAGAAGCTCTGTCAAGCGAGTCCACCTTCTAAACCCTCTATTTCTATACGTAGAGGTATCGAAAACGAGTTAATAAACTCGGATATTTCGATGGAGCGCCGCCCGTCCTATTTCCTCATGCAAGGGGAGGCGGAACACGGCGCGGCCGGGCCTCTTAGCCCACGCAGCGCTACCTACCCGCTGCTCGGCCAGTCCGCTGTTCCTAGTGACGGCCCAAGGCTCGATCCTCGCGACGAGATCGCCTTCTCACCTAACGTATTCACGAAGGAAACGTTAGATCAAGCCTCACCTACACAAAAGTTCGAGGATACCTTTCAGACCCGCTCTGAAGTCAATCATTATGATTCGACAAAGATTTCCGAATATCCACGATATTCTACACAAGGCTACCCGGCCGATCCGAGGGTCAAATACACCCCAAACGTACAAAAAACAAAGGATACTTTTCAGTACCTCAACCAAGCTCAACATATTCCTCCTACAGATATAAATCTTAGGCCGGAATATTACAAAACGGCTCAGTACCAAACTGATCGAACCCAGCACCCACTATGCGAGCCCAGTGCTCCACGCGGCTGCGACACGAACTATCCCTCAGTTCATCCCGCCAAGCAAGCTGACCTTGGCGATTTCGCTCACATTCCTTACCGGAATACCTCAGGGACTAACCCGCATAATCAGAATATAAATGTCCCACTCATTTTCGTTCTAGTTAGGTATCTGACGATGGAAATATCACACAATTTTGAAGATTCTGCGACTCATTTTTGGACACATCATGTCCGCCTAAATCAGGCGTTTGATTCACTGTGCAACGCCCGAGTTATATGCTATTTGAAAATAATATATCAAAATTCATTGCCGCGCCTTGGAAGACTAAGATTGACTGATTCCTCTCACTGATTCGGCCTATTAAGAAACTAGTCAACGCCAGTGTCACTCTAATCGACCAAGTAGTTGAACGACCGAGACGGGAAAAAAGGTCATCAGGATAGCGAGAAAGACGGCGGCCGGCGCGGGCGGCGTCTTCATAACAAAATAATAAACCTAAACGGGCGCCTCCACATTTTATTAGAAGAAAGGTCGGCATTTTCAAGGGGTTACCGGGGAAGGTGGTCGCACATTATATCACCTTGTCGTCCTCATACAGATTATAATCGTGTTTAGCTGGAGTTATTTATAGTTCGCCGAGTTCCTATTACCATGAAATATGAACACATTCATAATGAACAGAATGAGCGCTGCAAGTCGCCGAGATACTTAGCTTTATTCGCTTCAGAAGTTGAAATCAGGTTTTCAACGAAAAGTTATAAAATATGATGAAGTGGGCCACTTCGATAAATTCATTCTTCATTGATTGACTAAGTACCTCAGCTGTTGAATGCATTCTGTGTAATGTAGGTGTGATTTATTGACTTCGAAAAGCATGAATAAAAATACAAGACCTTATACTGTGCCATAAATAACATCGAAAATATCAACAACAACAAAACTGAGAGGGACCTGAATAAATAAGCCTCATTAGTAACCTGAACGTCATTGTGGTTAGGTAGTCATTGAGATGTGAGGAAATATTTTGATTCATAAATTAGTAAGGCTACACAAAGCGGTGCGTTATCCGAACCGACAGTGAAAAACTTTCCAATCATGCAACATGAACATGAGCGCAAATTTTTACAATTTTCCTCGTTCATTCCTCCCCCTCCCCCCTTTTTTAAATATGTTTACTTTCAAAATGGTTTACTTTCAAACTTGACAATAAAAAGAAAAAAGCTTCCCTTTTTTTAGCCATTGTAGCTTCATATTCATCTTAAATTCGCTGAATGCCATTTTGCGTCCGATCTACAGTCTTTTAAGCTTGCTTCGCAGTAGAACAGGGAAGATTTAAAATTCACGAATTGACGTTGTTTTCTCCTAAAATTTGATAGTGAACAAATATTGATTCTCTTCCGATTCACTACTTTTACCAGTCATTTACTGACCCTCAGCCCAAGGACATACCCATGTCAAAATGTTCTCAAATAATGGGCAAATTTCTTGTGTTGGAATTTCACACTTTTAACCTCAGATTCGGATTCAGCGCACTTGAAAATCGCCTTGTAGTAATTTTTAGTTCAAAATGCCGTTTAGTTTGGGAAATAAAGGGTAGGCAGATCTCGCGTGACGTAGTAGCGCACTGGAACTGAGGGTTCCCTCTTGGCGGGCGCACTGTGGGGTGAAATGCGTTTTTTCTGGACATGGGAATGTTACAAGATATCCTTAAAGGAAATTTTGCGCTGATTTCAAATACACCTTCCTATACTCAAGAAAATACATACCAACTATATTTACTGAAGAAAAAAAACACGTTTTTCAACATATTTAGCAATACACATCACTTTAGCACTGCTCAACAATTTTTTTTTGTCCAACAGAAAAGTATTAGAAAATTAAATTTTGCATCAAATGAGACAATCCCCATCTTTCCAGCTCTGATGGCTGGCCAGAATTTAGCGGTTGTCTGTAGCAAAAGTGGGCCAAATCATGCACTAAGATATTGATGAGACAAACAAATCATTCCATCAGCAATGCTTATCTGAAATTTCGTGCTGATCATAATTATTTTATCGCGATGAAACCAAGGGTACTGAATAAAGGCATCAAATGCGAGCTTTTGACAATTTCAAAATGTCCAGAAATATTTCTTTTGACTTCCCAAATTTTTTCTAGTTGAGATTAATTTCAATGGAACAACTGCTTTACTTTTGAGTAGCTCCGGAATAGGCAAATCTAGGAAAGATTCGACAACTGGATTTTATACTTCAAACCCCGTGTGAATTCACGGTAAGTATTAGTTTTTTTACGCAATTTTTAAGCGATTTACGAAAGTAAACCTCAAATTTTAACGATTTCCGTCTTTGTAGAATAAATAATCGAGCCAACATTTTTGTAATTTCATCTCATTCAGAACTAGTAATTGCCCCAATAAATTTCACTCATGATTATGAACAACGAATAGTAGCACAGTTCTAATAATAAAAAATCATTTTTGTGATGCGCCTTCGAACTGCATGGACATATCATTCAATATTCAGTTGCCGCCTTATGAATCGTATGAGCTAATTATGCAAAGTGAAAAATGTTGGGGACGTCCTGAAGAATGTATGTAGTTCATAATATATAGAATATTTCATATTCCCCCCCTACCGCCCAAATGTCCAACTCTCCTCACAATCGCCCCACTGGGCCCTTACGTCATCGTGCAAATGAATTTCAAGAGCCGTTTTACTGATCAGATACCCATCATGTGGCACCTTTTTGGTTTCTACTGAGCCAATAAAAAACATTAAAAAATCCCCATTCAAGTAGGTAATAATATGAGCAGCATTCTTTGCTTACCAAGAAAATCCTGTTGAACGATATTGATGAGTTGACATGACAGAAGGCTCCACTATTTCACTGACAAAAGAAAGGTTATGAGATGATTCGAGCCCCCGAATAAGGTATCATTATCGAGCATGAAGATTATGAGGGTTTCCAGCCTTCAAGCCATAGAGAGTAACAGCATTCCTTCTTTATGGGGTGAGAAGACGGATCTTGCATCACTGCTCTATGTTTGGTATGTCGATGATAAGATGATAGCCCGCCCTTCATTCGCTTGCTAGAGACGTTATGACGAAGTTTTCCGTATCGCTTTCTATCTCTTTCACGATTAGTCCCAACCCCAGTGATCGCTTCTCAATGATGGCTTTTCTGTTCAAAAGATGCCCGTTGTTTTTTCGAGAGGAAGTGAAGGGGGTTTTGTTAATCTTCAGAGTTTGTTCAGTCAGTATCGGGAGGCGATCTGGAACTGACAGCTGCCCACTCCATCGGCCTGATTACAATAATTTCGACTCACGGTGGGCGCGTCGAACGCGGATCCGAGCAAATCGCTTGCGAGCTGTACGACAGATCGTGGGAGGTACAAATAAATGGCTCAGCGTTTACTAAAGGTCTCACTATGCACTTTATCTCCTGTATCAGTCTCATTCAATTTACACCATAAAGAATATTTCAGAAAAACCTATATATCTTTGAATGGTGCATTGTAAAGCGAACTTCATGTTCAAAGTTGAATTTCATGCAAAATTACCTTACCGTAATACAATTTGAAGACGCCGTAGAATGATCAATATTAAGAACTAGCAGTGTACCTGTGCTTTACGGCTGTCAATTTATGGTAATTACACAGCAACTTAAAGTGTCATTATCAAAATACCCAGGAAACACTACGTGGGGGTAACTGTGCTTGATTGGGGTAAAATGAGGAATAAAGTGAATGACATTTTATGCACAATCACTATGGCATTATGAATCTACTTACTGACTTATAGCTGACACATGACATGGACCTGCACTTGGTACAGAGTAAAATGGTCAACTTTATCTTCCACTCATGTTACTCAAAGAGGAATAATACGGCCCTTTGCGCCAATAGATATTATACTATTTAGATTTTATACATCTCAACTGTCCCGTCTATGCGAAATACGTTATCATTTGTACATTTCAATGATGTTTACTATCTGGCTGCAAATACGAAGAAGCTGATTTGCTGTTTACACATTATTTTGCGATGGCGATTAAACTCAATGAGGAAGTTAACTAGAGATACAGGTATGTCCGCAAAATTGACACAATTATAACACCGCGCGCTATGTGTGGGAAAGTTTCTCGGAATCGGTGTCAGGTGAGTAAGTATCCAGATACCTACTTCAAAAGTTATCACGATCAAAAACGAGGTGCTATTCCGCGCATACTTTCGATCCCATTACGTCAGAGATCTACGACGGTGTTACGTCCGTCGTGAGAGATGATTGCTGATCAGGACTTAACAACCCCCGTCGCCCGAGCTGAATAGGGGGCGCCACCATACCGGTTCATACCTACTCGGTGGCAGTCGGGTTATACAGCCCACCCCCCATGTCGGATTGACATAATATGATGAAGTGGGTCGAACGGTTCAATTAACGATGCGAAGTTATTTTTCTCGTTTTTCCCCTCTCCCAATATTGCTTCGCCAGACGGGACTTGGTGAAAGCTGTTTGATGGTGCTGGACGGTTGTCGGCGGTTACGTGTCCAGTTTGTACCCCTGACCTCCTGCGGATTTTTCGTCTGAAAGATGAGTCCCTCAGGCTCCACAAAACGTTGAAAATTACCTATTGCATAAGGCTTCATGATGCCCCCGTATTTCCGTTAAATCAACTAATAAGTTCTCATTCCATCAATCACCATTCAGTAGAAGGTATAAACTTGATGTTCTTATACCATAGCAGTTGCAGAAACCTGAAGTGTAAGATCGACTCTTCTCACAGCATGGCTTAAGAAAGGGAAATAGCCCATTCCAAAATGGTCTGACTTTTCAAATCCCTTAGGAGTAACATTCAGGTTCTGAGTAACTACCTAGTTTTCTTCTTCTTCAAGGTCTTGTGGAACGGAAGTTAGTGAAAAAATGCTGTCTATTTCCGCACAAAAAAAAGAGTTACAATGTTAAATCGATTTCGAAGGTTAGGACATCGTCAGTAACAAACAATAACTATTATTGTTATTGTTTGTTACTGATGTTGGCCTAACCGTCGAAATCGATTTAACATTGTACAAACTCTTTATTTTTCGTGGAAATAGACAACTTTTTTTCTCCCACTAACTTCCGTTTGGAAATGGGTTTCCACAAATTCGTCGAGAGTGATTTAGTTCGTGTCTTGTGAAACTTTCCAAAACCTTGGAGTAGTGGGGGTAGAAGTATAACTCCTGGAATTGGGATTGGATTACAGAAACATTAGTTTTTCACAACAAAAGGAAACAAATCGGAATAGGCAATCAAAAAAGGCGATTTCAGTGGATGTTTCTATTTTCTCCCCAAACAAATGCAAATATTTCGACATTTTAACCAACATCAGTTTCACTCATGACCAGAATTTGATAGCGATCTTGTCATCGGAAGTATCTATATTTAACAAAGATTGCAGAAGATAGTAATGTCCGCTGCAATCACTTAATTTTAAATTTAGGATGAACGCATTAAAATAAGCCTCAGTGCATGCCAAAACGTGATCATTCCATAGGATCGCATTGTACATGCTGTTGAACCCATGGATACACTACTATTGCAGTATTTGTAGTGGGACCTATAAATAGAAGAATCATACTGGGGAAATCTTCCGATGGTAATACTTGCGTAATAACAATGTGCCTACCCTCAGCTATTTCGTGCCAATCACGAACCTAGTAGTTCCTTCTGAGCGAACCGGTTCCCGTAGTCCCTAATTGGTGTTTAAATTATACTGACCCGCCTTCTACCGCAATTAGGCCTCACAAGATCTTTACGATCGCGGCTCGACTTTGCGATCATCGCAGGACCCACGATTCACTCTTGCCACCCACTAATGACGCGAGAAAGTATGCCATTTCAAAATTTTCCTCATTCGAACTAAGTGATAGTCTCAATAATTATTACTTGAATGTACAAATTATAGGCGCGATTGGCGGTAATCAATTATGTAACGCACAGCATTTCATCGAATAATTATCGCGGAACCAAACCTTTGTTTACTTTCTTGAAACATGGTGGCGCACACAGCGTATTTCAACTCGACTCAAGACTTAAAGAGATCTTTTGATTATTACTATTGGCATCGTCAATATTGACGTTGTATGTTGAAAATACAGGTACAACTTGGGAAACATAGGTATGCACTCCTGAAGAGTCTGCTAGCGCAGATTTGAATAAGGGACTAGTTGGGTCTAACCCTGAGGACTAGATTTGATAGAAGACGCGATTGGTTTGGCAAGGGCACTTCAACTTTGGAGTAAATAAACATAATCCTTCCGCTACCTTGGTTGACTCGTAAAAATAAAAATCCCAGTCGTACGGCCTGACCTCGTGAGGGAATATTTTAACGAATTTTTGTAAAATATGAAGCAATTGCAATGGCTCCAAAAAATTAAAAATTAAAATTGTCGATCATTGCCTTCATTGAATGCCGTTTTGAGACATTCTGAGACAAATCCTAGAGTTTATCGCTTTTTCACATGTGTGTAAGTGTGTGTGTGTCCTTCCGGACGATTACTCTCCTTAGGATTGAGATAAAAATTCCGTTATTGCGCAAAAAATCAAGCTTTCCAAACAAGGATGAGTTCGGTGGCAATCATTTTTGGACCAAATCAAGTTGGTCGCATTTCAAAAAATGTGCTCAAATAATACTTAAAATTGGATAAAAAGTGTTAAATTTATATTTTTTAGCAGAATTTTAGTCGGTTTAATTAACGACGAACTAGAACATCACAGAATTTATGCTGAAAAAATGTGCTTAAACATCATTAATATTTGCAGAGAAACAGGTAAAAAGTTCCAGTCATGCAGCATGATCGAATGAGCGAATTTTCGTCAACTATCACACTATATCATGTTAAATTTTTTTGAAAATTCAGGACTTCAAGTAAAGAGGAATGGTTAACAACCAATTTCATGGCAAAAAAACTCGTTCTAAATAATACTTGGCCATTCAAAAAAGATTTTAGATTTTTAGCTTTTTTGCGGAGTTTTTATCTATTTTTCGGCAATTATTAATGAAACTTAAGTACATTTTTCAGCGTAAATTCTTGCATACATTTTTTTATGTTCTACTTCACCGCTAATAAACTTCTTTGGACTAAAATTCTGCTGAAATATATAACTTTAACGATTTTTTTCAGTTTTTAGCCATATATAGTGATTTTTTAGTACATTATATGAAAATTGACCAATTTAATGTGCTCAAAACTGCTAGCCAACGAACTCATCCTTTCTATCAGAAAGCCTAAAAACCGCTGAGCTCTACTATGAACTGTGTTATCTGATGTGTAAAATATTTATGTGCAACTAGTAATAGTTTTATTTCATTTTGCTGATTATATAAGTAACATGTATTAAGTTGTAAGCCTATCCTTAATCTAATCTTAGTTGTATTACTTTATTTCTGGCGTTTTTTATCGGCTTTATGGGCTAAGCAGTGGTCATCGCTGTACCCCAATGCCGCAAATGAGCCTTCTGGTTGAGGTGCGGCTTAATTCATTAAATCTCTATCTATACTATTTATAAGAATGAAACTCCGTTTGTTTGTCTGTCTGTTTGTCGTGTCTATGCACGGCCAAACGGCTGAGTGGGCCGGATCTACGAGTGGGGGGATCTTTTTGGGATTTTCCGATAGGGTGTATAAGCGAATTTAAAATTTTCTAATCCCACCCGAACCATGGGCCGTAGGGCGGGAGGGGGGTCGAAGTAATAATTAATGTGCGCTTTTTCCACTTCCCCGCTTCCCCTACCCCTCTAAACGGCCGTTGACAATTCCGGAAAAATACGGGTTTCGTAGGTTTTCCTACGAGGAAGACGACGGCGCGATCGGATCGCGAAAAAAGTATCGGGAAATGCGTTAAAAAAATGCGAGAGTACGGACCCGTTTTCTCGAAAAGTCCGCCGAAAAACTTGGTTTTTTCCGATTAAAATATACCCCATAAAGGTACGTTTTTCGGAACGGTTTTCGCGGGCGAAATACAGCTTTGATCCCGCCGAATCTGAATCCGAAGTCGGATATCGAAAAAAGTGACGTGAAGTTTTTCGAAATGCGAGCAGAAGCGAGCAAAGCGATTAAAATGATTCTGCCGTGGACGAGAGAAGGCTCAAGAATTGACGTGAAGGGTTCGAATAAACTTTTCGTGGTTCCACGTAGTTTTATAAGATTTAATTTGTTTGTAATAATTCCCAACTGAAAAAAACGTCTGCCAAGTTGGGTGGGCAGTATAACTTCCTCAAGCGAGCGAAGCGAGCAGCATCCCCTACAGAAGTTAAACCTACCCTTAGAGATCTACCGTTTGCGAGCGAAGCGAGCAGCATCCCCTACAGAAGTTAAACCTACCCTTAGAGATCTACCGTTTGCGAGCGAACCGAGCAACATCCCCTAAATGCCATACTTTGCGAGCGAAGCGAGCAACATTTTCTACATGCCAGACTTTGCGAGCGAAGCGAGCAACATATCCTACATGCCAGACTTTGCGAGCGAAGCGAGCAATATTCCCTACATGCCACACGTTGCGAGCGAAGCGAGCAACTTAATGGGGGGTCCGGGGGGCTTGCCCCCCGGCTGGACGTGGAGGCGAGCGTAGCGAGCCGGAGCGGCTAGTTATTAATAAGAATGAAACTCCGTCTGTCTGTCTGTCGCTCTGTCTGTCGTGTCTATGCACGGCCAAACGGCTGAGTGGGGGGAGTCTACGAGTGGGGGGATCTTTTTGGGATTTTCCGATAGGGTGTATAAGCGAATTTAAAATTTTCTAATCCCACCCGAACCATGGGCCGTAGGGCGGGAGGGGGGTCGAAGTAAGAATTAATGTGCGCTTTTTCCACTTCCCAGCTTCCCCTACCCCTCTAAACGGCCGTTGACAATTCCGGAAAAATACGGGTTTCGTAGGTTTTCCTACGAGGAAGACGACGGCGCGATCGGATCGCGAAAAAAGTATCGGGAAATGCGTTAAAAAAATGCGAGAGTACGGACCCGTTTTCTCGAAAAGTCCGCCGAAAAACTTGGTTTTTTCCGATTAAAATATACCCCATAAAGGTACGTTTTTCGGAACGGTTTTCGCGGGCGAAATACAGCTTTGATCCCGCCGAATCTGAATCCGAAGTCGGATATCGAAAAAAGTGACGGAAAGTAGGTCAAATTGGGAGGGGAATTGCGAGGGAAGCGTTTAACATCAGAAATTAATCGACCACGGGCCGCCGTTACACAACGTTGCTTACCTGAAGGGACCCTCACAGGGGGGTTCCCATTTGCACTTCTACGCAATACCTTGCGAGCGAAGCGAGAGCCATTTCAAATAATAAATACGGACTTTGTCCTACACATATACAGGTATACCTTGCGAGCGAAGCGAGCAACATCCCCGAATAAACTTTTCGTGGTTCCACGTAGTTTCTAAGATTTAATTTGTTTGTAAGAATTCCCAACTGAAAAAAACGTCTGCCAAGTTGGGTGGGCAGTACAACATTCCCTAATAAACTTTTCGTGGTTCCACGTAGTTTTATAAGAATTAATTTGTTTGTAAGAATTTCCAACAGAAAAAAACGTCTGCCAAGTTGGGTGGGCAGTATAACTTCTTCAAGCGAGCGAAGCGAGCAGCATCCCCTACAGAATAAATACGGACTTGCGAGCGAAGCGAGCAACATCCCCTAATAAACTTTTCGTGGTTCCACGTAGTTTTATAAGATTTAATTTGTAAGTAAGAATTCCCCAACAGAAAAAAACGTCTGCCAAGTTGGGTGGGCAGTATAACTTCCTCAAACGAGCGTAGCGAGCAGCATCCCCTACAGAAGTTAAACCTACCCTTAGGGATCTACCGTTTGCGAGCAAAGCGAGTAAAATTCCCTAAATGCCATACTTTGCGAGCGAAGCGAGCAACATTTTCTACATGCCAGACTTTGCGAGCGAAGCGAGCAACATATCCTACATGCCAGACTTTGCGAGCGAAGCGAGCAATATTCCCTACACGCCACACGTTGCGAGCGAAGCGAGCAACTTAATGGGGGGTCCGGGGGGCTTGCCCCCCGGCTGGACGTGGAGGCGAGCGTAGCGAGCCGGAGCGGCTAGTAAAATATAAAATTATTAGCTTATACGTGATGTTTGAAGAAGGAAAGTGGGTGCCTACTGTAGGCTTCCACAACTTGATTTTAAAGTAAGATCCCCATCAGCTACTTGGCGAAACTGCATGTAAGAGAGATTCGCGAAAAGAAATGACGAGTTCTCTCATAATATATCACTGTAGGTGTAAGTTGACGGCTATAAGGAGGATGACAATGGGGATCTGACGCAAGGCGCCGTTGGCACACTCGGGGAAACGATCCTACGCCAAATCCGCTTAGTTCCCCGATACATCCAGAATTATATAATCTTAACCCCAATCCTAGTTGGTTTTATTTTCCTTTTTGTATGAAGTGAATGGCGTGATTTTCCGTCTACTAAGTGTGTGGAAGGTATAAATTGCATCGGTTACATGTAAGTCGTGATTATTTTAATCGAATTTCGCACGCTATTAGAGGCGTATTAATGACTTTCATACAAGAGGAGCTAATACGATTTTATCAAGAAAGCAATTATCCAGGTAGCCATATGTGCAATGTACCAACAAACGTCAGCATCAGTTTAATTTCATCGATAACTTATGATATTATATTACTATATTTTGCTCGATTATGTTGACGTTTATCCCCAATATTGGAAAGGTTAAGTAAATTAGGGGGACAAAGAATCACCAAATTGGATTTGAATGATTAAAACCTAGGGCGCCTCTGGAATAGGCCTAAAGCTTGAAATGTTATAATAACTTGGAAATTGTATGGTTAACTCACATAACAAATTTCAGAAGATGCATTATTCTTGAAGAGTGCAAAGAAATTGAATTGTAATTCAGGAGCAGACAGACGCTGGAAATAAGCAAAGCAAATTAATTTCGACGTACGATGATACGCAACATCAAACTGGATTTGATGCCTTTTGAAATCAAAGAAACATTCATAAGTATTCGACTTGAGGAATGAATCGTGAGGAAAAACATAATTAGAAAATATTTAGAACGATTATGAGCTAACATAACCAACCCTGCCAATATGCCCAAATGAAAACTTTTGTCTGCAGGTGGCGGCTTACCCGTCTTTGTAACTTTGCATCCTTGGGAGTTCAATATAATACATCTGACAGTAACAGTAATAATCACTAAGTTCCCCTCAAGTTCTTTTCTATGTCCTTCGATCTTCACCAAGAAAGTCGATGGTGAGTGAACAGTGTACCAGTTATGCTTACGAGCGAAATTTCGTACGGGAATATATTTTAATCTATGTACTGCAAGGGGGAATGGCTACCAAGAAGGGAATGGCAACTATCCCCGCTTTTAAAAGTCGGGGAAGAGTAGTGTTCACTCAAAGACACAATAACTTACAATGAAAATCGTGATAAAGTAATGCTAGGCTATTAATGTTACTGCCAGGCTTATGAATTAAAAGTAACTTCCTCTCTCTGTTCATATGATCAAATGACCGTGAAAACTGAGACATGTACTTAATATAGGAATGCTCAGCGGAGCATTCGGGACCGAGACCGCGCGCCAATACCTCTGCCAGCCGCCCACTTCATTATTTATTATTATTCAAATTAGCGTGAATGTGGGAATTCAGTCAGAAATGTACTACAATCCATGAGAAATTGAGCGTGATTTTATAGCTCCAAGATATTAGTTACGCAGGAGCGAGTTCACAAGAACAAAAAACTTGTAGGTGTAGTAAACATTAATTGAAGAGATACCTACCTTTAAACATTACCGCTCCTTCAGATGCCCTTTTCATAGGGTCTAATGAGCTGCTGTGTTTACATTATGAGCACAATCTACTGCAAACAAGTTCAATTAGTCAGGATTTGGCCAAGGACGATGAGTAAAAACAATTTTAACTGTGAATTTTCAAACAAATTTACTCAGGTTTCATTCTCTTATCATTGAACCCAGTACCACCTAAAATTAAGATTGATAGCCGTTCTACGAATTTTCCGAAAATGAATTCTACCATGGAATGGGTCCGTGGCCACCCTATCTATCGAATTATTATTGGATTAGTAGTAACACGGGAGTGAATCGTAACCAGTAAAACCTTGAAAACTATGACAATTGTATCAGTTGATAATATAATTCCAATGGAATTCTGACTTCCTGAAATCGAGTATATTATAACTTCTGTATCGCATTGGGCTTGTGAAGCGTAGTCAGGTAATCACTTACTTCAATTATATTAAATTATTGATTAGTAAATACCAGGGAATCACTCTTAAATTATTATTTCTATTCCAACTACACTACAGAATGTTAATTAGTTCCGAGTCTACCAAGGAAGGAACGTTTTAGCCAATTTTCTAGTAAAATTAAGCTACTGCAATGAATCCAAAATTTCCTTCATGGAAATTCGTTTTGAAATTCCTTGAGTATAACGCATTTTGATATGGGTATGTAGAGTTTGATCAAAAAGTTCTGGTTTCTTTTCAATTTGTGCGCTAACAGGTGGTCGTTGAAACTTCTCAGTGGTCTAAGTCTGGTCTCTTTCTGAGTCACCAGGCTATTTTATTTGCTGTGATATTCTCAGCTCTCGTGTTATTCTGATCAACTTCGGAACCCCCGAGGCTAATATCTTTCCTAATCGACTCACGTATCTGAAATTTAATGGAGCTCGTTCGAGACACCTCAAAAACAATTACGAAGTTCGGAGGATCACTGAATATCTTACGGGGCCTCAGAGGCTAATTTCTTTCCTTTTCAACCTGCCGTTTTACTAAATTTTTTGTTTTGTTGTTTGACATTTTTAGAAATTTTGTCGAAATTGATCCACTACAAACCGTAAAACTGAGGGGTCCTGAGCTGTAAAATTGTGAACCCTTTTAGGAGGCACAATGCGCCAAGTTGTGATCATTTACTAGATATGTATGGGGCTTAATAATAATTATAGACCGGTGATCTGCTTAGTATGGCTAGCTAATACAGAAATAATAAACCTTTGTGTAACAATTTGCAGCGTTTTTTTAATTAGATTTTTGGGTTCTACGCATCTTGAGACGTAAATCAACAAATTTGAGGGGAGGGTTTTTTTTTTTTTTTTTTTTTTTTTTTTTTTTTCTTGGTCGATTACAAAGGTTCATTATTGAAAAAAAAAAGGATGTTAAGACCAGTGTTTTGTAGAAAACTTGATTTAAGGGAAACGACGTTAAATTTCAAAATAACCTGAAAATTATAGGTCAAACAGGAAATTCAAGGAGGGTTTCGATTGGAAATCATCCCAAAAATTTATTTCTGGCGTCTTTTAGCCCAGATTCCAGGACACCCTGAGCTGCGGTGTATTTAAGTGGTTGTTTGTATTCAACACCTTTAGAAACATCAAATGTCACTCAAAAATCTTTGCTTAAGTAAAGATAGAGTATACCCTAATACCCTACCAAATTGTTCAATGAATGTCGCGTTATTACCCGCCCTCAACTGTGTAGAAATTCCCTCCTTTTAACATTTCACAAAGACCCGTCAATTATTCATAACACTATCATCTACATTCAGATTAAAAATTAATTCCAGGGCCCGCACATTATACCATCACTTTATAAGCCCTCATTATTGTAAAGGTCCTGAATTCCATCTTCCAAGGAACTTTACTATAATCATCTGAAAGGCAAACTAATAAGAAAAGGTTGAAAGATTAGTGCATTAGAAATATTTACTTTTTTTTTTTTTTTTTTTTTTTTTTTTTTTTTTTTTTTTTTTTTTTTTTTTTTTTTTTTTTTTTTTTTTTTTTTTTTTTTTTTTTTTTTTTAGCGAATTTTCTTAGAAAATGAAGCTATTGCAATGGCTCCAAAAATTTTAAAATGAAAATTTTCAAAAATTTTCTTCATCGAAATCTGTTTTGAGGCATTCTGAAATGATTCCTGGATTTTAACGCTTTTTTATATGTATATATATATATATGTATGTGTCATTCCAGACGATAACTCTCGATAGAATTGAGATAAAAACTTCGTTCTTTCTCCAAAAAATCAAGCATTTCAAAAGAAAGGATGAGTTCGTTGGACAACACTTTTTGAGCACATTAAATTGGTCAAATTTCAAAAAATGTACTAAAAAAATCTCTAAAAATGGCTAAAAACGGCTAAAAATCGTTCAATTTATATTTTTTGGTAGAATATTGCTCAAATAAAGTTTATTAACTATAAAATAGAACATCCAAAAATGTATGTACACAATTATGCTGAAAAATGTACTTAAAATTCATCAAAATTTGCTGAAAAATCGATAAAACCTGCTAAAAAAGCTAAAAATTCAGAACCTCTATTTGAATAGCAGGTTATTATTTAGAATACGTTTTTTGCCATAAAATTAATGGTTAACGATTTCCTTGCACTCAAAAAGCTCAAATTTCAAAACAATTCAACATTATACAATTTGAATGTTTGTTTTATCTTTATAGTTGTTGGAGTAATTGATTGCTTTTTGCACTGTAATTTGTTTATCTTACTTGTATATCTCGTTTACTGTGAAATTACGAGAATGTTTCCAAGATCTAGATTAATTAGATGGATAGTGGAGGTATTGGTGATGATCTTGCTAATGTTGTTTTTAACATATCCGGTTCTTTTGATTTCTATGTGAAACGTAGATTGATGAATTTCAATTTTTATGTAAAACATTTATTGACTGAACATTGATCGATTTCTATGCAAAACAAAGATAGCATTTTTGGTGCTTTGTGACGCTTTAGTGCATGTAAATTAATCAATTAATCAATGGGAAATTTCAACAACTTTTTCTCACTAGTGGTGAATCGTATTTGATTTATCCATTTTCAGTTTAAGAATTATAAGGAAGATGGGGATGTAGAAGGAAGAATAACCACAATTCAGGATAGAAGCCTCTGAGGACGAATATGTTGACATAGCGGAGGTACAACTGCCGGGATATTGAACTAGTACCTATGTAACTATCGTACTATTCCCGCACCACACCTCGCGCCATGCAAAGGTCGCGAGAACGACCTCGATGTTATTACCGTCATTCCTTTCAGTTCAGATATCGTTTGTCTTATATCACTCCCATAACATTTACTTATGACATTTCTCTCCTCATACACCTTCCTACCTCACGTTCGGTCGTGAGCCGAATGCAACGAAAAGTAACAGGTGGTGGGTGTTTCCGAATGTTTGTTTAGGCGCTATGAAAGCTCGAGTCCTCACCTGCCTCATCTGGTGGTACACTTCTCCCGAACCTTTCGCCCATTGAAAAAATAAATAACTTTCCAATGTCAACAGTCAAAGACCGACGCGGAATGAATGGAAGCGGGTTCCAGGGATCACAACGGCAACAAGGGACTCGGTGATGCGGTGATGACGGACACGTAGGTGTGAACGCCGTGATGTAAGCTCAGCCGATAACCACAACAAACTATAACCTGATCCCCTGAGCTAGATTCTTTTTAAACCCCTTATTCAGTTTCCAAAACATTCAAGCTAATTCATAATAACATGCATATGTACTTTTAAAAACCTTTAATTTCCAAATATTATCGGAACTAGGAAATCGTACCAGTAGCGGATATACCAAGTAGAATTACCTCTTTTTTCCTTTTTTGTCATGTATTTTCCATTCATAATATACTGCAGACGTTCCTTAGCAGTTTTATTGCCTATTTTTTTTTTTTTTTTTTTTTTTCTAATTTCCTCAATTGAATATTTAAAATCAGATCCTTTTTATCAGAATTTTCTCACAGACTACGCAGGTAGGTTTCTATCTCAGCTCTACTTCAACCCTTTAACGGACTCTCGCTCCAATAACTCACATAGGGCCACTTTCACCAACAACTTATAAATCCGAGATTGGCCAAACTCGATTAAATCAACATAAACGAGTTTAAGTTAGAAAAGATTAACAAATAATCGAGATTCCAGCTAATCGTCTTTCACCAAACCACTTTACGAGTTTAAACTCCTAACGAGGTGGCTTGAGTTTAATCTCCCAATCTCGGCCAGTTAACTCTTGCCAATCTCAGATTAGTGATAAAAATGATATCGAGCAAAATGGCCGCGCACCAACAGCTGATTCCTCATATCTCTACAGTTTGGTTCACAGTTTATTATTATAGTTTATATATAGTTTATTGTTATTCAAGTTTTTGATGATGAATTCACGCGATTTATCGCTCGGATTAATTTGATTCCTCGGATGAGAACGATGTCCTGCAAAGACGCCCAAGGACGATCCGACGGCGGGTTGGACGACGTCGAATTTCGCCGGAGATTCCGGCTCCCAAAACCGACAGTTTTGAAAGTCCTCGAGCTTATCGACACTCACCTGGAGTTCCCTTCGAACAGGTATAAGTTGGAAAAAGGCTTTTATACCATCAAATCGATGAATTATAATACGAAATTGATGTAGGATGGTAGGAAAATAAAGTATAATCGATGATGATTGCACGTTATAATACGATGTTGAATTGCTATCCCTTGTACAGTATGTACCTACCTACCTATACCACATAAAATAACTTATGTACATTTAAATAAGGTGATCAACCGTCCTGCTTCCGTCAAATGATGTGTCACACTTTCTTTGCTGGAAGTCAACGAAAAGTTGCGAGTAGATAGTAACGATAAACGGCGCGGGTCGGGTCGTGGTTGTGATTCACTGCTTTATTGTCTTGATATGCCGGACACATGGCGGGTTTTCTAACTGTCGTTTCAAATTGTCCAATTTTTCATTGGACAGTTTCCGGAATCTCCGTTAGGGAAACTCGATTATTCCAATCTTGGTTTAAACGAATTTTGGGTTGGTGAAAGACGCCAAGGTTTGATCCTCGAGATTATATTTAATCGAGTTTGGCCAATCTCGGATTTATAAGTTGTTGGTGAAAGTGGCCCTTAGGAGATTAAAAAAATTCTTGTGAAGTTAAAATTTATGCCTGGTTATAACCCTACCCGCTGAACTGTCAACCTCGGAGATAATAATGTAAACCGAATGCCGAAGAAAGAATTGTCAAGATTTTGTTCTTAACCTTCCGCAGAGGTAAATTGGTGAACAACCTATCTCGCCAATCGGTTACACTACACACGTTAATCACTAATTGAGTAAAATCAGCAGAGTGGTGGACTATAGGTTTCATAACGGAAGTGGAAAAACGTTGTCTATTTACACAATATTTACACAATAACAGTTATTGTTTGTTACTGATGATGGCCTAACCGTCGAAATCGATTTAACATTGTAACTCTATTTATTTTTCGTGGAAATAGACAACGTTTTTCACTAACTTCCGTTTTGAAATGGGTTTCCACAACTTCGTCGCGAGTGATTTAGTTCGTATAGGTTTCAATATTAAAAATGTTGATTTCCTATTAAATTTAGGTGTGGAATCTTATAACGAATTTTCTTAGTACGTACCTACCGAAGGATTTCGGTGAGGCAAAACCTACGAGGTTCGGCGTGATAGTTTTCCAAGTTTTCCATAGTATTTTTACGTGCTGGAGTCTAGCAATCCTGCCTTCTTTTATTGCTTGTTTAGGATTTAGTAACCTAATGTAAAATTGTGAGGTTTAAACGTTTCAAATTGATTTACTATTAAAAAGTGCATAGAATTAGCAAATTTGGAACTTAGGAATCTGGGATTTTACTTCCCCCAACTTACGCAAATAACTGGGAAAGTGGGATTTACCAGGTCGTATAAAACGTCTGAGGAAACCTGAGTGGCACTTCCGGGAGACCATATCCTCCAGGTCTTTGCCGGGAAGAGGCCATCGAGAAGGGATCACGAAGCCGCAGGATCAAACACGGTTCGCCCATTTCTTCTGCCCCTTTGGCTCGAAACGCTCACTCACGATTTTCTGTTACAAAACGTTTCGCTACCATATATTACCGGGAGCTGAACTGTTGACTTACACTGATGCATCCCGCACAGCTCCCTCCCTTTCCTACATGGCCGCTATAAGAAATAACTGGTGCATCGGGACATGTATGTCACATTTACACAGGGTACCCCGAGCCGTTCAAAAGAATATAAGAACTCGTACACAATTTACAAGAACACAAATATTCATGGTTCTACATGAACATCACTGCGAATTTAGTTATAGTTTTAAAACAGTTTTTAAATACATTCATGAAGTTCATAAGTGTTTCATTAAATATATTACTAATTTGATGGTTGAAAATACCTAATTGAAATGAAGAATACGGGGGAAGAACGTACTATCTCGATTTTTTGTCAAAAGTGAGTTGAGAATGGTACCTTAAGTATTGGGGGGTAGCTGGACACGGTGGTGTTGTCATAATAGGGGAAAAACGAGTCTAAATACTTCAAAACAGCGGGTGAATATTTCGTATGCAGCGAAAGGACGGGCTTACGGGACCGGTCCAGGGAAAGAACGGGCTATCTGCAATCACAGCAAGTTACCTGTGTTTCAGATACCATATTCTTCCACTTTTCCAACCCGTTGCTGTCCCTATTCAATATTCATCGTTTGGTTCTTGTTTTACAATGATTTTTTGGCCTGATCGAAATCAGATATTTTGATCGGGCGGGTTATCTTGACACAAGGTATATTTCTAAAGCTCCAATGACACCAAGGCGGCTGAGAGGTGAAATTTCATGATGATTACCCTCAGCTAGTTCACTATCGTGAGAGCTATAATGAAGAATTTACTTGCAAGTTTGTGATGCCGAACCCGCCAAAAAAGAAGAAAATACTTGCATAGGTTGCTCAGATTTGGCTCAGAAGTTACTACGTCCATCAGAATTTTACTTCCCATCAAAAACCTACACAAGAAAAATTTCGATCTCTTCCGAAAAAGTCAGGGATTTGATTCATTTGAAAATATTCTTGATAGACGAAGCCAGGAGGTATTTCGAGAAATTACGCCACAAGTGAGGAAATCAATCGCTCAAGGGCGTTACCTGGTCTTTCACTGTTTTTTGTGATGTTTGACACTTTTTCCCGTTATATTCCAATAAAATTAATTTTCTGAGGTATTTTGGCATTTTTATTACTTTCACTTGAATGTTGACATTATACTAGATTTTTGGATGCAAGATATACATTTTAATGAGTTTTTTTTTCATTAAAATTTGTTTTTCTCGAAAGTAGGAAAAACCATGGTAGCCCGTTCTTCCCCTGTACTCTTCAAATGCCCTCGTTGTTCGACCGCCAAGTCTATTCCTCATATGGATTTATGCCAGGATATACTTCAAGACAATGAATGTTAGATCATTGTTTATTTGTAGATGATCGTTGAAGTTAATGGTCGATATTTGGACAGTTGTTTTCGAATTATCAACTAAATTCTACTTGTTTTAAACGTCCATTTGCTGGAATTACGGAGATTTAATCTAGGTGACGTTATATTACCTCTCCTACTTCACTGAATTTTTTCGCACTCCTGGAGGATGTGGAACATCCTGCTTATACTGGAGTTATAAAAATGACGGTACTCTTTACGCATTTGACCAAGAAAGTCTGGTTGTCAAAGTAGGGCTGTAATGAACGGTATAAAGTCAGATAAAGATAAAGTCAGCTGAGAGTCCTATGCGAGAAACCACGCAAATGTGGTTCTCACCCCCTGCGTGCCACATTTCTTTGGCAACCCTTTGGAGTATTTACCGTCCACTAAGTCGATCGAAGTATTGGGGGTTATGATTCGTTTCATCCGGGTCAATATACTACTGGAAGAACCCGCCGACCCTATGCAAAAATCAAGGCCGGGCCGAGTTTTATGCGCCGTCCACTTAGAAAGCCGCCTCGTAAAATGGTCTTTTCACGTAACGGCGTGGGAGGAACCCAACGGCACCTCAACAAGCATCAATACCTTAAGATAACAGCCAAATCCTGTAGAAGATCACAAAAAATATAAATAAAAGCTCATCGCTTCAAGAAAGTGTGTTTTGTGACATTTTGAAGATGAGTTCACCCTCTTGCGGGATCGGTCCGCTTTCTCGACGAAAACGCGTCTCATCTAATGTGAATATAAGTCGTATTTTTTTTACGGAGGGTTGACATTCCGCGCAGATTCAGGTCTTTTCTCCGAGGATTTTGAGGCGAATCTCCGGAAATATATGGCAGTTGGATGGATCATAACTATTGCGGGAACCAACGATGTTTACTTTTGATAAAGTCACTGTTTGAGCAAAAACAAATGTCTTAATCTTCGTCAATTAACGTTGGATTCGCTCTGAAAGGTCTCTCGTCTAACTCAATTTATGCCAACAGGAAACTACCTTCTGAAAACAAAACCACTAAATTCGTCAGTTGAATATGCGACTGTTGAGAATTGAACTTACAGACATTGTTCTCATTTAAGCATACCTAGGCTCTACTATTAATTACATTCATCAAAATATCAGGTGTTTTCATAACTACTAGAACAAAAACATCAAGATATTAAGAATCTATACATCTATGTATGTGATGCAGAAAATGAAAGGGGGGGGAGGGACCTCTTTTCGCTAGAGTAAAATGTCAGTACAGGTGAAGTGAGTATCAGGGTCGAAAATAAAAATTTTCGAGTTTTAATCGATTATCGTTCTCCAACTCTTTATTTATAAGCTACCTGGCAATATAATGTATGTGCTTTACGCAGGTCGCAGCCTGGCGCAATGGATGTTATCGAAGGGACCGTGAAGAAGTCATAAATGGAAGATTTTGTACAATCCAAAGGGAATTACGAAGAAAACTGAAAAACGTTGAAGATACGGGTATAGTGGCGCGATTCTTAACGTTACTACCATATATGTCTGAAGATACCCTCAAGAAATGTATGCGTTTCAATTCAGCAAGAGAGGTTTGACTTGATCTTCATCGTCTTTTAGAGAGGGCATCAGAAGTTAAAGCCTACGAATCGTGAATGTTATTCTTTGGATATCAGATAAAATTCGCAGATGACGTGACAAGTAATCTGTCCAAGTTGAAGATAATTTGGAACTTTTCGAAAATCGAAATCGGCAAGGACGAAAATGGTAGGAGTAAACTACTAGAACTATTTTTAGTTTGTAAACTGTAGATACCTTGTCTGAAGAGTATTTTTCATTTTGAAGCAGTTGGATGTTGCTGGCAAAGAACAAGCGTACATTAGAAAACCTGACTAATCAATAAAGCAAACACGGAAAAACCGATCGTCTGCGAGTTAAAAGGGCATCAAGTGCGTAACTGTGAAAAATGGAAAGCAGACGGGAGACCCCTAAACCTCAAAGCAGTAATAATAAAGTTCGTGTTTCGAATACAGGAACTAAATAATGTCGGCTCAAAGGCCAACATGGTATTGAGCCAACACTGAGAGTTCGAGTGAGTTCTGACTGAAACTAGTGGTGATGAATATTATGTTGATAATGGAGCTACCAATCTCATTACTTTCAGATGAGATTGGTTTCATATATTCAAAATGTTCGAATCTCATCATACGGTGACAACAGCTAGTGGTGACGCAATTGAGGCAGTAGGCTTGTGCGTGAAAAAACAATAATATGACAGAGTACGAATTTCGTTTGGTTTTTTGTGTCGGTCTTTGGTTGGGGACTAAAAATTGTCTACGCTAAAATTATACCCCTGAGAAGAAGAAAAAAACTGAAAAGTTTTAAGTGGCAGCACAGGAAGGAGTCATGACATATTAATTGGTAAATTGTTCCTCAGGAACACACTTCGAAGAAAATATATGATAACATGATTGTTTAGTAATTATCTTGAGAGCAGTAGCAGTGTGTTCATGTTTGATCAAGAATTTGATCCATGTGCCGTCATGGAACAACGGCGGTTCCCGCTCTTTAGGTTGAGGAGTCTCAGTTAGTTCGGTTCAACTACTTATGTTTGTCCGGTCTCCAAGAGTGGCTTGATTTATGAAATTGTGTCTGTTGATATTCAGTTTGCTAAATAAATGTTTCAAGTAATATATCAGAGTGTTGTTCAATGAGGAACCAAACAGTTCAGGGGTATTTACGTTTAGCAATTCACAAAGATTACCTACTTCTGGTCAGAAAATTACTCTCGTCAATTTCTCAGAGAATCGTCCGAAATGTAATACTACACTATAGGTACGAAATAGGACACGAGAATATGACGTTTTTAGGATTCATCGTTTGCGCAGGCTCAGTGACTACCGTTACCTTATTGAAGCGTAATCGCTGATAAGCTCTTTCATAGGGCAAAGATCGGATGACATTTTCGAAAGTTGTATTGGTACGGATCTGTGAAGATATAGATAAACAGATGGGGAACTAAATAGGTCTGACAATTCGTGTGGAACTTTGTTACTGGACTAAAATAATGTTCACCTTGAAAGTGAACACAACGAGATTTTCATTGCGTTCAACAACAAAGACATCCAACCATCAATTTAGAAGGCGCAATTACATTTTTAGGAAGCAGTGTGAAGCCTCGTGACACAAGATTTTACATTAAAATTGGGTACCCCACTCAAGTTTTGAAATTCAGATCAAAAGCAAATTAAAGTCTGGTTAAGCCAAAAACACCTGAGAGAAAATCAAAATATCGCGTTAAATAAAGTATCTTATATCTGGCCTTTTGTGCCCCTGAGCTGGAGAGTATCCGTAATGTCACGGTTATCAACTTTGACAACCTTTACGCTTATCATCGCACTCGTGCCACAGGTTCTGGGAAACTTTCAGTGAGATGTAGGTAGGTGTCAGGTAGACATACTAAATTACCTATCTAGCACACCTCCAATTGATACATACGGCGTTGAACTCCCGAATATGAGGAGATTTCGATGCGGGGTCAAGCGCGCTGGTCAGAAATGTTGGTTAATTATGTCTACAAACTATTGTTTCTACTCCATAACAACAGTTCATAACTTACTTATGAGTAGGTACTTATAAATAAATTATGTAACATATAAATATAACTTATAAAACGTATTATGTAACATAATATATACATACTCAAATCACAAAGTCATACATCAAAAAGTCTGTAAGTGTTGGGCGAGACACATATGTACCTTTCTCGTATCTGTAACAATATTGTTGAGATAGTTGAAATGTTGAGATCATAGTTATACACAGAGGTAATGTGTGAGGCTTAAATTAGAACGGTAACTACTACTATTATTTCGTAATTATACTATACTATGTTGAACGTTTTTGCGTAGGCGCAGTGGATGACTCCAAACCATGGTTTAATTAAATCCATAGCAACCATATCGAGCAAGATCCGCACAATCACTGAGAATATCATTTAAATTGGATGAACAAAGTTAAGACTGTTGTATAAAAGATATTATAACGCTATAAAAAGATATTATTACATAAAGAGTGTCATATAAAAGATATTACGTTTGGGCGTGCTACTATTGATCAATGCACCGATTAAATAAAAAGGACTATCTAGGGTCCAACCCCGCAATCCTCGAAAATGTCATCAAAATTGGTCAGTAATTTAGTTTTGCGATCCGAAATTTAGATTTTTGGCTTTTTTATTCACCTCTTAAGTGATCATAATATTTCCATTGCTTGGGTAGACTGTCATAATCCATACAGGTTATTATTTTACTCATACGTAGTATTCTCTTATACAAGGTATTAAATATTTTATGGCTGACAACTCTTACTCAATTCCTCAATGCTATGAATCTTAATGATTCAATAAAACCAATAATAAATTATTTTGAGCTGTTTCAATTTTTCGATTAATAATATGGGTATGTAAAAAACCATAGAATTGAAATGAAGTTGAGAAGAACACAAGCACAAATTGTAACTTTATGTTCTTCTTGCCTCTATGCACTAAATTATTAAAACTATCAGAGTTTTGCGCCTTTGCGATTTAAAAGTAACGGATAGCCATTATTAAATGGTCGACTGGCTCTACGTGTATATGACAGATATACTACTATTATCGTAAGGATGAATAAATAGGTACCTTGATTGTCCTTCATTCCCTTATTTCGGGAGATAATTCATAGTTTTTGTGTCGAATCGCTTTGATTTTTCATGCTCTACATTTTTGTTACGTTTGCTCTAATTTCTGTAGAATGTACGGCTTAGGAATTATTAGAGAAAAACTAAAACGGGCAAATTAAGCCATATTTATGAGGTCACCATTTTGTATTCCACCAATTTCGAGATGGCAGACAAAAATTTTCTCACTCAGAACGGACTAAATTTTCAAAATTTAATCTCAAACCTTCTCCTGAAATTACTAAGTACCTATTTTCGGCCTTGGCTCCTGGACTGTGTATATCTTTCGAAGCAAGCTGCTGAAATTAAATTTTATGAACCTACATATATCAGAAAATCTCTCAAATTGCACATTTGTGCCACTGCCCTTCAGAGGTCTTTTAGCACTATAAATACCTCCCGGATTTCACGCAAAGAACTTTGAAATGTTCCAGCCCAAGTCAATAAATCAACCATTTGTGAGCCCACAATGGGTCCGTTAGCCAATCCGGGAAATCAAGAGGTCCCCCGGGCCGTAGGAGCGAAGGTACGTAGGCACTTGGCAACGAGTGGCGCCAACAAAGTAGGCGTCATTATTAGTCAACCGCATCTTGCAAAGCGAATTTTACCCTTGCGACAGGACTTTGGAATCCACGATGGCAGCTTGCCAGTCGACAAATGTCTTTATTTCGGGCTCCATTGTTTATTGAGAAACTGGAACAATACAACGGTTCCCGATCAGTAATGATGGGTTGTCACTTTATTGTCACAGCTTATAAATCATATTTGCGTGGTTTATCAACGCCGTTCCTCTCTTGAATGGGAGGAGGTGCTAAATTTGTCGCGTTCCTACTAATCAACGCGGGGATTGTTTCTCTGCGGGAAATAAATTGAGCCTTAAACCACAGATATTTAGTTAGTGTGAGTTCATGGCCGTTTATAACAAATCGAGATACTTGCCCAGTGATCCATTTCATAAAACATTTCAGTAAAAATTAGAGCTAGGTACCAGATAATGTTTGGTAGCTGCATCCTCACGCATCGTTTTTCATCAATAGCATTGATGGCATTCTGTAAGTTATCTTCGCTTCAACATCATCAAGTCGGTACGAGCTGTACAAAAGAAATCAGAAAAAATTATTAATTTTTCCTTGAATAGTTCCAAGTAAGTACATATAAATTATTTTTTTAAATTAATTACTCCTAATTACATTATGCATAAAATCATTCGGTCACTGGAATAGTAACTGTACATTCCAGCTATTATAGCTATTGAGCTATAATAATTTTATATATAAATGTAATCTTCTCTTAAAAGTGGATGTTTTCTAATAAAGAACGCAGTAGCTTAGCACAATTTCACTGCACGCTTCCCTTTTTTTTATACAAGCCACGTTCAAATTTTTGCGAATTGTTTTGTAAATTGGTATTGGTATAGAGGTTCTGTGAGCACATTTTTCGTGGCTATCTAGCTCTCGATTGGATTATATCTCTATATGGATTGAGTTGGGACTGTGAGTTGACAACGTTAATCTCGGTCTGGCATGGTGGAATTACATTCCCTGTGACTACATGCATCTGGTTATGTATTTATGCTGAATTTTATTGTGAGCGTATTATTTGTGGCTCCAGATATAATTCCATAACTAGAGTTTGGTTAGTGATCTTCACTAGAAACTCTTTGTAATCCTCCAGTAATGGGGTAACCTGGTAACTGGACCTCCGGGTAACTCCAGTTTCAAGTCCCTAAAAATCGGGTTAGCGACTTAATAGACTAAAACCTTCATTATTGGCTTCATCAATCCATTAAGTTTTTCTATTGACCTTCTGTGGTCATCTTACAACCCATCAACCCATCAGATTTTGTCTTCAGTATTGGAGCTCCTAAGTCTACTGTATGGAATAATAATAGTTTTGAAGGGATTCAGAAATGTAGGATGGGGGGGGGGGGGGGTTCCACATCGGCCACACAGATTCCGAATATACCCCTTGGCCCTAAACCTTAATTGACTGACGCGTTCAAATTTGGTTAAATTTTTAATTCAAGTTTCAATTGA
The DNA here is from genome assembly GCA_030762985.1 of Adelphocoris suturalis. Classification (NCBI taxonomy): domain Eukaryota; kingdom Metazoa; phylum Arthropoda; class Insecta; order Hemiptera; family Miridae; genus Adelphocoris; species Adelphocoris suturalis. The sequence goes on from CM061044.1 coordinate 89,431,508, forward strand.
ATGGCGTATCAAATATATTCAAGTTTAAGAATGACAGTTTTCACATTTTGGTACGGGAAATAACCACTAGCCAATAGGCATATTCACTAGCCAAAGAAGATGCAAAATATTTCATTTTGTTGTACCTATTTATTTATTTTTTGTTAAAATTGTAATGTTTCATTGGATTACTGAATTTTTTTTAATACAAATATTTATTTAACTGCGCACCTATGTATAGTTCTTTTCTAAATTAGGTCGAATATTTGATTAGAAAAAGAAGATAAATCACACTCTATGATAATAATAATAATGAAAATTACATGTGTCAGAAGAAGTATTTTTCCAACTCCAATATTGTCATCTTCATTGGGATCTTCATCGTCCACATTGTCCTTGCTGGCATCGAGGTTATTACTATTTTCCAACATGCAATCAATGGTGAGAGGCCCCATATCTCCGTAAAACCAAAGTGCTTCAATGTGGTCATCGGTCACTATCCACCCTTGGGTATCCGTCTTGATCGTAGGCCCAAACTGGCTATCAATTAAGCTTGACAAGGTGCTACAACTAGAGGACTTCAAAAATGTGAGGACAGGTTAAGTATTTTTTTTTTTTAATATATATATGCTGTAGTCAGAACTGGTCATACCAGCTTCATGACCTTTTTGGTCCATCGTACTCCATGCATCTTTCATGTGAACTCTTCAAGAATTGCATATGCCAGTGAATATATGAAATGGTGTCAATGCTCTAGATAATTACTTACTCGATTTGGCACAACAAAAAATGCTTCACCTGTCAACGCTTCTTGAGAAGATAAATTCATTATAATCACTAGAAAAAAGAAGAAATCCCACTTTCAGCCTCCTGCAGGACGTCGACTTTCACCTTCTGATTTTAATGGGAGCGATAAAGGACGAGGTTGCAGCAGTAAAGTAAATCACGTCGTCGACGGCTTTGAATCATCACGGGAATCACGAGCGAAAAGATGGAAAACTTCGTCGTGAAGGCTTAATGGCATATGTGGACCGGAAATTGTGAAAATGTCTGCGAATTGTTACGCAACAGTTTATTATTTCTGGGAAGATGCTCTCCTGAACACGTACCTACCTATCGCTAAACAGTAAAGGCGAATATCTATTTACCATTAACCAACGTTACGAGGTAAGTTTCAAGGTATGTTTAAAACGTTGCAAACTATTACGCTAAGATTGTTTGTTCTGTACTAGAGAACCCTTCTGCGCAGAGCGCTTACTATTTAAGGAATTTGAAACTCCTGGCATATATTCCTAACTTGTCCGAATTCGTAATTGAACAGAAAAATAATTACAAAAATCGGCCGAGAATCGGAGCTTGAATGTATTGGTTAGTACCTCCTCCACCCTCCATCGCAACGCGATTTAAAATCGCTTGAGAATAGTGGCCTGGAATCCTGGCGTCGAAAAAATGTGTTACACACATATTCACATACAAACATACAGATATACACCTATGGTTATTTTTCCGCGATTTCGATTTTAGAATGGTCTGAAACAGATTTGGATTCGGTTATTTTTTTGCTCGGGCTTGAGTTGTCCCATTCAAGACCAATAGGTCGTCCCTTTAATGTGCGTAGTCTTGCTTATTTGACATAGTTTCACGGAGAAGTCCTAAAATCAGTTGTAAATTCTTAGGCTGTAGGCATTTCGGCATACAAAAATGCAGCATGATCGTATGAGCGAATTTCCGTAAGGTATTTTATATTAAGTATGTTAAAATTGTTTTGAAATTTGAGCTTCATGAGTGCAAAGAAATTTTTAACCATTATTTGTATGGCAAAAAACTAACTCCAAATAGTTATCTGCTATTCAAAAAGAGCTTTTAGATTTTTCGCTTTTTTTGAAGTTTTTATTGATTGTATAGCGAATTCTAATTAAATTTAAGTACATTTTTCTACATAATTCTGTACGTAAATTTTCGGATGTTCTATTTTATATTTGATAAACTTCATTTGAGCAATATTCTGCTAAAAATTATAAATTTGACAATTTTTAGCTAATTTTAGTGATTTTTTCAGTACATTTTTTGAAATTTGACCGATTTTATGTGCTCAAAAAGTACTGGCCAACGAACTATCCTTTCGTTTGGAAAGCTTGATTTTTTGGCCCAAGAACGGAATTTTTATCTCAATCCTAAGGAGAGCTATCGTCTGGAATGACACAAATATATGTGTATATTATATACATACGAGTATATATATGAAAAAGCGCAAACTTCATGAATAGTTTCAGAATGCCTCAAAACGGATTTCAATGTAGAAAATTTCCAAAAATGTTGATGTTTTTCGAACCATTTCAATAGCTTCATTTTCAACGAAAATTCGCTAAAATGAATATTAAATTAATATTAATTTTCACTACGTTTTCTTCTGGTCTCATTTTAAAGGTATTTCAACCACAGAAAAGAGTATTTTCTGTGTTCTGTGATTTCAACCCTCTATAGGATACTCTGTAAAAACTAGATAGGTACGCATTTTTTTTTTTTTTTTTTTTTTTTTTTTTTTTCAAAAACTCGTTGAATCATAATTTGTTACTTACTACCAGCCTAGAGGTTTTTTGTTCAATTTCAGCTGACAATTTCCGAAACGTTCCAATTTTACATCAAGAACTATTCGGTGCTATCAAGGAGGTTTCCTGTGACAATACAGAAAGAAAGGAGGATATGACGGATAGTGGAATTTGTTAGTGATAAAACAAAGAAGGAGTTCACTAGCTTAGTAAATTGATTAGGCATCATGCTTCCTTCTACAAACCTCTATAGCTCAAATTGATTTTCTTGTGATCTATAATTCTTGCTGAACGCAATTATGAAGGTATTGTGATGCATGAATTTGTGTGAAAGACTTCGTGAAGCAAATGAGTGGAAAACGGGAGTTTACTCAAACTTTAAAACACCTTAACTCACTCAATTTTTGGGGAAAACCAAAAAATTTGTGGTCACTAGACGCAGAATTGGATTTCCTACAAGTTTCTTTCAATAAGAAAATCAATTGAATATCAACTGCAATATATTACTTTGCAATTAACTGATATTTTCTGAATAGTTTTACAAACTTTGAAGTACTAGTACTCTTTAATGAATCAATAAATTTAAGAATTTCTGGTAGTCAGTCGGATTTAACCCTCTACTTTAGCGAAATTTCGAAGAAAAAATGAGCCATTTAGATGGTTTCGAAATTTTAAAAGTCGATTTGAAGGGTCGGAGACTCCCTACAAATCCGTTTCATACATCGTTTCATATATATTTATAGGGTGTATTTCCAGACGATAACTCCCGTAAAATACGGCTTAAAAAATTCGTTCCTACGCAGAAAAATCAGTCTTGGCACAAGACAGGTCAAGTTCGTTGGCTAGCCTGATCGCCTTAGAATTTCAGATGCTGAAATCTTTCTTAAAAATAAAGATGTTGATGCGGTATTTTCTGGATCTCGTCAAACGACTCCTATAACGATTACTATTGGTTTGTGATAGCGCAGGATGGGCTCAACGATTAGTTGAATTACCATAATGTCCCTTTTCAATTTAAAAAGTTATTTTCACAAATAAGATTGGCAAGTAAAAACCATTTTTCAATTAAAATTAAAATTAGGAATTATCATTACAAAATTTCTCCGAATACTGTAGGTATGTACAGCCTGTGACACAGGTCTTCTTGAAAACTTATTTCATGTTCTATTTCAGTGTCCTACCTATGTATAACTGGATCAGAAAAAGATATATCTCGAACTTGGTGGGGGGTACCGGAAACTTGATAAATTTTGTATCAGTACCAAGTGAATTCAAGATAAAAAAGGTTATATTTCTTGTTAGTGAAGTTTACAAAATGAGAAATTTATGTTTATTTGACTGAAGGATACACTCACCTATATATAACTGGTACTGCCTATGTTAACTGCTTGAATGTTTTTGAAATTATTTATGAAGTTCATTGTGTGTTCTATTTTATTGTTGTTTCCAATATTTATAAGGTAAAGAGAATAAGCTGAATTAAAAATGAATGTTAGATTAATTTGTAATTTATTAAATATTTGAAATTTCTACTAACGCTATCATTAATTGTGAGTAAATCATGTAACTGGACACCACGATCAATTTCTAAATTTTGTACTCTTATAGCTGATTCAACTGGGAAGTGAAAACACTACGATACTGATGTTTACACTACAACTGTTTCAATTATGTATTTTTTGTAAAGCATACTCGAATGTAAGGAACATACACGTTCAAATACATTAAATAAATAAATATAGTATCAAATATCCATGGAATTCAAGTTTCCTAGGGAAGTCGCTTATAAAACCACCTGTTCTAATGTGTGGACTGAAACATGCACAGTCACGATCAGTATTAGATTTCTAGTAATAGCGAAGATTTGAACGAGACACGAGGAAGCGATTACGAATTCCCAAAAAAAGGACACGCACACTTCCCTGAAAAAACCTCGTAGACACACGACCCCGCCCACAAACAGAAATCGGACTCCCGAAAAAAGAGAAAAAATCCGAACGAAAGGGAAATCTCGTCGGTTTGACCCAGTAATTCGGACGTAAACACTGGGACGGGAGGGAGGCTCGGCCAGGAGGTCATCCCTCCTACCTCCAGGACGATCCCGAAGGGAAGCCTCCTGTACAACCCCTAAGCAACTCGTAGCTTCAACCCCCTACCCAGGGATCATCCCGAGGAAGAAACCCCTCCTCGGGCCCCCCCTATATATCCTCCGTCTTCCCCTTCGACGATCAGTCTTCGCCTAACTCTCCCAACTGCAGGATGGGACGTCACACAGTGGTCAGTAAAATTCCAGTGCTTTCTCCTTGACCAAATTTGAAAGAAAAAAAATCAAATTCTCCGCTCGTTCAATATTTTAAAAAAAACGAAAAAAGTGCCGACATTTTGCTCAGTGACGAACTGTTTCAATCGGGTTTTTTTCCGCGGCGTTCAAAAATACGTTATTTTTTGCGCGTTCGAATTTCAAAAGTGCTCACCAGTACAAGGACAACTCAACGAGAAGAAGACCTACGTACTCCACTGGACTACGTGCAAACTGGACTACGTTTATTTACATCACCCAAACAGGACTACGTTTATTTAAAACAGAACTACTTAAAAAACATTACAAACTTATGTTTACTTTAAGTTTATTGAGTTAACACTTTAATTTTATGATTGATTATAACCAATTGTTGAGCCTCATACAAAATTTCTTCTCTTAAATCAAATTTGAAACTTATGCACGATGCAATATTCAACATCCCAATTTTCAATGCACTTTTTCGTCCACCCGGCATGAAATAGAAGCTTGATGGAGTTGAACAATAAAATCGTAATGAAATAACTCAATATAACATATTTCTCCAGTCAGATTAATTTTCCCCAATAAATAGCTAAATTTTATCAATTTGTAATCATTCAATTCAATTGTCAAGTGCTAATATTAACGCAAATCCAAGGATCTTAAAACTGAAAGCACCAACTATAGTACCAGCATTGAAATAAAGATAAATTGATAAGTTGTATCGGACTTGGCCTGGTTCTGAGTCTTATAAACAAACTGTTAGTAGGAAAGAAAAATATTAATAATATTACTTCAACTCCAGATTTTGATCATGAATGATGAGTTTTTTTACCAAACGATTCACTCAAAATTTATAATAAAACTACACTAAATGGCAATAAAAATCAATTTCATTTCTACTAATCAACTTAGCCTTCTTATAGACATGTTGTTGTTTCACCGATTTTGTGATATCGAAAACTTCAACTTATCGCAGTAGGAACTGACATCAAATTTTTTAATTGATTTTGAAAGCATGGAAGATTGAATACTGAGCAAAGCATAATTGAATTTTACTAGAATAACATTATTTTAATAACAACACATGAACTAAACCGTAAACGTTGGACTCAAAATATAATTATCATGTTATGAGAATAAAAAGCAAATATATTACCTACACTAAATTAATTTAACCTTGTTTTAAGAACTTGTCTCACTTTTGTTCTGCAAAAACACTAGTGTGTATCATTTCTATTTAATATTTGATTAGAATGACTTACCTACTCACTTTAAGATATTTCTTAATTTTCGGGACTATTTGTGGTTTGAACGATTGATTTTGAGGAGGGTAAATGGGGATTGGTTTGTGTTCTCAGGTGTGGCTGTGCGTGGCAGCGTGCACTGCTGCGCTCGTTCACGGAAAAGCTGTCGATTTGAGCCAACAGCTGACTGCACCTCTGCCGAATAACCAGCAACCTCTCGCCAAGTGAGTCCAAACAATATTCTCCTTGCGAAAAATCACAACATAATCGTGACAAATTAGAAATTAAAACTGGAAAAGGTTTTGTTTTTGACTAAAAAACGTTGCAATACTTCATTCAGACGGTAGGTTTTTAGAATATTGACTTTTCAAAAAATGTCTACAAGAGTTTTAAGTTTTAAAGCTTCATAGTCAAATTCGGTTCTCATTGCCTACCTCCTTACAGATCATAACAACACTATAACTTCATCAATTATTGCAGAGATGCTAGATAAACTGTTCTTTCTTTTATAAATTGTGTAGCAAAGTGCTTTTCAAAAGGTGCAATATAGAGGCCCTTAAAGGAAGTGGCAAGAAAGAAAAATTGTGACTTCATTCGTCAAGTATCTACCTTCACCATGCTTTCACATTGGGAACTGATTGGGACAAAAATAACTAGAATGAAGTAACACGTGTTTTCTCGATCTCATTCTGCTCAAAATACCAGAGTTTTAGAGCTGGCAACAGGAGATTGGACTTTCTGAGTCTTATTTTGAATTCAAATGTTGACCCACTTCAGTTTATATTGTAATAGTTGTTCAAGTTGTAGAAGACACCTTACTAAGTTCCCCAGATTTCACCGCAATGAATTACTAGTAGCTGTAGTTGTATAAACGGAAAATCCTGCAAGCAACAAATCATCACTAAACTTCTCCAAAATTCGAATCACAGTTGTGGTGTGTGGTAGCTTCAATAAATTTCTTTGCACTTGGTACATCATTGGTAGACGCTACGAGAGTTCAAAAGTGAAATCCATAAGTAAGTAAGTGAAATACGAATCTTCCAAAATCTTATGCAATTACAAGATAGATACATATAAAAAAGAAGGTTTTTCCGTCAGCCTAAGAGTTCCATGAAAGTATTTTTAAATTTTAAATAAAATTTCAAGATATTATGTGGGTTATTCCCTTGACAGTCCCGTACCAATTTCACCTGACCTGCACTAGGAGCATCAGTATAGTCTCTTCGTATAAATAACGTGAAACCCAACATACGAGTAATATGAGATCCCCTCGGGCATACGTTAATTTCTTTAATTTTCTTTTTTCTTTTTTTTTCTACTATGAAAAAAATTATAGTCTTCCTGAGATTTAATAGCAAAATTAGTACAGTACCTCGAATTCAAATTCAGCTGTCTTAAAAATCTCAGAACCGAAGAATTGGAGAAAGTTTACAACATTGATGCCACAACCTGTTGAGACCCCGACAGGTCTGGACAATGACATTTATACACCGTTTCTATTTCTATACCTCCTTCTATTTTTATCATATCCTCAAAACCGTAATTGTTGAAAAGCTTCCATTACAAACGTTCAGCTGAGAACATTTTTTAAAAACCACAAGAAATATACCTCGTAAAGCTATGTATCATTGATTTTAACGGGAGGCACCTGTAATGAAATGTTGAAAAATTAGCGAGCTTTTGACTTGTCGATATTATATCTACTAAATATCAATATTATTCTAGGTACATTATAGTAGGTACAATGGACACACTCATTTCATGTTATTATCTAAAAACTAGTTCAATTGTTGATAATAAAACACTTCTTCACATTAATTTGGTACCTACAGCAATTTTGGAAAATGCAGTAAATCTTGACCTGAATGTATAAATTTTCTCCTTGTATGAATACGACGTCTGTTAGACTAATAAACAATACTGATTTCTAACGTTGAAGTAATCGATGTAAGAATCAGTGAGCTTGAAATTTTACGGGAACATTCTAGAAGTCCCTTTAGGGATGACGTAATGAAAGAAAAATTGCGTTGCATAATACGACCCCCCCCCTTCACAAACCCCCAGTATCCATCATAAAACTTACGTAACGGGGTGGTACATGACGTAACATCGATCAACATGAACACGAATGGTGATTTCCCATTGCGATCTTTATCAACAATCAACAGGTTGATCGGTGCAAATCATTTGGTTGGTCCTTTCAAAAAGAAGGCAATTTCTTATTCATTACAAATACATCTATCTTTTGTGTCATCTAAGCAACAAAATGTTGATGAAAAGTGCGTACCTACTTGACTCACAGCTCTTTCAGTGTAAACTTACTTACTCTTACCAAAATACCGCCTAGCGAGCTGTCAACATTCTGTAGGAGGCTTTGAACTATTTTCTACCCAAATGCTCTAATTCTTGAGGTCGTATTTCCTCAACTAGCGAGATAGTAACTGTTCAGATGAGTTCTTGAACTGGCGATACCTATCACTTATCGCAGAACACAAAATTAGAATCAAATAAATTAATGGATTGCAGGTAAACGGTAGGTCCTGTCCACATAGTAAGAGTGGATATCTATATACATCTAAAAATAATAGGTAGGTTCCTACCTAATTCTTATCATCGTTTCTAATACTGACAAGAATGGCGAGTCCACAGCAACAAACTAGCAGGCAACACATGACCAACTATGAACGGGTTGCTTTCATTTTTCCATGTTTCGCATCAAAACCCTTTATCGTGTTCCCAAGTTTACTGTCCAGTGTCCATAAGTTAACGAATAATGACCATTACAATGATTGTTTCGCTGATTGATGTCATCAGTATCAACCTACAAGTATCGTATGAAAAAAATTAGAGATAGAATTTCCATGAGAAAATCTGGTGGGATAGAGAGGAAAAGGGAAAAAACGAGATTAGTTTCAATTTAGTGATCCATTGTGGAGGTCGGGGAAGCGGTGAAAGTCAATCGGCCGTGAGAGTGACCGCAAGCGCCCCGCTGTCTCCGCCAGTTGGTTCGCTTTGAACTTGGCATCCGTGCGATCTTTTCCGCGAGCAGGAAATTCCAAGGTAAAATGTCATTCTAACCATCACGTACTAAGTTTTCAGAAGTTAATTTCTGGTTATCCAAGGGAACACACTGTTAAGAGATTTTTCTCTCTCATCCAATGTAGGTAAGGAGCAATGTAATCTGCAGGAGGCACCCACTTAAATAATCTGCCACCATCACTAACCGAATTCAATCAAGCTGATTCAGCGATTGTTCAAACTTATAACTTCATACGACACCAACTATGCTCACGGTCATGTTACAGTTTCCCAAAATAGTAAACGGAATAACCAGATATCCCAAAGCGTAGGTACTCCGCGTGTACTCCTTTTGCACAGCGAATTTCTCCCTATTCTTCTACTCCACTTTTCCCATTACTACTTCTTGGTGAAGGTCCAACTCGTTTTTCATGTCTACTAACGAGGAAAGCAATCTGTAAGGAATGAAAATGAACGTGTATGGGATGGATCCTCTCATCTATCTATTATCCTCTAGAAGGATAATACTAAAAACTTAGGAAGGTACTACTGATGAAGTTAGAGGTATTTGGGCAAAGTGGAGGTTCAGAATTTATTGCTAATCCACCTTTTTACATAAATAGAATTCGGCGATTAATTTATTTCCATTAGAAGAATATGCACCTACAGTCGGAATTATTATATCGTACACTCCAATAATATGGGCTGAATCAGTTTATAGTATTAAGGGAGCAACGTCCTAGTAAGGCTTTTTTTAATAGTCTTTCTAATGATTACTAAAAACGATTATAGAAAGTACCGGTACCAGTTGTATATGCGATCTCAGTTTAACCTGCGATCGACGCGACGGGGCTTTTTGTGTTGAGATCGCATCCAGATCTTTGAGATCGCATATTGGAGGTCGAAAGTGCGCCGAGATCACATATACAACTGGTACCAAAGTACCTAGTTTAGCAGAAAAACAATCTTGATCAGGAGTACCTATGTGAAATTGGCTCGTTATGCAAGAATCTTCATTACATTATGTAACCGTTGGTGTATTGTTTATGGGTGTTGCAATAAGGTTAGATCGTGTCAATTAAGTAGGTCCAACCTACTTATACAGGTACCTGCCTACATCTCGATCGTGTGACTCGCAAATGGTGAGCTGATCTGATTACAAGCGAGCCACGATGCGTCTTTCGTAATTACACGGGATTATGAGAGCGAACAATGGGCGAAAAGAACCGAAAGCGTCGAAGGGAAAAAGGCCTAGACGAGCCTCCCGCATTGAAAAGCCCTGGAAGCAGCGCTAATGGGTTTTTGGGGACTCCCTCAACCTTTCTGAAAGCAGGGCTTCTTCTAAATATGAGGCAGAAGCAGTAAAACCGTTGTCGTGGGTTTGTTTAATGACCCCCGTGGCTCCAGTAAGGTTGTCTCCGCACGTCAAGACTTGAGTGGGATCCGCCACACGTGCGTTTTTAAAGGGAAAAGGGGAAACGAATCAAGAAAAAACAGCAAAGTCTTGAGGAGCGTGACCGAGAATTCTTTTGTCAATGATGGAGTGAACTTGGAGTAAGTACGGCTGCCACCATCAACCCCATCCTGTCATCAAGCTTGCGACATGTAGGAATAATATCTCAGTCACATCTTTCCAGGTACAATTCGTGCTCCTTGTTCTGAGGTCATTCTTAGAAATGTTTTTTGAGTCCTGTATTTTTTCCTTTTTTCTATTCTGGTCCTTAAATTAGTTTTGTTAAGTCATCAGGCTCGCGGTCTATGGGAATGATATTTATCGCAGTCTTTAGAGCGAATCCTATTTCGTAGCTGGGAGACGTTTTGAGCCACCATCTACTTCCTTTAAATTTATTCATTTAGATGTTTTCTGCTCGTGTTTCAATTTATCACTAATCATTGCGAAAAAATAAGTTAAATAGGTACCCATGAAGTGGGTACCATATCTCATATATAGTAGGTAAACATAAACCTTCCTTGTCATGAAATACAGTAATTGATAGGTACCTCACCTACATAAATATTATGCTAAGCTATAACACACAGTTGATGCCTTACATGTATGATCAAGCTCTTCTCCCCAAATTTGAATCACAACAAACAATGTACCACCGCGATAATCCCCTAACCTAATTCCCGTGCCACTTTATATTTTTAACGTGATAAATTTTCACATTTCCCAATAAAGTAGTCTAAATTTTATCAAACTTATAAAATTCAAATTTTCTGTAATCCATCAATGCTTTATCACACATTTGGGTTGGGATCCGATGACATCTAATCTTTGTAAAATATTAAGATTTGAACTGTTATTTTGGCATTTGGATGGTGTCATGAGGCATTTTCTTTTAGCAGCACTTGTGAAGTGCAGTCAGGACCAACTAATTAGAGACGGTAGCCCATCTAACTTATGAATTGAACAGAATACTCGGGATTTTGAACCCACAATGAATTGCTTATATCCCCTCAACACTAACTTTGCTTTAGATAGATTTACTAATTTATCAATCAATATACCCCCCATTTGATCTCAAAAATATTTAATTCTATCAATTGGTTTTAAATTTATGTTTATAAATAAATGTTTAAATATTTATATTTATAAATGTATTCAATTTACTTTAGTAAATTCTTTATAAGGAGCGATTTTTATATGCCAGTAGTAGTTGGTAAAATGATAATTACTCATTGGTCTGAAGATTTTGCATTAATTATTTTTAATTTAAATTAAAATTTATCGTGAGAATTTCAACACCATTCGAAATTTCCTATGATGAGTTGTTAGCTTTTTCTGTTTTTTTCAACGTTTCGGCGAAAAGTGGCGTCACTCTCGCAAGGGGTCCAGCCCTGGTGGAAGGAGTGCTAAGACGTAGGTTGTTGCCAAAGCTTTGAAAAATCATAGAAAGAAAACTATTTGTCAAAGAAGAGTGCGGTTAGGCTGCACTCTTAGAATTTAATCTACTTTAATTATAAAATATAAAACAATCATGCGGGTATTCCTCATTGATAATATCAACTAACAGGTCCACTCTAACCAGAAGCCTCACATATAATTGATTTTTTCTATTTTGGGTTTTTCCTTCATGTTTGAACGGCTGTATCTCGAAAAGTGTTGGGCGTACAAGAAACATTATGGAAAACAAAGTTATAGGAAATTTAATTCTCTAGATGTTTATGTCCCGAACAAAAATCTCGACAAACACATAGTTCAAATCAAATCGTTTCTATTCACAGTGGCCATTAGTGTTGCCTTAAAGTCAAATTGGATCGGTTTCAAAAAATATATAGCAAATTTTGTGTAAATAAGCCTATTTTTCCTGCCCTCCGAATTTCATGTCAGTAGGTCCGAAATTGAGGGCTGTATCGCACCACAAACAAACACACAACTAGAATAAACGTGTCAACTCTCCGTCCCATCCAAGAAAATAACTGATGACACGTAATAATGAATGCCGAAGTACCTACGCATAATACTAATGCATGGTATACCTACCGGCCTAGCGTTGAACACATCACAATACACCCCTGACCCAATGATTTACCGAGTGTGAGCGGGCGTTCAGATCATTGAACCCGATCTCAAGGACGGTGAGGAGATGAGGAGATCAACTTAGACGCGAAGCTCACCAGGATACGCGGCTGGGGAAAAAACCGCTTTCTTCGCCCTCCCACGACCCACTCGAAAGCCCCTGTTAGGTCCAGGAGCAAGGTCGCGCCTTCTAAAAATAACGTCTGAAATCCTTTACTGCGGTCCTCTCTCGTAAGTGCAGGACATAAATATCGAGCGTTCAGGCTTTTTATCGCCTCCTCAGGCGACGACGGGGGTTTAAATACGAAAATGATAAATACAGCCTCCTGACGCAGCTCTACCGTTTCTAATGCGAAATTCTTGGCGCCTGGACTGTTATGTTAGGTAGGAAGGAACTCAGTTGCCTAACCGATGATGAGTAGTTCGTCCCAACCTGGAAATCCCCAAACAACTTTCATCTTGTTTAATCCCAAGTCATGGAAAGAAGTTAAATTTATCTTGATATATAATTGAAAACAGGCACAGGTGTGTACCAATTGAACTAATCATGAAAACAAGGGGTACTTACCTGGTTTTTTTTTTTTTTTTTTTTTTTTTAACGGCATAAGCCGAACCTCAACCAGAAGGGTCATTAGCGGCAGACCAAGTGAGCAAATTGATCCTACCTTCTATTGAACAATTTAGCTTCGCACACACCTTACTTTTTTCCCTCTATCAATCACTTTTTTATTGCCCATAACATATACCAAGAGATAAGACATTAAGTAGGCACCTAATTGGATACCTCCTACCAAGAATAGAACCATTTATAGTGTTAAAGCTGTAAATCTAACCTATATTTTATTCACAAGAAGAAATCTTCCTTTAGAATAGTAGATTCATTTTTTTCTCATGTTCAATTGATTGAAATAGATCATCATTAATATATTTATGCAACATCGTCATTAATATATTTCGTTGAATCTTTGATATGGGAGTTTAAGTTTTCACCCAGACGAAATATCATTTGATTAGACATTCTCAGTCACTTACGTATCTACTCGGTTTAGAGTAAAACAATCAAAATTGATGCACAAGACAAAAGTGCGATTACAACCCCCTCCCGTTCAAACCTTAGTAGTATTGTCATAAAAATGTTGCCACCTAAAATATTAGATCAGTCGAAAACAAAACCTGGAACCCTTTTTCTTAATTTCACTAACCATTTCCTTAAACAAGATGTTCGTAACTTGACCGTGAATAACATTCAATTGACCCTGGAATAAATTCCTACACACTCAGTTTTCGATCTCACTTGATGTCTAGATACACACTTGCGAATACGAAGGTATTGCGTTGCACCCTTCAATCTCAAAAATTTCTTAGCATTTCCCGGCAAAGCTTCAACTAACCACAAGTTCTCGTAGGTAGGCAGATAATTATGATTTTAATGAAAATGCTATCTTTGAACTCCAGGCTTTCTTTGCTAAATGCTTATTTTGATTTTAACTTAATAAATAAAAACATCGTGAAATAATTTGCACTTTTCCAAATATGTAACAATAAACCTCAAAATGTAAACTTATTATCAATAATATACATTTTTCAAAGTAAAAAATGAAAAGTGAGAAAACTTTCAAAGTTGCGATAAATTAAATGATTTCTTACTGCTGTTGCTAACAGGTACCCGATGCTTTATTGATAATGACTAAATCAATCAACCTAGGTAACTTCGTATTAGCCTTGCTTCGCCAACTCGAGTTTCTCTATTATATTTGTTTTCTTTTCGAAATCGGTTTGTTTTTTATTCAGGTAATTGATCATATTGAGATAAGACCAAGAAGAATCTTGAAGACGTACAGACATAAGTTACTAGGAAAAAATTTGTCGGAAAGACCCAATGAATAATAACGGTTGTCAGAGACAATATGAGCTGCAGTGCTTACGAAGATAGATAACTAGTATTCCCCAATCGAGTAGTTACATAGGAACCTCCTTCTCGAGTCTACAAAAGGAATCCCTCCGATATATAACCTGATTTCCATACAATGCTATTGGATGATAAATGAATCGTTCAACTTACCGAATAACGTATCTACTGTGGTAGGTAATGGATCAATTTAAAACCCATCAATATCCCTGGCCTCTGAAACGATTTAAATTAAGAGAAATTGGGAGTCATTATATTTGGAGACGTTATTTAATAACTACACTACAGTTCGTTTGTTTTGAGCTTGTTTGTTTTAATAAATTCTGCTCACTGGTAATCACAACTTATCCAATATCCACATCACAAGACATTGCCTGTAGATGTAGTGAGTGATAAAATATGTACAATAAAATATCTCATACCTAATAATGTTAATTGAACATTCAAAATGTGAACCCCTGTGATAAAAATAAACCCTCGTCCCTTCAAAACGTTCAAGTTAAATTTTGGAACCTCGATACCTATTGAAAATACTATAATAAGTTGTATTTCTTTCTGTTAACAGCCAAGAGCTTGCACAAACGCCTGCGCAGAAAAGGATAGACTTCGGAGGCTATGGCGGAGTTGACATCCATCAAGACGTCCATCTCGATGTCCACGACGTGCACCATGATCATCACGAAGATCACCACCATGAGGAACATCATGAAGATCATCACCACCACGAACCGAAAGGATACTGGAAGAAGAAACTCATTTGGAAACCTGACTGGGTCAAAGAATGGAAGGTAGCTTATAAACAGATTTCCAAACCTGCCTGGAAGAAGATACAAAAGCCCATTTGGGTTCCAACTACAAAACCTGGATGGAAGGAGATCCAAGTTCCAGATTGGAAAAAGATTTGGAAACCAGTTTGGGTCCCAACCAAAGTTCCCGTATGGAAAGAAATCTCTGTGCCAGACTGGAAAAAGATTTGGAAGCCTATCTGGGTCCCAATAAAGGTTCCAGCATGGAAGGAAATTCAAGTTCCAGAGTGGAAGAAGATTTGGAAACCAATCTGGGTGCCCATTAAAGTGCCAGCGTGGAAAGAAGTTCAAGTACCAGACTGGAAGAAACTCTGGAAGGCAGAGCTCATCAAGGTCGGCATTCCTGGAGAGAAACATTTGGGCAAAGACGAGCATGGATGGGAGTACACGTCTCATGACCTTTGGAAAAAGAAGGTAGTTTGGAAGCCTTACTGGAAGAAGATTTGGCGAACTGAGAAACAGCAAATTTGGGTGGAGTCGAAGAAATTGGAATGGAAGGAAGATTGGAAACAGGTATGGAAACCAGCAAAGAAACAGATCTGGGTCGAGTCTAAGAAATTGGAATGGAAGGAAGACTGGAAGCAGATCTGGAAACCAGCTAAGAAGCTCATATGGGTCGATGACAAGAAACTGGCGTGGAAAGAGGACTGGAAGCAGATCTGGAGGACGGAAAAGAAACAAATCTGGCTCCCTGACAAGAAGCTTGAATGGAAAGAAGACTGGAAACAGATCTGGGTTCCGGCCTGGAAGAAGACGTGGGTCCCCGCTTGGAAGAAAGTCTGGAAGCCTGTCTGGATCTCGGAATGGATCATCATTCAAGAGGATCACCACCACCATGAAGAGCACCACGGATGGGACAGGAAGGACACAGCAGTTGCTGCAGACAGCAGTAAGCAGCTGGAAATCGGCGTCGTCCAAGCACCGCCTGCGCCAGCGAGTCAAGCCATTCCCAAACAATAAGACTGATTCCTCCTTTCCCTTCGAATTGTTGCCAAATCATTCCCCCCGTGTTCCCCGTTTACCATCACAAAACGTCATTACCATTTAAGTACAAAAATGAACTGTGCCTTTATAGCTTTAGTGAAAAGTCAGACGCCTTCTGCACGTTTGACGATTGTAAATAATTGTATAGAAAAATGCGATGTTGTATTTTGTTATTGTTAAGTTTTGTTGATTTTAGTACGAATACATTTTTTGTTGTTCTATAAAGAATCTGTAAACATACTTTACCCAGACTTTACCAACAAATCAATGGTTAGTATGCCAAAACGAAATATGTGAATTATAGAAACCCAAGTTGAGTTTCAGGAAAGCTTGAAGAAATAGCTAGATACTTGAAAGGCGAATGAAAATAACGATTCGTAAACGAAATAGTGTACGTACCTGATGTGCATACGCATAAAATGTTATCATCACCTATTCTCTAAGAGTTTAAGGGCGGAATTCATAGTCCTGGCCAGAGTAAAGATTTTTCCCGACTTCGGGAAGTAAAGACATTTCTAAAGCAATTGCTTAGTCTTATTTGGGATTCATAGTTAGTTATGTTTTCACTTTCCCAAGTCAGGAAATATCTTGACCCAAGCTAAGATTTTTCTTAACTTTCTCAAGTTAAGAAAAATTTCGACATTAGGCAACATTTCTGTAACTGTTCTGAAATAGGTGCCTATCAGATTTCAGTATTTATGCACTCAAATTTAATCACAAATTAACGTTAGCTCTAAAACGACAACTGAATTGGGAACATGAATCGCTGCGAAAAGAAACTTCCGAAATGTTACTTAATTCCTGAAAGGCAGGTAGAGGCAAATCTACAGATTAGATCACGACCTCTCAGATCTAAAGATTTTTCCTGAAAACAATGTTAGATGATCCCGAAGCGCACACACTGATACTTGAGGTGACAATTTTGTAGGAAAAATACAGTAAGTGGAATAGGGCAGTTCCTAGATCTTGAACAAATGGGATTTCTAGGTCAGATTCAATAACCCAAACCAAATAAATAATTTGGAAATAAAAATAAATTTAAAAAAAAAATGTATAAACAAGTTTGTATATTTCTTGAAGAACAAAATTCGTATACGAAAATATTTCTGTCCTTAGACAAACATTTTCGATATTCCTCATGACACGAGGAGTGAAGAGAACAACTGCTGATACAATGAAAATTATCAATATGTGACATCAAATTAGGCAGGGAAAAATATTTGAACCAAAGTACGATAAATCAAGATACAAATCATGGTACAGTCAGATACATTACTAATACCTCGTAGAGAACAGTCAGTGAATGTACTAGTATCAGAAATAGAAATGAACATGGATATTGAAGAGGGAAAAGCTGATCTCCAACGGGAAAACACGGATTCATGAATCTGGTAGTGGTAACAGAATTTGAAAAAACGTTAATTCATATTCAGAAAGATTTATCACGGGAGGGAGGGAATTCGAATTTCCATAGTGCTACTTTATAAACATCAAATTCATCTATGTAATCCTTTTTTGTTTCCTACTGATGCCTCCTTTCTTCAAGAACCACTGATATGATTGAGCGAAAAGAAAGTGTAGGTATATATGTCAATACGTTCTACGTTATTAGGCATTTAACGTAGCTATTGATACAGATTGCTCACGTGCTGGAAAAAAAGGATACTGGAAGATGGTACAGCGAAATGAAAAAAAGTAAGTAACACGACGCATAACGTTAAAAAATTGACGAGTACCTACATTCTCGGGTCGAATCATGCCAACTTTCATCTGATAACCCACATATGGACGAAGGAGTCATCAGTTCGGATTTTTTTTTTAGGTAAGCGCATATTTTGTCTTTTTGTCGTCCTTAAGTCCGGGGGAGCTGACACGCAAGCCAGTAAGTGTTGTCAACTCTCTCGACGGGTAGGATTACCTCACCGAGATAGCCGACAAACCTCCCATCGGGAGGATCGGCATCATAATCAAGAGAGCTGACCGCAGCCCATTCTGGCAACACTCATAAAAGCTGTGGCTAGTGGTGATAGATGCGCGTCCACTGATCATACAAGAGGTGTACACGAGGAATGGCGTTGCTCACAAGCTTGACTTTTTTTCACATGTTTCGTGTCTTTGAAATTGCTCCTAATTTGAATTTATCCACGACCGCATTTTTTGACGAGACATTCGCGAAAAATCAAGTTGAGACACGAGACTTTAGACCCTGACTTGCTCTTTAGTTCGACTACCCACTGCGTGACATTCCCAGCGCTCCAGTCGCCATGAGATTTTACACAGATCAGTTTTCTGCTAAGATTAGTGGTCTGGATGCTCGCTACGCTCGCATCTCAAAAAAACACCCACCTACGGTGGACTCAGAAGCGAAACGAGATAAAAGCAAAGACAAGGCAGATCTGGAAACGCCTGCATACGAGTCTGCAACACATTGGGACATTTTATGTCTTTAGATGCAGACTCGTATCATCAGAATTTAACAAGCGGTTGCAATTATGTTCACAATATCAATTATTGAGAATGATCACCTGAGTGTACACAATTATTCAAATAACCATACTCATAACTCAGCTTGTTGGCCACACACTTCGCGGTATTTAACATAATATGGTTGGATAAATCTAGAGCTTTCGAACGAATGGTCAACGAATTTTGTGGGATGAAAAACGAAAGTATCATTTCCCTAGCAACGACACTGTCGTAAGCGGAAATCATCAGAATATTTTCGTGAGCAATTTCCGTGACGTTTTTTTAGTTTATGTGCCATAGCAAAGACATAAAAATGTAAAAATAAAAAAACAGGATTATGACATTGACCAATAGGACCACTTTGTAATAGGAGATCTAAAACAACGAAGAATAGAAAAACATCGCAATGTAATCAAAACCCAAATTCTGGGAGAAGTATGTATGCATGATGAACTATAACTATACCAGAACATTAGTAGGTAAGTATTTCTGCAGAAGGTTCAATTTCTTTTTTTGGCATCATGGAAAACTGTTCTGTTTTAATAAAACGTAAGGGGTTTCATTTTAGAAAAACATTAAACGAAACCGAAAGAGGTTAAAAATAATAAACGCCTTAAAGTTTTTAATATTTCGATTTGAATGCTTGAGAATCAAATCTAAATGTGGTTAAGCACAAAACCTCGATAAGACGTCAGAGTGTATGAGTGAAATTTATTGATTTAATTCATTTTAGCGAAAAATTTTAAAATCAAAATGTTCTTGATTCAAATCTGTTTTGAGTCTATCTGAAACAAATCGTAGATTTTAACACTTTTCCATACACACATGAAGTCGCAGATTATTAAGAACGAGATTTTTGCCCATAAAATTGGTAGTTATCAATTTCTCTGCACTCAAAGTTCTCAAATCCTAAAACAATGGAATACAATAAAATACGGTTATTAACGAAAATTCGCTCATACTATCATGCTGCATGACTGGATATTGTATTTATCTATTCTTATTTCTCCTGTGTAATATCGTTTGTGATCAAACTTGATCTTAAAATAAAAAATTGTGTTAAAATAAGCTAAACAATTATGTCTAGAAAATGAACCTTCATAAAGACAAACCGTGCAAAAATATACAGGAAAGCAGTTATTTTTGCATATTTTCGATTATACTATCCCCTGACTGGGATACTCAAGTATTTTAGTATGAAACATGTATAACCAATTTTAATAAGTTCAGTTTCATTACCAAACAATACTAGAAGTTTTAATAAATCAATAAAACCACATTCTGATGAACTAGAAACAATAAAATTTCCATATTAAAACAAGAAGTAAACTTTGGTAAATTAATCAATAGGTAACATTTTTATAAACCCTCAACAAACAACCGTACCAACAAGAATAATTCACCACCCAGTGATAAAAATGACTCGAAATTTAGGCTGAAATCGAGAAGTGGCTATTCCAGTTTAATTAGACCAAGAAAAATATCAACAATACAGCACGAAACTTGGCGTTCAAGAGCACCGTCATACCCCCCACCACCAGTCGGAGCACATTTCACTTCCTCACTCACTTGAGTCAAAACACACCATGACAATGATCTCGCTCGACTGCTGACTTGTTCCAGCGAGCATCTGCTGAGCCAGCGGGCTGCAGCAGTTTCACTTCATCATTCGACCAACCCCAAACCAGCCGAGACAGCTGGTATTTGACTCCGGAGAAATGTTACGCTCCAGGAAAATAACTCTCACAGTCCAAGAGGTTTGATCACCCGGCCTCATAGCTCTGATCGTTGGAGTGTTGCAACTTCAGGAAATTTCCCGAAACAAACATAATCGGCCTCCGTATAATAAATCAGCCTCCATATATGAAACAGGCCTAGTAATAGATAAGACTGATTTTTATAGTTTGGTGGTCTAGATGCTTGCAAGCTCGCATCTCAAAAATGAAAAAATATTCTAAATCAATCCTTTTAGCAAAATACAGATTAGTTGGACAAACAGATCAGATTTACGCCTAAAATTATGTTACGGAGGTCGAATGTGAAGAAGAATAATTGGATCTATATGGCACTAGTGATGGGGGGTTTGGACGTGCTGTTGAACTTCTAGTCAGCACCAACAGAAACAAATTATACAATGAACCAGTAAAATTATCGGAGATAGTTTTCGAACAGAGCAGGATTTTCGGAGCATTCTATTTCTAGAGTACCTATAGTAATTCAAGCAAATGTAACAGCACCTGAATCATTCCTTCTTGAAGATAACATTTCAGAGTAGCTTTCTCCAAGATAGTAATCAGGTTTGTACCATGAAATAGAGATTACATTTTTCAAAGACAAGTTGCATAGCTGACCTCAAAGCAGAGTGTATCTAAGTGATAGTCGTGTCTCGATCGCGAAATTGACATTTCAAATTACAATTAATGTCTACGAATGAAGCGCCAGCTCAATATTTGTCGTGCGCATAGCTATGGATGTTTCAGTAATCTGCGGCAAAACCCAAAATTAAGAGAAAAAACGGTAAACGATGAATACTCTATAACCAAATATGTAACTGTAATAAATATTATCATAAAAAAACTTGGCACTAATCTCAGCCAGGCCAGTCAATATGGCCCAAACTACATAACATTAAGGAAAACAAGGAACCCACTTCTTCACTTCACCCTCCCACTCAATGATTCCCAGTTATATTTGCATATAACCTAACTGTTCAATAATCTCCATAAATCACAATTAAAGAAGGGAGATACAAACATTCGAAACCAACGAAGAAACAGACAACGTTACAGACCCATCTCGTATTACCAAAAATCCATCATTTAACCATCTCGTAAAACGTTCAAAATCTACTTACTTTATTATATTCGTACAAAATACGATTAAAATATTCAAAAAATTGAATTCACTCAATCTCAATATGTTGGCGAATAACGCGTGAATTGGCTAAATACTTAGGCCGAAAAAACAGAAGTTTCAACTTTTTAAAACCGTTCGTCACATCTTTCTCCACATCTCTTTCTTTTGTTTCTTCTTTCATTTAAAATTCAAGAACAACAATAAAAATAAAAAAAATGAAACTGAAAATATCTGGATAATTCGGTTACTATACAAAAGCCGCGAGAAATAAGGGTTAAAATTATAAAAATTAAAGGTAGGAAGGTAACACTAAATTACCAGAATTACAACGAAATCTTTTGAAAGAATCTCATTCAAATTGGAGCAATAGATCAATACATCTGATCAGAAAACAACACAAATCACAAATGCAATATATTTTAAGATTTTTTTTTTTTTTTTTTTTTTTTTTCAAAATGTTTGCAACGCCTACTTCAATATTAGAATTTGACTGCTATTAACCGAGTCTTTTTAACGCGAACAATTTTTCGTTGAATCTGAGAGATTACTTTCATCATCCACTATGTATCTTTTGAAAAATAATTTTAGGTACTGTTCACTATCGAGGTAGGTACCAATATGATTTCAACAAACAAGGTAGTGGAACGCGTTGTACCAAGTTTTGTGAAACAAAATGTAATGAGTAGGTAAACATAAAAGAATGTGACGAACGGTTTTTTGTTTTAAGTTAAATTGATACCGCAACGGTAAAAACTAATTACCAAGTTCATTTAGACTAAATGTCACGTGTAGGAATTGGAAAACCTACCGAGGACAAGTACGACACCAGGAAGTTATATATAAAACACTTACAGATTTGCAGTGTCACTATTCGGCTCATGACAAATGCTTAATAAACAAACTTTTTTTGTTCCTGGTCACTTTATGTGTTCATCTTTCAAATTCAAACTATTATTAGGGGGACGTGGAATTAAAAAACTAATAAATATCTGTACAGTGAGAGGAAGATGAAGGGGATGGGGGGGGGGAGGTTAGTTTAGAGCTCGGGCTCTCGGTGGCAGTGGTCGGAAGTGGGGAGGTTGGCGAGGGAGTAGAGGACTGTGATGCCGAAACAGACGCAAACGATAATGAAGACGATCATCAGTCGCCTCCAGGTCTGAAGCTCAGTTTCCACCTCCGAACAGATCCGGTTCACGTGGTTCATCTGAAAAAGGAAATAAATTATTGTTCACAATGCTGTTGTTGGTACAGTTCAGGGGCGCAGCGCCACATATGCCCTCCATCTAGTTAATAGGGGTTTTTGCAATTTCCTATCTGAGTCGTTGTACGAATAGAGGTTTTTCTAGCGCAAGAAAACCAGAAGCTAACCACTGAGTCGTACTGTACGAATAGGGAATCGTTGTACGATTGAATGAAACTATTCAAAAGTCACACTAACGCGACTACACTACTCGAAATCTCCATAATTAAGCCTGAGTCATATATTACCAAACGTGTATTGTATTATTTTTCTTTCATAATGGGAGAAGTACCTATTAAATTATCTGTAACTTTATCTACCTATGTGGTATTATTTTTTCACTAGAAATAGATGTGGTAGAAGAAGGAAGGGAACTCGGAAGGGTAGTTGTTAAGGCAATATTGAAATTCGCCTTGGGTTAGGAGAATCTCTTTTGGGAACTTCAAGATGATCAACGATCAAGATGTACCAATATTATAAATATGTACCTACATGTACTTATTACACACATATGTACGATATTTTAATCTTTTTCCTTAGGACAATTACGTTTTATTATTGAAAATAATGAACCATTTTTGAAGATGTGGATACCTAATAATACGTGTTAAAGGGCGAAGACAGCAGTTTCTGTCTGTGTCTAGATCTTTCTCTGTTGAGAGGCAAAAATCCCTACCCACTTCACCAAAATCGATCTATCAGTATCAGAGCATCGTCTATAACAACCAATTTCAGGTTTGTAACCTGACATGTGTAATGGTTACCTATTTCAACTAAAATAGTAGGATGCCATCCTGAGACTTGTACCTATCCAAATACCCTTGAGCGAAATCGGATTGATGGGAGATCGTAAAGCTTTAGAATCCATTGTAAGGTATCAGAATAATTTAAGTGAGGATGAATCCTACAAACCAACCACCTTTTTAGAAAATCACAAATATTATGTTGTCCATGTCATGCCACCTTGAAATAGGGGAAAAAAAAATGATTATAGGTTATCTTAATGGAAGGTTACATGCGTATTCGGAGCTGTATTCGGCTTCCCTTCAGCTCCGAATAGGATTTTTCTATTCGTACAACGAATGGACCGCTAACCGTTAGCATTTTGTACGCATGCGCAATGCTCCTTTTCTATCCGTAGGTCCTCCCACTCGACTACGACTCAGTGTTGCAAAAACTCCCTAATAAAACTATCCACTATAGTTTACAAACTCCTTCATGTAAACTTCCTATTATCAGGGGTATCATAGTCCAGTAGTATCAACGTCGAATCAGTTTTGATGGCTTCTAATGGCATGCGTGTCGTCTTTACTATTCGATTAACGATGGGCTGAAGCCTTTGGAAGTCAACTTTCGACGTCGAATCATCGAATACCAACAGCTATCCTATCGACTGTTAAGCGAAACATCTTTATGAATGGGGCACGGTTATCGTTCTCCTAATTCAGATCACTGACGAGTCAGGAAGGTTGTTCAAACTCTCGATTTGTAAGTTTATAGACAACATTTATAGTTTTTACAAAATACGAGTAAAATTGTACCGTTTATTATTTATAACCTGGTTAGAAGTTAACCCGCACTGATTTGGCATGCACCAATTCCTGCAAGGAAGGCTACTTAGCATTTTGATTTTCGATGTTTCAATGAGAGAGGAGGAGCCTCGTGAACCCATCACTTTTAGATGAATTCTATTTTCGAAATTGACCATGAATACCTCTATTAATGAAGTAACGAAATATGTATGAGAGGTTTGTTTTGCTTGTCTCACTCAAGAATAGGAGCTTCTCATGAACTGCCTTCTCATTCGGGATCACAGACTAGGCTGAGAAGAACGCGCGCGATAACAGTTTTCAACCTATCTTAGTTATAACGCGATGTTACGCGGTAGTATGACGTGTTCAGTAATATCGTGCACTGACAAGATGAATGTGGAAACTGAGCCTCTGATAGAAGAAGTGCGCAAGTTTGTTTATTTTTTTGATACTTCACGTCCAAGCTCTTCCCTCCTTTGTGCACCCAATACCGTCTATTCCTGAGATCTGATGCTTACAGACAAGACTGGGTCTGGGCTATAACGCCGCGTTATAATTAATCCACAATAGCATTTTTACTATTACCCTACTTTCTAAACGCATCAACACTATAAAAAACTGCCCAGAGTGAGCGAAAGTGGAAGCTGATTTCTTCACATCACATTCACGAGAAAATTTGATAACTGTTATGATACTAATGTGAACTGTTTCAACACATTTGTACTCAGATAAGAGTATAGATTATGACACTACAATTTAGGGTTGAAAAACTGTGGATTAGTTAAACTTCAATTTTCATGGAAATAAAATGAAAAATATGCGGGTAGATATGAGCGCATGTAGTTCTTCATCCTTTCCCATAAATTCTCCAAATTCTTTTTTCTGAGAAATACAGAAGGTATTTCTAACGAAGAATACGTTTTTACGAAGACCTTGGCGAAAATTGTCGTCTAACAACGACCAAGAAGGCTAGTTTTACCATTGCCTAGTGATCTCCGGAGCTAACTTTGTTGCTCTTGCTGATTCCAGATCTTCAATTTCGAGAAGTGATAGCCTTAGATGGAATAGCTAGTAGTAGTATGAATGCAATCGCAAAATTCATATGAAAACCTTATATCTATGATTTTGTAAGGTTTTGGTAAAATTCTTCGTAATATGAGTAACTTACGCTAACTAAAAGTTGCGATATTTTCTGTTCTAAATCCGTGGAAGACGAGGAAGCGTTGAGAGCACCATTAGGCTGACCAGGGGGAGTCACGTTTGAGCTAACTCGACATCTCAATCTGAACTCCTCAACTTTCTGAGAGTCGCTATTCTGAAATAGGGAAGAGATTTCCATGAACACAGTGACACTAAAAGTAATTGTTAGTAATTAAGCACATAATGATACAGTATATACATTGGTTTCAGAAATGAATTATTCCACGTATACTGACAGGACCACTGGACTGGTATTAAACTTGAGTAAAAAATCGCATGAGCCCTGGATGCTCGGCATCATTTTCGATCAACTCCAAGAGATAAAATTTAATGATTGGAACGAGATCCAAAAACTTTCGGTGGACGTCCGTTTTATAGGCAGGGCTACGTAAAAAGGAGGGACGCCTATTAGAATTGATCCAGTGGGGTGCGGTACAACCCTAGCACGAGAAAAAAAATAACTGAATACAAATCCGTTTCAGATAATTCCAAGGCCGAAACCGTGGTCTCAGGTCTGTGTGTGTTTGAGTGTGACAAATTTTGTCGACGCTGCCTACGGTACAATTTTCAACCGATTTTCGAAATTCTTTCTTCGTTCGATCCAAATTTCAGTCTAGTTGTGCCTTGGTGTACCTTGGAAATTTTGGATTATCGAATTGGGGGGGGGGGTTAATAGCCGAACCTTCAACGTGGTGCCCAAGCTACAACTCCTCAATTGATTTTCGTGATTCTTTCTTTGTTCGATCTCGATTTTTGTCTAATTGTGCAAAAAAACCTTGGAAATTTAGGATTGGCCTCCGGGGAGGGGATAATAGCCGATCCTAATAAGCGCTACTGTTCTTAACCGATTTTCGTGATTCTTATTTGTTCGATCCCAGTTGTAATCAATTTGTTCAACACAAACTAGTGAAATATGATTTTGGAGTATTTATTCGCCCTGACTCACGAAGTAATGTACGTTTCTAGATATTCGCAATACGAACTTGGAACAACACAGAAAACCCTAAACTTTAGTACGCTTTGCACTGTATGAAAATGAGTATGGAAATCTGCAATACTGGCTGTTTTTTCGTTGTTTTTCCAAATCGGTATGGTGGATATCAATAAATGAACATTACTACGCGATTCAGCGTGAAAAAATCATATACAAAAGGATATACTGATATATATATATATATATATATATATATATATATATATATATATATATATTTATTTATTTATTTATATAAAATTAGATTTTGTTTCTTTAGTTGGATTTTTTATTTTATTTACAACATTTTTGCTATTAATTATTTTTTACTTTACCCAATGAGACTCCATCTCACTCCCAGTAACAAAGTATCCACGCTCAATGAAGCCAACTAAGATCAAGACTAGGAGATTAGATTGACAACGAATATTCGAAACGCATCTTATATACCTTGTGAGTCTCATTTTTGTAATTTATATAAAAAAGTATATATATATATATATATATATATAGAGAGAGAGAGAGAGAGAGAGAGAGAGAGAGAGAGAGAGAGAGAGAGAGAGAGAGAGAGAGAGAGAGAGAGAGAGAGAGAGAGAGAGATCCGCAGAAAGGCTATTGAATACAGAAATGATAAAAGGTTGTGTAATAATTTGCAGCGTTTTATGAGAAAAAACCCAACAATTTGACCACCCCATTTGCACACTTGCCTATCAACTGTTTCTCTTTCATACCTGGAATACCTATAACCTATTTGATGTTCATCAGTCCAAATCCTTATGCACATTCTAGAAATTAATAATATCCTGTAACTATGATTTACCTTCCAGGCCTCGTTGATTTGATTATTGGACGGATTATCCGTGTCCAGGGGAAGCGTCATCACAAGAAACTTATCCTGAACAATGCTCGCGGGCTTGTAGTCACTCAGAAGCAGGACGTTGATATTCACCGAAGCGCCCATTCCTAGTGCACCACAGTAGGGACGAACACGGAATTTCTCAGGAGACGTCGTTTTGACCTGTTGAGCAGAATGTTCTATACAGTATCCACTCAACGAATCTATAATAATACATAATAGTCCTGCAATTAACTTCAATAAAATTAGAGGTAGAGTTGAGGGATTAAAGCGTAACTTGTAGCAACCTGATCAATTTAGGATGTATTTCACATAAATATATTTATAAAGCTATTAAGTTCTAAATCACTATATTTAGAGCTAAAAGAGTGCGAGAGCTGAGATGGGCAAAACGAAATCCTCACGCTTACTTATAACCTGCACTCTCCCGTGATGCTTTGAAGCCACTGTCACTTATCAATAACAGCCACACATTAACTTCCTTATTTGGAATCACAATCAATATGTGCATTTCAAAAGGAGGAAGGCGGATGAAGGGGGGGGGGGGATTATTATGTCCATATTATAACAGTACAAGACATGATTACATATACTCGAATATAAAAAACACAAGACAGTCACACTGCGATTCCAACTCAAACCGCCCCCTTTTCTTCAAAATATTTCTGGAATCACTCTCTCATTACACTACAACACTACAGTCCTTTTTTTTATTATGTATGTATGTTGAAATTTTCAAAAATGTAGTCAAAAAATTCAAAATAGCCTGTTTTTTGCGATTTGTTGTGCGAAATAATTTTTTCAGCATACTAACATGTGGTATATTCGGAATCAGCGTAAAATTTCCTATAAGAATATGTATCAAGATTTCAAAATTTTCAAAGTTGAAAAATCAGTCAAAAATCGAAATAATGCCGTTTGCTAGTTGTAAAAATCGGTAATATTTGCATGAAACATTGTCCAAATTCAGATTGAACTACTCTTATGGAAGTATCCCTGTATAACCAATCCTAGAACCATGCTGTTTAAAACGTAGGTAGTAGGTGCTTAAAAAAAAAAAAAAAAAAAAAAAAAAGTGTAATCACAACTGATGAGTTTACTCTGTGCATGTGTTAATAATTTGATTCCATGTTTGTCTATCAAAATCATAAACTAAAATTTCTCAACACGATCAATAGCGACTGAAATCTCGAAGACTTCCTCAAAAATTCGCTCATGGGGTCATGCTGCATGACCGTCATTTTTTGGAAATCACTTGATTTAGCGTGTTCGACCAAAATCTTCTTCCCTCCCGCCTTTTCTTCGTTACACTCCTGTAGGAAAGGATTCAGTATTGGAACTGCCAATCCATCCCACCGCTACCACCAATGTTAAGAATATAGAAAACACAGACACGCAGTCACACTGAAATTCCAACTCGAAATGAATATTTATTAGTTATAACACTAAATGGCATCCAAAATTAATGGAGTGTCTCCAACTCTTAACAATACTATAACCGCCGTCAAATCTAAGAGAATTAATGAATAGGCTCCATTGACACTACTACATCCACCTAGAAATTAAAGTGACTATAAATGATAAGTAGAGATTATTTCAACTCTGCTTTTCTGTCATCCTCATATGTGCTACAAGCGTCGCGCTGATTTTGGAAGTTACTATTCATCCCACCACGTCCCTGCTCATATCAAATTCAAAATAATAATTACCAATGGGGTTGTCAGGGTAAGACGGGTATAAGCAGAAAAAAAGGGATTTCTTCTCTGAGTTTAATGGCGAGCTTTCCACATCAAAATGTCATCTTCAGGCCTCTTCGTTTCTGTCTAGTATCCTCTATCGCTCATCCGCCTCCGCTGCACGGCCAAGTACATCAGTCTCCGGGGGGGATCTTTAATTTCTTTAATTTCCATAGGAGTTGCTGCCAGTCCCGAGATTAACTTCTTGGGTTGTCTTGTGTGATGTTGAAACTGAGTCGAAATATGAAGGATTTTCTGCTGCGGTTATGGCTCTAACTTGTCAGAGATGGTGAAGCTCAATTTTGTGCGGATTCATGAAATTTTACTGATTTAAGTATGGAGAAGAAATGTAAAAAAGGAATTTAAATTGCAAGGTAACCCTTCCTCCAAGAAGGTTGGGTGGCCTGTGTATTTCGACTCAAGTTTCAACATCACACAAGACAACCCAAGAAGTTAATCTCGAGACTGGCAGCAACTCCTATGGAAATTAAAGATCCCCCCTGGAGAATGATGTACTTGGCCGTGCAGCGGAGGCGTATGAGCTATAGAGGATACTAGACAGAAACGAAGAGGCCTGAAGATGACATTTTGATGTGGAAAGCTCGCCATTAAACTCAGAGAAGAAATACCTTTTTTTCTGCTTATACCCGTCTTACCCTGAAAACCCCATTGGCCATAAAAGCCTGACGGATGGATAATCATATCAAATTCAAAATAATAATTACTGTAAATGGTAACAACACTTATTGTAATCCTCTATATTCCTTTTAAAATGCATAGAGGGTAGGTACATGCTTTCTGGCCATTTACTCTGATCCCATTCACTAATAGTCCAATAATTGATTATTTCAATCATTGAATGCGTGATACATATAGATGATCTTTGGCTAGTCAGTATGTACCCAAGCCCTGGCAGTGGCCAAGCTACGCTACTGCTTTCCCTGTACGACAAAACAAGGGCAATACCTTGAAGGTGATGGGACCATCAGAAGTATTAGTGATGGTCAGCGCTCCGGAAACTTCGATGCCTTCTTGAGCGAACGTGATTGCGTCACTCGGGCTCAGTCTTACTTTCATGGCGGCTGAAAACATCAAAACGAAAAAAGTTGAACGCCAAATCAAAATAGTATGTTTATGACATATTTGAAGCGGCATTTCTATGAAATTCAATAAACCGCAAGGTCACTAATCGTTTAATCCAATTTGTATAACTTGGTTGTAAGTTGCATCACAACACAATTTTGACATGTTACAGATTTAGACTAGCTCATTAATAATTAATAAACTAAAGAAACTCGTCATTTCAACCTAAACAATATAATTTTGAGCGCCGAAATTGCGCGAAAATGAGTCTGATGTACAACTGTTTAGGAAAAATAAACGAACAAGTGGCATACTTGAAAAAAGTCAACGAAGAGTACCATTTACTGTAGGAACTAATTGCGATTTTTCAAGAACTTAAACAGCACCAGAACAGAAAACAGAGGGAGTGGTCAGGCGCGAGAAGATTGAGTAGAGGTGCCTCAGGAGGACATAATTTGGAGCCATTTGTTAACAAATAGTCCAAACCTGCATTAATGGATACCTGTCTCATGGATCAAGGTCACCATTGAAAGCAGGCATTCTTGAACAAGCCCAAGTCTGTCAGTTTAGTATAATAACGTAGATTTTGATGCAGTAGACCTGTGCAATACATGGAGCCTGAAAGACATGCGATCAAGGTCTTAGATGGAACAACTGAAGAGGAAATATAAAAAATTATCCCCTCCCTTCTCAAGTTATAGATATTTTAAGTTTTCAAAGACATTTTTTTCAATTTAGATTCAGCAAGTAATACGTATGAACATCCGGATTACATTCAATAGCAATGCTTGGATTGGCTAGCAATAATGAATGTACAAGACAACTACTTGATAATTTAGGCTCACGGTACAGGCTAACTGTGGGCAATATCCTAATCTGGGAAACTATTTTTACATTTTCACCAAAATTTAAATTACCCACATGGATGGAAGTTTCATTGAACTGAAAAAAAGATTAACCTTTCAACAGCCTGAATTAGATATATACAAATGTATAAATATGTTGGCACTTGTATAAGCTTCCATCTTGGGTGAGGGAAGCGTTCCTCATAAACACCATTGGGTAAGGTCGCCGTGGTATGGCGAATTCAGTGGCTTCATATTAGGACAAAAAGCTATCTAAAAATCGTGCATACTTCAATAGCGGGATAGTAAAGCTCTAATCAAAACTGGTGGTGGCATTGGTTCAGACAAGTGTGAGTAATGTTGGAAGACGGCCAGAAAAATAAAGGCAGGAGGTTGATAGGTCGGGTTGAAAACAAAACAATAACAGTACCTGAGTGCCGAGACCTCTTGCTCTGCCCCATGACGGCGGGGGTAAACACGAATCGGACTGACCTACAGCTACCTTCTCCCAGAGGGCCCCTTCTAAATATAGGAAGCCGTAGCGCGGGCCAAAGCCAAAACACCCATTTACTCCCTTTTAGGGTCACCCAATTCCGAAAAATATTATTAGACGGGAGAACGGAGAGAAAAAATATTTTGTGCCAAAGTTACGAGCATAGCCAGACCATCCATGCTTCAAAATCATAATTCCTACAATATGCACAAACGACACTAAATGTTTACTTACATGAGAGCGTTATTTTCATATACACCTAAATCCTTAGGGAAATAAAACGTCACGAATTTTCCCACCACGAAAATCGTAATCCACTCTTTGGAAAGCTCTTCATTAATAATAATAATAATTTTTTTATTGCCATAAACATCATCAAAAACAAACGATAGAGCAAACGTCATATTAAAAATGAATAAATAAATGTCTGAGGGGAGTAGGACAAGGGTGAGGAGTGTGGAAGAAAAGGGGGGAGGCACAAAGCTCCCGAGTGCAGCCGGCCGGGGCCAGATCGCCCCGACCGGCCCAGACCCACCCACCATGGCGGCTCCCGGGGCCGACCTGCCCATTTCTGAACAGGCAGCCCTAACAAGTAATCCAACATCACATTGAATCCCATTCAATCAATGTCTCCACACCCTAACTAGTTAAAAGGTATCGAACATTAAGTTTTGTCGATATTGATTAATTATTAAAGTATATGAAGCAATTAAATAGATCTCAATTGAATTCTGGTTTTGTGGTTTCCTCGTATTAAATGTGGTAGGCTATGATCAATACTATAAATGCGCATTAAAACAGGCTCCCACCCCCCTCCCCTCCTGCCCATTTTCGGGTGGGATTAGGAAATTTTAAAATCGCTTATGCCCTCTCTTGGAAAACTCCAAGAAGATCCCCCCACTCGTAGATGTGCATAGATGTGCCGTTCGGCAGTGCATAGCATGGACAGACAAACAAACGGATTTCGTTAATAGTTATAAACCAGTGATCTGCATGGAAGGGCTATCTAATACAGAAATAATAAACCTTTGTGTAAAAATCCGCAGCGTTCTTCGTATTAAGTCGGCTCATAAAATATTGGTTTCACATTAAAATGATGGAACATTTAACACTCTTTCCAACGGTCTCCTTAGTTTTTTTCCGGCAATTCTGAGGGGAGTTGAGGCTGATTTAATGTCATAAGGTAGAAAACACGAAAATCTTAAAAATTAAATTACTCGAAAACAAAGCTTTAAAAAAATCTCTAAGAGGATCTCTCGATCAGAAATGACCTCTACAATCGAACCCTGAAGTTTGAACCATTAGGTTAGGGACAATCTGTATAGAAAACTTTCCACTTCAAGGACAAGAATGTGTGAAGTGAACTCCTGCCTGTTTGAGTGATCCACCCATTGGCTATATTTTTACTCACTTCTCGATCTCTTTGTTCTTTCTATTTATGAATTTTCCGCACTGGTCGTTGCTCTACTCTGTAAGTTCTTAGGTTAAACCATCACTCGCTTCCATCACAGATTTGCTCCAAAGAGACTCAAACCGCCAAAACGTAGAATTGACTCAAAACCTTACTTAAACATAAACTGTTGTTATCATCATCATTTCTAACAACTCCTTTATCACAACGAAGTACCTCCAAGCAATTTCCGATTCTTCCCTCCTGATTTTCTAGCAGAATCTCCAGGTAGGGGACCTCTGAGCACTCCATTAGCCACCGTCCGAGATTGGAAATTCCCTCCATCCAAGAAACCGTTGACGATGTTCCCCCACCAACTCACAAGTTCACTCAAAAACATATTATTCCGACCAGAAAGTGTGTTTCCAAACTATTTTCTGTTTCAGTACTTCGTTTCTTGTTTATCTTTAGATCTACATCTGCAAATGGTACCTATCTACCTAACAAAGAATTTAGACGATGTTTATTAAGATCCAAAGATCAATGTTTGGTTTCTAAAAATAACCAAGCAACATACATCGTTAGGTTTTACCGTTAAACGAAATTATGAAGAAGTCCCTAAACTTCAAGTAGTCTTACTTGAAGAAATTGTGAAATGTATAATACGCACACTCTTCAATACTATTTTTCAAAAAATTAGGTATATATTACATTTAGAACCTAACAAATTCAAGAGGCACGGCGCAAAATATTCTTTCGTACAAATCTTATAGCGGATTGAAGAAAAACTTCAACGAAAAACACCCCCAAATTAAACTGAATTAACGTGGTTGAATAAAAAGAAGTTAGCCTGACACCTGAAACTCACAGCTGACACCTCATTACGTTACGTCACTGAGACCCAACGGCATGAACAATGCCCTCTTGCTCTATACACTCCTGCACTTTAATTGGTACATCACGTATGTGTAATATGTATATTAAAATTCAAATGGGAAACAATCGGGTTTCATGGGTAGGAAATACACAGCTTGGCAGATGCCATTGGCGCAAAGCTGAAATGTAATAGAGGGGACCTGCGCAAAGCGAACTCCTCATTGTTGTGCCAAACAACTCAAAAACCTACGCATTGAGTATTGTAGGAACCATCCATACTTCAGTTTCTCTTGAAGAGGTCTAAAAACTTCAAAAAAATAAAACACCAAACCCAAGACCATTACTAATATACAAGAAAAGATGTTGATTTTAATTAACACTAGCCTCGCATCTCCAAGCCTTTAAAAAACCAATTGGCTTCCAGTGAAATGATGAGACGCGCCGAGACTGTACTAAAGTAGAACTTTGGCCCAACATTGGCCCCCTCCCGACTACACCTCGTCCGCAGAAACTTAATTCTTTGCATATCCTGGGAGGGACAAGCCCCATGAGTCGCCTGATGCCAAGGGTGTAACTGTAGATCGATTCGGAGGGTAAGTAGGAAAGAGCAATCTCGCTCAGCCTGAAGATTTCAAACTTTTCCCCCTTAACCACCAAAAATTTGTGATATCACCCAAAAAGACGCTCTGCGTACGAAAGATGCCAAGTCACAAAACACATAATATATCATCCAATTTGGGCCAAACCAATAGTTGGATCGCCGTCTCCTAGTACAGTGCATTCAACCTCTCACTCTTTTGGACTGCGTGTGGAAGCGGATACGTGAAGTCTTGAAGAAGTGTCTCACTCCCTCCCGCAGTGAAAAAGAGAAAGAAAATTGCTGATGTACAGGAAAAATATTGATTTTTAATTATCGATATATATTTATGAAATTCGTACACTACTGGAATCAGTGTGAAACGTTTCAAAATGAATTCCTAAGAAGATATTTTTTGAAAATTTAATTTCAATAATGAAGATGATCAGTACAGTGGATTGGTTGGGGCCAATAAGTTGCAAGAGCAAACCAATAAAACACGCCGGTAGTCAATAATAATTGGTAAGTAGGAAATAATGTAAATTGCAGTCAAAACTTCTCTTTGAATTCATACCTCTAATCAAGTTTCCATCCACCAATTTTCTAGCTCTAGAATATAATGACTTCACTAAGCAGAACGCGATTCTCCACATCATGGCAATTGAAGCCTCAATAATGGCAAGGAAGGAAAGCAGATAAGGATCACAACTGAAACGCTAAATGAATCAAATGAATTGAGATAACACTTACAGCTAGAGGAAATGGCATCATCTTTATTTGTCTCGTCGAACGAGCTAGAGCAATCCACAACCTCGACCATCTGGATATTCGCGAAATGGACCTGCAACAAATAAAATGGGCTCCAGTAATGCCTAATTTATAGTCTATTATAAGGTAAGCATGAATAAAGAGCTGTATTGAAATAATGAAGGTAGGAATAATGTGATATTTATTCGAACGTACACAAAAAATAGGAGATGGTTCGTTGGGTTGGGATTCAACAGAGCACACCTGGTGCGAGGCTTCACACTTGTTTCCGAACATGTAATCAACGTGCATGGGTGCTATTAATGATTTTCTGTGTAAAACCATCGAAATTTCTATCGATATTGATTGTTTGTATGTCATGGTTATTGGTTTTGTAGAGCTCTATTACAATATTGTAGTTGTGTCGAAATGTAGGTACCTACTACTTAGTTTCATAAGTTTCCTAACCAATTTTGATAAGTAGTTAATCTGGTTAACAATTTCCCCTTATAATTAGCATAGTGACCTTGAATTAGTTGGGCTCTAGCAACAATAAAAGAATTGGTACCGTCACTAGGTAGGTACTTGGTAATTAGTTGTGTTTTTATTCCAACCAATGGGATACTTTGCACCCCCTCCTCCCCCTTCCTATCCGCAGTAACCCTTCAGACAGGGCATTTATTCTGCCTACCCCCATTTCTGATTACAGGCAACACCCTGCAATATGCAAAATTACGTAATATCGTACTTCTACTTCCTAGTGCCACTGCTGGATTTGCCTACAGTAATAATCTTAATAGATGCGTTCAGTTGATAGTTAAAATACACAATTGATAGTTAATACTTGACTCTTTTCTTGTTTAGGGTGATTAGGAAATTTAGTTTACATGCGGAAATACTTTGCCAATTATCACCATGGAAGTGTTGGATTCTCCAACTAACAATAAGATGGAGAACCTCAGCCAATCACCAATGGTGTCCAAAAGTGCTTGTCCACTACTTATATTATCTATCCCCCCAAAAGATGCCAAGCCACAAAAGGGATGATATCATAACATTTGGACAAAGCCAATCCCAATAGTCGGATCACCGTCTCCTAGTATAGTGCATTTATTCTCGCACTTCCCACACACGTGTCCCCAGCAGTTTTTTTATTTTTATATATAATGTTTTTAATTTGTTTGTCGTTTTGCCGTAAATGGAGGGAGAATCCGATAGCGTGATGTTTTGAGGTAAATTGAGAGCTTTCCCAAGAGTGGTGATCGATTTTCTTGAGATGAAAACTACGGAGTTACACTTCCTTGGCAACGGAGCGGTTGTACGTGATGTTTGCTTATTACGCTAGTTTGTTAACCGTTACATGAATAGAGTGACGGAAAATTTGGCTGACCCCCAGCGGTAAGTCACATCCAAGTCAAAACTATTTGATCATTCGCCATCTGTTACTTGAATGACATTCAATTATAATTCTTAGCCACGTCAATTATCATTATTCACAAAGTTTCTGGTAATCACTTACGGAACCCTGTGAAACAAACATTAGAACATAATATTCTAGATCTAGATAAAAGAAAAAAACTCGATAGAATCCAAACGAAAGGAGTGGAATCAAAGAAGGAACGGATTATCACCAAAATGAATATTTCGTATGGTATACAAAAATGAATATATATATATATATATATATATATATATATATATATATATATACAGTTCCAGTCGTGCAGCGTGATCGTATGAGCGAATTTTAATAAATTGTCGTATGGTAATCTCGCAACTTAAAACATTTGCGTGAAACTGGACCGAAAGTGAAGTAGAATGCCACCAACCGTACCTTTCTATCTCAATCTGTGGCCGAGATATGATTTTTGAAGGTTCTTTTCGAGGTAACCGCCTTTTTTTGACATAAAACCACTCATTTCTTCCCTTTTAGCGAATTTTCTTAGAAAATAAAGCTATTGCAATGGCTCCAAAAATTTTAAAATAAAAATTTTCAAAAATTTTCTTCATCGAAATCTGTTTTGAGGCATTCTGAAATGATTCCTGGATTTTAACGCTTTTTTATATGTATATATATATATATATGTATATATATATATATATATATATATAAGTATATATATGTATGTGTCATTCCAGACGATAACTCTCGATAGAATTGAGATAAAAACTTCGTTCTTTCGCCAAAAAATCAAGCATTTCAAAAGAAAGGATGAGTTCGTTGGACAACACTTTTTGAGAACATTAAATTGGT
The DNA here is from genome assembly GCA_030762985.1 of Adelphocoris suturalis. Lineage (NCBI taxonomy): Eukaryota > Metazoa > Arthropoda > Insecta > Hemiptera > Miridae > Adelphocoris > Adelphocoris suturalis. Next base: position 89,468,928 of record CM061044.1, read on the forward strand.
CAAATTTCAAAAAATGTACTTAAAAAATCACTAAAAAAGGCAAAAAAACCGCTAAAAATTAACAAATTTCTATTTTTTAGCAGAATGCTACTCGAAAAAAATTAATCGAACATGAACTAGGACATTTAAAATTTTAAGCACAAAATTGTACTGAAAAATGTACTTAAATTTCATTAAAATAAGCTAAAAATCGATAGGAACACTTGAAAAAATTGTAAAAATCCACAAAATCGTTTGTTCATTGGAATATTACTGACAAAAAGTTAGTTTGCTATAAAATTTATAATAAAATTTTTATTTGTCCCCAAAGTGCTCAAATTTCAACAGAATTTAACATAAATGTAATACGACTATTTATGAAAATTCGCTCATACGATCATGCTGCATGACTGGAACTTTTCTCAACTTTTGGTCACATTTTTAGATTCAGCGTTGAATTGTCTATGAGAAGGAATGATTTTCATATTTATTGAACACTACTTAGACTTATTTATTGAAAACCAAAGTTAGATCTTTTATGTTGTGGGAATTGGTCGGGATGCGGCCCAGGGAAAATAAATGGAATTATTTCATTTATTTTTTATTGATTAACGTTTCGTGCTCTTACTGAGGACATCTTCAGAGCTTGGTGTGTCCAGGAAAAAATGATAACCATCTGAATATAACGGATTTGTCAAATAAAAACAACAGTGGTTCACCAAGTCAAATACAAAGTCAAGGACTCATGTTCTTGAAAATATCAAGAAAGGTTATTATAAATGTCACCGGAAAAAATATAAAGAATGGAAAGGAAGAAACGAAAAGGAAAAATAAAAAATTACAGATTGAAATTCATTTACATCCATTAGTTTGCTGTGACACACCGAGCTCTGAAGATGTCCTCAGTAAGAGGACGGAATGTTAATCAATAAAACAATAAATGAAATTATTTCATTTATTTTCCCTGGGCCGCATCCCCACCGATTCCAACAACACAGTACCTACTTACGGCCGACCAAACTACTAACATCGTTAGATCTTTTAGAAACAAAATTAATCTTAGATACCGGCATATTTCACCAAAACTTTAATACTCTTTCCAAAGGGTAGTCAATTTTATTTTTACAATGCTATAGGGGAGAAAATTATGTTTTAATTTTTCTAAATGTTTTTTATTTTCCAATGAAATCGTGGGTTTTCTTGAAAAAATGACCACTCTATGAACTTACGAGTTTGGGGTGAGTTTCTAAGTATTGTTTCGTACACAGATCGCTCCAACTCCGTTATAACCAAGTTTTACACTTTAATTAACTGGTTTTTACCTCTAAAAACACGAGAAATTGAGCATAAAAAATGAACTAAAAATTTGTGAGTTTAAAGGTAAAACTCGGTTATAACGGAATTTGAGAGATCTGTAAGTGTTATATTTTTCTTTCTTCTTCTTTTCTTTTAGAAACTAACCTCAAACTTGGAGTTAGAGGGTCCGAAAACCCTCGATTTTATTGGGAAAAACCTCGTTTTTCAACATTATGACTTTGTTCTTCAACTAATTCTATATGTCCGTGTTATATTATGCGGGAAGGCTATGCCCACCCGACTTAGTAGACGTTTTTCCATATAAGCTAACTCACAAAATACGTTCTTGCTTGCGTACACAAAAAAAAAAAAAAAAAAAATTATTTTACATGGGACCACCCATTTTCCATTGCAGATTCGAATTCTACCTACGCTTCGTATACAGGGTCCAGACCAATACATCCCAAGAGTCCTAGCGTTTAACGCTTCTTCAAATATATGAAAAAACGTTAAACTGTTGGACTCGTATTAGATTGTCTCAGAACAAATATCAATTTTAACATGTAAAATTTTCAAAAAATTTTATTTTAACATTTTTGGAGCCATTGCGATACCTTCATTTTCTACATGAATGAACTAAAAGTACTTTTCTTTATTGAAAGCAGATTTTATCCTGAGAATTTTCCCACCAACAGCCATCTCTAACTATACCTACGTATTATACTGATTTGTCAAATTTTCCAATAACGCTAACGTCATTATAATGTTGGAAACCAAAAAAAATCAATCAATGATAACGATAACTATTTATTGTAGCAGATACATTAAAGTATAGCAGTAGAAATATTTTCATTATGAAATCTGCTTAGGTACATTTAAAAATAATAAATGAACGAATAAAATTATGGCGTGCTCATATCCTATTGGTCGTTATGGTATCTCACATTTTCTAGGGAGGGTATATGATAATCAGTAGATTGTTTACTCACCGAAAAAATAAATAAATAAAAAATTCAAGGTAATTTTCCACAATTATTCCTAATTGCAAATAAATTAACTTTTCCCACTATTTTCATTACAACGCTAGTAATTTTTATACATAATATGTACAAATAAAATGAAATACCTGCAGAACGTGAACGAAATATGAAGTTGTCAAAGGGTAAGCGATTCAGAAATGAATATCGTAGTCAGAATAACACCGATAAGGTATAGACACGCAATGACTACGATAAGAGCTGAAAAATTCCACGAGGTACAATAAACTAGATAGCTAATGCTTATGTGAGCGTGTTTTAAAAGAACTTACTTAACAAAAGTAAACTCAACAGCTCACCAGGGACTAGCTGACAACCAACGGGGTTACGTAACCTGGTTTCAAACAACTGACTAAACGTTTGTCCATTGAATCGGTCGCACGGCTATCGTTTGAATCATATCGGAGCTGGCAGCGCCTCTTGCTGTTATGATGCGACGTTAATTTCCCACCAAAGTTCGAGGATCGATATTTCGATACTACGCGACGACTTCCGCACGCTATTCCATTCGTCAGGTGACTATTTGAAACCATTACTCACCACAGGAATACCCTGATATTATATATCAGATCGTATCACAGGCTAACAACCAAGTAAGTCAATCACTCTTGGAAGAAACGATCGAAAATGCATTACATCGAAATTTAATCCATAGACACAATAGACACTTATTTGGTATCATTATCATTTTGGTGTAAAAATGGTCTCATTTTATAATCGTTCCGTTTAAATAAAAATCCTCAAGCATAAAATATGAGGAGCTCATTTTCGAAGGTACTAAACGCCATTTTTTCAACTTCTTAAAATTGCTAGATTTTTCTGGGGTCTTCTTACTACTTCTATGAATAAATTGTTCAAATATTACGAGAAATGCAGAAATAGAGGTCATAAAGTTTGACGTTAATTCCAAAAAGAACTTTTATCCGTTATCCTCAGCTTTACACTTCCAGGTTTATACAGGGTGACCCTCAAATGGAAATTTTTAATTTCCCTAAGCAAACTTGAGATTTCCTAACAGAAAGTATCAAATTAAAAAAAAAATTGTTTTTGTTTTCTCGTCATTTTATTGTACCTTTAATGCTTCTAAAACGAAAATCGTATAATTTAAAGAAAAACAACAGTATATGTAGTATACTTACATATAAAAATTTCATTGCCCTCGAAGTGCTCAAATATCATAACAATTTAACCTAAATGTAATACGATAATTTACGAAAATTCACCCATATGATCATGCTGCATGACTTTTTATTTAATATTTTATGGTCTCTCAATTTTTAATCTGAAGCTATTTGTTGACGTACATTTTTCCTTACATGGATTTCTTAGCTCTGGGGATAATTCAAAATTTTCGTCCGACAGCGAAAAATGTCACGCTTTTTTTCACCTACTACCAACCGTTGCCAGAGAGAGTATAACTTCCTAATTTCATCCCACAAAAATCGTTCGTTGGAAAGTTGCTCTGTGAATTTATAACACATGACTCCACATTCCAATGGGCCAATTTCTCCCTCCTTAACCCTCCTGAGAAGTCCTAGCTTATGCAGACAATTTTTTTTTTTTTTTTTTAAACAACAAAAGCAACAAAATATATGTGAAATTAGATATTAAAGATTAGGTTTGGGTTCTCCACGGTACAGTTTCGAAGGTATTTTCTTTTAACTCAATCCTCTGGTATCGGGAGTGGAGCGCCATCCTCGAGGTTCATTTCACCCCCTTCCGCTTGTTGACAGTATCCATGGGTTTGAATTTTTCTTCTGGACCCCCGCAGTCTCATGGAGATGAGACTTCTTAACAAAAATGTTGAACTCTCGATGCAGGACTCCCTCACATGAGCTGATCAGGGGTGTGAACGATCCCCGTAGGTCTTTGGCTGCACCATCGTACTTCCGGTGCTTCGCTCGGGCGGCTTCGTCGGCGACTGCGGACCACTCACGTGTGGAATAGGAAGGAGTGTCGGCGTTGATAACGCGGTTGTCAAAAAAAGCCGCTCTCTCCCTATCCCACACTCCGTGTACCTTGATGTCAGCGATCAAGCCGGGTGAACCGTCTTCGCCCTCCTGCATAATCGGTTCTACCACCACTCCTCTCCAAGCTAGTTTCGCCAATCCTGCAACTTCATCCCTTATCCAGTCATGCCCTTGCTTTACTAGTCCACCCCTTTTGCAGTTGAGGGCATGATTCACCATCAAAAGTAACTGGAAGTCCCATCAGATGTTTTCCGTATCGCAATGAAAGTGCGTCCCTGAATTGACTAGGCGATAAATCAAAATTATTAAATGGAATAACGGAAAGCCACTGTGAAGCGTTTCCTTCGATGATGCGTTTTATGGTTTTTCGTTCATGTGGATCGAGGGCTTCCATGACTTGCTGACATTTTTGTTCGCATCTTTCCATTTTCAGCCTTATTTCCCTCTTCAGTTCTTCTAAAACATGCAATCTATGGGCTTCTTCATCAAAGTCGGCTCCTGTCACTATGCATGATGTCAGTACTGATGTAGCCCGAATGGATGTGTCGAAGGCTTCTGTGGCTGCATACACCAGATCTTCTAGGGCTAAACCTCCAAAATTGACTGGTAGAGCATAGAGATTATGCTAGTGGTCACCTATTTCCCGGCCCAACATTGAAGGTCTCACTTTTTGACAGATCGCATTTCACAGTGGTTCATATTGATTTGGGGCTGCACTTACCACTCTCTAAAGGTATGACCATTCTCTTTTTAAAGATTTTGTGAAGGTGGTGTAAACTGCTTGGAGGCTTTCTTGGGCGAACTCACTGAATGTCGAAACGTAATTTACCCACTTATCCACTTTTTCTTTGACATAGTCATTTTTCGCTTCACATGACCCTAGCACCCCCCCTAGATATCTATGACTGGTAACAACATGTATGTCGGGAAACATATCTTGGGCTCTATGTTCGTCTTCTGGTTTTACGATGAGGTAGCTTTTTTCAGGTTCTGGAAGATAGCCCCATTTCGGTCCTTCAATTTTGAGTTGAGTGAGCCATGCCTGTATGTTTTGGAGGTCTCCTGCACATGCTGTGTCATCAGCATTCCAATTTTGATGCCACTGTGTGCTTTTCAATTTTCTTATGAGAGGAAGGGTGCCAACAGCGTACATCAGCATCGCAAGAGGATCGCCTTATGTTGTTGCTTCTTGACTTCGGATTAGTGGACAAACTAGTTTTGGGACTCTTACTGGATCAAACCACTACTCTTCTGGGTTTTTTTCTCCCTAGTTCAATACTCAGTTGATTTCTCTCACAAATGGGTTACCCTAGGTGATTATTTACCAGGGAAGCCAATGGCATATCCATTCACTTTTTATGTGCGTGTAGCGTTGTTACTTTTGAACAGTTTTGTCTACAACTCTTGATAATTGTTTTCGTCATTCGTATAACTCACCTATGAAATAATATGTACCTAGTATGATAAAGCACACTATTGAAGTTTGATTTTGGTTTAATATTTCCAATAAAAAGCCTATGTGATCGTGTAGCAAAAAATTTTTATAACCCCCCCTCAAACTTTGTCACTATACGTTTCAAGGTGCGTAGAATCCAAATTTGAAATGTCCGTCCGTTCTTTCGAACATAGACTCCATTTGGGGTCTAGTTGGTCCTAACGTTTAACCATCCAGATTGCTTGACTCGCATAGATGCTATGGGCCAAAAACGGGCGAAAAAGTGCCTTTTTCGATGCTTTGAGTGTTAGACTTACGCACGCGCGCACGCCTGGCACGCTTGGCAGGGGGTTGCGGTGGGCGGTGAGGGGGGTGGGGGGTGGAGTGAGAGGAGGCGCCGCGGGACCTTGTGGCGGCTGGGGTAACCAGGGGCGTAGCAGAGGGGTGTAGGAGAATGGATATTTATTACTTTTACGTGTTATACCCATATAATACGCCGTGCCTACCTGAGGGGGGTACGGCATTAGGGGCTTAGTGGAGTAGCAGAAAGGCGTCCGGGGCGTATCGGAACGGATATAATATATATTTTATATTATATTTTATTTCTTTTACCCCATATAACATTTAACCTACCTTGAACACACTAGTATATTTAGTATATTATATCATACTTTAGTATGTTACAAAAATAATTGATCCAGCCCATCTAAAATCCTTCGTTCTTCTTCTTCTTCCCAAAATCTTCTCAGATAGTTCGAAGCAAATCGTTTTTAAATTAAAATTGCATTACGTGGGCAGGTTGGAGTCTGAACCCTCTGGATGAATAGCTGTTTACTTATATTTCTGCCATAGGTAAGTGGGGTGTCGTCACCCAAGTAATTTTGGACGCAGAATCGACTGGGATATGTCGCAGATGCTTTTGGAATCCAGTGTACCTACGGTTTTAGTTTGATTCCTATAGAAATTAGCTCCGTGGATTGACTGAGACCACTCGGGTGGCTGTACTATCATCCATTTGCTCCCCATCGGGAGCGCAGCTTGTAACGCGAGAACAGAGGTGGATACTAGAAAAGAGACTGGCGAAAGCCCCAGAGCATGCTGGTTACAATAGCTGGCTACCTGATTCAGAAATAATAAACCATTATGTAATAATTTGCAGCGTTTTTTACATTAAGAATGCACTGCCGTTATTTGCGTTATTTGTTTATAAAATTACCTCAAACAGATTCTTTCAATACCAGAAGGTGCTGCATCCAAATTATTACCAGAAATCAGAACCTAATCATCTGAAATGATATCTTGTTTTACCTTCATAATTTAACTTCGTGGGGTTATTATAATAGTTAATCATTACATTGGATCAGCTGTGAAAACGTCTGCCAAATAGGGTGGGCAGTATAGCTCCCTCACTTATTGTAACATGGACACAGGTACGTTTAATTATAATTTTAAAACAAATTACGAGTTCAATGCGAAATAGAATAATGATGAATAAAATTATGCATGCTAATTATGCGAAAAATAGGGCTACAATGAGTTTTACCAATGGTTAAATAAATTATTTTATTACCAATGGGTAATAAACAGGTACATAAATTATTTTCAAATGGAAGAAGATTCCATCCTTGGAAGTACGTACTCTCGTGACGACTCGTGAGTTTCGCGCACTGGTGACGCCAGGCGGCCCCCCTCCCCCTAGGCTTGAATCCTCACTCAATGTGACGTCGCCAGTGCAAGACACATCGTGTAAAATCATAAAAAGAAAACTACTCATTGTATGTAAGTACGGACGGTGTCAAACTACATGGAACAGAATGTGTGTAAATGTGTGGGTAATACTCATTTATGACGTTCATGCATGCTCACACTCTACCATCCATCCAACAGTACTCATCACCTACAGTACCTATATGCATAGGGGACCAAATAAGAGTTACCGGCACAATCCCTGACTATTTCATAAAAACTGGTATATTACTCTAATTTGAGGTTTGCACATGCACAACGGTTACAGCGACGAATCGCAACGAAATTCAAAGATACCTATCCAGAGTACCCCTAAATTTAAACAAAATCAAACTGATGAGAAATCGACATTTCAGGAAATACATGTTTGAGCAAGCGCACAAGCTACTATCTATGGTGATAGGGGATTGCCCAGGGGTTAACCCACACATAGCCGGAAAATTTCCTAAAACTTGGTCTATTAGTTTCGAAGTTTTGCCAGTGTCAACAAATGTTAGCGAATTTTAGTAGAAAATGAAGCTATTGCACTTAAATTTCATTAATATTTGCTGAAAAATCGATTAAAAACAGAAAAATTGCTAAACATTCAAAATCTGTTTTCAATCGTAGAATATGATTCAGAACGAGTTTATTTGCCAACGAATTTGGGGTTGACAATTTCTTTGCACTCAAAGTGCTCAAATTTCAAAACAAATTAACAGAGGTAATATAGTACGATAATATACGGAAATTCGCTCATACGATCATGCTACATGACTGGATCTTCTGTTTTGGGCAAGCTCAATATTACTACTCGGTCAGTTCCGATAAAATTAATAGAACACCATCCTGAAACCAATACCGATCTTAAACCGGAAAAATTGATTTTACGAAATTGACGTAATGGGATATTCCCGTTTGCGCGTGTACACACAGCTGGTCTTGGTTCGACGGCAATGCATTTTTTAGTGACCGTCAAGGTGCTGACCCTCATAATGTCTGAAAATGTCATCAAAACCGGACTGAAAGTTTTGGGAGTTACAGACAAACATACACAAAAGGAATAATTGATAATCAAGCTCTAAAACGCAAAAAGCAAGTGCAACTTTTATTTTATTTTATTTTTTTTAATTTATTTATTTTTATTTTTATTTTACCATTTTATTTATTTATTTATTTATTTTTTACATTTTTTGCTTTTTTGCACGAAAACTAATCTTTTCTACCTTCGGGGGTGAGGAACAAAAATAATGGATCAAATTGCCCGTTTTATTGAACGAGAATAAATCACACTTACTCATTCTTCATTTTGTGTAAGTAGTGAAGATATTAATTTCTATCTAATTTATATTCTATTCTACTGAAAACAACCAAGGTGGTAGAACTGAAGAATACTTATATTTACTTAGATATATGTATGGAAAAGGCATCTAAAAATATTACAACATGATTTGAATTAATATGAGTAGTAATAATGTCCCCCCGTTAAGTCCACTAGATAATGCAGCTTTAAGCGATTTTGACAAACTTAGCTCGCCCTTGAGAAGGTAGATTCCAGCTCTTTCTAATTAATAGCGTCAGCTTCATTTTACAGTTAAACGACGTTTCACTACCGCGAGTACGCTAAGTAACCATTTCGTCTACGCTTGTGTTTTAAAGCCAATCTACTTGTAAAACTCTACTTTTTTCGTGAAATTTAACGTTTTCATCAACTTCCGTTTTCGTCACCGCGCTTTTTTTTCAACTCTCGGGGACTCACTGTCACTAATTGGACCTCGTTTCACATGAAATTGCATGCACATTACCCAAAGCAACACCTACAAAATAATTCATTAGCGTGATTATTGATGAGTTTTTAGTATAGGTACCTGCCAATATTGAAAACCCGATTGGTCGGACCTACAAAAACCAATTTGGTATCGATGAAATTGTAATATAAATTCCTTTCTTGCATAAAAATTACCAATTCGATATGAAATATTTTACAACGAAATTAGAGTTGATCGTTTTAAGGAATCGTCGTGTAAAATGGACCTATTGCAATGGCTTGGAAAATTTTAAAATAAAAATATTTGAAAAATTTCTTCATTGAAATCCGTTTTGAAGCACTGTAAACAAATCTTAGAGTTTAACGCTTTTTCATATATATATATATATATATATATATATATATATATATATATATATATATATATATATATATATATATGAAGGGTCATGGGGAAAAGGATCAAACTCCATTTTTTGACCGAATTTAGATAGGCACGCCATCGTGTAGCTTTGGAGGAGTAAAACCAAAGGGCTGTTTCACTTTGGGTAGAAAGATCGCATTCATTCGTTTTAAAGCGAAAACAAATATGAGGCTCCGGGGAAAAAGGATCAGATTCCGTGCGCTTACAGGGAAGAAAGATCAGAGTCCGATTTAAAGATCCCTTTTCCATCACTCCCACCCCTTTGCATGAGTTCTACGTTTCTCTCTTATCAGTTTGTTTCGCAGTCCACTTTCGCGTTGGTTAATTTGTTTTCAAACCTTGCATTTTACTATAGAGCTTTAGACATGCCCCGTGTTGAGTGTGGTTTTAGTGATAGTTCATCCTCAGGCGAACCCAGTGGTGATCAGACAGCCAGAAAAAAGAAAAAACCGGTCGAATTAGAGACAAGAAAATGCTAGCCGTTGGTTGAGAAAGAGCTGTGAAACATTAAATCCAACTACCTCTTACATACTCAATGAACTACCTCTTACATACTCAATGATGAACAGTGCATTGGTATTTTCGTTGACCAGTCTGAGTGGCATTTTTCAAGAAGGGGGATCTATGAAATACATTCAAGCCGGTTTCACATGGAGCGGAACGAGCGGAAAGTGGAAGGACAGAAAAACCAGTGGAGGGGCGGCGGAGTCGGAAAGATTGTTCACATGAAGCGGTCAACTTGGTGAACGGAATCATAACCTTCCTACTGAAAGCCTCTGATCTGAAACCTCTACTAGCGGTTATCAACATTCCTGTCCAATGAGCTTGAGCTCCGTTCGACGGAATGAGGAAACAGTATAAAAATGTCTACCGTTGTCCGCCCATTCCGACAACATGGCAGCCACCATCCTCAACTGTTGTCCCAACATCCAATCAGATTGAGTTCCGACCTTCTGCTTCCCGCTCGTTCCGCTCCATGTGAAACCGGCTTCACTGTGATTCACTTCAAACGTGGAGAAAACTATCGCTTTACCTTCTTTTTGTTTTCGTCAGACTTGGTCCACTCCCCACCAGCCGGTTCTGGATGGAACACGAACTGGTAGGGGTCAGAGCCGCCCCAAGCAGTGAGTGCCTGAGACGGATCGACGTATTCCTTCAGGTTACTCCGGTTAACGAATTTGATCTTCTGCACAGCCTTAGTCGGTAGCCAGGATTTGATGATTTTGAAAGCAGCTAGAACAACACGATTGTTAAATTAGTATCAAAAAGTTCCAGTCAAGCGGCATGATCGTATAGGCGAATTTTCGAGGATCATCTTATTACATTGATGTTCAATTGTTTTGAAATTTGAGCGCATTGAGTGAATGCAAATGGTTAAGGGGAGTAGTCCGTTTTTGAGCCTGATGGGCGCCTTATAACCATCTTATACCATCACAACTCCTATGATTCTGTACTAAATTATTCAAAATTTCACAGTACTGTTCTCCATTACGTCTAGCTTTTCGGGCATAAATTTTACTCGTCCTAGTTGGATAGAAAAAAATAGAAAAATCGCCAAAAAATGTTTTCAAACTTATAAAAAAGAGTAATTTTTATGTTCCTTTTTCTCAAAAACCATTAGGCCTCAAAATGGATTTCAGTGAACAAATTTAGATTTTAAAATTCGCTAAAACACAGTTTAGCACACAAACAACGAATCTTAGTCCTCAAATTAAATTACAAGTAGGTACACAAACAGCATAGTACTCTAGTCAGTAAGCAGAAATCTCAACTAATCAAAATAAGCCTAATCTGTGTAAAATATATAGACATACCATTGAGCACCCACGGCATTTCAAATATGAGAATGTAGTTTAGAAAATTGGGGTAGTAAAGTTTGCACAAGTTGATCAGATATTTAGTGTATTCCATATCCATGTTGGCCAAACCAGTATTCATCATGTCGAAGAATATAGTGATCTGGTCTCCCTTTTCCATCCTGAAAAAATACCAAACTCTAGAAAGATGAAGTAAAGTCTAAAGCTGATATAAGCTGATATTATATTTTATTGTTTTCAAGAGAGAGAACAACCTTTATTGTGAAAAAGGCGAAAGCATAATTTTTAGTAGGTAGGGTAACTGTTGTTAATCTACTATTGTGAATTAGTCGATAAAAAACTTCTAGTTTTTGGAAAACTCAATTCAATTATAAACCCATCCAGGAATTCTTTCAATTATATTTAGACTTACAAGTAGTATTACCCAAGAAAAGGCGTAAATAATATCAATGTTTGAGGAATGTTAATGGAAAAATCGTTATTTTGTCGCTTTTTGAAGCATCTTTAAGATCTGAGAATGGTTTCAATCGACTTGGCGTGAAAAGATTATGGGAAACCAAACCCTTCTGCTTCTTACGATGAAACGTCAATTTTTATAATTTTGAGGCTGTGCAACCTAGTAATCATATTTATAGCCAAAACACATATTTTTAGCATTGGAACGAATTTTTCATCATATAGTTGAGTTCTGTAAAATTAGATTGGCGGAAAAAAAAACACTGTGCGCCCTATGCCACTCTGGACACAGCCATGGGAAACACCGCGATTGCTCTCGGACTGAAAAACGTCACGTCATGGCACCGGACGTTTCCAACTTGTTCCTACCCTTGAGCTGCTTAATATGCGGAGGGACATAGGACAAAACTACTGTTATGGTAGATGAGGTATATAAATGCTCTGTCGTTTTCCTGTAATGTCGCTGCCTAGGTCCTTTCAGTGAAGGGAAAACTGTTGGAATCATAGACAATATTTAAATTCAAATACCATAGGCACCAGCTTGTTTCCCACTATTGGTTGTTAGGTTGGCTGCTCAGCTGCACGATTATGTTACCACTTGTCAACTGTTGAGGCGGGTATCGACAGTGCGAGGCATGTGACCTGAGGCATGCGGGGCGAACAGCCTCGCACTGTCGATACCAGGGTTGCCAGCTATGAGCTCCTCACGCCGCATTGTGCGAGGTGAGGCAGGAGCTTGTCGGTAAAATGACTGCGCTCAAAGGTTCCTCAGGTCGAGCCGTTCGTAGCGTCAATACCGGTCCACATCTGCCTCCGGCCACACAAGGCAATCGCCATGTTAACTGACTACCTTCGAGACGGGTGCTTTGTGTGCTCGCATCGAGCATGCATGGTTACAAATGTAACCAACTGCGTATGCCTCACCCTCAGACAAACGTCGCGAGGCATGTGAGGCGAGCTGCCTCGCACTGCTGATACTAGGCTTTACTCTGTGACTTGACCTATTGTGTAACTTGATTATAGCCGTTCACATAAAAATCTAATTATTCAATTTTGAATTTCCTGTCCCACGTGGAAAAAACGGTTCTGAACTAAACTAGAAAGTGCCAAACAATCACTAAAAATATTTTTTTTTTTTTTTTCATAACAGCGCTGAATTGGGAAGTCAAACCCTCACCCCCAACCTTCAACCCTCACACCCATGAGTCATAATTCGTCCAGATTATCAGGTTCTTACTGCATTTAAAAGTACAGGAAAGTGTAATGTATTAAATATTCACTAGAAATTGAAAACAAAATAATGAGAAGCAACGAACCCAATAATATTTATTGTAATACCAAGTAATAATTACATACCTTTCTGCGCGTTCAAACCAGTAAATGACGCATTTCTTAAGCTCCTCAAAATCCTTTTGACCTTTGATGTGTTTGGCACATTTGAAAATGAACAAAGGTTTTCCATCTTTGTCTTTGCTATGAATGAACAAGCTTCCGCCTGCTAGATATTCTCTGTTCACCGTGTTTTCATTCAATTCTGAAAATAAAGGGCGAGAGTTAGTTTCGAGTAGTTTTCAGTCATGAACATCAATCAATCAAAAACAATATATTTAACAAATTAAGTATTTAGCAACAGCAAAAAATGGTCTTCTGGTTAACGGCGTTTTATGTTTCATGGTTGAAAAAAAAAAAGTTATGCTAGAAAGACGATGTTCCCCGAAGATCTCCAAACCCCAGCCAATCTTCAGCCACTCGCCATTTTTCGCGTGATCCTCTCAGACACATACTAGAGACTCGAATTACCGCAAAGGCTATGCGGGCCCTTAAATATCCTCTAATGGCACTCTAGGACGCATTCAGACCTCTTGCAACCGCTCAGCCAACACTCTCACAAATCCGGCCATCTAAGGGGCGAACGTAACAAATGCGTGAATGAAACATGACGCGTTTCACATGCACCCAAGTATTTTCTCTTTTTTTCCTGTTCTGCTGCTGTCAGGACTGAGGACTGAGCAGGAAACATATGAGGGGGCGTCGGTGTCAACGACACGGACGTCAAATAACGCCATCCTCTGTGGTTCCCACACTCCTCTGCATGCCGAATCCCCTCGCAATCCTGGATTGGTCGCAGATACTTCTTCAATGATGGGCTCTCTAATGTACAGTCATGGACATTGCTATATCACTTACACACAACAAAGCAAGTTCTAAAATGGAGTAAGTAGATAGGTATATACTACTTACGTTACTTCAACTAATTAGTGCCGGCATTGAATAATGGTATTATTGATTTATTATTAAAGAAAAGAAGTCCTATGTGTTGGCAGTAAAGTCAGATATTGGTTGAGCATTGCTAACACTTGCGCATGTACAGAACATGCCATTATCTAAACTAATGGAAATCATAGGGATCTATTGGAGAATGTCATTGGAACCAGGCGATTTGTTAATGATATTTTGGTTTACTAATTTCAATAATGAACCTTTGTAATTGACCAAGCTCCATCCGAAGGTTTTCTCTGAAACTACTGGATCAAAGTTAACGAAATTTGGTTTAAAAAATCATTCATCTACCGGAGATGTCCCCGTGATCTCGGCACCAGTTTCGATTAACCCCAAGGGGAAATTGAAGGGTTGAAATATATATTTGGAAAATAATAATAATAATAATAATGAACGATTCTAGAAAATTTGAAAAGGGTAGTTTTTCATTTGATTTGAATGGAGATCAGTTCAAAGAATCGTATGATTTTAAAAAATCGTCAACACGACTGCGAATCACTAAGAGACTGGTGTGCAGTGTAGACTGAAATTTTTCCAACTTTTAGCACTTTGAATTAGTGCAATGCCATACAGTTCAAGATTTAATCACTGCACTAAGTTTTAAAGCAACATAAGTTGTGGAGGGAGATAAAGCTCGTGTGATGGTTGGCAGTACTGCTGCAGTTGTCATATATGGTTAACAGAGGTTTCTATGCACTCTCTATGCAATTTCGAAAGTTTTAAAACCACACGTTTTGAACATTCTCAGCCACTTGCATAAATGGATTACAGTGGTTACCATTTCAACTCCATTTATTTAGTGTGTGGCTAGATTGCTAGCATCAGCAGCCATTGTTCAATCTGCTGCCACTATTGCGTAGGCGCTGCCTTAGTGCATAGGTAATTTGCAAAAGAGACAGGAAAGGACTCGACCAAGCAAGGTGTGCTGCATTTGCAAAAGATTTACCAATGTGAAGAACCAACAATAGATCCATTATTCATAAGGGACGCTGTGGCTCAACCCGCACAACCCCAACATTTTTCAGCAAAATCAGACTGTGAGTTTGTTAGTTTTGGCCGTTTGAACGAATTGCGGATATATAACACACAGTACCACGAAAAGCTCTATAATAAAAGTCAAATCACCTATTACTTCAACATACCAGCCATTATTCAACCATCCGCCAAATATAATTCCAAAGCGAGAGATATATGTCATTACATGAATGAAAGGAAAGAATAAATCATAAAAATCTGTTCAGTTTCAATTATTCGGAATGATATTTGGGCTTCGAAGATGCAGCACCACTGCCATTCTTGAAAGATTAAAATTCAGACAAAACAAGACAGAAAAACTCGATAAAATCAAGACTAAACTTGGAAAAAACATGTGCAATTAATTATGGATATTACAGAAGTACCTACCTATACATATTTTGAATTTTAAAAAATTCAATCATTCTTAAAATGCTGGTAATTATATGGTAGACATTAAATCAATGGTAGTAGAAAACACGATAACGAATTCACACAAAGCAAACATGCTGCTCGTTAAACGGTATTAAATACATAAATATAAGAACATACATAGATTTTATGTAATCTTCCTTAGCTTAAGGACCTACTCATGTACTCATGTACACTAGCACATTTTAGTTTTAATACAATGTTATATATGATTCATGCCAACTACTTAGAACAGAATTTACTAACATTTTTAATTTCGAACAAAATAAATAAATAAAACTAACAAATAAGAGTGTGCAATTCACCGCAAATCGAGCTGTCTACACAGTAACTTGTAAGTTGAGGAAATGATTGTGTTAATCTCGTAACGTAGAAGGTTCTACGTTTTTCTTACTGTACTTAGAGGTACATATTAGGAATCCAAGATATATTTTATTTGGAATAACACGTTAAATCAGAAACAATCAAATCAATTATTAAATACACTCATGCAATAAACCTATAGATATGGATACTTCCAAAACTTTCAAACCAACTGTATCAATCTGAACTCGAGGTTAAAAGATACCACTCGAAAATGCCACTTGGGATACTACCTGAAAGACAACGTATAAACATTTCCAGTTCTTCCTCCCGATTGGCACTGTAACGGGAAAACGTTGCGATGTGAGATTTTCAATTAAGTGCTTCTGGAACCTACGAATTTGCATTTCTTCCAGATTAAACTACCACTTTCTGAATCGACTCGGCGGTTTTTTAAATTAATCAGTTAACAATTATTGTATTCACCGTTAAATACATTATTGAGGTATATCCGATCCATTCTTAAATTGGAAAAAGGATAAAATTTGTGTCACTCCATGAAGGTTTAGGTTTAATGGTTATTAATTTGACTTTCGAGCAGTCAGTTTCTGTCTGAGACTTGTTGAATAACTTGACGGTGGAGTCTCCTGGAACTGCAGTTTAATTGCACATACGTCCGTCCATTCTGTTAACAGCTACTGTCTCCAGAAACAAAGCTATTATTTAATTAGGCGTTATTCGACCGACCATAGTCAAAGTAACCTGTGACGGCCCAAAAATATGTGATACCTCGACAGAGTTGGAACTTGTGTCCTTACTTACTAAGGTCACTTTAGTCACAACGCTCCAACCAGATGAGCTATGAGGCCGATTTAATCAAACCTCTTCGACTGTCGAAGTTTACCTTGAACGTGAAAAACCTAGGGGCTGGATTCGGTTTCGAAGACCCCCAAAAACTCATTACTTGAAATTCGTTACCACAATGTAAATGACATCGGTTTGGGTCACTTTGAAGAATCAACAATTGGGGTAAGTCCCTCGGACTTACACACAGATATGGGTACAGTATGCTGTTAGATACTTAAGTCTTCTTCATTTAGGCATAATCTCATAGGATTTTATTTAATGATATCAATAAGAATCAGAGAAAGGAATGAGATCTCCAAAAACATCCCTCACTTCATTATGTCGTCGTGAGATTTGGACGTCTGTCTTAAAAATTAGTGAGTGTACAAGTGAGACGATTGATTCACATCCACCATAAGATGGTTGGACTCCCTGTGGCTTGTGCCCATATAGTATTGATAAAGCATCTCGAAACTCACTGGCTGACAAGTCAAAATGACGGCGTTTCAAAGGGAGCCGTTCTGAGAACTAGAATATATACCTACTACGGAGCGATTTATCTGTCTGTCCTCTGGGAACTCAGCAAGTGTTATTTGCAGCAATTGTGACATTTTCAGTAGGGGCACTGGCCCCGTCCTTTGTTTGTTCGTGGCAAAGAACACTAATAGTATATCAATTCATTAAGTGTTTCTATTGACATTCTGTGGTAAGCCATCTTACAAAATCTGTGTAAAATATAAAACAGAACCTTCAGTTTACCACTTATATTGAAATAATAACAAAGATTTTCGCTCAGATTCTGAGCATCTTCAGGTTACAACAAACACCATTGTGACCTGAAGATGCTCAGAATCTGAGCGAAAAGCTTTGTTATTATTTCAATATAAGTGGTAAACTGAAGGTTTTGTTTTATATTTTACACTAATACTATACTCCGAGAGATATGAGAATGGGACCAAGAATTCCCCTTCCTTTCAACCTGTAGCGAGGACAAGCGGGGTGGTGATCTCTTCTTGGTCACTTTTCAAAGTGCCAACTTAAGAAGGAAATTTTCCCAATATTAAGCCTGTCTGCATCCGGTATCACTTGCGTGATGTCGTCTTTGCTTACTGTTACTGACCTGCTATCAGCTCCCGTCTTCCCTCTTTTTTTATCATTTCTATAAACGCACTTTGTCTTGTTTTCATCTCGGCTTTTCATCAGAACCTACATTTTGGTTACTGAATTAGTTTGTCAATTTTCGGTACTAATTTAATTGTAAACATCTCACGACTACTCGGACGAAATGACAATTCTTAATCCACGCCGACAGAAGAGAGTTAACTTGATTCTCATTCATCCTTGAAGGGGGGGGGGGAGGGGGAAACCTCCAAAATCGCAAGCTCTCTGCCTGGTTTTTCCCGTCTGGAAATTATCCTAGAATGAAAAAGAGCACAATGGACCACTCAACGTCAGTAAAGTGAATGAAAGAGTTTCTGACGCTACTGGCCTCTGCCAGAATACGATCTCTCGGGATGTTTTTGGGGAGTTGCGATCAACTACATGGGGGAACTGTGTTAAGGAGCCCTTAATTAAATACCAATCTACTACCAGTTTTCCGAGGTGATTTAGAGCCCCCTCTCATATTTCCCATAAACTACTACAGTCCTGTGATCTGCTGAACAAGAAAATAAGCGAATATATGCACGTCAATGTGAAGAACGCCATGCGTCATTCACGTCACCTGTTAGTTCGGTAAATGCCATATGGGCTCCATAAGCAAATGCCTTCAAAAAAGTTCTAGCATAGAAAGAGTATCGAACTTTTAAAAGAGACCACAAAGAATTATATACGAGCAAGATTGGCTTTTGGGGTCCTAAGCACTTGTAGCATTAGTCCAGGAAATAAAGACATTGAGGTAGAAAAAAATAGAACCCAAACCAAAATTGGTACAGACGTAGGTGAAGGTCCCCTGATTGACATACTAAAAGTCCTGGGGGGTGGGGGTGCCGCTCGAGGGGGGGGGGGTCATTAAAGGTCCCATTTTGTGGTTTTTCGCGAATATCTCGGAAACGGTGCATTTTTCGATGAACTATGTCCTATAGTAAATGAAAGCTGATAAAATTCTCTACAACTTTGATTATATACGTTTTATCGAAATTCCGAACCGTTACGGAGATATATGCATCCGAAAATGGACGAATTTTGAAAATTAGGTTTTTAGCTCACGTTTTTCGGATAACTTTGTTGATATGCGTCCAAACCGTTTATCTGAGAAAAAAGTCCTCTTAGAGAAAGTTGTAGAGCATCAAATTTCCTTGAAGAATATGTGGCTGAATGCCAATTTATCATTCACCAATCAAAAGTTACGCCAGTTTCAAAATTTTGCCCATTTTTACCCAAATGTTGTCAGGCCACTTTTCTGTGTCCTCCAGCTTGAATCGTCCTTCTTTCTGTCATCTGTCGTCATATGGGCCCAGCACTAATTTGTAGACAATCAACATGTCTCATGGGGATCCAGGAGCAGGTGGTTCTCCACCTGTGGCATCTACGAGTGTTGCAGTTGCAGGACTGGGAGCAATGCCGAACATTAAAAAATTGGTTGGTTCAGAAAATTATTCCAACTGGAAGTTCGAAATGGAAATGTTTCTGATCGCCGAGGATCTGAGGGCAGTTGTTGCAGGGACAGAGGTTGATCCAAGAAAGGATGCCAAAGCTCGATCAAAAATTTGTTTAATGGTCGATGAGTCTCTGCATCCTATGGTTCGTAGTCAAAAGTCAGCAAAAGATGTCTGGGCTAAGCTTGAGTCAAATTATGAAAGTAAAGGATTATGCAGACGTTTGAGTTTGCTGAAACAACTGTTTTCACTCGAGTTGACACAGTTTTCAACTGTTGAAGAATACCTTAATCGAATCCTTAGCATATCTCAGCAATTAGAGTCAGTCAATGCAGGGCTTGAAGACGAGTTCATCGGTGTTGTCATGCTGAAGGGGTTGGGTGAAAGCTACCAGCCCATGATAATGGCTCTGGAGAGCTCAGGGGCAAAAATCACAAGTGATTCAGGAGCTACTTCACATTTTACCATGAGAGACGATTGGCTTAAGAATAGACGACCAACAGAAAGGGAAATAAGGGTAGCAAATAACGAAAAAATTCTAGCAAAAAGCTGTGGGACAGTTAGTTTAGAGTTACCCGGTACTGTAGAGAAAACTGATATCCATGATGTGATGTTCAGTCCAAATCTCAACACAAACCTACTATCAGTCGGGAAAATAGTCAAAAAAGGCTATAAGGTAGTATTTTCAAGAGATGGCTGTAGGATAATGGATTCCCAGGCTAGGGTCAAAGGAAAAGTTTGCATACAGGGCATATATGATTCGGGAGTGTTTAAAATTGTTCCGAAGAACCGTGAACAAGTTAATGCAATCACCTGTGATAATTCACAAATGCTTTGGCACAAGAGGTTGGGGCATTTAAACGTGAGATCCATGAACCTTTTGAGGAAAAATATGGCTCGTGGAGTGAAATTTACCTCAGCTGGATTTCAACCCTGCGAAGCGTGCGTGAAAGGGAAAATGACAAGACAAAGTTTCCCCACAAGCAAATCAAAATCCAAAAATATTTTGGAATTGATTCATTCGGACGTTTGTGGACCAATGCCAGTGGAAAGTTGGGGAGGAAAGAGGTATGCCCTAACATTCACTGATGATTTTTCTAGGAAAACTTTTGTGTACATGATTAAAAACAAGAGCGAGGTAAAGAATGTGTTTCAAGAGATCAAACAACTAGTGGAAAATCAAACAAACAAGAAGATAAAAGTTCTAAGGACCGACAACGGCTCTGAGTACGTCAACGTTGCATTGACAGACTTTCTAAAGCAACATGGAATAAGGCATCAAACAACAGTACCTTATACTCCAGAACAGCTAGGAGTCGCAGAGAGAGTTAATACAACTCTAGTAGAGAAGGCTAGGTGCATGCTGCAAGAAGCCGGGCTCAGTGAAAGATACTGGGCAGAAGCATTAAGCACTGCAAACTATTTAAAGAATAGGTCTCCAACATCTGCACTGAAGAAGAAAACTCCTGAAGAAGTCTGGACAGGAAGAAAAGTTGCGTTATTTCATCTTCGTGTGTTTGGCTTCCGAGCTTTTGTTCATGTTCCAAAGCAGAAAAGAAAGAAATGGGACCCTAAAAGCAAAGAATACATATTCGTGGGATACTGTGAAGACACGAAAGGGTATCGATTAAGTGATCCCACTAATCCCACAATCGTAACGAAAGCGAGGGATGTGATATTCTTTGAGGCCGAAACGTTACAAACAAAAACCGACGAAAATCTTCATAATTCAACCACTGAAACAATAAACACTGAAAACGTAGTGATCATAACAAATCAAGAACGATCTGAGCAACCGATAGAACATCCCATTATAATTGAAACAGGGATCGGAGCTTCTCTTGATCTTCCATCAGAACACGTTCCAGAAGAAAATGAAGAATCGGAACAAGAAGAATGGTTTGAAACTGAAATAAATCACGCTGAACCACTACCAGAACTCGCCAATCAAAATTCAAGCACAGTGGCATTGACGAAGTCAAGCCGGATTGTGAAACCAAAGCAGTGGCACTGTTGTATAGCTACAGCAGGGGATGAACTTGACGAACCAGCAAGTTATAAAGACGTGCTTGAAAGTGAAGAAAAAGAAAAGTGGTTAGAAGCGATGAAACGAGAATATGATGCACTAATAAAATTGAAAAGTTTGTTGATCGTCCAAGCAACGGGCAGGTTGTCAAGAACCGTTGGGTATTTAGGAAGACAGTTGGAGTGGATGATAAAATTTCGAAATTTGAATCAAGACCTGTTGCTAAAGATTTTACGCAACAATACGGTGTAGTCAATGAAACATTCTCAAGACCTATGTTGAAGTTCGGGAAGTTTCGGAGCCTGCAGACATGTTGAGTGTGGTGCCCACTTAAGGGGGAGTATTGAAGTTTAAGTTGGCCACTACATCAACTTGTGTTATGTTGTTAGGTTCCACATGTTCATATGTTCAATATTGAATAAAGTTCATTCTGTGTGTGTTCAAGGAAACACAGATCAACTGTAACACTAGGTACATTTACAAAATTCCACTGTTAGCACTTCATCTGCTTCAACTCCCCCTCCGTTCCCTCGGTCGTCCGGTCTTTCCTGAGCTCACCACCCAACAAATTTGAATGCAAAAGACCACTTCGTACGATCATTGGTAAGGGGTGAAAAAAGTTGAACTCGTGCTGAATAACACTTTTTTACATCGTCGTCTCACCCCCCCCCCCCCCCCCCCCCTCCACCATGTGGTGGTATGTAATTCTGGGGTCGTGTGGGCGTATGTATGACCACAGATTACAGAAAGAAGGACGATTAAAGCTGGAGGACACAGAAAAGTGGCCTGACAACATTTGAGTAAAAATGACAAAAATGGGCAAAATTTTGAAACTGGCGTAACTTTTGATTGGTGAATGATAAATTGGCATTCAGCCACATATTCTTCAAGGAAATTTGATGCTCTACAACTTTCTCTAAGAGGACTTTTTTCTCAGATAAACGGTTTGGACGCAAATCAACAATGTTATCCGAAAAACGTGAGCTAAAAACCTAATTTTCAAAATTCGTCCATTTTCGGATGCATATATCTCCGTAACGGTTCGGAATTTCGATAAAACGTATATAATCAAAGTTGTAGAGAATTTTATCAGCTTTCATTTACTATAGGACATAGTTCATCGAAAAATGCACCGTTTCCGAGATATTCGCGAAAAACCACAAAATGGGACCTTTAATGACCCCCCCCCCCCTCGAGCGGCACCCCCACCCCCCAGGACTTTTAGTATGTCAATCAGGGGACCTCCACCTACGTCTGTACAAATTTGGTTTGGGTTCTATTTTTTTCTACCTCAGGGCCCTTTTTTGTCTTCATTGCCTGGACTACATGTGTTTCTGGAGAACTCGCAAGCGTTCTGAAATATTTCAAGTTTTGAAGGGTTGCAGCTTTGCAAATAGGCTTGTAGCTCTCATCACCGGGAAACTTGAAAAATACGAAGAAAAAACTTCGAATTTTCGACAGGATGTTGCCCATGATTCACACATTCAGGATCTCATTCCTTTCTCTGATACTTATTGATATCATTAAATAAAATCTTATGAGATTATGCCTAAATGAAGAAGACTTTAGTGTCTAACAGCATCCTGTACCCATAACTGTGTGTAAGCCCAAGGGACTACCCCAATTGTTGATTCTTCAAAGTGACCTAAACCGATATCATTTACATTGGGGTAACGAATTTTAACTAACGAGTTTTTGGGGATCTTTGAAACCGAATCCATCACTTAGGTTTTTCACGTTCAAGGTAAACTTCGACAGTCGAAGAGGTTTGATTAAATCGGCCTCATAGCTCATCTGGTTGGAGCGTTGTGACTAAAGTGACCTTAGTGAGTGAGGAGTCAAGTTCGAACTCCGTCGAGGTATCACATATTTTTGGGCCGTCACAGGTTACTTTGACTAAGGTCGGTCGAATAACGCCTAATTAAATAATAGCTTTGTTTCTGGAGACAGTAGCTGTTAACTGTTTCATCAACTCTCCTTGTCGGCTAGTCCCATTCTCATATCTCTCGCACTATACCTCTCTGCATCACACTTTCTTTCAATGAGGAATTTCAGAAATAACCTCTAATTATCGAAGGCTAATGAGCTCATATTCTATCATGCATTAGCGAAGCTAATTGAACAATGAAGGATATCAAAGTGTGATTCATTACTTCAAATTAGTATAAATTCCTATCTCTTATCTTTTACATAAACTAAGCTTCCCTACGATGAGGGTTTTTTTCCCCAAATTTCGGCGATAAGCTATATCATCACACCTTTCGTCTGCTCGTGACACCCTTTCTATTTATTACTTCACTACAACCAAAGCTTCAACAAATCATGGATAAATAACTCTGTATTTATTTAAGGCACTTTTGGTTTAAGGGTGTAGTTCCGTATGTCCCCACTTTTAAACCAATGTAAATCTATCATCCTATCAAAAAATTAATTTGAAGACTGATTCGGAAACCTCGGAAGCTCGTCTTTCCCATGTTTTCATAATAGATTAACTTTCTCCTTTGTTTAAAGCTTTTAATTACTCCTGACGGCTAATATTCCGCAGCTAACATTTTTAGCTGTACCTTTCAACTCACAGCTAACTTAGCTTAAAAAAATTAGCAGTCCCTCAATAACTTACAGTTAATTTATCTGTAACTAAAGCAAAATAGCTAAAAGCTAATTCATCTAGGTATTATTAAAAAAATTAGCTTGCTAATAAATCGGAAATTTTCATGGATATTTTTTATTAACTCAATAAAAATATCTGAGCGAGAGCTTTCCAAAAAGGTGCCATATGTTGGGTTTCTGACCAGTAAAATGGCTCTTGAAATTCCCGGAGGAACCCTCAGCTCCCTTGCACTACTACGTCACGCGTGATCTTCCTTCCCGTAAACTTCCAAACTAATCGGTCTTTTAAGCTGAAAATTGCTACAAGTGGGTTTTCTAGAGCGCTGAATCCGAATCTGAGGTCTAAAGTGTGAAATTCCAACGGATGAAAGTCCCCCACTAGTGAGCTATTGCCAAACACTGACTGCGATAAAAAAAGTAGGTACCCACACGGCGTAGACTGTACATAACTACAACTCAGCTACAAGACACCGATATATATTTATGGCTCACCGTTGACTTTGTTAGTTTTGCGCCACTCGCATGTATCCAGCATCATGTTGAGGGCCTCCTTCTTGTCGAGATCATGATGGACGAGGAACCTCCGCAACCAGTTATCATCGGAGTTGGCTCGGGAGAGGTCCTTCGGATGGAAATCTGCCAACAACCAAGGCACAATTTCAATCGTATGAATGAAATACCATTAGATCAGGTTTTCTTGGATATCTAGGATCGTTGTTAACTTTCCTTCGATGCATTGCATACTTATGTTTCACTAATTTATCTAACTTTGAGTTTTTACGACAGGTTTTCGGTACTATCTAGGAAGATGACATCGGAAAATAATTGCTCCTAAGTTCCTAGGAAGTCCTAAAAAGTTCCTAAGTACAATGAAAAATCATGAGAAATCATGAAGAATGTCATTCGAACAAAAGTAATTTTTCTATTGTATTCTATACATCTCGTTTTTCAAAGTTACTTCACTTAATGGATTTGATACCGGTGTAATTACTGGCATAAATTCCTACCTTTAAGTTCATCCTGAACCCTTTGATTGAATTTGGTTCTGAGTTCTTGAATATCTTGGTACGATGGCTCCATCGTGATTCCCGGGCGAGCTCCAACACCTTGCACTTCTCACATTGAATTTAACTACACAACGGTACAACGTGCAAGAAACACTTGAAAGATTAGCGATAAAACTGCGATAACGTCCTGTAAAGTCAAAATACGATAATTAAACACACGACGATATAATTAACGAGAAGATAAACTATGATAAACTACAAAGCACTTCGACCGCCGAGCAGATCACAGAAGAGCAGAGGTGGGAGTGAGGAGCGGAAGAGGATTGTTGTTGTTCTACTTCTTTGTCTTTGTTTCCTCATTGCCTAAAATTGGGAAGCATTGTCAAGTGGAGGACAATAAAAAACAGCCACACAGTTCTTTTTTTCTTTGTCAATATTATTCTGAATTCGAGCCTCGTGTCCAAAATATTTATTCAACTATCTATATTATATGCTAAAAGCCAATTTTAGGATTTCAAACCATTGTAGTCTCAACCGATTTTCAGCATGTTTTTAAGAAATTTAAGCATTTTTAACACAATTTTGTGCTTACATTTTTAAGTCTTCACTTGTGTTTATACACCTTTTTCCCACTAATATTCTGCAATAAAATACTGCTTTAACAATATAAAGGGCCTTTTAAGAGGTTTTTAGAGCACTTTTTTCATGTGAGCACCTCATTAAGTGCTTCTTTTTTTAATGCTTATGTTTTTTGCAAAAGAACGGATTTAATATCTCGACTTCTATGTACCTACATATATATAAAAAAAACATACTTGTAAATAAATATAGTAAAATTTACAATTGTTTCAGAATGCCTATTTTGCTTAGAAAACATTTTCAAAAATGTTATTTGACACCTTTGGAGCAATCACAACAGTTTCATTTTCTTTTCAATAAAACCGTTGTTCCCCAAGATCAAAATTTCTTTTTGATCTGGCAAAAATTCAATGCCTCGCCCCATTTACCTCCTGATGACAGGAGCACTGATTTCATCAGTGAAGGGGGTTCCAAGTTCAATTAGAGGAAACCATGAGTTTTTGGCAATGTAAACAGAAACTGTATACCAAAAACTTAACTAATCTTCATATTTTAATCGAACTCCTTATCACCTAACTAAAACCTAAATGCAGTCGAAATAACACTGGTCATGGTCAACAGATAGCGTTGGTAGTGGCACGTATGACAAGTAGCCAGCTGTCTCCAAAGTTGCGTAAATAATCTCTCTTCTATATTTTGTACTCATGAATTAATATGGAAGAACTCACATTCTCCTAGGTTCATGTTTAATTAGCATACTACAATAGATGAGCAATGGAAGAAAGACCTCGGATTGTGGCAAGATACCTTCAGGACGGTCTAAAGTACCACAGCAAGTTGATGGAACTAAAACAAATCATATCTGGGACGGGTTTAATAATGTAACAGCAAGTACAGAGCTGGGCAGTGGCAGGGACATGATGCACGTAATAACATGATGCACGACAATAACATGAGAAAGGGAAAACTTTTAGAGCATTAGTGAACTTATGAAACAATCATGAATAACCAAATGAACAAATGGACACGCATCTCCAGGAGATAGCTCCAAAAGCAGAGAAGAAGAAGAAGAGCAATGGGTCTTCAGTGAAAGCCAAGGCAGTAACCAAATAAAGAGAATGAGAAGAAGTAAACATAATTTTGGCGTACCTTCCAATTTTCCAGTATATTTGAATAAGGTTTTCATACAGAAATCGAGATACATAATTTATAATCAAAGTTCCAATTCGTTTTGGTTTTGTAGGTTTATTGCTGTTTTCAGGGAGGCTTCTGATTTTCAGATATCAAATAGGAACTCAACTGTGGTCAACATGAATTCCGCTTGTCGGGTAAGTTACTTCTTAGGTAGGTAGGTATCTATATACCTCCCTACCAAAATTATTGTTTTATAATTATTTACTTACTTACCATATCTAACATGTAAAAATTGCTTCAGGTAGGTGACATCTTCAGTGCTGCCGGCCAGGCATTTAGCCGATTGTCAGAGCTCACGGCTGCTCTACATCCTACTGCGGACTCCACATCAGGGTATGCACCATAGGCTTTGCAGCACAGTAGAATGCTCATGCTTCTATACGTTTACTTCTGAGTTTACTGCATCTTTTACGTTGCCAAAAAGTCATTTCAATATTCTATGTACATGTAGGTATATATTTATTGAATATTGGAAATTGGCTTGGATTCAAAATTCCTTTTATATTTATACCTTCTCATTGCGGTATGAAAAACGCTGCAAATTATTACACAGAGGCATTATTTCTGTGTCGTATAGCTCTTCTACGCAGAACACCTGTCTATATTATTAAAAAAATCATTAGGTAGGTATCCAATATGTCTGCATAGAAGTAGACGCCTACTGAAGTGAAATTAATGAAATTAAATAATTCACCTACTTTCCCACTTTTTTTTCGTATCACACTTGCATTTTTTCCGCATTTTTTTCGCATTTTAAACGCTGAAACGTGAAGAAGGCAAAGTGCTTTTTTCAAGGTCAGCTGTGGGTGTTGAGGAGGAATAAATGCAAAAACAGCGCATTCTGGCGGAATGCGTTTTTATTAAATCTGTCAGGTTAGGGCTCCTAGGGGTTTTTCATTGAATTGTAACCTCCCCAAGGGTTATGTTTAGCATTTTTCTTGCGTCAAGGTAAAAATTAGAACGTGTTCTAATTTTCCCAAGTGAGTTTAAAAACGCTCCGCCAGGATGCGCAATGGTCGAAAAAGCTGACCTTGGAAAAACGCACTTCTTCTTCTTCACGTTTTGGCATTAAAAACGCAGAAAAAATGCCGTGACTTGGCGAAACCGTGACGGCGGACTTGACGTTGGGTACACAACATGTCTCGCTGTGCGCGCCCCTACCGAGGTGAATTGTAACTACCTTCCCCTAGAGTCTTTTCGCCCGAATAGGTTCCGTTGAATGAATTGGCGCCTCCATTTTTATTAATCTATGCCCGCTGCTAAAATATAGATTAGTTGGACAAATAGATCAGAATGATTTGTGTAGTTTGGTGGTCTGGATGCTCGCATCTCAGAAATACGTAACATCAAGTAGTGAATCGCTTAGTAAAATACAGATTAGTTAGACGAATAGATCAAAATGACGTTTTAAATTATGATTTAAAACATTTAGGATAATGACGTTTAAAAAATATGTTTTGAAGGTTGAATTCGAATGCAAAATAATTTGTCCCGAGCTAGGGATCGAACTAGGGTCCTTCACTTAGAAGTCCAATACGCTATCCCCTGCACTACAATTCACGTTAACAACTAAAAAGGAGTAATTACAGAACTTAGCTTAAGAGAGCTAATTTCCGTTGTCAGTTGACGCTAGTTCGAATTCAGATCGGCAGGGGCGTGCACAGCGGGACATGTTGTGTACCTAGTGTCTGGTCGACAGTCAAGCAGCATGATTGTATGAGCGAATTTTCATAAATTGTCGTACTATATTATTTGGCATTGTTTTGAAAATTAAGGACTTTGAGGGAAACGAAATTGTTAACTAGCAATTTTATGGCAAAAAACTCGTTTTAAATAATATTCTGCGATTCAAAAAAAGATTTTGGATTTTTAACTTCTTGGGTCATTTCACGCGAACGGCCAAACTTTTTTTTTCGATATTTTTTAAAAGTCCTGATTTTCTAGTATGCTGTACCCATTGGTAATACAAGCTAGGAGCCAAATTCTCAGACCCCTTCTTCGCCCAGCCTTTTCTCTACAACTGTCCGACGTTTAGGGGTGTGCGCCAAACACTAACTTTTGTTTTAATTGCTCAACCGTTATTGTGCCCAAAAAATAAGTAAGGTGGCCAATTCTTATGGTAAATCGTCTGATCTTTCTGGTAGTCATGTCTAAATTTACAAACAACTTAAGCTTCCTCATGAAAACTCAAAATAAAAACTTCTTTTTCACATTTCATCAATTCCGCATTTTTCGACAAAAAAAATTTTTGATCTGAAATCATACCTACCAGTATGTAGAATACGAGGTTAAGAGGACGTAATGGGCAGACAAACGGTTTGTCGCCAGTGGTACTTAATGTACGGCCTGAACTCCCAAAAAACGTGAGCTTCCCCATGAAAACTCCACATTTCATCAATTTCGCATTTTTTGAAAAAAAAAAATTTTGATCTTAAATCATACCTACTAGTATGTAGAATACGAGGTTAAGAGGACGTAATGGGCCGACAAACGGTTTGTCACCAGTGGTACTTGATGTACGGTCTGTACTCCCAAAAAACGTAAGCTTCCCCATGAAAACTCAAAATAAAACTTCTTTTGCACATTTCATCAATTTCGCATTTTTCGGATAAAATTTGTTGATCCTAAATCATACCCATTAGTATGTAGAATACGAGGTTGAGGACTTAATGGGACGACAAACGGTTTGACGCCAGCGGTACTCAATGTACAGCCTGTACTGCCAAAAAACGTAAGCTTCCCCATGAAAACTCAAAATAAAACTTCTTTTGCACATTTCATCAATTTCGCATTTTTCGGATAAAATTTTTTGATCCTAAATCATACCCATTAGTATGTAGAATACGAGGTTGAGGACTTAATGGGACGACAAACGGTTTGACGTATTCTACATACTGGTAGGTATGATTTAAGATCAAAAAATTTTCTTTCAAAAAATGCGAAATTGATGAAATGTGAAAAAGAAATTTTTATTTTGAGTTTTCATGGGGAAGCTTACGTTTTTTGGGAGTACAGACCGTACATTAAGTACCACTGGTGACAAACCGTTTGTCGGCCCATTACGTCCTCTTAACCTCGTATTCTACATACTAGTAGGTATGATTTAAGATCAAATTTTTTTTTTTTTTTTTAAATGCAAAATTGATGAAAGGTGGAGTTTTCATGGGGAAGCTCACGTTTTTTGGGAGTTCAGGCCGTACATTAAGTACCACTGGCGACAAACCGTTTGTCTGCCCATTACGTCCTCTTGACCTTGTATTCTACATACTGGTAGGTATGATTTAAGATCAAAAAATTTTTTTTCAAAAAATGCGGAATTGATGAAATGTGAAAAAGAAGTTTTTATTTTGAGTTTTCATGGGGAAGCTTAAGTTGTTTGTAAATTTAGACATGACTACCAGAAAGAGCAGACGATTTACCATAAGAATTGGCCACCTTACTTATTTTTTTGGGCACAATAACGGTTGAGCAATTAAAACAAAAGTTAGTGTTTGGCGCACACCCCTAAACTTCGGACAGTTGTAGAGAAAAGGCTGGGCGAAGAAGGGGTCTGAGAATTTGGCTCCTAGCTTGTATTACCAATGGGTACAGCATACTAGAAAATCAGGACTTTTAAAAAATATCGAAAAAAAAGTTTGGCCATTCGCGTGAAATGACCCTCTTAGCAATTTTTATCGAGTTTTTAGCACATTTTAATGAAATTTAAGTACATTTTTCAGCATAATTTTGTACATAAATTTTGTAATGTTCTATTTTATAGTTAATAAACTTTATTTGAGCAATAAATATTCTGCTAAAAAAAATATAAATTTAACCATTTTTAGCCGTTGTTTGCTATTTTGAGTGATTTTTCTCAGCACTTTTTTGAAATTTGACGAAGTTAATGTGCTCAAAAAATGCTGGACAACGAATTCGTCCTTTCGTTTGGAAAGCTTAATTCTTTGGCGCAAGAACGGAATTTTTATTTTTATCTCAATCCTAAGGACAGTTATCGTCTGGAATGACACAAACACACACACACACACACACGCACACACACACACACACACACACACACACACACACACACACACACACACACACACACATATATATATATATATATATATTATATAGGTATATATATATATATATATGAAAAATGTTAAACTCTAGGATTCGTTTCAGAATGACTCAAAACGGATTTCAATAAAGACGATTTTCGAAAATTTTGATTTAAAAATTTTTGGAGCCATTGCAATAGCTTCATTTTCTACGAAAATTTGCTAAAAACATTTCTGTTACCTTGTACGTTTTCGAGATCTCTATTTTTCAATATTTCAGCATTTCAGCCCTTAATTACTACCCTTTAGGGCTGATCAGAATTGATGTCGCTGATACTGACACTTTTCCAACCGATGTATGATTCTTCTACCAAATTTCATAAACTTTGGTCCAGTTGTTTTGGAGAATAGCTCTGAACAGCACAAATTGAAAAATATGAACGACCTGGGTAGCCAAAATTATTTTAGGCGCCTTTTTGGAAATTCGTCATTGATTCAGAATATACCCCATCTTCCTATACTTAAATTAGCTTTCTAACTTTTTTTTCCCCCCAAAAACTCCTTCTAAAATACGTTTTTGGCATATTTTTCCAAATTTTACCATCTTAAACCGTTAAAAAAAAGGCTTTTTTTTCGATTTTGGTTTATTATTTCCAATAATAAGCCAATGTGATCGTGTAGCAAAAAAATTTTATAACCCCCAGAAGAACCAGTGATCCAAAATGCTAATTGTTAACCAAGTGAACGAATGTGAGAACTAGAGCCGGGTAAATAAGTGAAACACCAAGTAACAAGAGCATACCAAATGAGGGCAGACACTAGCATAGTCAAACACACAACTTGAAACCAACTGATAACAATGATCACCACGCACACACTACGCAAATAGAACTAGGGAAGGGTTGGGCATATGGACCAGCGAAAAGCGAGATGAGTCGGGGTCAGGGTCTTTTGGAAATCATTGGCGGAATGCCGTCTTTAGCGAAGGTGAAAATGTCCCTAGGAAGGTGAACTGGATGTGGTCCAGGAAGTCGTTTCCTAGGAACCATTCCCCTAGTCCAACCAAATCCTTAGTCCTAGCCTAATATCTAGAACAGCGGGAAGATCAAAGATATAACAGGGCCACCAATTAACCAGCTTAGCTACTAGGGGCGTGACAGAGGTCTGTGCCAGTTTGCCTCTCGTCCTGTCCTGTTCTTTCATTTGTTTTCTTGGCATTGATCAAGTGTTCTAACGGTATTACGGGTAAGGGTATTTCCTGCATGTACAAATGCAATAACAGAAGAGGAGCTCGATTTCAGAGAAATGAACAAATGAAAAACGTGTTAGTACATGATTTATTGTGTTGTGGGAGTTGCGAATTCCAAGGCAGATCACGTGATCCTTACTAAAGTCACCACATCTCAAGAGGGGAGTGCCTCCCATCTCAAATAGTTGGCTATAAAGTACCCTGTGCCCAAGCCGGAGTATTCCACTCGAATTTCATACCTTGACTTCTTATTACCAGCTACCTACATCACCTCCTTACCTTTACCATCTCTTCTTGGACAAAAATCTCGGCTGTGGAATTACCTACGGAACAACAATCCTTTGACTGACAGGGCAAGAGTACTTGGTCAGTCTCCCGCTTGTGCTTAGGCACTTTCCTCTAACATCCGACAAGGCAAAAGCACTGGAATGAATTCCTAATCCTTTAATACACGTTCCTTTGGCCAGGGTTTCTCCCTCTTCCTTCCAAAGACTCCAGGTTTTATCAGATGAGGTTCAGTTAAAAGTTCAATTATCAGGCAAGCACAAGCTGGACTCAGCTTCGTTCAACATCAACCACAACATAATGCATTACAGGGGCGTCCCTCTGGTTTATATAATATAATTTGCGTGTGAATAGCGAATAGATCATAAAGTTACTAGATGAGAAATTAGCAACTTCCCCTTCCGCACAACCATCATGATGTAAGATCTTAATATTCATTTCGCAATCGGTCAAAGAAAGATGCGCAGAGAAATAGGTTGAAAATATTACGATTTATCGTTATTGCCTCCTTCCTCATCACTATAGATTTGAATTTACTAAGAATGGTTTCACAGAGGGACCAACTACTTTGGAAAAAATATTAAAATAAAAAACTGAAATCTGTTGAGAATGGTGTAAATAGTAAAATTAATTTTTCCCCTCAAATTAATCCTTCAATAAAATTAAATCCCCATTTCCACACATCTGTACAAAAAATCAACAGGTGGGAGAAACAAAAATATGATTTATCGGAATTATCCCCTCTTACATCGTTTATTTGATACTCCCAACGTTGAGAAAAAACAGAAATTTCAAAACTCGGTTATTTATCGTACCTAGAGGATCGCTTAAAAGGATCGGTAATTTCCCTCTCTATTCTGTCTCCTGATAACAAATTCGACATTCCCCAAGTTCGTGGGAATCTATATCAATTAGAGAGAAATTATGTTGGCATTCCTTATCCTAATGGTTCAATGTTGTAAGTCCTTATGAGGAAAATTCTTGGTGGCAGAACAGGGACTAAATAAACAGAGTATGGAATGGTTGAGAAACCTCAAACTATAATTCCTAATTCCCGATAATTTTGATCCATTTTAACTATTGTGGTGAAAACCACCCCCTCTTGTCAACAGCCCTTTTCAGGGCTACCAAAAAGAGGTAGACACAACACAAAAATATTTATAAGACGTCGAGTTATAACTCCGTCAAACAAAATATTTCACCAGAGAGAAAATACGAAATTCTCTCTCAAAAGTGAAATATTAACTAATAACATACAAGGCGACCTCCCTAGACACTTACTGGGCGAGAGAGACGCGACAAGTATCTCGAACCAAGTCGCCTTGAATGAGAAAACTCAAACAGAAAATCAAACGTCCTCTAAAACTAACGAGGACAATTCAAACAAGCCTACTCGCCAATCAGAAACACTGATTACACGAGAGACAATAGGCGAACCAACCAAGAGGCGGCAAGCAACCACCTCTGGTCCAGCAGCCACCTTGGGGACCCCGTCTGAACAACGGACGCAGGGAAACCACCCGAGGTCCCCGTCTAAACTCAAGGTCGTCGGCTCCGCGACGGACGCTCGTAAGCCACCCCCGGGGACCCCGTCGCAACGACGGACGTGGGGAAACCACCCCGGAGGACCAGCTCAGCTATCATACTCGCAGATACTGAGAAAACAATGTGCGAGCCAATGAGATTGCACAGTCGAATTAATGAAATTAAGCGGACCAATCAGGAGGCGGCGGGGGGCGGCCACCTCCCTATAAGTACCCCGCTCGGAGCCTCCGAATTTCATTCTACTCTCCGCTCTCGACTACTACACCTCGAAGTACGAAGATTTCTACACGCTCTACGCTGACGAACCTTCTGCATCCCGAGTTCATCTCAAGAACGGCTTCCTACTGCTTTCTACAAGGCCTACCTTCTCTCCACACAGATCTCGCATTGGCATCTACGAGTCCAGTGATTATTCATCCTGCTCATTGCCCAACGTAGTTCTTCTGTCAGGACGCCACCCGGTACATCTATTGATATTCTCATTAGATCGTACGCCCGCTGGGACGTTCCTAGTCGTGTCGCCCGGGTTTCGTAGCACTAGGCTCGTCACCGACCGCTGTGGGCACGCCGGTAAATTACTCAGCTCATACGCTCTAATTTACCGTCCAAGGAAGTCTTTTTCAAGACTACAAGGTAGGACCCTGACATCCGAGCAAAGGAAAGAAGCTCTGTCAAGCGAGTCCACCTTCTAAACCCTCTATTTCTATACATAGAGGTATCGAAAACGAGTTAATAAACTCGGATATTTCGATGGAGCGTCGGCCGTCCTATTTCCTCATGCAAGGGGAGGCGGAACACGGCGCGGCCGGGCCTCTTAGCCCACGCAGCGCTACCTACCCGCTGCTTGGCCAGTCCGCTGTTCCTAGCGACGGCTCAAGGCTCGATCCTCGCGACGAGATCGCCTTCTCACCTAACGTATTCACGAAGGAAACGTTAGATCAAGCCTCACCTACACAAAAGTTCGAGGATACCTTTCAGACCCGCTCTGAAGTCAATCATTATGATTCGACAAAGATTTCCGAATATCCACGATATTCTATACAAGGCTACCCGGCCGATCCGAGTGTCAAATACACTCCAAATGTACAAAAAACAAAGGATACTTTTCAGTACCTCAACCAAGCTCAACATATTCCTCCTACAGATATAAATCTTAGGCCGGAATATTACAAAACGGCTCAGTACCAAACTGATCGAACCCAGCACCCACTATGCGAGCCCAGTGCTCCACGCGGCTGCGACACGAACTATCCCTCAGTTCATCCCGCCAAGCAAGCTGACCTTGGCGATTTCGCTCACATTCCTTACAGAAATACCTCAGGGACTAACCCGCATAATCAGAATATAAATGTCCCACTTGGTCTACCTACACCAAGTAAAACATATTTAAATCCACTACAAATGGTGACCCCGCCTTTGAACAGGCTTAACACGGAGCATTTCGTTCCCTCTTATGAAGCTAGTGGATTTCAGGGAACCACTGCGGGCGTGCGACCCCCGCCGGGCCTCTACGCCCCACATCTCACTCAACAACCCTCTACACAAAGTGGCTTTCGAGCACTTTTAGAGGAAATGGGAGATTATCAAAAACCAATCTTCCAAAAGAAGAATATCGATCGTGCACTCGCCGAGTTCGATCAATACTGCGTGCGAAAACACCTGAGAACGCAGAACGAATGCTTCTCAGCTATATACAAGTGGGTACCAGAAGAAATGAGGGAAGCTATCGACTCAGCTTACCTCACGGCACCCCACGCACCTTATGAAGAGGCCAAACAGCGCCTACAGCGAGAATACGGGTTGTCCTTACAGGACAGGCTCCTCGCACTCGAGGACCCCGCATCTCT
The DNA here is from genome assembly GCA_030762985.1 of Adelphocoris suturalis. Classification (NCBI taxonomy): domain Eukaryota; kingdom Metazoa; phylum Arthropoda; class Insecta; order Hemiptera; family Miridae; genus Adelphocoris; species Adelphocoris suturalis. Next base: position 89,504,692 of record CM061044.1, read on the forward strand.
CGCCAAAAAACCCAGCACCAAGTACCACGAAATGTACTCTAAAGCTGTTGGGTACTTCTCAGAGGCTCTGATCACTCAAAAGTGGATCGAAACTCTACCTATCGAAGCACGAGGTATGGTCGCAGCTCAGCCTACCACGACCGCCCGGCTCGACCTAGCTGATACGCTACACGCGTACAAAACAGAGAACCCCTCTCTCAACATACGAGGAGTAGAATCTACTCCGAAACCCATGAAAACTGGTTTCAAAAAGGCCCTCTCACAACAAGCTGAGTTCAAACCCCAGCAAGTAGAGAGTAAGCCTCACAAACCGACGGCCTATGTCTGTCGAAACCACGCACGTTTCGGTAGCGAAACTCGCAAATGTGCAGACCCAGAACACTGCACTTGGAAGGCAAACACTGCCTCCAAACCTAGCAAAAAGGCAGCGCCTATAAGCCAGCCTAAAACCTGGGTTTCAAACGAAAATACTCAGAGATCGGTACAAGAAAGTACCGTTCCAACCTCCGACATAGAGAGTTCGGAAAACGAATAACTACCAGTGTATCTGAGCCTATACACCGGCAGTCTAATGAGTATAACAGGCTTTTTTTCAAGTGCAAACTAAATGGCACTGAATTTCTCATCGACACGGGAGCAGAAGTGAACATTCTGCCCCACAATGTCACAAAAAAATTGGGCTTAAAAGTTCGTAAGTCCAACGTAAAGCTCACAGCAGCTAACGGAGCCCCTATAGACACACTAGGGCGTGCTGACACGACAATTAACATCGGCCTCGGAGACATGACCACCGATTTTATGATCACGAAAGTTGATCTAGCGATCCTCGGTATACCATTCCTCGAGTCTTGGGATATCGGAATACGGGTCAAACACAAATACATCTATAAAGATAAAATAAAAAGCTATGCCGATCAAAAAATAGCTGCAGTCATGAACAAAAAATTCACTGACGAACAAATAGCAGCTACTATCCCTCATCGTGACAACAGCCCTCAACCAGAGGACGTGCAAATCACGGAGGACGAAAACATTCGCTCTATCATTGAAAAATACAATGATAAAATGAGCAAACTTCAAGGAAAGTGGAAAAACAACGGTGTTTACCACCGTATAACCACGGAAGGAACACCAGTACACTTCCGAGCAAGACCCATGGCGGGCGAAAAACGGGCTCAAGTCAAAAGTACTTTTGACAAAATGCTTTCCGAAGGCATAATTGCACCATCAGATTCCGAATGGGCATCCCCGTTACACTGTGTGCCAAAAAAAGACGGGTCATGGAGGATCACCGGCGATTACCGTTTCCTGAACGCGAAAACGAAGAAAGACGCCTACCCTCCTCCTCACATTCGCTCTTTCCAAGCGAATTTACATGATACACAAATCTATTCGACAATAGATTTAAAATCGGCATATTACCATATTCCGATGCACCCAGATGACGCTCATAAAACTGCAATTATTACACCTTTCGGTCTTTATGAGTTTAAGAAAATGAGCATGGGTTTGGCCGGAGCGGCTCAAACATGGCAAAGATACATGGACAACATCATGCGAAAATTTGATTTCGCATTTGTATACCTAGATGACATACTGGTGGCTTCTAAAAATTATAAAGAACACATGAACCACCTCAAACAAATTTTTGACAAGCTAGGGGAACACGGACTTCGAGTAGGTTTTGATAAATGCATTTTTTCAAAACCTACCGTCGATTTCCTAGGTTTCACTATCTCGAAAGAAGGGATAATTCCTAAACGAGATAAAATAGAAGCCATAGAACAATTTCCTAGGCCAATAGACGTACGAAGTCTACGCAGATTCCTAGGTATGTGTGGTTTCTACCGAGCTTGCTCAAGTAAATTCGCTCACACGGCACAACCTCTGTATGACTCCATTCAGTCAAACAAAAAAAATGACAAAACACCTATCGAATGGACATCAGAGAGAGAAAAAGCTTTCAACAGCTTAAAACAAGCAATGATTAAAGCTACATTGCATAATATCGCTCATCCACACCCTACAGCAGAGTGGAGAATAGTCTGCGACGCATCCGACACACACATCGGAGCTGCACTGGAGCAGGAAATTACAGACAAACACGGCTCGAAATCTTACCAACCATTGGGATTTTTCAGTAAAGAAATTCCGGAACAATGGAAGAATAAAGCATCATTTGACAAAGAGATGTTCGCCGTTTACCAAGCTTGCATTCACTGGCACAATGACTTGGACGGCCGATCTTTTCATATTTGTTCAGATCACAAGCCTCTGCTAGGCACGATGCTTAAGAAAAATGCACATTTTTCTAAAATGAGATTAAGATGGCTAACATACATCTCTCAAATGACAAGTGACATTCGTCATATACCCGGAGAGAACAACGTCGTCGCAGACGCACTCTCCAGACCCTTCGATCCAGTTGAAATTCAAACAAAATCGATTTCAACCCAAACTGACGAGGGTCCACCCATAGCCGAAATTTCGCAAATTACGGCTGCAATAGAGTGCAATCTTCTACTGCACATTTCAAATGCACAAATCCGTTCTCCTCCTAACGCAGAGGACAAATTGAAACTCACACGAGTTGAATTCCCTCAAGGAGAAATTTGGTGTAACCTAGACCTAGGACACCCAAGACCTTATATTCCAAACGAAATAAGGCAAGAAATAATCAGCCAAATTCACAATTTGGGACACCCAGGTATACACTCTACAGTGTATAAAGTTAAACAAAGATATTTTTGGCACGGCCTCCGTGCAGATGTCTCCAACTGGGTCCGAGCGTGCGAGACTTGCCAACGAGCAAAAATCACTCGCTCCGTGAAGCTCCCTTACTCCGAATTTGAAACGGCTAACAAATTTTCACATGTACACGTTGACATTACCGGACCCTTACCTTTAGCTAAAGGAGGGAAACGTTACATTCTAATGATGGTCGATAGAGCAACGGGTTGGCTAGAGGCAGTCCCTCTTAACAACATCGAAACAGCCACGATCACAAACGCCTTTATCAATATTTGGGTAGCTTCAAAGGGCGTACCTAAATACATCACAAGTGATCAAGGCACACAATTCGAATCAGATCTATTTAATTCCATTATGGAACGTCTCGGAGTAAAACATACTCACACGTTACCATACAAACCGTCAACAAACGGAATGGTAGAACGCAGAAATAGATCTTTGAAAGAGGCTCTCAAAGCACAAAACGAAAATTGGCTCGACGCACTTCCAAAAGTTCTACTCGCCATGCGTACGGCAGTAGACCCAGCAACGGAAACTACACCGTTCCAAAAAGTTTACGGAATTGACGTACCACTCCCAGGAGACATTTTCGTAACTTCTACAAACCTTTCTGAGCCTCTCTTTTTCCGGCCTACACATATTAAACATAATAATACGAAGTATGCCGTCAACATGCCCAAAAACTTGGATACATGTACACATGTCTATATCAGAGTGCCCACACAGCTCACCTCTCTGCAATGTCCTTACACGGGACCATTCAAAGTGGTTAAAAGAGATAAGTTTTCGGTTACAGTGCAAATTGGCGAACATACAAAAAAAGTTCCCAAACAGCAAATAAAACCAGCTTACACTCTAAAAACAGACGAAGCTGTGTCACTAAACAAAAATCAGGCAGAAAATAAGGAGGAGACTCCCCGAAAATCTGCCAGAAGGCACGTCCCCTCTACCAAATTCGACGAGAGGTGGGTGACTGCGCTCGAAACACCCCAGCCGGCGTCGTCGTTAATAACACGACGTCTTGGGGGGGCGCCTGTGGTGAAAACCACCCCCTCTTGTCAACAGCCCTTTTCAGGGCTACCAAAAAGAGGTAGACACAACACAAAAATATTTATAAGACGTCGAGTTATAACTCCGTCAAACAAAATATTTCACCAGAGAGAAAATACGAAATTCTCTCTCAAAAGTGAAATATTAACTAATAACATACAAGGCGACCTCCCTAGACACTTACTGGGTGAGAGAGACGCGACAAGTATCTCGAACCAAGTCGCCTTGAATGAGAAAACTCAAACAGAAAATCAAACGTCCTCTAAAACTAACAAGGACAATTCAAACAAGCCTACTCGCCAATCAGAAACACTGATTACACGAGAGACAATAGGCGAACCAACCAGGAGGCGGCAAGCAACCACCTCTGGTCCAGCAGCCACCTCGGGGACCCCGTCTGAACAACGGACGCAGGGAAACCACCCGAGGTCCCCGTCTAAACTCAAGGTCGTCGGCTCCGCGACGGACGCTCGTAAGCCACCCCCGGGGACCCCGTCGCAACGACGGACGTGGGGAAACCACCCCGGAGGACCAGCTCAGCTATCATACTCGCAGATACTGAGAAAACAATGTGCGAGCCAATGAGATTGCACAGTCGAATTAATGAAATTAAGCGGACCAATCAGGAGGCGGCGGGGGGCGGCCACCTCCCTATAAGTACCCCGCTCGGAGCCCTCCGAAATTCATTCTACTCTCCGCTCTCGACTACTACACCTCGAAGTACGAAGATTTCTACACGCTCTACGCTGACGAACCTTCTGCTCCCGAGTTCATCTCAAGAACGGCTTCCTACTGCTTTCTACAAGGCCTACCTTCTCTCCACACAGATCTCGCATTGGCATCTACGAGTCCAGTGATTATTCATCCTGCTCATTGCCCAACGTAGTTCTTCTGTCAGGACGCCACCCGGTACATCTATTGATATTCTCATTAGATCGTACGCCCGCTGGGACGTTCCTAGTCGTGTCGCCCGGGTTTCGTAGCACTAGGCTCGTCACCGACCGCTGTGGGCACGCCGGTAAATTACTCAGCTCATACGCTCTAATTTACCGTCCAAGGAAGTCTTTTTCAAGACTACAAGGTAGGACCCTGACATCCGAGCAAAGGAAAGAAGCTCTGTCAAGCGAGTCCACCTTCTAAACCCTCTATTTCTATACATAGAGGTATCGAAAACGAGTTAATAAACTCGGATATTTCGATGGAGCGTCGGCCGTCCTATTTCCTCATGCAAGGGGAGGCGGAACACGGGGCGGCCGGGCCTCTTAGCCCACGCAGCGCTACCTACCCGCTGCTCGGCCAGTCCGCTGTTCCTAGCGACGGCTCAAGGCTCGATCCTCGCGACGAGATCGCCTTCTCACCTAACGTATTCACGAAGGAAACGTTAGATCAAGCCTCACCTACACAAAAGTTCGAGGATACCTTTCAGACCCGCTCTGAAGTCAATCATTATGATTCGACAAAGATTTCCGAATATCCACGATATTCTATACAAGGCTACCCGGCCGATCCGAGTGTCAAATACACTCCAAATGTACAAAAAACAAAGGATACTTTTCAGTACCTCAACCAAGCTCAACATATTCCTCCTACAGATATAAATCTTAGGCCGGAATATTACAAAACGGCTCAGTACCAAACTGATCGAACCCAGCACCCACTATGCGAGCCCAGTGCTCCACGCGGCTGCGACACGAACTATCCCTCAGTTCCTCCCACCAAGCAAGCTGACCTTGGCGATTTCGCTCACATTCTTTACAGAAATACCTCAGGGACTAACCCGCATAATCAGAATATAAATGTCCCACTTGGTCTACCTACACCAAGTAAAACATATTTAAATCCACTACAACTATATTCAGTTTTTATATCACAATACATCAGTTTTGTGTTGTTACGTATCACTGCATTCAGGTTTTTTTTAGCCACAATCATAAATTGTCAAGCTCATAATGCTCCTTTATTTTATCAACAGGGGGAAATGGACCGAAGAGGATATAGATATGCTACAGTCTGCCATACTGAAGTTCAATGAAGATCTCAGTCTCATTAGTGAAAACGTCAAGAGACGGACTGTGTAAGTTGAGAGTTCCGGTAGACCAAGAATGTTGCATTTCATAAGTATAACTTAATTATAAAGTATGGGCAAATTTTTTACGAGAAAGAACTTGTTAAATATTAATTATTTTCAATTCGAGTTGGGATGATGTTCGGGAAATACTTTGATTTGGCATTCCTCTTCCTTTAGTCTCCTTGTACGGAAAATGGAGCCCCATCCTCTGACACCTTCAACTTCTTCGCAGAAACACAAATTGAATAATGGCCATTTCCACTAAACCCGGCTAGCAATTTGTAAACGTCTGGAAAACGGGAATCTGGCTAACTCTCTCTGCAGGACTGCGTCTCTAGAATATACTAGTAGGATCCTCTGAGGTCCTCTGCTGCAGTATCATATTTTCTGTTTCTCACGACCTGCTTCATCTTCCACAGTGTTACGACAAAAACTGCCTCCCTTGTGCTTTTTATCTGCTAGGTACTAGTTCTGCAGATTCGACGTCTGCATCTCTCATTCTTTTCAAGCACATTTGACGATTCGAGTCAGTTCGTCCTGAACCATATTTGAATATAAGCACGTTGAGGAATATGTTAGTACCATAATTTCAACACTTCGGATGTTTTAGCATATCAATTGTAACACCCTATCTTTTTATTAATAATCTGCCAGAGTTAGGAATTCCTTGTGTCTTGGCTGTTTTTAGATCACATTTTTTACTTACATTATTTAGTGTTTGCTAAATCTACCTACCTAATGTACGACCTTGTTTCTCTAATATCCTTGCTATCTGTGAACTTCGTTTTCTGGCACAAAATTACATTGAGACAAAGAGAGTTTTTTCCATCCCTCTTAATTCTACAATTACATCAATTTTCCATTCTATAACACCAATTGCTTACATTATTTTATGAATTTCGACAGTTCGCAGATTAGAGTGGGGTTGAAGAAGAAGGCGTTTGAAGATGCTGGCATCCCTGTGCGAACGCACGTTCAGCAGCAGCAGGGCGGTATGATGAAATCAGCTGAAGTCACCCTCAATATGCTTAATGCCCAGGAGTCTGAGGTTGACGTTGAAGGAATGCATGAAGACGTCAAGCTCGAGTTTGGCACCTCCCACCATGAAGAAGTCACTTCCTAACCACCATTTAGTGTATTGCAGCCAGAAAATGTTGGTTAATTGATTCTTCCGTTGTTATCATTGTTGTCAAATTCTTATCATTTGATGATAGGTAATTTATTTTCAAAATGGAATTTCCGTCATAATTAATTATGGTTGTTGCCTAGGTGTATTCATCAGTCATCACTCTGCTCATTGTAAATATTTCATTGGTTTAAATATATACCTATCGTACCTTATTTTAAATACCTACCCACTGTATAATTATCCCAGTTTTTAAAATTGATGAGTGGTCTCCAATATTTTTATCCTGAAAATATAGATAATAATAACTGTTGTCATAGTAAAGGTGATGATAATTGCTCATTGTCATCTGTGTTACTGGTATTGTGCAAGGGATTAGACAATGGGGGCAGGCCGGATTCGAATTTCAACGAACCTGGTGATGTGTCCAACTAATCTGTATTTTTACTGAAGGATTGACTTCTTGATGTTATATAATTTTGAGATGCGAGCTCGCGAGTATCCAGACCTTATGATTGAATTTTCGTAACTTTCACGACGTTATTTTTATTATTAATTACTGAACAGTAGAAATCGTTCATTACGTTTGCCAAGGGACCACCAAAAGAATTGATTAGTAGGTAGGCACCGTGAAGTATTGTTATGGTAAAGTACCGTACAATAGGTTACTTGTATGTACTTACCTCTGACGTCAGAGTGGTTTTGTACTGAAAAACTGCTTTTGACAAGTATTTATGTATGGAGGCTCATATATGTTTATTGTCTATAAAATTCAAGTACTTGAGAAAATCTCTAGAACATCATTTAGGTAAGAAGGAAGTGCTTTAGAAAGAACTCACCGCAAACAAAAGACACTTCGTAGAACAATCGAAACCAAAGGCGACCTCAAGGGACCTTTCCTGTCAAATGTTGCCCTTGTTCACGGTTTGGATGTTATAAACGCTGCCGTCAAAGCGATAAAGCTCCATTCACGTAGAATGATCGTGTGAGCGAATTTTCTTAAACTACTGTATATAAATATTATGTTACGTTGTTTTGAAATTTGAGCACTTTGTGTAAAAAGAAATTGTTCACTTCCAGCTTTATGACCAAAAAACTCGTTCAAAATAATAAGTAGGTACCCATTCTGTTAGGATTGAGGATTTTCAGCTTTTTTCATTATTTTTGTTTTTTTTGCAAATATTACTGAAAATTACGTACATTTTCAGCATAATTTTGTTCATACAGTTTTTGATGTTCTATTTGATTGTTGATGAACTTCTCTTGACTAAAATGTGTTCTCTTGACGAAATATACCTTTAATCCTTTCTAGCCATTGTTACTGATTTTTAGCACATTTTTTGAAATTTGACCAATTTATTGTGTTTTATTGTTGGTTATCGAACTCTTCCTTTCATTTGGAAAGCTTGATTTTTTGGCGCAAGAACGGAGTTTTTATCTTAATCCTAAGACGAATTATCGCCTGGAATGACACACGCATATTATATAGGTACATATAGCCGAAATATAAATCTAGTTTTTGCTGTTCTTTTCTATTTCTTTTGTTTCTTGACTGTATATTTAAAAAGCGTTAATAGGATTCATTCCTGAATGTCTCAAAACAGATTTAAATTACATGGGTATGTAAATTTTCGAAAATTTTCATCTAAAAATGTTTGGAGCCATTGAAAAAGATTCAAATTTCCACGACTGTCTAGAATTCCACCTTTATAGATGGTTCGTCGTTATAACCAATGTCGTTATGCAAACGATTTCCTCTGTATATTATAGATTTTCCAAATTGAAGTAAATATTTTCTAGTAAGAAAAAACAAATTGAAATGAATATTTTCCAAGTAGATTGAAACATTTTCCAAATATTAACAATTTACAAATAGAGAGAAACATTTTCCAAATATGTCCAAACCTACCAATACTGAGGACTATCAGGACTATATTCGTTCAATTTGAAAAATGTTCATATCAACTTGAAAAAGCTAATAAATTATAGGAGTTTTGAGCATACAGTGTGCACGAATTTGTTTACAGTCGGATGGAAAAACTTTTTCTAAGCAAATATTTTGGAATACAAACAAACTTTTGGATTTTTATCATTTTCAAGTTCTTATAGATTTTTTTTTTTAATAGTAAATTTTAGTGAAATATGATCATGCTGTAGGTAGGCCTTTTTCACAGTTCCTATTAACCATTCCAAATCTAAAATACCTAGGTGGTAGGTAGGTACCTACCTATAATATAGTTGGTTGGCTTTCGTTCATTTAATAGGTAATCCCTACGTATCTTGAAACAAACAAACAATTTATGGTGGTTGTTGTTGAGGGGGGGTTAAACTTTCTTCTGATGGGCTAAAAAAGATTCATTATTGAAAATTATGAGCATATGTATATATATGCCCCCAGCTTTCTGTTGGTGCATCGGCCATGGGTGGTAATACTTCCGAGAATATTATTAACGTGCACTTTGATCAAAAGATAAGGAGGTGAGATGCGATAGTAGTGGAAAAAGAAATTAATTGATAGTTATTAATAAATTATCGCATCTCAATCCCTTAGGTAATTTTAACAAGAAGTATAAGGAATACTTATATTAGTAAGTTAAAAAAACTACTGTTGGTAAGTACCTATGTACTCAATGGTAATGAACTTGATTTCTTGTAAAGATTGTAAATTTGTTATCATATCAGTTGGTTTGTGATTCTGATAGTTTATAAACTAATAATTTTTAGGCACTGTTTATCCATAATAACACGGATTAGGTATCTTCAACCAAAAGATGGGTGGAAAACCTGCAGTCTACCATGATCATTTACTCATGGGATCAACCTGAACATCTTCTAGAGAAATAATTAGGAACCATGTCAGGAAAAACCCAAAAACTATATATATATATATATATATATTTTTTTTTTTTTTTTTTTTTTTTTTTTTACTTTTGCAAGACTGGGGATTCTACTGTTGCAGTAAAAGAGTTAGAAAAAAGTAAAGTAGTAAAGAGCACAGGAAAAGAGTCAGTGCAGTCAATCTAGATTATTTGGGGGATCACACTGAACGTTTTGAAGAGAACAAAGTTGGGAAACCCCAAAATACTGTTATTTTCAATTTTGAAAGCTGCAGCCTTGTACAGATAGAGTGGGGGGAAATAAACCAGTAGGTACCTGGACTACCTATATAAAAGCAGTGGGGTTTAGGTAAGAGGAAAGAAACAAAACTGGGAGACATCCTACCTGATGACTACACAGATTGAATGCTACGGTCAATTAACAAGAGATCCATGTTCCATGATAGTCGTCTTGCTGGTTACGGTGGACAACACAGAGTAGAGCAGGAGTGGACAATCAGCTTTTTCATCGTTTTTGACTTTCAGTTGAGAGAAAGAATACGTAAGTTTTTACGTTTATAATTATTTTTATTTAATGAAGATTACAATTATATTTGATAGGTTGATTTCCAGAATACGCGATATCGGATGAAAGTGATGAGCTAGTTTTTGAATGCACTTTTCCCATCGTGTCAACCCCGTTCTTTTGACGTAGTTGTTGGAAGGTAGGTAGGTACTCATCCCATCATCACAACATTATACGAGGAGTAAGTACACGTATCTACACTCCTAAGGTACCTGAAGAATATTAGTGAATGAACTGAAATTGAAGTGCACTGCACAGTTCAGATTCACACTGAACCTAGGAACCCTTTTCGGCAAATACTCATTGCTTACTTAAAATTTGAGCTTGAAACAGTCGTAGGGTTGAAACTTTGAGGTCGATCTACTATGCAAAACTAGGGAGGGATTGTTTGTGGGGGGCGGGAGGCAATCTAATTAATTATAAAATGAAGAATTTAGTACTTGAAAAGGTTAGAGGTAGGACTTTGAGGAAGAATACACAAGTGTATATTCGAGATAAGGGACAATTTCAAAAGTAAGTGAGAGGTTACTCAATTCAAGTTCAATTATTGTTCTGAGCAAGCTTGGATAGCCATTACTTGATCTAACCCCAATGCGCATGTACTGAGTTTTTGAAAATGTTATGCAGCAGGGCTAGAACAATAGCAATGCAAATAGCACTATGCTGTCACATAACTCCCAATTTATTATCAAGTAGGGGCATCAAATTTTGAAGGAAGGTTCAGCCGAATTTCGTACAATGAGCGTTAACCTCGTATTCGAATGTTATTTTTTTAAATGAAAATAAATTTTAAGTAATTTGACGCTATTCACACTTTCCTTCGATGAGTAGTTTTCTTTTTGATGTTTCAAAGTTTGCTGCACCGATGACGTCACACTTGGCGGGGGGGGGGTTTCGCCCAGACGTGCTTTGACGTACCCGTGTGCGAAACTGAAAAGTCTTGGGAAAAAACTATTACATACTTACTTAATAGTTGGAGAGAGAGGTTGATGCCAAAATTCTTAGGATGGAATCTTCTTCCATTTGAAAATGGTTAAAGTACCTTTTCCCACACCCATGGGTATCGCTGTGAAATTAGGAGAGTGTGGATAGAGGATTATCGGAGGAGTGCTACAGATTTTGTGCTGTACATTGAATTGGGAGGGGGGGGGGGAGTCAATATCCTCTTAAAATGGTTTTTGATCTAGTTATGACGACAACAAAATAAGTTATGGTAAGTTACTGAAAAATCACATTAAGACCTCCCCACTAATTACTACTGTCAATAGCTTTGTTTCCGCTGCTGACCCGAACAGGTCAAGTTGCGCTTGCGCAATGAAGAAGGAGCAAGATAATGGCGTTTCCGCAGTCCCTCGGTTCATATTCGGTGCAAGATGTCCTTTGTTTCCGCTGCTCAAGGAACATGATCCGAACATGAACTTCCTGCTCCGCCAGAAGAGGAGGTGCAGCTTGCTCCGCGCATGCGCTCTTTGGAACTTGTGATAACCCGATATATCCTTCCTCAAACTTCTGTAACCTTACACCTTACAAATTGTGGTTTCCTTTGATTTCGTGCCTATTTTTGAGTCAATTGTTCGTATTTATTCAGGTGATTCTGCGATTTTCGAACTTTTAAAAGTTTTAAATTTGAATTGTTTATTCCTTTATTATATTCCTTATTTCTACTACTAAACTAATGAAATAGAAATAACTAAATATTCAGGAGTGAATCACGAGAATGTCGACGTCGAATAAGAATCGAAGAATAAGAATGAGACACAAGCACACAAGGTTTTGCTCATGGTTTTGCTAAAGTACCGCTAACGTGACTCCATTTCATGGATCTTCGTGTATCCATGGTTACTGCACCGAATATGTCCTTGAGCGTTTCCGCTGCCATCTGAACTGAACAGCCATGGAGGTGCCCTTGCTCTGAACTGAACCTGCTCCGGAGCAGTTGTGGAAACAAAGCTAAAATTGTACTACTAGAAAATTTGATTTTTGGATCTTGCGCACTTCCCCTCCACCTTTGAGGGCATGCTGATTGATGTACTAAATGTTGGGTAATTGAACTTTCTATATATAGCATCTCCAAGCCAAATGAAACCTTTTAGCGAATTTTTGAAGAAAATTAAGCTATTGCTCTCGCCTCAAAATTTGTAGAATGTGAATTTTTGAAAAAAAATTATGCAGAAATCCGTTTCAGGCTATTCTGAATCATATTCTGAAGTTTAACGCATTTTTTTATGTATGTATATATGTATGTATGTATGTATGTATATATGTATGTATATATGTATGTATGTATGTATGTATATATGTATGTATGTGTCATTCCAGACGATAACTGTCCGTAGAATTGTGCTAGAAACTTCAAACAAATTTTAAAATGTTAAGGGCACAAAACGAAAGTTCAAGTTCGTTGGCCAGCTTGATTGGATTACATCTTCGGGTTGAAATTTTCAAAAATGTAGTCAAAAATTTCAAAATAGCCTGTTTTTTGCGATTTGTCGTGTGAAATAATTTTTTCAGCATACTAACATGTGGTATATTCGGAATCAGCGTAAAATTTCCTATAAGAATATGTATCAAGTTTTCAAAAATTTCAAAGTTGAAAAATCAGTCAAAAATTGAAATAATGCCGTTCGCTGGTTGTAAAAATCGGTAATATTCTTCAAAAATTCGCTCATGGGGTCATGCTGCATGACTGGACTTTTTCAATTCAAATGAAACCTTTTCCAAACCAAATGAAACCTTTTCCATATCAAATGAAACCTTTTCCAAACCTAATGGAACCTTTTCCAAACCAAATGAAACTTTTTCCAAACCAAATGAAAGCTATTGAGAAAAAAGTCTAGTCATGCAGCATGACCCCATGAGCGAATTTTTGAAGAAATCTTCGACATTTCAGTCGCTACATAAGAGTAGTTCAATCTGAATTTGGACAATGTTTCATGCAAATATTACCGATTTTTACAACTAGCGAACGGCATTATTTCGATTTTTGACTGATTTTTCAACTATGAAATTTTTGAAAACTTGATACATATTCTTATAGGAAATTTTACGCTGATTCCGAATATACCACATGTTAGTAAGCTGAAAAAATTATTTCGCACAACAAATCGCAAAAAACAGGCTATTTTGAAATTTTTGACTACATTTTTGAAAATTTCAACCCGAAGATGTAATCTGATCATGCTGGCCAACGAACTTGAACTTTCGTTTTGTGTCCTTAACATTTTAAAATTTGTTTGAAGTTTCTAGCACAATTCTACGGACAGTTATCGTCTGGAATGACACATACATACATACTTAAAAAAATGCGTTAAACTTCAGAATATGATTCAGAATAGCCTGAAACGGATTTCTGCATAAATTTTTTTCAAAAATTCACATTCTACAAATTTTGAGGCGAGAACAATAGCTTATTTTCTTCAAAAATTCGCTAATGAGTGAACTGAGGTAGGTACCTAGATAGGTAGGTACCCTGCAAGTTGCAGGTAGATGCTATTGTACCTATCATAGAAAGTCGTTGACAAAATGAAAATTCGATGAATTTCAGGCATAGGATTACCGAAGTGGATCTCACCTTAGTAGAATAGGAAACAAGTAAGTTTGAGAAATTTCTGACTGTTGAATGTGAGTGGGTACCTACCTATCTAGGTACCTCAGTTCACTCATTTTCTCAATAGGTTTCATTTGGTTTGGAAAAAGTTTCATTTGGTTTGGAAAAGGTTTCATTTGATATGGAAAAGGTTTCATTTGGTTTGGAAAAGGTTTCATTTGACTTGGAAAAGGTTTCATTTGGCTTGGAAATGCTATATACAAAATTCTTTCAGTTTGATTCCATTCGTACCTATAGTAACTAGTACGAAAATCAGAAGTGCATCTGTCCTAACTTCTGGGTGTCCATAAATTCATCAGTTGTTCTCGGGTTTTGATAGATTTCTGGGGATCACGAATATGTATCCACTTTCAATGAAGTTGTGAAACCCATTTCATAAACCAGTACGATCATTCTCTATTTTCACATAGTTCGAGTTTGATGCTTTGACCATCATCAGTAACCTGAGCGTGGTGAAGGTACAGCACACTAAATCTAGCTTGCAGTCACTGGTGAACGTGAGCTCAAAATCCTCTTGTCCAGATGTGAAGAGGGCTGAGAGGCTCAACTATGGAAGCCCAATCGGGTCGAGAGGACCAATAGAATTTGTCCATGTCCTATAATAACAAGAGGGTTGAGAGGTTGTAACCACTGAAGTGACAAGCAAATAGGAAGGGGCTAAAACAGTAATGAAGGTTCAATGATATTAAGGCCGGAAATACTTGACTTACCGATGGGTCTCATTCATCCTGTGTATTTCAAGTGGAGTGGTGAAACTGCATACCGGACCTAACTTGAACTTCCAAAGTTGGAGTCCAGTGCCTCCAGTCAATTTCTTCTCAACTTTTGTTATCGTTTGTTACTGATGATGATATAACCATGAAAATCGATCCAACAGTGAAGGTATTCATGGTCCATTTCGTAAATCGGATCATCATCGAAAATCGAATTCATAGAAAAGTTATGGTTTCCGAAAATCGAAATGCTAAGCAGCTCCCTGGCGGAAATCGGTAAAAGCCAGTGCAGGTTACCCCCTAACCAGGTCATAAATAATAAATTCATTTATTTATCGCTTTTGCTTTGGTAGGTCTGAATACCGAAAATGACAATGGTACCTACTTTATTGATAAGGATGTTTCACAAAGCGTCGGTAGGTTCGTACGTCTACTTTTCGATGATTCTATGTGGAAACTCGACATTTGAAGCCTTTTGACTTTCTTTAATGATCCCTTTGTTGATCGCATACACATTGGAGCCTGTTGAAACTCAAGTTTCAAGGATTCGATGATTTGAAGTCGAAACTATTGGACTATGAGTACTCCTATTGTAGCTCTTTCTTTTCGTGGAATTGGTCAACGTTCTTCTTCAACTTTAGTTTTTTTTTTTAATTGAAATGTACAGTGTCACTGCACTACTGTGTCAACTCCTTTTTTTTTTTTTTGGCTGTGTTTGATCCATGTGCTGCATAAAATTACTTAACATCATCGTAAAAAAATAGAGTGTATTATAAATTTAAATTAACCTCTTCTAAAAATCTAAGGATATATCCTTATGGCCCTGTTCTCTTGTTTTCCAGAAGTGCAGTGAATCTCTTGAATCCAGTAGTTCTCACCTTCACTTTCACTTTGTAGATGTACTGCTAAAACTATGGGAACAGATGACACAAGAGTAGTAAAAGAAACTCATTTGGAAGCCGTTTCAAACAATGTAGATGAAGAACTTGTCAATGAAGTTGAAGTTGTGACTATGGATGAAAGTGAACAGGTTCCTTCTGAAAATATTCCCCTGCCTACAATTGAGGTATTGGGGGAAGGAGCTGTTTCAAGTAGCGTGGCCACAAGTACGCCATGGGATTGCCAAAGCCAGCTTGAACTGCTTGTTAGGGAGGTGAACGCTCTGAAGCAGCGGTTGGCAAACTTGATGCAAAGCGTACAGGAAAGACTAATGCTGGAGGAGACTCTGGCTCGACACAGTGCTGCCCCCGAGCCTGCACCATTGGTAATCGCCAACTCTCCTCCCGTTTTGTCTAGAAACACACAACCCACATTGACCAACTCCGCCGTGAAGCGGGAATCCACAAAAAGCAAGTACGCCAAGAAAAGAAGAACTATGATTCCTGGTGGTATAACTAGAATGCCTCGCTCTTTGAATGGAAAACCTGGAATCACAACAGTTGGACAACTCAATTTATCTACAGCATTGTCTGACAACGACGAGGACTTTGATTAATGCTGCTCATTGACGATAAGGGTGTTTGGTCAGCTTTTTTTACTCAGAAATCTCGTTCGAAAATTCACATAGTATCTTGTGATCTTCAAATTATTTCAATACCAAGTTGTTAATGTACACTATGAACAACTTTTCTCCATCACCTGAATACCCTTGACCCGTACTAAGAGTAAGATTTGAGCCTATGCGCTCATCAATAATATCCATCACTATTTTTTATTTTTTATAGGTATTGAAATCGTGATGGTTTATCTTTGAATATTATTATTTTTACAACGCACCTACATAGAATGAATTTTACTTCACATTGTTGTTTACCCATTCAATAGTATGAATAAATTACGTTTATGTCTGGCTCTAGTTGGTAGCTGATCACATTTTTGTGCGATTAAACAAACTTTTCCTCGTTTGTTTTTAACCGTCATACCAAACCATACTTTCAAATTCGTATCAATTGTTGTGTTTATATATTATTTAAGAATAAGATAAAGTTGTTTCAAAAAGTTGTTGTGTTCTTCGAATCCTTTAGTTTTCTCATTTAAAAAATTGTATAATTCCGCATTAACAACGAAACAAACACGAACAATTTGTAAATACACAGTAATACATGTCAGATGTTCAACGTTGAACCTTTGAAGAGAGTAAAACAAGTACTGGTTGAAAAGTATAGGTTTTTGATACTTTTTTGAAACTTGTGGTAAGAACAAACTTGCAAAAAACTATTATATTTTAGACTTGAGCACTATTATATTTCGGTCTTAATCTGAGACAGTGTTTTTCAGGAAATGAACTGCAATGCCCAACAAAACTTGGCGAACTAGGTTCAGGAATACCTGAAAAGGAAACAACAGTAAAAACGGTAATGTTTAAGTACCTGGAGCAGTCGAACAATCGTAGTTTCATTCCGATAGACCTTTCTGAACCTGAATCTCAGGACAGTGTTCTGTACAGAAAGGTGTTAGGTATTAAAATTCAAATAAGATCATTTTTTAGTACAATCCTGGGTAAAAATTTCTTAAAAGTGTGATGGATAGGAGTAGTTCCTCCTCCTCGATTCTTGCAAATGTTACATCTAAGAGGAAGTTCCTGGGCAGTTAGCGTCCAGAATATCCTCTGGGTGTAGCAGGTTAACCGCCTCTCCCCTTTGAAGGAGTAATTACTCCCGTGCAATGTTTTTCTGTGTTTACAGAAGGCTAGAAATCATAATAGAACTGATAGTACAAAAATAGAACAAAAATACACCCGTTCAGAATTTTCAGAATCTTCGAATGAATGTTTATTGACATCAGAAAATTAATACTAAGTAACTAAAAAACCATATGAGAAAATAATTATCGGAGTACTTCAACACCCTCCCTCGCTAATTATTTTCGAAAGTCCCATCTTTTTCGTCAACTCGAAATGACAAGGCTGATGAAGGGGCTTCGTCAAAATATCTGCTACTTGTGATTTTGTATCAATCTTCTCAATTTCAATTTCGTTTTCTTGAACAAGTTCCCTAACAAAGAAATGTCGAATCATAATGTGTTTTGTTCGTCTGTGAAATTCTGGATTCTTCGCCAACTTCAATGCGGCTTCATTGTCAACATAAAGTAAGGGTTTATCAATACTCCCCAACAAACTTTTCAATAGTCGCTTGAGCCAAACTAGTTCGCGAGCTGCCTCACTTGCTGCAACTATTTCAGCTTGAGTAGTGGAGATTGCAACTGAAGTCTGTCATTGACTCAACCAACCAATTGCACCTCCAGAGTGAAGACAAACTACTCCTGTTGTAGATCTTCCTGTTTTTATATCTCCTCCATAATCGGAATCACTATAACACTGGAGAAGACCTTGCTTGTAGCTCTGAGAGTATGTCAATCCATAGTCCACGGTTCCTTTTAGATATCTAAAAATTCGCTTCACTCTCACACAATCTTCTTGTGTTGGATTTTCAAGGGTTCGTGATACAACTCCGACAGCGTATGCTATGTCAGGTCTCGTTCCAACCATTAGATACATGAGAGCGCCCACGGCTTGGCGATAAGGAAACTTCACTTCTTTTGACTGACCTGATGTGACTTCATCACTTCTTTTGCTCTCATGTACAATTGGAGTAGGAGCAGATTTACAGTCCTGCATACCAAACCGCTCCAAAATTTTTCTTGTGTAGGCAGCTTGGTTCACTGTAATCAATCCGTCACTCTGATGAATCTCGATTCCAAGAAAATACGAGGCTGACTTGGTAGTAATCTTGAACTCCCGCCTCAACTGATCTAAAAATTTGTCGTTGAGACCTGTAGAACTTGCTGCAACAAGCCCATCATCAACATAAAGTGCTAGAAAAATACATTCTGTATCATCTTTTCTAATGAACAGGCAGGGATCCGCTTCACTAGATTCAAATCCTATCTTCTTCAAATATTCCACAAATCTCTTATTCCAGCATCTAGGTGCCTGTTTCAAACCATATAGGCTCTTTCTCAGATGACAAACATGATCAGACCCATCTTCATATCCCTCCGGCTGTAACATATAAATATCTTCTTCCAGATATCCGTATAAAAAGGCTGTTGTAACATCAAACTGTGCCAACACCATGTTGTCTTTAGCTGCCACACTCAACAAAGTTCTTATCGTACCGTTTTTTGCAACTGGGCTAAATGTTTGATCATAATCAATTCCCTTTTTCTGAGAAAACCCTTTCATGACAAGCCGAGCTTTGAATCGGTTGACGGCTCCATCAGGGTTTGTTTTCACCTTAAATACCCACTTTGAGGGTATGGCTGATTCTCAGAAAAAGTGCGCTTTTCATGAAACTGGCGCATTACAAAAGATTGACGTGTGATGGAACGAACTTTTTTTTGCTGACAGTTAGTATCCCCTCCCATCTTCTTTAAGTACATATGATATGCCCTCAAAAATGTACGTTTAGCGTTCAAATGAAACGTTAAACATGAAAAATGTCAGTAACGTGGGTGTAACCAGGTCAATTTTTGTGTATTCAACCATCTGTTAAGTCCAAGTACAGTTGAGATCGAGAGACGAAGCGCCTAACTCCAATATCTGGGCATATCCATCAATGATTTCCACGGCTTTTGAATTTCTTAATGCTTTTTAGATTCACCTGTGAGTTCTCTAAACTTTGTAATCGAAAAAATTGTCAGTAGAATGGGCGAATGGGGATATGCTCACCGATTTCCCAAAGAGAAGAATTCGGGACTTTTTGGGGGTTCATGTTGTGGTGGCAAACCTGACTGACAAGATTCCTGCCCCCTTCCGTGCTTGAGTGATGACAGTCGTCCGCCAACAGGCCAGCAGTGCACTCCCAGATGGCCGTATTTTTATTCAGGTCAGTAAAATGCCTCAATGATATACCTTTAAAAAACATAGACTGCACTTTTTTTCTTTTTTGCTGACATTACACTATTTGAGATTGGAACATGCGAGCTCAACTTTTCCTGTCTGCCATCACAGTCAAAGAATTGAGAGAGTTTGAAAGTCCATTTGTCAGTAGCATGGATGAATCATGGTCAGTAGCATGGAAACTTCATTAATCCATGCTATGGACAATAATTCTTAATACAATAATTCTTCATAATTATTCTTCATAATTCTTAATACAATGAACAAGGCAGTGAATTTGACCTTTAAACTATTTCACCAATGCTCCACCATTGCTTTACAGAGAATCTGAATGATTCAAATCGTTTTTTAAAAATTTTTTGAGACTGGTCTATATTTTGGGGAAATATTTTTATATTTCCTTTAATTATTTATAGAGGCTCCATTATCTCCATCAGCTCCAATATCTGATCCATATTGCTTCTCTATTTCTTTTTGCAGACTGATCATGGCGGCTCTAAGGAGGTTCACAACTGCTGAGTTGAGAGAACGAAAAATACTTGCTGAGCGGCCGAGAAGAGAGCGTCACCTGGCATACGAAATGAGGAAAAAACAAGGTATTAAGAAGCTCATCCACAAGACGTCTCAGAGGGAACAGCGGGCTCAGAGGAAAAAGTGGAAGGAAGAGAAAAGAAGAAGCAGAGCAAAAGATAAACATCTCTGCCACCATTCCAATTCATTGTCGGATCATCCAGATCAACTGCCAAACCCTGCTGTAAGTCATAGCAGAAAAGCAGCAGGTCGGAAGCAAGTGGCCCACTACCATTCTAAAGTTGCAAGAGACTAGCAAAAAGAAAAATCGCTAATCAAAAACTCAAGACGCTCCTTGACAATAATACAAGAGTTGATATTTCCGGCTCAAACGAAAGTACAATCAGCATTCGACCAGCACAAACACCAAGGTGAAAGCTGCCCTTTCTGACAATTCACCTGCTGGAAGAGAATCGCTGAAGTGAAAGCTTTTTGTTGGGGAGGTTTTGCAGCGACAATGCTCATCAAGCATCTCTAAAATTAATCTAAAGGACAGGAAAACTTTTATTAGGCTGGTTGGCTGTGAAACAATTCAAAAAATGAAATGCCTCAAGACAGCTGAAGAAGTATTATCACTCAGGTCACTCAAGTCCCGAAGGAGTGGTGGGATTGTTAGAGCTGGAAAATTCTTGCAAGACATGCGGGTCCAGGTGCGCCAATTTTTGGAAAATTATGAGAATAGCCGCTGCTGAACGGGAAACAGAGATTTTGTGCTGTACAAAAAGCGTCGCTTGCAAAAAAGATACGAAAAACGTTTGGAAAAAGTATGTGAAGGAGAACTCTTACCTAAGTTACACCACCTTTTGCCGCTTCCGTCCTATAAAAATTGTGAGTGCGTCTTTCACTTCAAGGGACACATGCTTATGCCAAAATCATGAAAACTACCGGTTCCTACTGCACGGCCTTCGCGCTCACAATGTAATCACACATTCCTCAGTGAGCAACCTCCTCAAAAGCTTGTGCTGTGAGGAATCAAACGATCTGTGCCTGATGAGAAAGTGCAGGTATGCACAAAGCCATCGAAATAAATCTGTTTGATGATGCTGTGAACTTTCTTAAAATATTTTCAATAAAACGTTGTTAAATGTTAGTCGTTGTGATCTTATTTTCCTCAGATTTTATAATTTTTGTCAGTGTTGTGGAGCTATTGTCCGTAGTGTGGGTCTATCAAAATTCAATTTCGTTTTTTTGGTTGAAAAAAGAGATCTTGATCTCTGGAAACTGATTCAAACTATCAGGCTCCACCATATAATCCAATTAAAAAAGAAAAAACCTGATTCTGAGCACCTAAGTTTTTTGAGATTGTGGAAGCTGAAAAGTGCACTTCTTCTGAGAATCACCCGTATCGGCTTCTTCCCCTTGGGTAAGGATGTCATTTCCCAGACTCGGTTTTCTGCTAATGCATCTAATTCACTTCTCATTGCAGCTTTCCAATGCTGGCTTTCTGGACACGAGATTGCTTCTTGGAACGTGGATGGCTCACGTACTTCGCACATATCAGTAAATGCCGCCATCACAAAATCATCGAACCTTTGAGGTCTTCTTAGAGTTTCTCGGTCTCGAAGCATTCTGTCGTCACTTGTAGCTACTGGTTCCTCGCTATCCGAATTGTCTTCTATATCCTCTTCTTCTTGGTCTTCATTATCCTTTGTCTTTTGATTTTCATAATTTTCTCTTCTTCGAAAAAGTGTTGTTTTTTGTTCTTCTTCATCTACAGGTTCCAAGGGTTTCTCATTAAAAACCACATCCCTGGAGCGCAATATCTTGCGGGACTTGTCATCCCAAATGCGGTATCCTTCATCATTTTCATACCCAACAAGTAATCCTCGAACTGCTTTTCTACTGAACTTCTTTCTAAGCTGCTTGGGAACATGAGCGAAGCATCTACTCCCTATGATTCTGAGGTGCTTGATTCCTGGTTTCTTACCCGTCCACAGGTCGTAAGGAGATTTTCCATCCACTGTTGTAGGTCCTGTTCTATTCAAAATGTATGCAGCTGATACGATCATCTCATCCCACAGCCGAGGAGAAAGTTTGACACAAGAATCATGAGCATGCATCATAGTCCTAGCTGTTTCAACAAGAGTACGGTTCTCTCTCTCGCTGCATCCATTTTGTTCTGGGGTGTAAGGCATCGTAAGTCTCTGTTTGATTCCATTTTTCTCAAGAATAGACCTAAAAGTAATACTGTCGTACTCTCCTCCATTGTCACTTAAAAACTCTTTTATGTTGTGACCGACTACTTTCGCTTCCCTCAGCATCAACTGGAGTTTCTGCGGGACTTCTGATTTTTCTTTTAATAGGTAAACAAATCTGAATTTACTGAAATCATCTTTGAAGACTACATAATATTTGTAACCAAACAATGATCTTTCGAAGGGACCCCCAACATCCGAATGAATCAACTCTCCTGGTCTAGTTGATCTTAGTCTATTACCAAACTTGAGACGATGTGCCTTTCCATACACACATGCTTCACATAACTCAGAGTCCAACTTGACATTAACTCCTATCTCATTTGCAATAAATGACTTTACATGCCTTTTATTCTGGTGTCCTAATCGCTCATGATAAAGCTGAAGTAAATTTCCTTTAGGAAGTACGTTGATTTCCACCTCCCGCTTGTCACATTCCTTAGCCTTCATGTCTAACTTGTACAGACCACCACAACGTTCCCTTGTCCCCATCACAACACACCGACCATCGACTTCTAACTTGCACATAACTTGAGTTGATGAAAAAACACTGTTTATATTTTTGTCATGAGCAGACAGAGGTGAAAAAAGGTTTTTCTTAATGTCAGGAACTAACCAAACATCTGTCATATTTATTTGGGAAAGCTCACCATTCACTATCGCTTCGAGTTCTAAATTTCCCTTACCAATTGCTCCAACTGTGTGACCATTAGCTGTGGTCACAGTACGAGGGACAGCAAAAGGTTCAAACGATTTGAATAATTCCTTTCTATATGATATGTGATTAGTTGCCCCATTGTCTACGTACCACACATTTGGATCATATTCAGTTGATAAAACTTCATTAGTTTCAGCGACCAAGGTTGTTGTTGAACTAGCTCTTGCATCCTCATTCTTCTTGGGGGGCCTACCATCTGCTATCCATTTCTTACAAAAGCGTACTATATGCCCTAGTTCCTTACAATAATTACAAATAAACGCCGTTTTTTTACCGTGCTCTTTTCGTCTGTAGCCTTGAGTCACGAGCACTTCACCGTCTTCGTCAGCAGAATCTTCTTTACTCTTCAACGCACGTTCGAAAGCACAAAGCTGAGCAGTGAGGTTTTCAACAGTCCTTTGAGTTTTTTCCACAAGCGTCCAGCTCGACTTGAATGGAAAAAACGAGTCGGGCAATGTATCGAGAATTTTGCAGACGAGAAACAATTCTGGCAGCTTACATTGTTTTTCACTCTCAATTTCAGTTTTCAGATCGCTCCAAACATTCTTGAGCTTGCTCATGTGTGTAGCAACATCATCTGTGTTATCTCTTTTGAAACGGAAAAACTTCATACACAGGTCATACGCCTTATCTTCATTCACGCCGTCAAATAGTCGATGCAACTCTTCCCATACCTCTACAGCTGTGTGAAAACGCATAATCAATTTCACGACTTCTTCAGCCATATTTCCTGTTAAGACAATCAAGGTATCACTCTCTATTTTCAAATATTTGTCCAATTCTTCCTCATTTTTGTCTCCGACAGGCCTTTTCAGCTTACCATTGAGAATGTCTAGTGCACTGGGGACACCTCGTAAGAGTACAGTGATCTTGTATTTCCAAGTACTCCAATTATGCTTCCCTTCCAATTTCCCGATCTGGGGAATTTTAGCAAACTCCATCTTTTCTTAGTTCCTACTTCTTGATCTGTATATGATCCCTAGACTTAAAAGCCCATAACCTAATGTTTTTCTGTGTTTACAGAAGGCTAGAAATCATAATAGAACTGATAGTAGAAAAATAGAACAAAAATACACCCGTTCAGAGTTTTCAGAATCTTCGAATGAATGTTTATTGACATCAGAAAATTAATACCAAGTAACTAAAAAACCATATGAGAAAATAATTATCGGAGTACTTCAACAGTTGTTACAAAAATGTTCTATTTGACGGTTGATGATTTTTGTCTTAGCAATATTCAGCTTAAAATATAAATTCAACTATTTTAACCTTGTTTTAGTCATCATTATTATTCTATTTATTATTATTATTATTATTTTTTATTTATTTTTATTTTTTGCACATTTTTCAAAAACGGACATCCTTTCTTTTGAAATGCTTGATTTTTTGGCGAATGGATTTTTTTTCCATCTCAGTTCTAAGGAGAGATATCTATTTTCAGGGATCAGGCATACATTATAGTTATGTACTATGTATACCTACTTTATGAAAAAGTGTTACTTCAGGAATCGTTTCAGAATGCTGCAAAACAATTTTTTGGATCCATTGCAATAGTTTTATTTTCTAGAAAATTCGCTAAAACCAACCGATGTCAAATACCTGCCTAGCTACCTTATCCACTTACTAGGTGCCTACCAATCAGTAGATGTAGCCTAGATAAATTTGGAGTCCAATTTTCCAGGAAAACCAAGACAGTTGGCGTCGCCTGGAATGGGTTACTACACTTCAGAATTCAATGTAAATTTGGTAGCAGATATATATTTTGGATGCGGTTAGAAGTCCACATCTGTAGCTTTTGAATTCAGATGTCAACTGGGCCCATGTACAATCAGATCAACAACTGTCTTCATCGACCTGTGTAAGGTGGTTTGGGGCATCAATACGGTAGTAAGTTTGAGTCCCCCTTAGTAAATTGAAAGTAGAAGCTGAGGATTTAATGCTTCGGCAGAGGGAATCATTGATATGAGACAGTGCATTTTATATGTGGGTGACCTAGGGCCTAATCCATGAGAAATTAATCTAGTTAAATTTGTAAAAGTTATGTTCATTGTGAGCCAGGGACGGATTAAATGGGGGGGGGGCGTCCCCCCCCCCCCCCGAGAGGCAGAGGAAAAAGTAAAAAAAATTCTTGTGAGGGAACGCCAGAATAGAATCACTCCGTCACGCTTTTAGGTTGACAAAAATACGAGTATAGATGAAGAAACTTTAAACTGTGGGGAAACTGGTATGATAGGTACTGGTTTTACTAATCTATCACGGCCAATTTACTAATTTGTTCGTTTGAATTTTAGTAGGCCCACAAACTGCGTAGGTGGCACAGGGTAGGTATCAATCGGAGATTTACGTGGGTAGTGTCAGAATTTTCGTCGGTAAACTCTGAGACTTCCATAAGTGCTTGAGGGAAAAATCATCAAAGCAGGTTGGCAGGTGGTGTTGAGTCCGTGTCGTGCTGTCGTCCATTGCCGCCGTTTTGTGAGTAGAAGAGCAGTAGAAACCACACTTCATGTTAAATACGAACTAAAGTTTTTTTAATTTTTTTAGTGTTTGAGTTTAGCTCAGTCAAGAAACTAGTACGAAAGATAACATCTTTCTTCTTTAAGAAATATAAGGCAGCAGGTAAGGAATACAATTTTAATTAAAAGGGATAAGTTTGTGTTCATCTGTTTATTTAACTAGTTATGGTAGGAACCTACTGTATCTGTCACTCGTTTACCGATTTTGGTAACGGTAACAATACATAATACATAATCAACCT
This sequence comes from Adelphocoris suturalis, assembly GCA_030762985.1. Taxonomy (NCBI): domain Eukaryota; kingdom Metazoa; phylum Arthropoda; class Insecta; order Hemiptera; family Miridae; genus Adelphocoris; species Adelphocoris suturalis. Next base: position 89,530,487 of record CM061044.1, read on the forward strand.
ACCTACTCTTTCGAAGAAGAATGAAACGAATCGTGTTTCCTAACTGATTGCAACCAGTGTTTTTCGATTGAAGTGAATTATTCACTGTTTCACGTTTACCATAATAGACAAAAAATGTTCAACAAGGTAATATTTTATTTGTATTTTCATCTTTAATCAAAAATGTACTTTGTTCATTTAATTTCATTGCGTTTATTAAATGGTTGTTTACTTCTAAAGTAAATTGAAAAAATAAAGAGTATATTATTATTTAATCCTGCGCTTACAATATAAAAGTATAATTTATAAATAATATTGCATCACGAGGACTGAAGTTCTCCAGCGTTTTATGTTTCATTCCGTCTTTTTCGATATAATTTTGCCAAAAAAATTACTTACTTTACCTCTTTTTTACTTTATTCATCTTATTTTTTGTTAATTTTAGTTTTTATTTATTTTTTGAGTGTACGAGTACATGGATGCTTGATAACCAAGGCTAAAATTTGCAAATAATTATGTTTTTCATGTTAATTTCTACTTACCTGACAAAGTGTGGGTCTATAACCTCTAAAACTGCTAGTTTTTCAAGGTCTTTTTTTTTTTTAATTTCTCTTGGGGGGGGGGGGGGGGGGGGGGGGGGGGGGGGGGGGGGGGTGGGGGTGGGGGGTACTCCCGGTACAGGACCGCCCCCACCCACGAAATTCTATTAATCCGTCACTGTTGTGAGCACAGGGTAAAATTAGGAGATTGCAAGTACCTACCTACCTATTTAACGTTTGTGCTGAAGCCCCTTTTAATCTATGGGTGCTGCACTAGGTGAAAAGGGGAATTGATAATCCATCACATCATAGAGCAGGTGGAATCACCCTTACACTTTTGCCAGCAATACTTTCTGTGTGACCCCCCGGTTGTGTGTTTCAGTTGTTTAAGAAGCAATTTTTCGAATAATTATGACATTACACAGAGGGAATGTTTTGCAAAAAGTTGTGCTTTCTTCCGGCCCAAGTCCCGTCATCCTTTTTGATTGGAAATGAGAGAACTTTGGGTCTTTTATTTATTTAATTATTATGATTTTATATATATAGGGTCTTTAGTTCAAGTCATCCCTTCTCTGCTGTCAGGTTATTCAGATAATGTTCAACGGATTTATGTTCTATGGTTTTAATTAAATGTAGGTAGGTAACCATCTGTTTTTAAACTCTTGAGTGCCTACCTTTAGTTTTGTTTTCGTTGTGTTCTGTAATTTTTCCAACCTACGGCTTTACGTTTCGCATTCAGGAGCTTTTTTTATTATTTCCAATAATAAGACTATGTGATCGTGTAGCGAAAAAAGTTTATAACCAACCCTCAAACTTTGTCACTTTACGTTTCAAGGTGCGTAGAATCCAAATTTGAAATGTTCGTCCACCGTCCGGGCCATAAAAGGCCTAAAGCCCCCCATACACTGTCAGTTTAACTGAAGATAATCGACCCGGGGTCGCCCACACATTCATCAGTTAATCTGAAGATCGTAGACTGCAGTTCGGGCGGCCTGAAGGTGTGTGGGCAAAGGGCCGGCGAGGATCAGATGAGAGATCCGCGACAGGCAAGGACCTGTCAGATCATGATCGCAAATGCTCCCCACCCCACACTATCAGTTGGCCTGCAGGCGCGTGATTCGTCGGCTCTTTTTTTTCCCCGTTTTCTTCAGTTTTCCATGCGATCAATTTTGAGCGTGTTTTCACAAGCCGAAATTGGACTGACAGCGGACTGACGGCGAGGATGGACGGGAAACCTATTTCGGCATTTATTGAGATTTATCGGGCCTATCCGTGTGTATCGAGCCTATTCCCAGTGAAACCAAATTAAGAAGTTTTTGGAAATTTTCTTCACTCATCCACAAATAATTCATAAGATCCTCGTGGTGAGACTGCCTCAGTTCGCGGAGCAATGACATGTGAGAGCTAGCGTCTCTATCTTGAAGCCACTTTTTCACCCAAATTCTTTTTTCTGGGGGTTCACCAAAAACTGACAGTAAATAAACCGCGCAACGTTTCCTTCGAAGCATGGTGGCGAACTGAGGTTCGCCTGCAGTCCTGATTCCTGTCCGACAGTCCGCCTGCAGGCCCCGAACAGATAGTGTGTGCGATTTTCAGGATATGATCGGCAGTTTAGTGCGGCCGCCTGCAGGCCGTTGACTGGTAGTGTAGGGAGCCCGGCGATATTGGTCGTAAGTTCGTCTGTTGAGGCGACGGCCTGCAGGCGATACCATAGTGTATGGGGCCCTTAAGAATTGACTTAAAAAACCCGTTCTTTCGCACATAGACTCCATTTGGGGTCTAGTTGGTCCTAACGTTTAACCATCCCGATCGCTTTACTCGCATAGATGCTATGGGCCAAAAACGGGCGAAAAAGTGTCAGTGTTAGACTGACGAACGCGCGCACGCCTTGTGGGCGGGAGAGAGTGAGAGGGAGGGCGAGGCGGAGGGAGTGAGAGGGAAGGGAGGGGAGGGGAGATGGAGTGAGAGGGAAGGGAGTGTGGGGGAGGCGGAGGGAGTGAGAGGGAAGGCGAGAGAGAGAGAGAGAGTGTGATGAAATTAATTTCAATTAGAAGAGATTGTTTATGAGTATGAAAATACTCATAATTCTATTCTACGCTTTATGATATAAAGCTTCGCTTCCTTCGGGTGTCCCTAGACGGCCCCATTTATTTATTTATTTATTTTTTTTTCCTCAACTTTACTATAAAGCGTAAAATTATGGGGTCCTGGAGCTGTGATGCAGTGAACGAGTGAACCAAATATTGGAAGCCCCGAGTTTCGATACCTAGTAAATATACTATAAGTGAGGCTAAATAATTACGGTCAGTTTTCTACGTAGAAAGTCTGTATGATACAGAAATAATAAACCTTTGTGTAATAATTTGCAGCGTTTTTTTACTTCTAATGGATATAATTTTGGATTACTTATCACAATTGTAACTCTGGTTTGATCGGGTACCCACTCAGCAGGCTGCCTATTGTACGGGGTGGGGCATTATGGGCTCCCTAGTTTTAAAAATTCACTGAAGGGCTCCCAGACAAGGTAGAGAGGTGGGGCAGGTCCCGTTAGTTGGGGGAGCCACGCCTTTTTCGGTAGTTAAGATGCCTTCATGGCATTTTCCATAGATGCCTTGGTCAGGTGAACATCTAAGGTTCGTTATTGAGCATTTTTCAAAAACGGCGGAAGTGTGGTGATTACACAAAGGGCAGTTTGCTGTAACTCGTCATGGAAACGTTCCTGATTCAAAAGCAATTTGGAAATTGCAGTGTCCTACAGGATCTGCTGAATTCCTCAAAGATCGGTTGGGTGACCTAAAACCATGAGGACACCTGAAAATATCGCGGCAGTTTGAGCGTCTATTGAACAGTCTCCAGGACATTCTGCCCAAAAACATGCCACTGCCATGGGAATTTCCTCTAGAACGGTAGATGCCTAAGTCATATTTTACACTCACAGGTTCACTTACACCCCTATAAAATGGTTCTAGTCCAGGAATTGAACCCACAAGACTGTATGAAACTCGCAGATGCTTGCAATGCATTCCTAACCACTGTTCCCTGCGACGCTATCATAAGGACTAGTGATGAGGCGCATTTTCACTTTTCTGGCGCAGTTAACAAGCAAAATTTTTGTTATTGGACTCCTGACAACCCTCGTGAACGACACCAAAGACCTCTTCACAGCCCCAAAGGAGCTCCGCTGTGGTGCGCTATGTCCTCTATTGGCATTAGGTTTAGCTGTTACCATGACTTCAGTAGATTACTGTAAGATGCTGGATAATTTTTTATTCCCCAGATCAGAGAAGTTTTGACACAGAAAGATTTTGGTTTCAACAAGATTGGGCCCATATTGCCCACTGTTCACGAGGAATTTCACAAGAATCGTTTCCTTCGCCTGATCTCCTTATGAGGGGGTATTTCAAGGCTCCCTCGCTCGCCAGATTTAACCCTGTGGGATTTATTCCTGTGGAGATATTATGTTAAGGCTGATGTCCTCAAAAATCGACCTCTAACACTAGAAGACCTGAAGGAGACAATTGAGGACGTGATTGCTGATATTCCACAGAATATGCGGATAAGAGTGTAAAAATTCGACAGAAACAAGGTCTGCATTATTGCTTGAATAACTGAGTGTTTAATGGACTGGGAGCAAACCATCTGGAGCTAGCGTGAGTGGAATGGAGCTCTCCAGGGATAGCTGTTTCTAGATTTTTCAGAACCTTTCAAGTCGATATGATTCGATATTTTTTGGTCTCCATCATCTGCTTATTAATTTTCAATAATGATTCGTGTTAATTCCCATTTATAGGGCGATTTCGTACAGGTCGATTCCTATAGTGCCTTTATCTGTATACATACTTACTCGTAATTAATAATGTCTAATAACATAGCCCTAATCCATCCTAAAACTTGTATGATACTGGATATGACTTGAGAAAAAAATCGAAATTTTGAATAGGTAATTTGGGCTGTAGTGACGAGGAAAGGTACTTGATGTTTTTCTTTTCTTCGCCACCTCATGTCTAATTTAGTCTCTTGTATTTGTTGTTCATGTGTGCTTACATAAACATAAATTGTTTCCTGCACAATAAATTATTTGAATTGAATTGAATTGAAGTTCGTGCTCGCAAGACCTCACGGGAAATCAACTGATTGGAGAATACAGTACATTTCTCTTTAGGTTGCCACTGCTGAATAACTAGTTGGAATAACAATCAACAAGTGGCCTCATGGCGTGAACGCGGTCAACACAAGCTGGCAAGTAGGCACTTTCGACAGTGGAACAGCATTGCTACGAGGGAGAACTTGCACTGTGCTCGCTGAGGAAAAAAGCCTCCCATCCACTAAACGCTGCGCTAGGCCACACCCACAGAGTAGAGTAGGAAATGCCACACTTCTTTGCTCCCATTTCGACCCCCCGCAGCGCCTTCCAGCACAACTAAATTCCGCACGGGGCGATGGCGAGGCAGGGGTGGATGTCCAGTCCATTTCCCCTCTTAAGTTCATGTCTTAAACATAATAGTGTTGTTGTTGCTGGGCTGTTTGTCCTACATGGAACCAGCATCAAATAGAAAGTACCTACTTGCCTATCCTCAGATTCCTCAGTATTGATGACAAAGCAAAATAAGATCCTGAATGATTGATGAGTCAGAAAAATGATAGATAAAAGGAGGCAATGTTAATGAGAAATTAGTAGCAGAAACACTCACTCACTCTAAAGGTTTGTTCGGACAGACCCTCTTATTTATACTCAAAGGACAGACCTTTCTGAACGCGGTACTCACGTACTCAGAACGGCGTTCTGAACGGATTGGGATGAGAATTATTCCGAATCCCGTTCAGAACGTATGACACGCCGAACCCACTGCGATAATTCAGAACAATAAGAGATCTTCATTAAAGAATGATTAAAAACGCAAATAAATGTTGAAACAATGTGAATAAAATAATGAGAACAAGAAACAGCCGAAACGGGATAAACAAAACTCGGTAAATCGAAGATAAATTCAAATATGGCGGGGCTTATGCTGAAAACATTCTGTGCGCATGTCCCGAACCAACCGTTCTGAAGAAAATCCTAAACCGGTAGAACAGGTTCGGAACGGTTTGGGATTGTTTGTACGAACAGCGAACCACACGTTCAGAAGGCGTTCTTTGACGAAATTGTAGAAAATACCCGGAATTCGCAAAAACTAGTTGTAGTCATAACAATTGTAATCCGTGCAAAACCGGTAGAACGGGTTCGGAACGGTTAGGGATTGTCAACGAACAGCTAACCATACGTTCAGAACGCGTTCTGTGACATTACGAAGGGTTTACGTATAAATTATAGGAACGACCGAAAAGGGGCGTGGCCATGATAAAACAGTTCAGAATGGTCTATTTGAACGATCATCATGCGAGTTGCCTATACCATTTGTCAAAGGCGCTAGCTTAGAGTGTTGGGCACAACTCTCTGTGATATTTAGAACTAGTGATGGCTTTTCCCATCTTTGAGGGAACGGGATATTATTTATTTAGGGATTATTTCTACTCAAATGTTCCCATGGAATAAGGACCTGATTGTTATATTTCAACATCCTTGCTTCAGAAGGGGCTTCAGACCACCATAAAACAGACTTGTACTCATTGCTGCCAACTTTGACGAAGTTACCACTGCCCTCCTCATTTTTATCAACACAAATCTACGGACTTACGTATCACTCCAGAAGTTCGAGCAGTTTATTACCTTCACGAGTCTTGAGTATTTATTTAGAAAAATAGGTCTTTGTGCAAGTTTTTCTACGGGTTGTTTTATGACTCATAAATTTCCATTAGTGTTCAAAATTTAAAATTTCTTCAATAGATTTTTCTCTTATTCCATCTACCGACTTTTCTCACTCCTTATTCATCGAATTTAGGTTGGCAACATTGGCTCTGTATGCGTTCGTGATCCCGAGCAGATTGGTAATGGCTGACTTCGCTTATTGGCTTGAGTAGTTTCGTGGCCGTCCGTTCTCGCAGCTTTCGGAAGACGGAAAACTAAATATCTTCGGTCGTTGCTTTCCTTTATTTTCGGCTCGGTGGTTTAAATAAACTCTAATTATGTTTTGTGCAGTGAGAAATCCGTTGTATCCTTTCTTCATGTCAGACGTGACGTGAAATAGTGAACGATCGTCGCCCGAATTTTTTCGTTCGTAGGTACACCAACAAACCTCCCAAAAACTCGGGTGTTTTGGGTAACCATAACCCACCTGCACGATTTCATTTCACTTGGCTTCATTTGCCGATCTTGCCTTTCATTCGTACAGTATTATTTATTACCCACCGTTATTATATCAGTGTTAAATGTAAAGTCGTCCTAGAGTCACGTCAACTTGATTTCCTCCTCGTCGCGATCTCGTGTTTTGTTTACATCCACTGACAGAGCATCATCAGTCTTTTTCGTTTTTGATTTTCATCGAATTTCATTTCTCGCTTCTTCATTTCCGAATCTTCTCAAATCATGGACAAGCCCGGTCTGCCGGCGATTCAGGTTTTTCGCCCGACTTGGGAAGAATTCCAAGACTTCTCCAAGTACATTCAGTACATCGAATCCTGCGGTGCCCATAAAGCTGGGCTTGCCAAGGTAAGATTTCTGTTCTAATTGCAATACCTTCATTACTTACATATACCTTCAATGATAATTATAATCATTTTTACAAGGAATTATGAATATGAATGAAGTCGAGAACTACTTTTACTTAACAGAAGGAAATCCATTTATTTGGTAACTTAGGTTCTCGCAACTTTGGAAAGTAGGTGACACGAGATTGGTGTTATTTTTACCATTATAGGTAATGAACATCATCATATTCATTTCACGTTCTAAATACCCATACCTTCTTACGCATCTATTTGGTAGGTAGGTACACTATCTAGTATCCAAGGAATTAGATTCATATTATTAGACCCATTTACAAATTTTTACCTACCTAAGTACCTACTTTACCGATCGTTGCCTTCAGTGGCCTACTTATCTAAGTATTGGATTTGTTTAGGATTTTTTTGTTGATAGGATCTATTTTTCCTTTGAAAATCGCTATATTAAACCTATTTCTGTTGGAGATGCTCAAATATCTGTCTACCTACTTGGGAGAGTAGAGCAAACTACATTTTGGCCATCATATGTAGGAAAAATCGGGCAGCCCGACTTCAAGGGTAGATTTTTGGGACCTTTCCTGTTATCCGACCTCCAGGGCTGCATCCAGATAGTTACGACCGCTAACGTAATCAGAATGTTGTGTATAGTTTTGTGGCCTGGATGCTCAGAAGCTCGCATCTCAAAAATACATAACATCAAGTAGTAAATCCCTTAGTAAAAATTCTGATTAGTTGGACATATAGGGAGATCAGAATGATATGTATAGTTTGGTGGTACATATTGGATAACAGGAAAGGTCCAATTCGAAAATTGAGGCTTCTCTTGAAAAATACCCTCCATGTATCAATGCGTTTGGGTTCTACGAGGACGGTTTCTACTATTTTATTTTTTTAAATTTTATTCATGCTGAATGGAATAACAAAGATCGACCCAACTCCTTGTAACTAAGTTTTACACCTTCAGATTTTTACTTCATTTGTTAAGCTCAACAAAGTTGGTGTTGACTGTGCGCGGTTGCGATTGCATGTTGCTAGAAATTGTGATAGTAGAATTTCTCGTAAAAGTTATATTTTTTCTTATTCTGTTGACGGATATAGGAAGGGTGATCCATGCAAAGTAATCACATTTCATATAATTTATCATAAATTTATACGATCATGCTACATGACTGGAACTTTTTATCCCAGTCGGTCGTAGATAGCATCAATGATTGATTTAGAGTTTTTACATACCTAATTATTATGTAAAAACTCAAAATCATTGTTTGTTATCGTCGAATGGAGGACTAGAGCCTTTTTCGCTCCCCGTGTGAAAACTCAACTGGAGTCTGCATTTTGGCGTTGAGATTACACCCTTTCAGGAGGGAGTGCCCTTACGTCTTCCTATTTGCCTAACGATGGTTGTTGGTCGTACATGCTCCAACAATGCTCTGGTGGTCTCATTTGTTTAACTAAATTGATTTCGATCTTCATCAAACAGAAAAATGCCCTTTTATTTGAAACGTTTTTGGAAGTTTCGGATTAAAGCTTCGAACGACGCTCAGACGGATTTTTGGTTTATTTTTTCAGTAATGAACCTTTCCAATCGTCTAAGGAGAAAGAAAATTGTAACTCCCCTCAAAATTTGTTGGTTTACGTTTCAAGATGCGAAGAATCCAAAAATCGAAAAAAAATCCGTCCATACGCCGTCCGAAGCTTTTCTCAAAAAGTATTGGACCAAACAATGAGAAATTCGGCTTAAAAATCATTTATCGGCCGGGGATGTATGTGCCAGTAACATCGGCATCGCGTTCGATCAACACTATAGGGTAGAAGAACCTAACGACTGAAATATTCAAAAATCGAGATCTTGAAATCTTTCTACGTAACAGCAATGATTTTTTGAGTTTTTTTATATCGATTTTTGGAATCTACGTGTTTTGAATTGTTAACCTACAAAATGAAACGGATTTATGACGAGTGGTCTCCAATCGTTAAATTTGTTGTTATAAAAGAGGGGAAAGAGTGTGACAGGTCCATTTACCCTTCATAGCGCATTTTAGTTGCAACTATTAGGACTATCATTCCTCGGATGCCCGATTTCGGTTTCTCCCCAACCGCCACTTCAGAAACTTGGGAACAGTAGGTGCATATGTTTTACCCAACCAAACGTTGTAGGGTCGATGCACTCCCCCGAATGAGACCGGAGCTGCCACGCTCCTCTTAAAAAAATACTTATTTGGAGAATTAGTTTGTTAAATGTGCACGAAAAATAGTACACGGGTTCAAATCCTGGAAATGTCAACTGGGAAACCACAAAGCTAATTAATTTTCTTCGTAAAGGTACTACTGAAATAGTTTTACTGGCGGAGAACTTGTGCTCCTTGATAAATGCATAGATGCATTGGAAGTTGGAAATGATAATGGGGAAATTAAAAGCAGGATGAATTGTAAATGAATCTAGTTCAGGAAACGTCATCTGAAACATTCATTGGGACTTTGAATAATAAATTGCCTTCTTTGCAGGACTATTAATAAAATGGGAACAACGCTCTGGAAATCTGAATTTGAGATTATGACCCACAAAGCGCCTGTAATCAATTAGGATCAGCGGTTCCCAACCTTTTTAGCATGGGGGCCCAATAATATTTTTTGAAAAAATTCGAGGCCCACCCCGATGTTCCCATAGGTATTTAAGCAAATATTAAATCAAATTAAAACATACTGAGCAAAAAGGAAAAAAAAAAATTTTTACTGAAGAACCTTTAAATGTATTTATAGATGTATTAACATGGCTGTTCAAACTTGATAGGATTTCTGACATTGTTTGCTCCCTACTAGTGCATCAATATCGGGATCGAAACTTGACAATTTCAGACTTAAATCACTCTCCACCTTTAACTTATTTTCATACTTATTTTTCAAATAAACTAAAGTAGAAAACGCTCTTCACACAGATAAGTAGCTGAAAATCCCATCAATTGCGTCAGTGCAATTTCCCCAATTGCGAGATAGTCTTTTCGCACATTTTATCCAAAAAGGAATCAAAGGGGTCATTTTAAAACTTGATTTCAGATCCTGATCACAAGACAGTTCAATTAAAGAGACCTCTTTACTTGAAGATGTGTTAACTTTTTTTAAGTTATCTTCATGAAAAGGATTTCTGATCCATTGGATTTCGCCTTCAATTTGAGGGAACTAATTCCTAAAAGAAATATGAAAAGTGTGATTTCTCAGTCCAAAAATAAAAAGTTAAAACACAAAGCAAAAGAAAAGTGATGAGGCGAGTAATTGAAATAAATTTTGATAAATATATATTTAAAATTAAACTACCTGAGGTTGGAAGCCAAAGATGAGAGGTGATCTTTTATGGTTGCAGCTGTTTTTCATCAATTTTGACTTCGTTGGTTTCAAGGAAATCACGTAGGGCAGGAAATACGTCGAAAGAATTTTTTTTTTTTTTTTTTTCAATTTTTTTAGTCCATCGTTGAAGTTTTATTATCATTGCCTCTATTTTGTCTTGTACAAGTAACTTATGAATATCCTTGCCCTGAAGCGTTAGATTAAGAGTGTTGAGGGCACCAAAAATATCTGCCAAATACCAACCGCCAGTTTTCATCAGTCACACAGTCTAAGAAAGAACTTGCACGTTCCTGCCTTCCTGAAGAAAACCCAGATTTCATCACGAAGTTCAAACAATCTTGATAAAAATCTCTGGATAGCCATCGAACTTCACAGTGAAGTAGAAGCTATTTGTGTTGACTGCTCATTTCATCTCACAAAACACAGAAAAGTCTCGAGTTTTTTTCAGACACTCGCCCAAACCTTTAAATGCTTCTCTATGTATGCTGCAATGTGTCCATTTGACAAAGGGAGCTACTGACCTAACTTGGGAGATTAACCCCCTATGAATACCAGACATAGCTCGTGCCCCGTCAGTTGTCAAACCTACACACTTTAACCAATCTAATTAATTTTCTGTTATAAAATTGTCAAACGACTTGTAAATAAATTTAAAAATAAATTGTAAAATAATTGAATCACTAAACTCACACTATCCAAGAGAATGCCTAAATTAATATTTTAACGCGAGGACCGATTTATTAATACCGTACTTATTTTGCAATATTTTAATACTATTTCTTGAGTTCCGGCCAGCATCCGCGGCCCAGCAGTTGGGAACCGCTGAATTAGGTAATAATGTGAAGAAGGGAAAATAGAAAATTAAGAAGTCTTGAGTTACCAATGTAAGTATCTGAAGACACTCGGGCGCTATGTTCTTCTGGAACAGCCCGCAAAAACTTTGTGGATTGAATTATCTAGGAACGAATTCCAGCACATAATTCATCCAAGGATTGCTTCTATTTATATGAAACGGATTTAAAACGAATGGGCTGAGCTGAAATCATTAAATTATTTTCCAATAAAACTGGAAAGAGTGTGACAGCTCCGTTTACCCTTCACAGCGCATTATTTGCAGCCATTAGGGATATCCTTCCTCGGATGTACGAGTTAGGTGTCCCCCCCCACCCTGCACTTCCTCGGTAGACACACTCTCCCGGATGAGATTCTGTATGAGATAGCCCTTCTACGCAGATCACTGGTATATAATTATTCAAACTGCAGAGCCTGCAAGGAAATTATGTAAAACTCCAAACGTAGTTTCTACACTATTACTTGTCGTTTGTGCATCATAATCTAAGGTCTAAAATTCTGACAGTGAAGTCAAGCGCGAGTAGCGATATCTTCATTACCGAGTCAATCGCTGTAGTCCACTACTTACTGGTGGAAAGTGTAAAGTGGATGTAAACTCGCCTTGTCGTTTACGATCATATCAGCTGATATAATTCCAAAAGAATCTAGTTTATTATAACTATTTTCCGTTCGGATAAGGATTGTCCGTACGGTAGTAGGTTTTTATGTTATCTCTTAATTTCTAGATGGTGGGTCGTAATACTTAGAACACTCAAGACTAGAATAGAATAGAACCCTTGAAATACTTAGGACTAGTGAAGTGTAGATGTGTTAATTACTCGCATTAATTTTCCGACTGTAGATGCCTATTTACGTAGGCATATTGATGACGAAGTGTGTCGCCCGACCACCACGAAATTGTTGTTACTGTAATCGTTTATTAGAGTAACATTACTCTACATTACACGTTGCATTACTCTAATCGTTTATGAAGGTGCGTTTGGCTAAGTGGCTGTTGAAGCTAATTTCTTTCTTAATTAACCTACGGAGCTGAAATTTGAAACGGAGCACCTTTGGGATATTTAGAATACAATTTCAGTGCACGTACTTGTACTGATCAGCTGATGGACCTCTAAGCTTAGTTATTTGTTTCTTAATCCACTTATGGTGCTGAAACCTGAAATGGAGCCTTGATCAGCTGTGGAACCTATGCGGCTAATTTCTTTCCTAATCGGCTTACGGTGCTGAAATTTAGATGGAGCTCCTTTGTGATGCTACGAAAATAATACGGACGGGTACGTACGACAAACAAACTGGGTACGGAGGCGAGCTGATCATCTGAGGGGCCTCCGGCTATTTTATTTGCATTTCGACCTACCGTTTTAGCATAGAACATATGCTTTAGCCTTGAGCTAACTGCCCCAAAACCTTACGCGGAAGTGTCACGAAATTTTCTTTTGATTTTCACGTACAACCAAACCGTTGCTGGGGAAATGAAACTTCTTTAGTTTTCATCGGACAAAAATCGTTCTCCATTCGTTGGAAAGCTCTCGATTTATCACGCATTTCTTTCGTACTTGTTCTTCTATTTATTTCGTAGTTTTATATGTATTTATGTCAGAACTAAACATAGTAAACAATGGCGCTTGTTTTGTTGTCACTTGGTTGAGAAGTTAATCTTGTTTGTAGTACCTAATTGTAGATGCGCACCATAACAGAAAATTACATACCTAGTAATTTCGATTAATAGAATATTTATGTCGTAGTTTTAGCGGGAAGAAAGCATGTTCCATGTTTTAGCATTTTAGCCGAAAGCGAAAAGCAACCGAGGGGGGGGGGGGGGGGGGAAGCCCCCTGGCGGGGTCAAGGGGCGGAGCCGCTTGCGAGGCCCGAAGGGACGAGTTTTTCCTAAAATTTTCGACGTTTACGTGGGCTGTATGTAGAGGTTTTTGAACCCTTTTGGAAGGCGCTATATTTACGGTGTTTGATAAATAATTATAGAGTAATGATTTGCGTAGAAGGGCGATCTGAAACATAAATAATAAACCTTTGTATAATAATTTGCACCTTTTTAATAATTCATTCCTTCACTTCTACCCTTCAGGGTTGATCAAAATTGATGCCACGGACCAAATCTACCCCATTACTGATTTTTGACTCAATCTTCATGAACGATCCATCAGCTCGACAATCTATCTTTCATAGGAAGTAGCGAAAAACTATTCAATTGAATAGGAACCAAATTCAATAGAGGCATTTAAAAGCCTTCTATGGTGATGTCACATTTTGTATTATCTGTTTTTTTTTCTTTTTTCGTGATATTGTTATTTATTGGTATTGACGAGTCTACTGTCTTCCAGACCCTGCAAATAAAGCTTATTTATTTCAACTTTGGTCCAGTAGTTTCGGAAAAAAAGCTCTGGACGGCGGACGAAAGGATTTTCGGTTCATTATTTAACTGTGAACCTTTGTGATCGACCTATAAAAAAAAATTTTAAACCTGCCTCAAAATTTCTTCATTTTTCGTTTATGTCTTACGATACATGTAGAATAAACAAATCACAATCCGTCCACTCTGTGGTGGTTTTCAATCATGAACCTTAGTCAACCTAGAAAGAAAAAATTTCAACCAACCCCCTTCAAACTCTGTTGATTCAAGTTCCAAGACATGTAGATTTGGAAAATTAAATACTAATAATAATTTTTAAAAATCCGCCTTTCGCCGCCCGAAGCTTTTTTCGAAACTACTGGATCAAGATAACATTTCTGAGTGACACGGGAGGCTGGGGTTCGATTCCCCGCGAAGTGGAGACGATTTTTTACCTCACTATAGGCAATTATAATGATTCTAAGAATAACCACAGTGAAATTCTCTAAAGTGAAAATAATCCCGAAAGGGTCCCTGGTTATTTGTACATACAGGGACTTAGATGTTTGGAAACGTTGGAGAATCGAAACCTCGATTTTTCTACACTAGCAGTATAGTAAGTAGGTTAGTCGTAGGCAACTACCCAATCATGGCTTATCGGAGTTCCCGTATTTAATCAGGTGACATCGATTATGTACTACTTAAGTGGTAGAGCTTCTATTGGTTAATCTAATCACAGGGCGCAGGAGAGCGTGCAAATGAATACGTACATTTCATGAAACTACCAAAGAAAGTAATTTTGTGGGAAGGAAGTACTTATGTTGGTTCCTTTTTAGCGATTTTTCGTGAAAATGGAGCTATTGCAATGGCTCCAAAAATTTTAAAATGAAAATTATTGAAAATTTTCGTTTTGTGTGTGTGTGTGTCATTTCAGACGATAACTCTCCTTAGGATCGAGATAAAAATTCCGTTCTTGCGCCAAAAAATCAAGCTTTCTAAATGATAAGATGAGTTCGTTGTCCAACGCTTTTTGAGCATATTGAATTGGTCAAATTTCAAAAAAATGTACCTAAATCACTAAAAATGACTAATACCGTATAAAAATCGATAAATTTATATTTTTATCAGCATTTTTGCCATAAAATGTTTATCAACGATGAACTAGAACATGAAAAATTTATTCACAAAATAGTAGTGAAGAAAGTTCTTAAATTTCATTATTATTTGCTGAAAAAATCGATTTAAAAAAACTGGAAAATGCTAAACATCCAAAATCTGTTTAGAATCGTGGAATATGATTTAGAACGAGTTCATCCTTATCCTTATATATAAAACCCAAAGTTCATTTCTATCTATCTATGTACGTATGTATGTATATATATATGTTCCCAATAGACGGATGGTTAAACGGCTGGACCGATTCTGATGGGAGAGGTCGTCAAATGATCAGCAAGTTCTGGAGCATAGTGTAGTAGGCTAGATCTGAACCTCCAAAACATCCTTCTACTTCATAAACGGGGCTACCCTTCGCAACCGATTTGTTTAGTTCCCGAACTTTTGTTATTATGGTTCCTAAGAGGCAGTTTGTTAGCGGCGGAAATTCGTGACAAGTGGAGAAACCTTGACGGGTTGCAATACGGGTGTTCTGAGTGAAGCGTGGGTAAAATGGTCTCCTGTTCATCCGATTGAAATTATGGGCTTCTTCTAAACAGCTGAGTGAGCAAATTCTCTCCTGTTCTCACCCTTGGAAGTTAAAATTTGATAATTCAATTTCAATTTTAAAAATGCGTATATTTGTGAAGAATAAAATAATATGATACAAAATAGATCAGGACATGTATACAATTTGAAACAAAATAACAGATAAACTTTGAATAATTAAACGTATTCTCACAAACCCACAAAAGAAAATCTTGTGCGTGGGCATATTCGTAATAAAGTAAAAATTTATAATAAATTCATGTGTCCAGTCTAATAATAATAATATCAAACACTTATAATACTAACAGTACAAAATAAAATAAAGTACAAATTGTTCAAATTACAATGTATATCAATAGTTGAATAATGTTTTCCGCTACCCAAGTCTTCATTCTGACTTTATTCTTAGCTGTGAATGGCGGTTCTAATAAATGATGCGATAATTGATTTAATGAAATTGGTCCACGATACGGCGCTTGTAACAATCGTAGGGTATTGTTTTTTTGTGGTACATTAAAAGTATTCGGAGTTCTAGTACTATGGATAGGAGTATTCCGGACCAATAGAAATTGGCGTTTAACAAAAAATTGAATCGTTTGATAGGCAACTATTTGCGATATTGTTAGCATGCTAGATTCACTGTAAAGTAATGCTGTTGGGTAAAGTCGAGCTTTCTTGAAAATTATTTTTTAAATTAGTTTCTGTGATATTTCTAGTGGTTTTAAGTGCGACTTATACGTGCCACCCCAAGCGAAGGCAGCATAGGTAATACTGGAATGTACAATTGCAAAGTATAACATTTTTAGGAATTTAATAGTTACAATATTTCTTGCTCTGTAGAATATATATGAACATTGTTTAATTTTGTTTGATAATTTTTCAATATGCTGAGTAAAACGGAGTTGCTCATCTATTATAAGCCCCAAGTATTTAGTGATAGGGTGACTCTTTGGGACAATAAGAGACGATTGAAATTATGGTATCTTTCCTGATCTGCTGAGTGAGTGTGCTAAATTCTCTTCTATTCATCCTAGGAAGTTGCAATTTGATTGGGCGACTCTTTGGGACATTGAGAGACAATTGAGTCTCTCAATAGTTAACAATAGTTTCCGCTATTAGTTAGGGTAATAGAATCGCGATATTCATTAGTGTCGATTTTCGTGGTTTCGGAGTTTTTTCCACCGAAACCCCCAGGATGGAAACATTGTGCGTCGCGCCGAGCTCCAGAAGTTCGGAGAGCGGAAATTTTTCGACCCATCGGCGCCGCGCCGCGCCTGCCGACCGAGTGGACGGCAAATCCGCACGGCATCGTGTTAGGGTAGGGCCAACACGTCCAGACTGTTAAGCTAATAGAGAGTTCCTAGTAGATGCGTATAACACAATACCTCGTGCGGTATCGACGATCCGGTGCCATAACTCTGACGCAATGAGTTACGGTGACGCATCCTTCCGTACATATACGTTAACGGATCGCAATCCCGAAAAATCGTAATAATTAGGTAGGGTTCGAAACATTTAAATGCAAATAAAACCCATGTATGCATCGAGAAGTGCCGATATATGCAAATCGGCCTAAATTTGCCAAAAATATGCAAACCCCCTTCCAAAGTTGAAAAATAATTATTTTAGAACGGGAGCTTAAAATGTTGGGTAAACGGATAAAATGAACACAACCAAATCTAAGTGACAGTAGCTTATATTAAACATTAATTATTTAACTTTACAACTATGTGTTCCTCAAGGTTTTCAACGTTGAACCTACTACGCCTATTATCGGGCATAGCAAAAGTACGTTCAACGTCACATGAGAAACTACCTATAGGCATAAAATTCAATGCTGTAAGTTCTCCGGGAGAGTACTCGAGTTGGAGTGTAGAAATCTCGCCGTTCACCAATTTAAAAATCTCCCCACTACGTTTGTCCATCCAGGGGTTTTCTTCAGCACTGCTTCTAGCTTCGTCCTAACTGCTGCTCCGTTTTTCGCAGGGTCATCTTGAAGCTTTCGATAGCATTAACCGCCTCGCTTCTCCTTATTTAGAGGAATGTCGGCCTTCAATAGAGTTTTACATAAGTCTTCATTGAACTGGCTGCGTTCAAGATTTCCCGATTTTTGCTTATCGAACCCTGCATTGATGGGCTGCTGCTTTTGCAATTTTCCATCACGTGCTGCGCCGACCTTATCCAGGTGTTCCTTCGTTCTTTTGTGTTTGATCCATCAGGAACTTTTTTGGGCATGTTACCTAAAAAGAGAAGAATTAGGTACTAAATATGTTTTGTTGAGACCACCTTTCCTGGCTTGAACGTGTTAACTACTACCCCAGGAAGCTTAACCAACATCAAAAATAATTTCTTCAGGTTCCATAACTTGCATGAAGTTTCAAGGAATAGGCAAAAACGAGGAAATCGAGTATTTTTGATAATTTATTTTTTTTATAAGAAATATAATTTCTGGTAGAACCAATGAAATAGTCCGAACGATTAGCAAATAAGTCAGAAATTAATTTTACGGATTTTTTCCTGTTTTGTATTAAAATCTAAATTTTCATTGAGTTATGAAACCTCAAGGACCCAAAACTTATCAATTCAGATTTTTAGGTTTTGGTTCATTTGAGTTGAAAACGTAACAAAGCCGCTTTCCTCCCAACCGAATTTCTAAAGTTTGGTTTTTCGATCCACCCTGGTTTACAGTCCTCTGTGTAGAGGGTAAAATACTGCGTCGAATGACGTACTTTTTGGTCGCAGAATATAAATTTACTGCTATACATATTTGTCAACAAAAAATGTTTGTTTGATTTACATGAATTTATCATTACGATTTAAATGAAAGTGTAGCAAAATAATCGTATGACATGAGCGCATGAAATGACGTTGATTTTTCTTCGTAAAATACCGATTGATTTAAATCAAACAAGAGGATAATCTCTTTTGGATAATTGAAAATTTTCAAAATTCTTCCCTTTCAAAAGTACTTAGTATGGCCCATATTCTCGTGACGTCACGCCTGGAGTAGGTTCGCGTTTCAGCCAAAGTCGGCCATCACTGCCCTACGTCAATGAATCGCTACTCAACCAACCTATTTCTCACAAGAAGTTTGCCGTCTCACGGCAACATAATTCGTGGTTATAAGGCCATTTTTCAACAGTTTTGTTTTGAAAAAGTATAATATTGTAGCAATACAAAGTTTCAATTCGACTAAATGTTGATTGTATTGTAGATTGCTGTCAACAATACCAATCTAACGTGAACGAGTTTTTATTTGGACTAGGAGCCTACTAACTATAGTAGTTAATCAGTGTCAGAAAACTAAAGAACTCCATTCGTTTAGGCTTTGAGAATAATTAACCTGAAAAATAGTAAAGAAAAGATGATTGACAGTTTCTCAGGTGTCTGTACTGCTGTGTAGGTACGCTTCATCAGCGTTTTATTATAAGTTCGTAGTACTATGCTTAACTGAGGAAGCTTTACTTGTTATATTGAATGAATAAAAGGAGAGATTTGATAGTTTGTCAAAATAAACAAGGCAGGTTATTGCTACACCAAGAAACGAAACTACTTAGGTAGTTACGTACTTCCTACCAGATTTGCTGTTGGTTTAAAGTGCCTAAACAAAGTAGGTGGGTCGTTGCTTTGCCGACGAATACAACCGCTGATTAGCAAGTTTATCAAATATCGAATCAGGGAATATGCAACATGAATTAAAAACCAGCTGCAAGGAAAAAACCTTGAAATGCATTCCTCTGAAGGTAAGATTTCATAAAGACGGCATTGGCAGTGCAGTTATTGCGCGAGTTTTGCAGTTACGCAAATTTTATGGACAAAAAAGGTAATTAGGTACCTACTTTCGTTTTGATCAATGAAGTACCTACATGAGCAAGTAATAATATACGGAAAGTATGTAGGTATACCTTACCTCTAGGTACTTACCTTTCCACATGTGATACTTACTACCTATTCCTGCCTAACAGAGCTCTCATAACACATCCTTTCACAAGACCACTTTCACAGACTCTAAAGATTTTTAGTTTCAATTGATTCAAAGAACAATTCTGAAAACTAGATAGGTAATCCACAACATCTTCGCGGCTAATGACTGGAACATCTAGAACACTTGTATGCCAACGCCCCAACACATTTCATATGGATCTCTACCCTACAGATTAAATCTTGCGTTCGTAGCGTTTGAGGTCAACACCTGATAATATTTTGATGTAATTTGCATACAATTTATCACCTTGCATATTACAAAAAATAGTGAAAATATTTACTAAGAACTAGTTGAGACTATGTTATGCAGTTGTCCAGCTGGGACAAATGGCGCATTTTCGCATAGTTTACTCGTCACCATGACAACAAGGAGAAATAACTTCGACTTCGCCTTGCCTCGATGTAAGGATGCGCTAGTATTCAAGTCTCGAGAATATCACCTATACTGGTGCCACTAGCAAGCAAATTAACCTCCGTTTAGGTGGCACGGATTTTTATAGGAAAGAAAACTTAGCTTGGGAGGAGGAAACAATAAGGAGCTACTCGCGTATACATACGGTCGTAAAGACGAAGGGCTGTAATCCGATTTAGGCTCAACCAGACGATGACCAGTCGTATACCCAAGGGCCGTTCTTTTCAATCCTTGCCCATCATGAGAACAAACTGTCCCGTTAATACCTTGTTACCTGAATTCTCCCTGAACCAAGGCCAACGACCTCATTCTAGCCATAACCTGTAAAATCCCAAACCTATTTCTAGATGCAGTTTTCGCAAACAATTAAACCGTAGGAATTCCTCGTGAGATATATATGCTCGCACGTGCAAATTTTCGTGATATATGCAGATTAAAAAAAAAAACCGGCCAATATATGCAAATTTAAATTAGAAATGTTCAACTCAAATTAGTGGGAAAAGGTTTAAAACATTAAAATAAGAAGATCTATACCATAAAAAAAGACATCTGCAAAATTTAGAACCCTAGTCATAACGTACAAAAAGCGAAAAAATCTTAAAAATTGAATAACTAGAAAACAAATAGTTTAAAAAGAAATCTCTAAGAGTAACTTTCGATCTGGAATGATCTCTAGAATCGATTCCTTGAGTGTGTCCCATAATTTCTGTAGACACCCTGTGTGGGTATGTAAATTTATCATTCCAGGCGATAACTCTCCTTAGAATTGAGATAAAAATTCCGTTCCTGCGCCAAAAAATCGAGCTTTCCAAACAAAAGGATGAGTTTGTTGGCCAAAACGTTTTGAGAACATTAAATTGGTCAAATTTCAAAAAATTTACCTTCTGAACAAAATCACTAAAAACGGCTTAAAATTGTCAACTTTATATAAAATATAAATAATTTTAGTCTATAAAAGTTAACCTACAACGAATTAGAACACGATTAAATGTATGCGAAAACTATGCTGAAAAATGTACTTAAATTCCATTAATATTTGCTGAAAAATCGATTAAAATTCTGAAAAATTGCTAAAATCAAATATCTGTTTTGAATCGTAGAATATTATTTAATGCGAGTTTATTTGCCATAATAGTCGGTTGTTAACAATTTTTTGCTCTGAAAGTGCTCAAATTTCAGAACAATGTAACATAATACAATACTGTACTCTACAAAAATTCGCTCATTCGATCTTGCTGCATGACTGGAACTTCTTGGCGTGAGAACGGAATTTTGATCTCAATCCTAAGGAGAGTTATCGTATGGAAGGATATATGAAAAAGCGTTAAACTCGAGGATTCGGTTCAGAATGCCTCAAATAAATCGGATTTCAATTTAGAAAATTCAAGAAAATTTGGAGGCTAAATTTTTTGGAGCCAGTAGCTTCATTTCCGACGGATATTCTGTAATGACTAGTCAGGGGTGCTCAAACGGTCGATCGCGATCGACCAGTCGATCGCGATCGACCAGTCGATCGCGAGTGCTTTTTGAGTAGATCTCGAGAAGAAAAAATTTTTTAATAAGTAGGTAACTAATCGAAGAATTATTGCCCGAAATAACAGCTTTTCTAGACGAAAAAGGTGATGACACTGAGATGTTGAAAAATGAAAAATGGCTGACTGATTTGGCATTTTTGGCTGACATCACAATGCACTTAAACACCATTAACTTGGAGCTTCAAGGTAAAGGAAAAACTATTATTGAGATGATTAGCGCAGTAAACGCATTCAAAAGTAAATTGCAAGTTATGATAGATCAACTGAAAAGAAAGGATCTGAAACATTTTCCGTCTTTGAAAGCAAGGATTCCTCAGTTGAATTATGATACGTATGAGGCTGAATTATCAAATATTTTGGGACAATTCGAAATGCGTTTTTATGATTGCAGTAAATTGGCAAATATAGCATCATTTATGAAAAAGGATTTTTCGTGTAAAAACATTGAGGAATCAGCTACTGAAGTAGCAAGTCAGTTTAATATGAACTCATGTTCTGTTGAAAATGAGTTGGTGCAGATTATATCAGATATACATCTCAAAGCTACAGCATCTGATACAAATTTCTGGTGTTTTATATCTGAAGATAAATATCCGAATCTAAGGCAAATCGCCCTTCAACTGACGGCAATGTTTGGGTCAACTTACTTGTGCGAGTCTGCATTTTCTGAAATGAAGATAATTATGTCAAAATATCGCAATCGACTAACTGACGATCATATATCATCATGCTTGCGATTGGCACTCAGTGGTTACGCACCATCTTATGAAAAGTATGCTGAGGACATGCAGTGCCACGCTTCAACATCCAAAGTCACTCCTTAGTTGAGTTTAACACCATATGTAACTCTTTTGTTTTGTAACAACGAATAAACTCGCAATTTTGAATAACTAGGAGTTTTTTCATTGATATTGTAGAGAAGAACTTAAGTAAACCTAACCCAAACCTTGACTAAAATAATGTAAATTGTGCGGAAAGCTAATATCTATATATGCTACGGTACACCCTACCTAGGTAGGTAGGGTGTATCGTGTATGTACGACAACCTTGCATCACACATACTTGCAGCCTCTCAGAGTCGATCGTAAGTAGTCTAAAAATATTGAGGTAGATCGCCAGCAGTTCAAGTTAAACCACCCCTGGACTAGGTATTGAAGTCGGGCGGCATCCCACCGCACGTCCCCACTGCTCAGGCCGCTTTTATCAAGACAGGGCACTATGCGGGCCTGCCAGGCCTCGGGGGGTGGCATAGTGTGGACGTTGCTTTATGTTTGTACGGTTTATTTGTTAACCAATTGTGAAAATATTCAATACTGCCCAAGAATTAGGTTTGAAACTATTGCTTCATTTTATAATAATTTATTGACATTTTATGTCTTTACTATGGCACATAAATGAAAAAGCGTCACGCGGGGAGCGTCACGCGGAGAGCGTTACGCGGAGATTCCCTAATGATCCCACGATTCTGAGATTTGATATGTAGCCCCTTGAGGGACTTCTGAACACAACTGACCGATCCCAGATCAGCTGAGTGGCTCTAGAATCCAGTTTTTTCCCTAATGATCCCACGATTCTGAGATTTGGTATGTGGGCCCTTGAGGGACTTCTGAACACAACTGACCGATCCCAGATCAGCTGAGTGGTTCTAGAATCCAGTTTTTTCTTTAATGATCCCACGATTCTGAGATTTGGTATGTGGGCCCTTGAGGGACTTCTGAACACAACTGACCGATCCCAGATCAGCTGAGTGGCTCTAGAATACAATACGGGGTTTTATAGGAAGGGGAAAGGGGGCGCAAAGACATAAAATGTCTCTCGTGGTTGCGTACTTGTACGAAAGCTGTATCCACCGTATGAGTTTTTTTAATATTTGGGTAACGCTCATTGTTGATGTTAATCAAATTGTACCTAAACCAACAACAAAACAGAAATGATTTGCCCTGTTTTGATAAATAATTAGCCGTGCTTTGGTGACTAATTGTTTACATTATGCTGTCCTTCGAACCTTTAAGGCTGTCCGTCCAGTAGACGCGATTTCGCGCGAAGAGGCGAACTGCGTCTTCGCGCAAACTGACCCCGTCCATTGGAGGCGAATCAACAGCTCGAATCCAATCCACTTCGACCGTTTTCCACTAATTTTCTTTCTACCGCAGGTAATTAGTAGTTCGAAATGTTATCAAGAATGTGGCCGTCATGTACAGTTTATCGTAATTTTACCATACGTGGTTCATGTGATCCACTATGGACAAAATTTATGTCTTTGGGCCAATAAATGTTTTATTATTATTATTATTATTGGACTCCCCAGTTCTAAGCAGAAGACGTGCGGCTCGACGGGATATTATCAGGGAAGAGTGGGTGAGCAATGTTTTCCTACATTTGCCACAGCTTGGAGAGTGGCGTCACCTGATGGAGGACTTATCTTCAGAGTCATTTTTCAACTATTTCTGTATGAAAAATAGCACCTTTGAATATATTCATTCAAAGGTAGAGGGCCGGATATCTCGGACCTCCAATTGCAGGGAATCCATTTACTTAGCGTCTTCATTTCCGCTCCAATTTCATCGCACAATTTAACTTGAACGTTCCTCAAGTAGTACTGCGGTTACTTTTGATTCCACAGGGGTGGTCGCTCCTGCACTAAAACAATCAATTCGTCGTCGTGACATTAAAACGGTCATAACTCCCTCAATTTATATGCAAATTCAAATCTGATTACACCGTTAGAAAGAGCGTAAAATTTCCTACCCCTCTGAAGAAAACCACATTTTTTAAATCGGCAAAACGGGTAAAAAATGAACTTGAAAAGGAAAATTGGTCAAATCTTATCTCCACTTTTTTCGAACGCTCATTCATATGTTCGTATAATATGTTCTGTGAATTTTTGCCCGTGTGCGCCAAAACCTCTGCTTTTCAACGGTATTGTTAATTTTACTTTTAATTTGGTAATTAAGGAAGACAACTATGTTTTAATGTTGACAAACTTTTTTCCAATAAACCCCCCCCCCCCACCCCATGATCTTTTATGAAAATAGGAGTTTGGGGTCGGTTTCCACGTATTTCTCTTAAGCTGAATCAAATAACAACACTTGAAGATCTCTCTAGCCCTGTTCTAATCGAGTTTTATTAGCTAAACAGTTTCACCCCTAACTAAAAACATATAAATTTTATCGTATCAAATGAACTCAAATTTGTGTGTTAAAATTTAAAACTTGGTTATGAGGGGTTCGGGAGATCTGCAAGTGTTACCATTCGATTCAGAGTTATAAAATACGTAGAAATCCGCCCTGAACTTGTATTTCCGTAGAAGGTAAATTTTCAAGAGAATTAAATTTTTTTGGATTCATTGAGAAAACAATTTTTTTCGACATAAAAAGTAAGGGTTTTCCCTGATTAGCAAAATATTGGTAAAATTTCACTTGTCGGATTTTAAGCTTTGAGCGCTTGAAAAAAGTGGAGATCTCCAAGATTCGACAAATTTTCCTTTTCAAGTTCCTTTCTCACCCATTTCGCCCATTGGACGATGCCCATTTTCTCCATCAGGGAGGTAGAAAATTTCACACTCTTTCCAATGGTGTAATCAGATTTGAATTTCCACGTAAATTGAGGAAGTTATGGTCGTTTTAATGTTGGTCGTCGGCATCCATTTCGCTTGTACGCTCGTTGAAAAACAAACTGGTTTGGTTCTCTTCGCGTTCGCCCCTTTTCGCCCCACTTCGCTCAACCGCAGCGCTAGCAGTGGACGGACTCTCACTTAAAATAGTGTGTTTGAAAGGAGGCGAACCGTTCGCGCGATTTCGCCTCTTTTCGTCTGTTCGCCTCTTCGCGCGAAATCGCGTCCACTGGACGGACAGCCTAAGAGCGTATCGTGGAAGAAGGTATGGTGATGCAGTCAGGAGTGGTAGAGAAGGAAAGAAATTACACCTTGAATTCAAAATCCAGTCACCAAGAAAAGTCTTCGCAGAGTGGGGACCGTAAAAGGGCGTTGCTGGAGGGATTGAAATTTATAGAGGAGGAACAGGTTAAAGCGTGTGGAAGTTCATCAACAAGAACAAATAGAAATAAAGAGAAGATAATTGGAGCTGGTCAGAAGAAAAATTGAAATTCGGCTGCGAGCAGAACTAAATCGACTTGAAAGAGAAAAATCATACTTTAGAGAGGCATGCAAGTTGACTACGTCACCTTCATCTGGAGCAATACATTTCGTCACGATATAATGGATGACAGATTCATACACCAAGAATGAACAAAACCATGGGTGAACGACAATTTCACTGACAAAAGTCGCGCATCTCGAAAAGTTACGAGAAAATATCCTGTACATCAGAGAAAACAAAAAATGCTGCATATAAAAAACGCTGTCACATTTGAACATACCCACATAGTTGACGTGGAAATATTAACTAATCGGCAGAAATATGTGGAGGGGTTGTATGATTTGAAACGGCAAAACCCAGAGAAGATAACATCATCAGGGAAGATAATATTAAATTATTGGGCTCTGACAATACATACTCTGGAAGATGATTCGTGAAAGTTGGAATGGATTAGTGGCTCAGTTAGACCTGTTTACGTCGCATACAGTTAAATATTCCAGAGAACCTTGATAGCAGAAAAATAAATGAAGAACACTGGCTGACTACTCATTGACCATCACGGACCACTACGAAATTGAAAATGAGTTTTCGCTACACCGTTCTGTCACAGCTGGGTTCCTAGCGTTCAACGGTTCGAAAAAAAATATGAAACAAGAGAAAGACCAACCGACTCGAAAAATAAACGACTCAAAATGAATAATATGAAGTGGAAAACAGCAGGGTTGTTTGATTTAAATCAAATTGATTTAGGTCAGCCAATTTAATTCGTAATTTAAATCAAAAGCTAAAAAAATAAAATAGATTTTTAAAAAATTCGTCAGAACAAATGCAATTATAGCAACAATTTTTTTAATTTTAAATTTGCTAAAAATGAGAAGTTGTTTTGGAGCGGTGTATGCGACAACTGAACACATTGTTTCCCCAACTTTTTAGAAGGAAAATGAGGATAAAATTGAACGAAGAATAAAATGGAAGGATGGACTATTCTGTGAGGTAAAATCTTTGGGTGGCAACTAGTTCCACGAATTTCCGAACGAGCCTGAACTGAGCCTTTCTAGTTCAGGAAAATGGGAACTTTCATCAGTTGGAATTTCACACTCAGATTCGATTTCAAAGACTGTTTAGTGTGGGCAATACACGGGAAGGAGATCAAGTGTGACGTAGTAGTACGACACGGGCGGGGACCGTGACGTCATCGTGCGAATGAATATCAAGAGCTGTTTTACTGGCCAGATACCCTTCATGTGGCACCGTTTTGGAAAGCTCTCGCTTAGATCTTTTTATTTATCAAATAAAAAGTAACCATGAAAATTCACTATTCTCAGAAGCACCTAGTTTCACGAGAGGCTGAACTGAGCCGTATTAGTTGAAGAAGTTTCTCGGAAGCCCCTCCACGGTGGTCCTCGATCGGATTTGACCTCAAAGTGCTTGCCCTTCAAATTTTCTTTCGAAATATGATTTGGGAATATGTTAGGATAATAATTCAGCAAAAACTAAAATCAAACATTGAGCCGTTTTTTTTTTTTAAATTCAGTTTTTGAATTTTTAATTGATACTTTGATAATGAAAATACGCTATAATCGCCAAAATTCAGAAATGAATATTATTTATGTGTCATTATACAATATAATCTTCATCTAGTTTCATAGTTCTGACCTATTTTGTGATCAAATATAATTAGAAAAACAAAAATAACAACATTTTATTGAACAAAATAATGATTATATTTGCATGAAGCTCTTAATAAATGCCTGTTCGTATGCGTGTAGTATGTGCGTGTGTGTCTATGTGTACGCTTGTGTGAGTTTATAATGATTCATTATATAAATTTTAACATAAAATATACATCTAAATTGAATAGAAAATAAAAATAATCGCATTTTAACATTTTACACATGCAGAGAATTATAATCGCAAACAGCTCTTAATAAACGTTGTCCATACTCAGAATTGATACGCGATACTTTATGTTTGGCCCACGTCGCAGAAAAATCATGATGCACGGCCTCCATTGCCTGTTCACTGTAAAAGCCGAGGCCATTTCCGTGTTTGGTACAAAATTCTTCCACATGAAAGAAAACCGTGTGAACTTTTGGAGTGACTGGAATATCCAAGGATAAATATGATGCTTTGAATTCATTGATGTATTGAATGACTTTTGGATCCAGCCTGACTGAGGAACATGCTTTGACTGCTTCATTGAACTTCTGGAAAGCATCAACGCATTTTAAACAACCCGCGCTACAGTTTGAACGCAACAAATCAAGTTTCTGCAGCAAAATGCGGCAACTATTTTCGTTGATGCTTTCCAAAAGTTCAATGAAGTACCAGTCAAAGCATGTTTCTCAGTCAGGCTGGATCCAAAAGTCATTGAATACATCAAAGATTCAAAGCATCATATTTATCCTTGGATATTCCAGTCACTCCAAAAGTTCACACGGTTTTCTTTCATGTAGAAGAATTTTGTACCAAACACGGAAATGGCCTCGGCTTTTACGGTGAACAGGCAATGGAGGCCGTGCATCATGATTTTTCTGCGACGTGGGCCAAATATAAAGTATCGCGAATCAATTCTGAGTATGGACAGCGTTTTTCAAGAGCTGTATGCGAATATAATTCTCTGCATATGTAAAATGCCATTATTTTTATTTTCTATTCAATTTAGATGTATATTTTATGTTAAAATTTATAAAATGAATCATTATAAACTCACACACAAACGTACACATAGACACACACGCACATACTACACGCATACGAACAGGCATTTATTAAGAGCTTCATGCAAATATAATCATTATTTTGTTCAATAAAATGTTGTTATTTTTGTTTTTCTAATTATATTTGATCACAAAATAGGTCAGAACTATGAAACTAGATGAAGATTATATTGTATAATGACACATAAATACTTTTGTTTTTTGAATTTTGGCGATTATAGCGTATTTTCATGATTAAAGTATCAATTAAAAATTCAAAAACTGAATTTTAAAAAACGGCTCAATATTTGATTTGAAAAAGTCCAATTTAAATTTAAAAAATGATTTTTTTTAACCGTGATTTTTCAACCTTGGGGAAATAGTGCTGATGTGGAAACCATTCGCTTTACTACCTAATGGCAAACCAATTGCTTCAATGAGACTGAAAAACGTGGAACGAAAAATGAATAGGTATCCATCGTTTGCCAAAACATATGTCGGAAGGATGGATGAATTCGTTCAAAAAGTTCCGTAGCAGAGGAAGGCTGACGAAACATGGAAACTAACTACATACCAACACTAGTTAGTTATGAACCGTACGAAGTGACACGCTCGCGCTGAACCACTGAAACCCAGTCAACTTGTTTTCATTCTTGATCCACAGAATTATCAAGGTGTTTGGCTCGGAAAATACTCCCTGCGAGCTAAGAACAAGTGCAGAATATGGACGTCAAAACATCATAAGGAATGGATAATTGAAACCTGTTGTGAACAGTCGGTAAATATAAGAATACCGCCGAGCAACTGACTGAAGGGTGGAGCAAATATTGGAGATTACTCCATGTGGTAATCTTTAGATAATTATTTACATATTTAGTTTGTTGTTAACGGTTTATTTGGTATCCGATTGTGAAAATATTCAATACCTACAGTCCGAAAATTCGATTTGAAAATATTGCTTTATTTTAGAATTCTTGGCCTTACGAATAAAAGTACGAAATATCTGCATGACATTTTACAGTTTTTATTATATTTATTTCATTTATTTATTTTTTTCCTTTGCATAATCTAATTATTTTGGTTTATTATTTCCAATAATAAGCCTATGTGATCGTGTAGCAAAAAATTTGTATAACCCCCCCCCCCCCCTCAAACTTTGTCACTTTACGTTTCAAGGTACGTAGAATCCAAATTTGAAATGTCATTCCGCCGTCCGCCATCCGGGCCATAAAAGGCCTAAGAATTGACTTAAAAAACCCGTTCTTTCGCACATAGACTCCATTTGGGGTCTAGTTGGTCCTAACGTTTAACCATCCCGATCGCTTTACTCGCATAGATGCTATGGGCCAAAAACGGGCGAAAAAGTGTCTTTTTCTACGCGCGCACGCCTGGCACGCTTGGCAGGGGGTCACGGTGGGCGGTGAGGGGGGGGGGGGTGGAGTGAGAGGAGGCGCCGGCGCCGCGGCACCTTGTGGTGGGTACGGCGCCGGCGTTCTTTCGAGGCATGAATATATGTTTTTTTCAAGGTCATATTTGTGTGTTAATATCAAAGCTTTTTTCCTACGCATATTTAATAACATATCCTCTCGACTTTTCGTACGTACTTAGATAATGATATTATTAAGGCAATAACTATTTGAATAGATAGGAGCTCAAATCGAGAAATATAAACATGCGTATATAATTATAGAAGTATAGGTTGTGGCAACTCGAAATAGGACACGCCGAGGAGTCTGGACGGGCCTTATGACGTACGCTAGCCAACTAAAACTATGATCATACTCAATTGAAAAAATAATAAACCTTTGTGAAATAATTTGCAGCGTTTTTCGTTTTAGATTAAACCTGTCAACGAGTTTGTCGACTTAATATGACGTTTGCGCGGTGCAATCTGGATTTTTCTGTTAACTCATTCATTCACTTCTAAAT
Organism: Adelphocoris suturalis; assembly: GCA_030762985.1. Taxonomy (NCBI): domain Eukaryota; kingdom Metazoa; phylum Arthropoda; class Insecta; order Hemiptera; family Miridae; genus Adelphocoris; species Adelphocoris suturalis. The sequence continues at coordinate 89,560,506 of CM061044.1, forward strand.
TAATACCAGGAACTTGATTAGTGAAGTGACGCCCTTAATATACTTATCGATAAATCGGAGATCTTTTGAATCACTGCTATGCGCAGACATTGCGAGCAGTGATTCACCCTTGACCGACATCTGTGATAACTTGTAGCGTAACATCAATGTTATGTCAATTATGACACTTAGAAATTCATTGTTTCTTCTCGTTTTGCCATTTCAGCGTTTATTCGGTTTCTCGTTTATTATCTCAACTGCCTCGTTTGCTGTTGTGAAGGTCGTTTTTTCCCAACTTCCGTACCATACGGTGTGCCCATTACATACACTACACTTCGTTGATACTTTGTAATTATACTTGTTACACCTAAAGAAAAATTATACGATTTATTATTGGTTAGTAGGCCAAAATTGAATTTTAATTATATTTATTTATTCGCTCTTTTGCGTCAAATTAAATATGTCTGGACATGGAGAATTACTTTACTAGGGTTAATCGTTTCAGACGAAACTCTTGAGACTCGTTGGCCGATTTTGATGAAATTGTGGGGGATTTGCCGGTTAGCTCTTAATTGCGCGCTGTGTGCACGCGCAAACATAATTGTTTCTAGAACACACTTTTCTAGGTATCTATTCGTCGGGCTCCCAAGTTTAAATTCAAAACACGCATCAGGAATGTATTGTACACCAAATGTTGCTATTCTATGATTATTGCTTCATTTTTATCGAGGAAGCGGAAGCATTGTTTTCACTTTTGAGTTTAAAAGTCCATTCTGTATCATTTTAGTTTCGTATCAGTCTATCTGTCCGCAAGGTTGTAACAAACTTAATTTCTACATTAGATTTTGATGAAAGTTTTAGGGAATGTACGAGTTAGGTTCTTAGAGGGCCCTCTATCAGTTTCATTGCTCACAAATCAGTTCAGTCTACGAATGGTCTTCGCATATTCATGGTCTAGTCATCGTTTCTTGCTCAAATTCAGAGGGTAATTCGTGTCAATTTCATCAAGATCGTATCATTAGTAGCTGCTCCGAATGCAAGAATATGAAATCATTGTTATAAGCTTCACTTCTAAATTTTCATTCGATTTCGATTAATTCCTTGAGAATGTGCGATTTATACTGAGCCATGGTCCTTTATCAATTTCATCACTAAAAATATTATCATATTTTCACTGTGCATGGGGCAGATGTAAAATCTATCACAGCCCATTTCTCCGATTCCGCTCAAATTCGAAAGGCAATTTTATAAAATGTCGATTTTAGTGAATTTCCGTAGAAAATGAAGCTATTGCAATGGCTCGGAAAATTTTAAAATCAACATGTTTGAAAAATGTCTTTATTGAAATCCGTTTTGAGGCATTTTGAAACTATTCCTGAAGTTTGTGCTTTTTCATATTTATGTATATATATACACGTGTCATTCCAGACGACAACTCTCCTTGGGATTGAGATAAAAATCCCGTTCTGGCGCCAAAAAACTCTAGCTTTCCAAATGTAAGGATGAGTTCGTTGGTCAGCGCTTTTTGAGCTCATTAAATAGGTCAAATTCCAAAAAAATGTGTTGAAAAATCACTAAAAAAAGGCTAACAACGGCCAAAATTTGTTAAATTCATCATTTTTAGCAGAATTTCAGTCAAAACAAAATTATCTACAATTTACTCTAGGATATAATAAAATTCTTGAACTAAATTATGCTGAAAAACGTACTTGAATTTCATTAATATTCGCTGGAAAATCTATAATAACCGCAAACAAATCTGAAGATCCAAATTCTTTTTTGAATCGCCAAATTTTATTTAGTATGAGTTTTTTTGCCATATAATTGGGTTTTAACGATTTATTTGTGTTCGAATTGAAGAAAATTCGCTCATACGGTCATGCTGCATGACTGGAACTTTTATTACCCCCATATGAGTTTCTCACGATCGTAATACTAGCATGTGCGCATGCACAAACCTTAAACCCGTCTGCACAAACATGGAGTAAATAAAATATTTTAAAAGATTATTTAAAACATTTCAATTACTTAGTCCTGCCATACGTTCTTTTACAAGGAAAAATGCTTCTAAGGATAACGTTAGATTCGAAATTGAGAGATTTTGTTTTGATATTATGCACTCTTGTAAGTTGATAAATCCTGAGTTTATCAAAGCTTCAGATCGGTCTTCTTGAAGTCCTGATATGAATCCGTAAGACTACCAGCTTTGGTGTCATCTCGAACGGATAGCTTAGTTAAGTGGACCCACCAATAGAAGAAGTCTGAAGTCGGTTGTGGTCAAAGCAGTTGACAATTTCCCTCAGGAAGAGCCTTGTCCTTTCATGGATGACTTGCCCCAGAGACAAAAAGATGTGTGAAGGCTAAAAATGGTAATTTTGAACAATTCTAACATTTATCAACTTATAAGAGTTCAATTTATTAAAATAAAAGCACGCTTTCTGAAATCTATGACTAACTTACATCTACAAACTATTTTCTTAGTTACAGAACTTATGGCAGGGCTAGGTATGTAACATCCGTGTTATGGATTCGGTCAAGCTATGTGCCACACCCAACTTGACAAACGTTTTAACAAATACGTGTTTCCATCCAATTTTGTAAGTGTAGGCGTTTGGAATTGATTGCCTACAAGATCTAATACTGAAATAATAAACCTCTGTGTAATAATGCGGTTTTCAAAGTATATTTCTGTCTTACAGATCATCCCACCACCAGAATGGAAACCGAGAGCCAGCGGTTACGATGTGTCCAAGATAAACATCAAGATCCCCGCACCAATATGTCAGGTAAAGGCTTTAAACATTACACTCCTTGACTGAACATTCATATTATGTCAGTATAATATATTGTACTGCTTGCTATAATGATTTACTTATACTTTACAATTTTGAACATTTTTGTATATCATCCAGGTGGTGACTGGCAAACAAGGTCTGTACCAACAAATCAACATCCAAAAAAAGCCGATGTCCGTGGCAGAGTACCAGCGTTTGGCGTCTTCTGCAAAATACTGCACTCCACCGCATGATGATTTTGAAGAATTGGAGCGCAAATACTGGAAGAACATTTCCTATTCGCCACCGATCTATGGTGCTGATGTGTCTGGAACTCTCACCGACGATACTGTTAATGTACGTTCGTAGGCTCGATACATGCACATTGCACTTTGATAATTATTTATTACTCGCTGTTGGGCGAATACTATTCATTGTATTGTTGCTGCTTGTGCAGTAATATGATTTCAGTTTTCAGTCTAGCACATATCTTCCCCTCTTCGGCAGCCGTGTGTCTTGGGAGCATGTCGTATTCGTTGATTTGGTTTATTCTGAAGATACATATTATCACAGATAGGGTTCACAGACCACTTTAAGACAATGCCAATTTTAAGTTAATTCTATCTGCCTGGTGCACTTGAAATGAAGCTGATTTACTAAATCTTATTCCTTTTCAATCAACTTCGTTGGTAAATTAAATTACTATCAACTGCTGATATATTTCCGAAGATACTTTCTCCAATCCCAATGTCAAAACATCATCTGGTGATTTCTACGAGTAGAGAAAATATTCCTTAGTTACCTCATGACTCAGCCCAGAAACCCATCATTAACCAATTCACTTATCATTCGATGCTGCCTGATATTTTTCTATGGGGTAGGTCACAGATATTTGAATTGTGATGAACCTTCTTCTTGAGGATGAAAAAATACCTTTACCTTTACTCGATCGAAAAAAAAGGGCTGGCTCTTTCTTGAGACATTTCTTTTATGAACTGAGATTGTTGGGAAGTAGCTTGACTCCTACGGTTTCCCGGTTCATACATCTACAATTCGCATAACACGAAACTCATTTGATAGGAGAAAAAGTTGGGACTTGGAGTGTTCTAAGTTGAAGATCTCAATCAGTCTGATCACCCCTCTCCATGTGATAGCTTATCCTACCCGTTGTTTAACTGTTGATACTTTTTCAATGCTCTTTGTGTCCACTATGCTCCTACATGATTTTTACCAGCTATTTTATAACATGTTTGAACTTATATAATCCTATACTAAAAACTGTCTTGCTTTGTTAGGAATGGAACATCAATCGTCTCGGAACCATATTGGACTACGTAAACGCAGATTATGGTAAGTAGATGTAGCTTAGACCGAAAAAATCACATTGTAGTATTTTACAGTAAGAAGTAGTGTGTTCGCTTTTTTGAAAAGTTAAAAAATCTAGGTTTCAATTTATTGTTCTATGATTTTCTAAAATTTCGCTAGGAATTGGCGCCCAAAATTTTGAAATGAAAATTTTCCAACATTTTCTTAATGGAAATCCGTTTTGAAACAATTTTTCATATGATATATATATATATATATATAGTTGTAAAATTTTGGAAAATCAGAAATGTTCGAAAATTTTGGTGCCACTTTATACGAAAATGCTATATATATATATACACACATGATAACTCTCCTTACGATAGAGATAAAAAAATCTTAAAGAATAAAGCTTTCCAAAAGAAAGGAAGAGTTTGTTGGGTTGAAGTTTTGATTTGGTAAAATATAGTTTTTAAAAATGTGCTCGTAAACATCATTACACATGGAAAAAATCTGCTAAAAATCTTTTCTTTCTTTTTGCAGAATGTTCCTCAAAAGTAGTTTATCAACTGTGAACTAGAAACATGCTGAATAATGCTGCTCAAAATTATGCTGAAAGATGTCCCTGAATTTCATTAATAATATGTGCTAAAAAATCGACAAAAAACTCCAATGAAAAAATGTATAATCAAAAATCTTTGTTCGAGTAGCAGAATATTATTTAGAGCAAGTTTTTTGCCATAAGATTGATATTTAGGTAAAACTGTTTCGTTGCAATTAAAATGTTGAAATTTCAAAACAATTTCACAAAAATATAATACAATAATTTACGAGAATTCGCTTATTCGATCAAGCTGCATGAAACTGCATGACGAGAATTTCTATAGACAATCTGAATGGCAATTCCTGGCAATTGACAAGGGAATGTCAAAAAAAAAAAAAATGAAAATATAAAAAATAAATAAATAAAATAAAATAATAATAATAATCATAATGAAAAAATAAAACTTATTCGTTATCATATAACGATAATAATAAATTGCTGTGTAATAATTTGCTCTGTTTTCTATATGAGGAAGTTATACTGCCCACCCAACTTGGCTGACGTTTTTTTCTCTTGAAAATGACTATCAAACGCGGCACCTTATGTGGAACCACGAAAAGTTCAGTTTTAAGGACATAACACTACTAACAGAACTGTGGGATGTTAAATGTTTGTACGTATTTGTTTACCCCTTCTATTATTCTGTTGAAATGTCTGTCAAACGCGAGAGGTTCCTTCCTTCAAGAGGTTTGAAGGCAAAGTTCAGACATACATCAGTTTCGACAGAATAGGAAGAGCGCTAGCTTGAAAACGAACGTTTTTGTCAACATTTTCGATCACTACAATCGAAAAAAATTAATTTCATGCCTCAAAACTCGAATGGGACCGAATTGGAACTTCAACGAACATTTTAAGACCAACCCGAGCAAAAACTGTTGGAATTACTGGGTCTAAGGCCGAAAAAACCATAGCGGGGATTGCATTTTTTTCGTCATTTTCCGCATGAAATTGTGTTCTACGGGTTCAGAAACGTAACTTTGTCACTGACATACGAAGTGCTTTCGATCAAATTTTAATGTGGCAGTGGATAGAACATCAAGCGCTCGGCGAAAAAAACGCGCATTAAAAGGGGACCCCCCCTGCACAGCATGAACACACAAACAGTTGGAGTTTCGTTCTTACAAAATACTCGTAGTATAGATAATAGAGATAGAATTTGCGGTAACTATTATCTTTCTATTCTGCAAGCCAAAGTGATGAGCCAGAAAAAAGTTGATTATTCGAAACGCATTCTTTTTGAAATTATTATTAATCTGATGTGGTTGCTTTGATTTCAGGTATATCCATAGAAGGTGTGAACACTGCATACCTTTATTTTGGAATGTGGAAAACTACTTTCGCATGGCATACAGAAGATATGGATCTCTATAGTATAAACTACCTCCACTTCGGTGCTCCTAAAACCTGGTAAGCTCTAGGCTCTATCATTAACTTTTTCCTACTGACAACGTTGGTGACGTCCGTATATCCAATCTCTATTTTTGACCTCATAGACCCGTATGAATTATAAAATTGAACCACTAGAATGTTCTAGGTTTGTACTACTCGTAGTTCATCTATGAGAGTTACCCATTGGTCTGAAAAAATTGAGGAGTAGCAGTAGTACCTATGTATTGTAGAAATCACATTTTACATATGATTATTACAAGTGAGTACAAGAGTATTCATATACATAATACAGGGTATGTCCAAAAACGCCCCCCCCCCCATCCCCCCCTGCTAAAATCGTTAATAATGGGTCCAAAAATATTTTTTTAAAAGTTTTTTCTAAGGATTTAAAAAATGACAAAATTGCGCACGTGCGCAAACGTGCGCAATTGATATCAACTTCTTTATGTTAAATGAGAACGCCCAGTAGTTTACGTTAGCGCATGCGCAGAATGGAGCAATGATTTGAGAAATTTGAAATTGGTAGGGTGCAATCTGCAGCCTAACCCACAAATTCCCAGAAAATGTAATCAAAATCTGATGAAAACTAGACCTTGTTCTCGGGGTACACTTTCGCGCATACGCAGGAGCTAATAATGATGCAATCAGGTTGAAATTAACATAGAATAATTAAACCATTGTCCCCCAACTATGCACCAAATTTGAGCGGGATTGGACGACTAGGGCGTAAAAAATGATGCTTGAAGTAATTTACGTTTGCGCATGCGCCGAGTGAAGTATTGAGATCAACGAAACTCATAGGGGACCATATTTACCCTAATCCGCGCATACCATGAAAATTGCATAAGAACCGGTTGAATATTGTGGAAATTAAGCATGTTACTAGGATTTGCGGACATACTCGTACATACACAGATGCACACTGAGATAGAGAGAGAAAGACACGGAATGAAAGTTGTTCAAAATAGTCGAAAACGTAAAATGCGAGTAAATTTTACCACTTAAAAAAAAAACAAAAAAAAAAAAAAAAAACTGCCGTTTGATTTTAGTGGAGACCACAACTTTTAAAACTCGAAAGTGAAAATGCTTCCGCTGTCTATTGATAGACTTGAGAGCAATTTAAGAGATGAAATTTAGCATTTAGGTAAATACTTCACTTGTAGGCACATCGCACGGACAATAGTTAGTAAATTCGATTTTGCAACGTTATGATAAATTCCATTGGAAGTATATTACCTGATAATTCCAATATTGGCATTATATCAGCTGATATTTACAAGGCAATTTTCATGCTTGATCGTCTATTCAATAGATTCGCTAGCAGCGCATGATTTCTCTTCCTTCTCACGCTTAGAAATTCGAAGGATTTTTTCTCGATGTTCAAGCCCTTAGGGAAAGCGAACTATCCAACGTACAGCGTTGCTGGTGGTTTTAATCGATTCTTCGGGATTAAATTTATCAATGACAAGCAAAAAATTTTAACTGTTACTTAGAAAGTTTTTGTGATCTCGATTTTTTAAAAAAATATTTAGCCATTTAATACAACCCTTTAGTGTTGATAAAAATTTTTGCCGAGCTTCTAGGACTATCGACCCTAAATGTGATTTTTAACACAAGTTTCATACAGTTTGGTCTAGTATTTTTGGAGAAAAGCCGCGGACGGGTGGATTTTGTTTTATTCAATTTTTGGATCCTAAGCATCTTGAAACGTAAACCAACAAAATTTCAGGGGGTGTTACATATATATTTTTTTTTTTTTTCTTGATCGATTACAATGGTTTATTATTGAAAATAATAAACCAACATCTGTTATCGATATATTGAGTAAACAGTCACCCCGATATCTTCTTTTCTCTTGAGTACGGCGTTTCATTGCCAGCAATTATCTAATTATATAAACACTTAAATAATTCATATAAACTTTTCAACAACCTCACACACACTGTAACAGAGTTACCTCCTGTGAGGCCCATCGAGGTCCCGTCAGAGCACCAGAGATAGCGCTGTCGGCGTCCCGTTGATGAAACAATGGGCGCCTCGGCCTGTTCTCGATCTTTTTGACAGCTGAGTTTGGCGTTGGATGGGATTCCAGGCGACTGGGAAACCAATCTACTCCGAACATGGCTCATTAAAAGCTCATTAGTAGGAGTGGTATCTCTCTGACGGGATGCTGTTACTCTCCTCTACCTTTTTATGAGGATTTAGGCCCCCATTGCACCTCTGGGGGGGGGGGGGGGGGGCACACACACACGCACACACACGGACGCACTCTGTCTGTTTAATGACAGAGAGCAACATGGCTCTCCTTAGAATCATGCCATTAGCAGGGGGATGTCCGACTGGGTACAAGCGGGCAGGAGGCCGGTGGGGCACGACAGCCCGACTGGGTACAGGGGTCGAGCGTCGTGGCAATCCGACTGGGTGCAAGGTTCGAGCTACTTTGAATCCAATCAGATAAGCTGTTCCGCTCCGATCCCGGTCTTCTCTCCAGCTGTGTTTTAGTGTTGTTACGGGGGAAACCCTATAACATTGCCCACCCGGACTAGTCAGCCTAGGGCATACGGGGTTGGTCACCTATGGGTATAGAAAGCTCATACATACTTATAGGGACTTCGTAAATAAATGTTTAAAAATATTCAGGGCGCCACTCCTCGAAGAAAATAAGAGAAACCACCTGACCAGCTGACGAGGGTTTGGCAAGGTAGGGGTGAGATTGGAAAAATAACGAAAGAATTATGTGGAAATGAACCTGTAATCTTCTTAGACAAATCAAAAACAAAATAATTATATTGCAGAATTTGTGGGGTAAATAATGTTTGAAATAATTGTAGTGAGAGAATTAGGCCAACACACCATAGTTGGTACCCAGTTGGGTTGTCGATGGTCAGGTGAGCGGTACCCAGTCAGGCGCTATTTCAGTACCCACTCGGGCGGTGTTTTCGCTCCACAGTACCCAGACGGGCGATCCCCCATTTGCATTGTCCCTTTAGACACCTTATTCAATGACACCCTTCTGGTTGAGGGCACTCAACAGAAAAAATTATCGTTGACGCTATTGGTGTTGACATTCTTGGGTTTCTCCTACTTCATTCTGAAAATATAAAACTAACATGTGGGTATCCCTCATTTCTGAGTCTGTGCGATTCAGGTGGTACAAACAGGTTAGGTTTATACTTTGGATAGGGTTTATCCATTTTTAGGTTAACCGGGGGAAGGTAGAATCCTGCATATGTAGTGTGAAAATGCACATTAGTCATTGGATATATATATTTTTTTTTAATTATTTTTTTTTTAAAGAAGGTTTAACGAGTTTTGATTCTGCATATTCATAATCAACAGAGTAAATACATATGTACCTTGTATTAACTTTACTCTTTCTTGTCATTAGGTATTGTATTCCACCTGAACACGGCCGCCGTCTAGAGAGGCTTGCCAACGGCTTCTTCCCTAGCTACTGCAAAACTTGCCCTGCTTTCCTGCGACACAAGATGACCATTATATCCCCGCACGTCCTCAAACAGTACTCCATACCATTCAACAAGGTAATGTTCGGCTTGGCTGGTCATACTTAATGCAACTATTCAATCGATTGTACTAATTTACTTATAGACGGATTTAAGAAATTTTTCATTGACAGCGAAATCAGACTCTGATGATTTCAATTTTGTTAATGTAATGGTCATTCTGATTTGATGTACTTTTCGATGAAATTGTTTGATCGTTACCAGCGCTTCACAGGTTTTTATCACATCATTGTGAAGGTTGGGGCATACTATTGAATCTCAAAACCTTCATATAATCCGAATGTCGAACGAAGGATCGAAATGGGTAGAAGAAGCGTATTTTTATGGTATTAAATGAAAGTGCATATCACCCTGACAGCAGCAGCTACTCACTTTGTCTTGTCAAAGTGTTTCAAGGTGCCGGTGCATTGTATTGGTACTATTATATATTTGAAAAATCATTGCGAGACGTCTTCTGATTGTGGATAGTACCATTGGTTTCAGAATTCTCTAGGTGGAATCTACTTTAAACCTATAAAATGAACATTCCTCCATTGATGATGATTATCAAGTCCTGATATGACGAGAAAGGAGTAAATAGGCAGTGTGACAGCTCCGAGAATTGATTTATTAAGTTCGTATATATGATATGTCATACCATATTTCATACTGGCGTATTGTGGCAACAACCATCACAAACAACTGTGAGAGTGTACCTGAGTCCATTAAAGATAATTTTAGGTATAATGGATATTCTATATTTTATATGGCAATTAAAATATAATAACAGTGTCCACAAATCTGTCAAAAAAAGCTATTCTTTCTTCCATATAACTATTTTTATCAAACTATGAAAGAACCCTTAATGTAGGAACAGAATTTCTCATAATATCCAATATCTGTCCTGTGTGTGTCAGACAGATAAGTGTTTCAATTACTTTCAGTGCTAGGTTTGTTCCTGCGTGCTTGCATTCATGTACTATTTCGGGGCAGCCGCTGTGTGACGTTCCAGAACTGAGCTGGAAATGAAAAGAACCCACCGAATCTTCCCTGCTATCTTCTTTTTTTTCTTCTCTTGCGTTACCAAGTTGGTGTTCTGCCTCATGTATATAATTTTTGTATTCATCAGTTTCACAGTGAACTGCTCTGTTGAAGTTGGTGAGATTGAGGGTGGAGATTATATGCTTCTCTTGGATATTTGGTGTATTTAGCTTAGCGCTTTCGCCTAGTTGGCCTCATCAGAGCTAAAGTGGTAAGTGTCATAGGTAAAGACAGAGCTAAAATGTTGGTTGAAAGGGTGTCTTCCCTCAATGAGTGGATCAGATCGAAACACAGGGGTTAGAAACAATTTGTTCTTACATTGAGAAAGATTGAAATATAATTAAGTTGGGTGAAGCTCATTATCTTGATTGAATTCATGAAATATACCTAAAAAATTCATGAATCATCCCCACCGTCTCGATTCTTGTTTTGAATTAGTTGTGTTCTAATCATTTTCTCTTGACCGTGCTGGAACGCTATAACTTTAGTTTCATTCTTAATTTGACTCTCAATTAAGTTTATTCAATTCTCATGCGACGAATCTTTAATGCATGTATGGTGATTGCCCTTTACTGATTATCACTTACCTCGACCATTTCTTTTTAGATAACGCAATGTGAAGGGGAGATCATGATCACATTCCCCTATGGTTACCACTCGGGATTTAACCACGGATTCAACTGTGCTGAATCAACGAATTTCGCCATGGAACGGTGGATCGAGTATGGGAAGAGGGCTTTGCAATGTCTGTGCCGGTAAGAATATTACCTTAATATGATGTATCAATGTAACATGCTTGCCGTTCTCGCATCCAACAATCTCTGAAAGAAAGTATTGGGTACTGAGTATTGATTACAAATCAGTAAAACTTCTACTGTAAATGTAGATTGTGGCTCTTGAGGAATGACGTTTTTCATCAAGCCCAGTGCTGTTATTATTTTTGCTGTGGAAACATCTCTGCTATCTGCCTGGGAGTGTTACATTCTCTCAGTCGATTTGAACTTTTATCATGGGACATGTTTTTGAGATGACCACTGGGGAAGTTTTGTAATTGGCCGGACAAACGTTTTTTGAAACTTCCCCTCCAAAAGGATCTGGACCAGAACTGTTAACATATCTTAACGAATCATGGAAAAGTTTGTATGTGTGTCTGTCAGTTTGCCTCTCGGTAGGATCTGTCTGTCTGTAACTGATGATGACCATAGAGTAGCCTCCACGTTCTGATCTACTTGAAAATTGATACTGCGGGCCTTTGTATACCTACTATGATGTGAGATCCACCCACAAAATCAAGCTTTTTTTTTTTAACTTTTTGTTTTAAAACCAAATATTTTGACCCAAATTTCATTATTTACACTTTTCGATGATCTTGAAAATAACCTATAAAAGTCCTTCAAGATATGAAAAATTTCCATTCTTTGGGAATGATTTATTGAACGGGAATGAACGAAAGAATTTATTTTCAAACCCTTTTTGTGTGATAATTACTGTACCGATACAACAACATGATAGGTTAGGTTAAACAGCAAGTTTGGTATGAACTGTATCAAAGATCAAGACAATATTTGTTCCTCATTTATTACCGTTGAAAACTGGGTGGGACGTATATGTCGAGTCATAGGACGCTGCCTGACCTGTGGGGCCTATGTGCCCCAGGAGAAACTTGGAATAAAAGTTATATTTGCGTTTTTTTGTAGTAATAACTGCAAGTTGGCGAAAATAATCGTTCCCGCTTTAGTCTAGTAACCAAAGTTTCAAAAAGGGTGTTTTCAGGACAAACCCCCAGAAGTTTTTTTTTCTTCCCAGCTTTTCCTTATGTGTTTTGGGGTGCTGAATCAGAATTTGAGGTTTGCTCCCTAATCCGAGTGTGGCGTATGTTCGAAACTTGCAAAAAATCTCAAAACTTTTTTCATTTTTTTGCATCAAGTGCAAAAAAGCCGGGTTGAAAGGGTTAAACTATATGTTCATACTTACTTCAACGCTAACGTTCCTTCACCCCTCATTACCTGCACTACGTTCTTAAACTTTCTACTGCTTTGTCTTTTTTTTATCCTGATTCTTGAGCAACTCTAAAAGCATTATTCCGTTTTTTCCCCGTGTTAGCATTCTGACAAAAATAAATTACTGCACAAATCATCCCCATCGAATGTACATTGATCCTTATTCGAATAATACTTTTCACAGTTATCATGTTATGTGATTATACCATGTATAATCACAAGCAAACCTTACGTCAAAAATCGCTAGTAGGTACATACATATTTCTTCACAGGTCGGATAACGTGAAAATTTCCATGGACACGTTCGTCAAGAGGTTCCAACCGCATAGATACGATCTGTGGCTGAGCGGCAAAGACTATGGTCCACACCCTGAAGACTCATCGCGAGTCACCCTTGCTCCCCCTCCGTCGAAGGATGCTTGCTACGCTATGTGAGTACTTTTAATTTCTCTCATCCTAAACAGCGAACGTTTCTTTATTCCTGTTTACTCAAAATCGTTCACTATAGTTTTTTATATTTTTATTGGTATAACCTGCGAATCTTTATCCTATCTTCTAAGAATCTCCCAGAAAGAAATATTATTTCAATTTATGCTTTATCTTGTTGACAAAAATCAGTATTAACCCTCTGGCTGGCGTTCCTAGACAAGTCACACGACAGGCGCTTGCGGCCAATCATAATCTTGTATGTCGTTGTCGGAGAGATTGTTAACTAGGATTACGTTACCCTTCCAAGATTTTTCCTCTGCACACCGCACCGCCCTCTGAAATCCTAACATTTGCCGTTTAGCCACACGCAGTGCTACCACACGCCCGCTGGAAGGTTAATAGAGATCTGAATTCCTAAGCATTAATTTTAATCACATTTCAAATCAAATCAAGAGTTCCTTTAAAATGCCGAACACTGTAGATTTAGTATTCTACCAAAATGAAAATTGTCATTTTACCAGTGGAAAAAATAACCACCAATTTAATTTTTCATTAGCAATCAATAATTTTTAAACCTTTATCTTTCTAGAAAATTTTGATTAATCTAGAATGTATTGGAGTTTGGGAGTACAATTGCATTTTTAGTGTCGCTTATGTAAAGTATGAATGAACTTTTGCATGACTTGTTCTTTCAACTACCACTCATTTTGTTTGGGTGGATGTCCATAGTCCACTTGTCGACTAGGTGTACTATGCCTTGGAGCAAGTTTCAATTCTTGAAAACATTGTGAGATTATTGCTCCTGTGAAGACCTGATTTCGGCAACAAGTTCTATTACTTATCAGGAATTATTCAAAGACCTGCTGTTGCAATCTTTTGAACTTATGTTCATTTACTTTTGAGGTACTAATTCCAGTTACTTCAACAAACTTTGGAGTTATAGTTCCTTTAACATTCTCTGTTTCTATCTCCAAAGCTTCCAAGCGATGTACATCTTGTGATCTTAATAGCACTGCCATCGTGGACACTTGAAATCACCATCCTTCTATCCCGATCACTTTTTCTTTTTTTGGTTTGCGGCATCCGTTTTTGGTTAGCTGTGAGTTGACAGAGAGAAATGTACTTCATACTTGACGCACCAAGTTATTATAGTACATTCAAAAATCTCTCAGTCATCAACTTTATACAATTGGGAAATTCACCTTTTTCTCTATTGTAAAAGCACTATTAGCACCCTTGAATGGTGTTGAATACACTAGAATTTTTTCTCCATTGAATTTCTTCTGCAGAATTCCGTGTTGAAGTACAAATTCTAAAGTTTATTCTTGAATATTGAGAGTTTTATGAGCCAGTTTTTTCCTCAAAACTACATATATTATTGTATAAAATATCATATATTTTGTAACTAAAAAAAGGTTCGAAATCCATTTTTTTAAGGGAACATCTTACTTTACAAAATTCAAGAGCATATAACTTAATTTTATCGTGGTTCTATGCATAATTTCATCAGTAAGTCCTTTACTTTCAATCTGTTCATTAACGCTGCAAATTATTACACTAACGTTTATTAGCTGTGTTCCAAGAACCGCGAGTTCATGAACTTTTCGAAACTGGTTTGGCACCAAACCATATGCACACGTGAATCGTGTTGCAAACGTTTTGAGTTCAGGAACTCAACACTCACTAAGGTGTTCCCACCGTGTCGGGTTCATGAACTGAGTTCAGTGAGTTCATGAACTTTTCAGATCTACTCTGGGATAGGGTTGAGAACTCGAACTCAAGGAAACCTTTCAGAACCTTCCAAAAATCTCATTTCACTGCGAACCTTCACGCTAAATACTTGCTTTGTCATTCGCCTGCTTGACGCTTGTTGCGTTATCGTTTTTCACATCTCTTTAGTTCCTCGCATGTGTTGCACTTTATTTACGTCATGAGTCTTGAATAGAATAGCGGGGCTCTTCCTAGAAGATTCTGATTTGGAATCGGAAGTGTATGCTTCCATTGCCGATTGGGAGTGGGTCCTTAGTTCTGATGAGAAGGAGGAGTTAGATGAGCAGGAATTTGACGCAGATAGAGTCGTGCCTTCCGATGAAGCAGGATGGATGCACACTTTTATTTTGACTCTTCCAATCTTGAAGTAACAATGAATAAACGTACAAATGAGGGAATGTCGCTCACATAGATAACCGTGACCAGGTTTTCACGTTACTTAAGACGACGCTGGTGGGTGCATTGAGTGTCAGGTGAACTATAGTGTACCCACCGACGGGTTCTTGAACCTAAAAGTTTCGTGAACTCGTGGAACACGTCTGAGTTCATGAACTCAGGCGGGTGCTTGGAGCAAACCTATTATTTCTGAACTAGAAAGGTAGGTACATATTTAACGTAGATCAATGGACTATAGATAATTATTAAATGAAGCCTTCGATAGGGTTGTTCAGAAAAGAGGGTGTCTAATTGACCACTGTGCCTGTCGAAGTAAAACAGAAGCTAGAAATGCCCCCTCCACTACCCTCGAACCGCCCAAAAGGCCCGCCTTCCCTCTTACCTGACGATTTTTCCTCCTAGTAGTAATTTTCAGCTCAAAAGTCCATTTAGTTTGGACAGTAAACGGGTAGGTAGATCACGTGTAACTTAGTTGGACAAGGGAGCAGAGGGTTCTGCCTAGGCAGGCAGAGAACCATGACGTCATCATGCAATTGAATTTCAATAGCTGTTTTACTGCTCAGATACCCATCATATTGCATCTCTTAGGAAAGCCCTCGCTCGGATCTTTCTATTGAGCAAATGAAAAATAATCAAGGTAGAGATTGAGTTATTCTATTATACACACATTTCCATGTGGGTAAATCTTGTTACCAATAAAAGTTCGGTCGGTAGATTATATTACATACTACATACAGACGAGTATTTTCCATGTGCTTTAACTTCACAAAATCGCTAATTTTTTCAGGCCCCCTCCGAAAAAATACAGAAGATTTTAAAAATGGGAATGTACCATCAGACTTGGAAAAGGTTATCGTTTCGAATCACCACCCGACTGAACTTCAAACTCAAAACTGACTGAATATTATTTCTCATCATCCCCTTCATCTTATATTGTTATATTCGATACCAAGAGGTTTATTCGTTTGTTGCCTATTATATTATTGGGGGCTATAATATTATAGTAGCTTTCTTTAGTTTGAGTCTTCTATTGTATTCTTGATTTACCACTAACCGGCGAATGTTGTTTAATTTCATTAAAATGATTTTTTTTCGAGTAGTTACTATTTACAGTAGTTTTCAAACGTTTCGAGCAGCTGATGAAGCTGACTCAGCTGATTCGGCAAATTTGAGACGGTTACAATTTAGACTGTTTACCTAATATTTACATATTCTGTAATCATTGAAATATTCTTCCTTCGCCACGTGCGATCTGATTTGATACCACCGTTGACGAACTATCGAGTGATTTTATAGTGAGCTGAGAAGTTATTCTATGGATAGATGCTGTGTGTTGGGAGTAATCAATATTATTTTTGTATTTGAAATGAGGCGTTCATTGAATAAAATCTGTTTTTCCCCTAAGCTTACCGTGTACTTTTTCCATGGAAAAGAGTTTTGGGAAGACCAATTACGAAGTGTGTGAGGAAGGAAGTCACTTCGGCTACCTGAGTAAGAAATGACTGGAAAGGAATGATCTATTGACGCTGATAATTTCTCTTTGATTGAAAGTGAGCCTTCTAGCTCCATGAAAATGAAAGCTTCCCACTAAAAAGTGAAACACTGAGTTTTTGGTAGAAATAGATTCTTTGTTTTTTCTTTCTCTTAAAGGAGTCAGGAGATGTTTTTTGCCCACTTTCGCAAGGCGCACCTGCAGAGCACATTTTGATATTCGACAAAACTCCCTTTAACCTTGACTAGAGTCTGATTAAGTCAAATCTCTCACTATCTCCTCCATACCTGGTTTTTAGTTCACTTTCAATGATCCGTTATCCATTCAACAGTCGGATCCTAAGTAAGTCGGGAGGACCAGTGACTTTAGTCTTGGCTTGAAAAGGCCCATGTCCAAGTCCGTTATCCATTATCACCAACTATATTTGACTGAGCGCCTGATTTGGTTACCATTTTAACTGTTCAGTTAAATGAGTAATGAAGTCATCATTATTGACAGTTGACTGTAAGCTTCTATTGTACACGTTTTTTTCTTCTTCATTCTGAAAATTATGGAATCTGACTTGGTGTAAAATGATTCTGATATCTGAGATGAAAAAATCATGGACTTTAAAACGAGGCCTACCAGATTCATTCTTGGTATGATGATATGGGTTTCCACGCACGGTTTGATTCAATGTGAGGAACATTATTCGTTCTGTCAGTTATTGAGAACGAAATCGAGTCATCAACTTGCTGGGTAGAGGAAGTGATCCATAAAAATGTAAGCCAGGAATGCAAAAATTATTTAGTGTTGAATAAGGTAGGTAGATTCTTCTAGATTCTGTTTGATGAGCTGTCGTTCTGTGTCAAACCTACGCACTTTTCACTTTCCCAACACCTTGAATGCCTATGGGAGAGCTTTGTAGTTGGGCCAAAAAACATTTTTGAGAACTACGGGAAATGTTTGGGAAGTACTAACCCTCTTTTTCAGTATAAAACACCAGATTAGACAACTAAGCCAGTAACTGAACGTGTCAGTAAAAGACCGAAAAGACGTGTTGTAACGAGCCGAAAAGACGTGTTTCTCACTCATTTCTAGCAGAAGAATCGTGACTAAACGAAAACTGAACAAGTCAGAATCTAATAGGACAAATGTTGGGTTAGGTAAACAAATACATCAGTCCAAATGTCCAGGCCATGAGTAGAGGAGATGCCGTGCCTCACAAGAACCGCCACTGATACTGATGATGGATGTAAATATACGGCACTGGTCCCCAAAAGGATAAACCATTAAACAAAAAAAGAAGAGTACCTGAAACTATCCATAAAAAATCAACTGGAAGTAAATATACCCCACATTCAAAGAAAAACTTGTTGCAAAAAAAAAAAAAAAAAAAGTATTCAATTCCATCCAGTAGATCTTACGAAAATGGGGTAAATGCATTGAAAAAAGTGATTTTTCAGGAGAGGCGCTTGAAGTTCTCCTTCCACAGCGATTATTGAGGAACCGTTTTTTTGCTCACAACCTCCATTTTTTTCTCTCTTCTTTTCCCCATCAGTCTCATAGATTTGCTTCCTCCATGACACAAATCATGATTTCACTTTCAAATGAGGAGAAGAATAAGAATTATTTATAGAAGGTTTGCTCCATCAGACAATCTTTTTGCAGTTCAACTGTGGTCGACCACGGTCATGAACCTAGGAGGGGAGTGGACTGGCCATCCACTCCCTGCCTTACCCATTGCCGTGTGCCGAATTGAGTTGTAATGCAGGGGGTCGAAGTGGTATCAAAGAGGTGTGGCCTAGCACAACGGTTAGTGAAGGGGGGAGGAGTGCCTTAGCCAATTGAGCTACCGAAGTGAAGAGGGGGGTGCTCAAGAAAACTATGGTCCTCAAACCACGTTTTGTCAAAAGGCCACGCCCTGTTGAAGCTTGTCGGGGATCATACTTCACAAAGTGGTCGCACACCCCACTCTTCAATGCCCGGTCCATTCCCCTCCTAGGTTCATGGCCATGGACCGCCTTATGCTCTACTTAGACGTCATGTCCTTCTCAATTATACAAGACAGCCTAAAAATTTAAAATCTGGTGAATATAATTGGACAGACTCAACATGGACAATTGTCATAGTAGGTAGTTTACTGGTACAATCTGATGATGCAGCTCGAATTACTAGGAAGGCAACTCGTATTTCTAAGCACTTATAATATATGTTGTCAAATTATCAGGATAAGGGTCAATAAAGAATAAAAGTCCTTATCGCCGAGCTTTCGGTTTATATAAAACCATCTTCAGGGCCTATAAAAATCAGAATAAAAAACTTTCAGTCTCAGCACAGAAACCATAATAAAACAATAACAACAGCACAGAACGAACTCGAAGAAAATATATATATCAGGCCAACATAAAATAAAATAATAACAACAACCACTACTACTTAATTGAGTCCATAGATAGGCAACTTACTCAAGGAGTCAATTGTCATAACTAAAAAATAACAAGATACAACAATATAACAACAACATCCAGCCTGCTCAATTAAAATCATGTGAACAACTATCATGGAAACATTTCTATACATACCAAAAACAAGAAATGGTTGCAGTTGAGGCTGACAAGGGTTGGCACATGAATAGGACTCAAAAAACTAGAGGCTAAAATTGAAAAACTGAAAAAACACTGCTGGCAAGCATACAGAGCTCAACTAAACTAAAATCACAGACAACGGGCAAAAAGAAGAAGAATATGATAACAGATATCACATGGATCACATGGAGAATAACAACAACAACACATCTTGGAGTATATATACAGTGGGTCTCCCAGAACTAATTGAAACAAAATGGCAACAATTAAGCAGTCAATGAAAAATTCACAAGATGGCGACGAAGAGAAGGTTCCAGTCACTCAACACTAGACATTGTTCATCTTCACACCCGCCAGAATTGCTGCATACACAGAACTAATGCCATTGGTGTCCGTCTTCTTATTGCACGTAATGTCCTTTAGCTGTATATAATTTCTCCTTGAAAGTACGCCTACCCAGTTGCTGCTCTCTATCCAACACAGTGACCTTCTCAAAATCAAATGAATGCCCCTGTTCCAATGCATGGTGGGATAACATAGTGCCACTCTCTAATTCCCCTCTACAGTCCGCCCTGTGCCTGCCCATGCGAACCTGCAACAATCACCTGCTCAACATAGCAAATGGTACAATTCTTACAGGGTACCTTATAAATCACACATGACTGTAAATGTAGGGGATCAATGGCCTTCAACTTGGAATGCAACTGGGAGACCTTATTGCTGTATCTAAAGACAACCTTAGTGGATGGCAGTTTACTCTCAAGCAGAGCCCTCAACTGCGGTGAGACGCCTGCGACATAGGTGATGTCTGTTTTTTATCATGCCCTGTGATAGAGTGAATAGCATCCTTATGATCTTCAATTCCTACCATCCTAGCTTTCGATTCACCTGTGAAAGAGAGGTGGGAGGGAGGCTACCTTTCCTGGATTTGATGGTGATCCGTGGTGTAGATGGTGTTTTGACAACTGATTGGTACCGAAAACCATCAGCAACCGATCGCTGTCTGGACTTCCGATCCTCACACTCATATTCTATGAAGGTGGCATGTGCTAAGGAGCTGATCAATAGGGCACTCAGATTAAGCTCCATGCAGTATCATATTGCAAATAAGTCTCGGGTTTCTGGAATGCTCTGCAGTAATGGATATCCCAGGTCACTGGTTGCAAGGCTTGTGAACGGATGGACACCAGACAGGGTAGTGCATCATATGAGTGAGGTTGGGGGAACTGTTGGTGAGCAGGTGGTAGATGTTCCTCGACCTCTGTATGTGGGGCTCACCTATGTCCTGATAATCCACCTTATCCTGATAATTTGACAACATACATATTGTGGGTCGATAATCTCTTTCTCCACCTATAATATAGTTAACACCAGCTATTTTAAAGTCCTAATTAATTCAACCATTAAGGCCGGGTATCTAGAAACAGAGGTAATACTAGTGGCAGCAGCTCTGGGAGGTATATTCGAGGCAGAGGGTATCTACGAAGCGTAACTGAAACCGTAGGGAGGGTTAGGACAGCTGTCCCTGGTATTAGCAACCAGTTTTACCTTCTCCAGATGAACATATCATAATTGGCGAGCTGGAAAACTAATTGGCAGGGTGGCAATGCTTGCGATTTTATTGGTAGTACGCACCAACGTTGACATCACTCAAACTGCCGGTCAATTGTTTTCACGTGAGCCTTGACTTTCCAACGGCCCTAACCAATCACAGAGCTGTAACAGCTATCGAAAACTGTTACGGTGAGCTGTTCAATGGAACGGCGAGCCACTTGGTACCCTCAACGCGCACGGATCCTCTTACTCTTAATCGTTGTTCAACCTTCAAGAACAGTGACTCTCTCTTTCACTGGCGTTCGTAGCAATTAATATTATATAAACTCCCATTGTTTATACTCATACCTAATCCATTGCTATCCCACATCCCTCTCTCTTCCCAGGGGTATTTGTTTCATCTTTAAAAGAAGTGAATATAAGAAATTAATCAACCGACAGGCTACATAGAAAAACCCCCTGATTACCTTTTTTTGGAGCAACATAAAGAAAAGCGTAATTAATTATCCAAGTGACTGAAATCTTGTTCTAATTATTTCACCTGAGTCCCAAAATTACATCAAAAGATTGAAGTACACTGTAGAAATCCAAGAATTTTGATCACGACAATCGGTGGATTGTCACAGAGCTTACCTCGGCAAACAGCGGAGGCACCTCTGCTGTCACAGCTGGGGCAGGGGTACCCAGGGTTTGAGAGATAACCTCCGTTCTAGTTATGGGTAATTACCAACAACGCAGGGGTAACCCTTGCCACCCATTTTAAATACCCGGCCTCAGTAAGATAATATGTCATAACCTACACTGATATTTTGAATAATGTGATTAATCCAACACTGATTCTTGTCTTCAGAAAAAATCAACTCCAGTTGGATTCTCTAATGATTTACCTTCTAGGTCCTTGGAAATAAAATTTCCTACATGAAAACCTATTTCAGTATCTCAAGATAAGTACTAAATTTTTTGTTAATTAGTGAAAATTAGTTGACAATTAGTTGATTCACGGAAGTGCAGGTGAAATGCAAGATGCTCATTAGCAGGAAGATCCCAGCAGTGCAACTCGGGAGGATATTAACTTTGATAATTCATTTCTTCCTTAATATTCGTAGTAGGGACTTGCCATTGGTCTCGCAGATTGTTGTACTTTCATAAAAATAAAACAAAAAATTTAAACTAAATCATTTCGTAACGTATAATCGAGTTGTGTTGTGTGTATTATTATTAGTGTCTTGTAAATACTAATTTCATAGGCAATTACCTAGTAGGAGTATTAGGAAGAAATCATTGTAATTGCCTCGTGATTACAGATCATCGGATGGTTCTCCAACGCTGCTTGAAGGAAACAAGAGGATCCCAGCAACTGCTACAGAAGATGAAAAGGAGATTCCGAACGAAGTTCGAGAAGTTTTGGAGGAAATTGAGAACGAGGAAGATTCTCCTGATGAGGAGCAGATCCAAGTTTTGGAGGATATATGGCTGAAAGCTGGAGAAATGGGTAAATACCTATAAACCTAATAACGTCGGAAAATACCAAGTATTGAAAAATACAACGGCTATTGCTCATGACTTGAGTGGAGTAGTCTTGAGAAATAGCCGTTATCTTGGTATCTAGCAAACAAATCTTGCCTTCTATCACAAACAAAAATCTTGACTATCTAGCATGACAAATCTTTATTTCTAAGAATTTTGACGTCATACACACTCTAGCTTATTACAACTAGGTACCAGGATAACGTTTTATTATTATTATTTAGATACTTGTCACTTGCTATAGAGATGGAGTCAGATTTGTTTCCCCATCCTAAGAAATTTGAGATCAAACGCATTTTTTTTTCTTCGATTTTTCTAAGTCTTACGCACTGGTGACGTCAAAGCCTCCCCTCCCCCCAGCATGTCGTCACCAGTGCAGGGAACTCTGGAAAATCTTGGAAAGAAAACTAATCATTGTAGTAGAGTGCGGATGACGTCAAATTTTTTATAATCATATCTGCTTGCTTTTAAAAATATAAAATGAATAAGCGGGTAGCACTCATTCTTCACCAATCACTGACAGGCAGAGTTGCGGATTATGGTTGTATTTTTCTGATTCGTAAATTGGGCAGCAAATTGTCCCACATCCATGCCTCGGATGAGTAACATATCAGTTGATATTCGTTGATGGGTACCACGCCAGAAAAAGGGCAAACATCGAACTTGCTTGCTACGCGATCCTTGGCATTTTATCATTTGGCATAATGAGAAACAAACCTCGTTCTGATAAAACAACACAACGAGCTCCTGATTGAAGTAGAAATAGCCTCATCTGTTTAGCATCGATCTCAGGGCGAGAGGAAAATTATCAAGTATTATAGATAATGGTTTTAGCACATCATACTAGGATGTAGAATAGCCCTTATAAAATACATAGTAGAAACAATCAAATACTTCCCAATTTGTACTGCTGCAGCTCTTGAGATTTTTAAATATTGTTATTATTTAGTTGAGAGAAATGGAAGTTAGACTGGACATCCGCTGAGAGGAAGTTGAAGCTTTATGGGCTAAATTTTCTACCTTTTGTATCAATTAGCTTAAACTCCGTTTGGTAAACATTGTTATTCCAAGCTTAGTTTAACTGAAATTTGGTTTGGTAAATGACGCCTGATGCCCTTCAAGGTTTCACCCTCGAGATCAATTTCAACAGAAATTATCCAAACTCCGTTCAATAATTTTTTGGCAAAAGTGTGGCTTAGTGGTTTGGGTCTTAAGGATATTTAAAACTCCAGTCGTATCACAATACCGTATGAGCGGAATCGCGTAATTTTTTTTTTTCCATTATGTTTTTGTCATTTTGCTTCTCCTTCTCGATCAAAGGTTTCACTTGGTTTTTGTGTAATAGAGTTTGCTGGCCAATTTTTGAATCAACTTTTTGGAACACCTTTTTCTAAGTGATATTCTGCTATACACACCAATTGTAAGATATTCAACAACTTTTTGTGGTTTTTATCATACTTCATTGCAGATTTTATTGAAATTGACGTGCATTTGTCCGATTCCAGGCAATCTTGAGTATACATTTTTTAATGTTCCATTTCATAGACATACTTTATCTAAGTTCGCAAATATTAGGTAAAAGTGAGAAGTAATATTTCTATGAGGATTTTACAGTGTCGAAGCAACAGTATTTGTGGTTAGTTAGTGAAAAATTAATTTTACGAATTGAGATTGAAACTCTAAATACACGTACCTATGTTTATTTCAGTCTAATATAACTTTTATTGGAAACCTGATATTCATTAACGCCCAACATTCATACTCACGCCCTCTATATTAATAATGTACTTAAATTTAATTATTTTTATATATTGAGTTAAGTTTCTTCTTGGAATATAATTTTCTTTATAATAAGTTATTAAATTTTCATTTATGTATGAATAACCTTTTTGGGATTTGTTTACAGATTTGGAAGATGCGGAAGTCGTGGATGATGGGTATGAATTACCCACCAATAGAAAGAAGAAGAAGAAAATCAAAGCTGAGAAAACTTACGGTGAAAAAGGAGAAACTGATAGAGAGAGGCAGCCAACAGTCCGTAAAAAGAAGAAGTTCAAACCTTCAAAACCTGTTAAGGAAATGATAGTGGATGAAGATCAACTCAACACAGTCATGGAGGATTGTATTGAATCATTTTCTAATCTGGAAAGACCTGTGACTCCTGAAC
Organism: Adelphocoris suturalis; assembly: GCA_030762985.1. Taxonomy (NCBI): domain Eukaryota; kingdom Metazoa; phylum Arthropoda; class Insecta; order Hemiptera; family Miridae; genus Adelphocoris; species Adelphocoris suturalis. Next base: position 89,585,003 of record CM061044.1, read on the forward strand.
TGGTTACTACTTACTTGCCAGCTCTTGTGATTAAAGATGAACCTGAAGTTGTCCCAGTCAAAGAAAATGAAGAGGAGGTCAATAAGACTGTGAAAATGGGTGAAGAATTGCCAAAAAACAAAATCGGAAAGACAGTTCTTGAGCAGACTAGGGCACGTGTTCTTAATAAAATTAAAAGTGTGAAGGAGAAGACTCCAAGGAAACAACGAGCTACAGGCGATACTCCCAAAAAAGAGAAGAAAGGCAGAAAGCGGAAAAGTGATGGTGACTCCACTCCTGGCTGTAATGGCATAATGAGTAAGAGATTGCCAAGTATTGAGCTCTCCGAGTTCATGGAAAACCCCAAGCTCGAGGTGAAAATGGAGCGGTTGGTGGACCTACCTCCTTCCTTCATGGACGAAACGGTGTCGACATCTAGTCAAGATGGATCTCCTACAAAGAGTGATCCCGATTCTACCAAACCTGAGGAAGTCACAGAAATGATTTTGGGATCTTATAGACCTAGGACATATAGTTCACCTCGGCAGATGCTGCCAGCTAGTTCAACAAACAGTTTACCTTGGTCCTGCCACGATCGATCCCCTTCTTCAAGTTCAAGTGGCTCGTCGGTCATCCTAGTGGACCCCAGTTCTGGTGTAGATGAAATGAAGCAAATAGAAGAGTATATGTGTAATATAATCAAGAAAGAGGTGAAAGTAGAAGAACCAGATAGTACACCAGAAGATGATTGTGATGACTTCTTAGTTCCGGCTCTTTGCAAATTGACTCCTCTGGAACGTCAAAACTACACAAAAAAGGTCATCTTGGGGACCCCTCCGAAACACGGCGGAGTCCATGAGAGGGAGCCCAGAAAGTTCACGCCTAAGCCATCATTAAAAGTACCTTTGCCACGGCCGGAGGGTAACAGTTCAGTGCCCTCGATCCTACGGGAAGGTTTGCTGTCTCGGGTAGCCTTCAATGGAAGTACATCACAGTCATCGTCTCAAACGGAGGATATGACCGTCACTACGACGACTGCAATTGTTGGCTCACACCCTGACCCAAGCAAGTCATCTTGCCTCAAAGGAAGCCTGGTTGATCTCACTGGTAGTCGAGGGATCCAATTCAACATAATCAAAGGAGAAGGCGTGACTGACTCAACGCTCAAGAAGGTTCTTCACAAGGTGACTATAGACAACTCGTTTATTTAGCTCTAATAATGTTAAGGCCAACACTCTGCAAAGTTGGCACTTCTCAATATCATTTAACGGCTTCATAGTTAACTTACTGATCAACTATGCTCTTCGAATTCGGTGATAATGAATAACTTGTAGTGGACTGATTTATTCAAATAGTGTAATAATTTGAGCATCCTTCTGCTTCTGTCACTTTCAATAGACATTATTTCAGATCAAGCATGTGATCATTAAAATAAATCTTAGTTAATGATCTCTGCACTGTAGTGTGGCTTCTACTGAGGTGGTTGAACTGTTGGTATGTGGATGATCCATGAACTTCCTACATAATACTCTTTATGATCATCTTCATGTTGTCCAAATACTTGGAGGGTTTCATGCTATCTTACCGTTGAACGGTGTGGAAAGTACAATTGTGTTCACATCAGAATAAAAAATGCTGACTTTTTGTCTGACTTGTATCTTCCGTTGTGTAATTGGTTAGTGACTCTGATTGTGAATGTAGTAAATCTGTCGGTAGGGAAGTATAAGTTTGTAATTTCATATTTTTGTAAATTATTGACACCACAGTATCTGTGTTTTGATGACCGACTGATTAACTTCTAGCTTGTCAGAGGATTGATATTGTTCTCTAAGTATTGTACTAATTTTCAGTTGGGAACGTACAATCCCAGCCGGGGCACTGGTGACAAGTCAACAGAGATCCGGTCGAATAGCAAAGAAGACCTTCAGACACCGGCCACTCCATCATCCACGCTGCCTGCCGATTCTGTGGACTCGGAGACCTCCCCTCCGTCCGTAGCTAAGACTGAACCCACTTCAACTGTCGCTGAACAATCAACTAAAGTGATTGTGAGTTTGTATGATTTTTAGTTGGTGACATTCATGAGTCGCTTTTCGTAAAATATAAATTGAAGAATAAAAATACAAATAAAACATGAGAAACTTGACATTTCAATATGACAGAATATTTTAAGGTAGATTATTGTGGTAGAGGGTATGACATGAAGTGGAGTTAAACCTACTGACATGCCTTCATTTTAAATGCTCCAATTGATTTTTTTTAATTGGAATTAGTAATTTCATTAAAATACTACACACAAACATTGAGTATTACTTAATAAAATCTTTGTTTGAGATAGAGATATGGGGAATCTACCTTTGTGAAACAGGTCGCCTCCTCTATGACCCTTCTCCCTTGCTACTGTTCACCTAACTTTTTCCCAACCAGTCCGTCTTGTAATTACCTGAGAAGAACCTCGTTTTCTTTTCTGCTCGGAATTATCATTAAAACCGTTAAATTCGTTTTCTGAAATTCGTCCATACCACTAGTCGAACTGTGATTTACAATGTACCTACCGCGCAATGAGAAACCACGGGAGGCCATTCAAGAGGAAGACTCGCTTCCTCACACTTCCTGCTTTCATTCATTTGTATGATAATGCGGTTCATAAATCGGGATTGTCCGAAATAGATAAGTTCTATTATCTTGAATCATTTTTAGAAGGGGATGCTCTTGATCTCGATAAATCTATTCCTTTCGATCATAGAAATTATCTGATTGCCTATAATAAAATCACTCTAAGGTACAACGATAAACGTGTATTCGACACTCATTATTTGAACGGTATTTATTCCCTGAAGCCTATCTCAGTACAATCACATTCTGGGCTAAAAAAATTCTTGAATACTTTTGACTTTCACGTCAAAGCATTGGAGGAACTAGGAATATCAGATTTGGGTAACTTTCTCATATTATCAATGGCAGTATTGCTTTTGGATATTAGAACACGATAGTAAAGAATATATTCCTAAACAAAAATTGGATTAAATTATTGGAAGAGCATTGTCGGGTTCTAGAATTAACATGTGATCAGTGGCCGGTAAACAAAGACAAACGATTGAATAATGATAATGAAAATTTTAAAAACCATTTCTCTTAGTAAGACATTAATTTCTACTCAAGAACCATTAGACTAAACATCTAGTGGGTAAAACTGAGCCAAATTAAGTTCAATCCTCAGCGAGCGCTTGTCTGTCAAAGTCATCTAAAACCAAGAAACAAAAGTATCCATGGCCATCGTGTAAATCAGATGCATATTTACTCAATCATTCTAATGATTTATTGTCGCTAGATTCAAAGGAAAAAAGTTCCAGTCATTCAGCATGATCAAATGAGCGAATTTCCATAATTATCGTAGTATGTCTTATTACATTGTTTTGAAATTTGAACACTTTTGAGTGTAAAGAAATTGTTAACTACCGATTTTGTGACAAAAAAAGTCGTTTTAAATAATATTCTGTGATTAAAAAAAGATTTCGGATTGTTGATTTGTTTCTTCATTATTGCAGTTTTTATCGATTTTGCCTATTCTTTTCTAAACGATGCATCATTTGTGAATCAACAAGCCGAACATCTGCAACACAGTTTTATTAGGCACTGATATCCTTCACAAAGCCTCACTTTTTTTTAACAAAATTTCCCTTAGACAATTAAAAAGAAACAAGAATCTACATTGTGTTGTAGACGCACAGGTTTACCTGACGCCAGCTCTAGGGGTCAGGGAAGCTTAGGAAGATGGAGGAGTGAGAGAAGGATGGAAAGAAGTGCTCCAATAAAATGACCACCAGTAAGGGTAAGAGCCGTGATGAACACAATGGATGTATTACCATACCACACAGCACTCCTGCTGAAACACCCAACTTGAGGGACTCTGTGGCACTTTTCCACACTATATACCATGACACGGTTGCAAACGACGAGTCACACAACCTACATTTGCATATTTGTTTGCTCAAGTGTTAAAGTTGGTGGTGGCTGAACTCTGAAAGTTGGTAGAACTGGTGGCACTTTTCATTCAATAAGTTGCCTTACTGTGACTTCCACATAGTATCTATTCAGGCAATGGCGAAAATTAAGTTGATGCTCCCAATGAGATCTCCAGAGTCTTCTAACCTCCTTTCAGGAGTCGATTTATGATCACTTGGGAGCGCAGCTCATCAAGAGGCATTAATCCGTATAATGCACTAAATAGTTGTAGCTGTGATAAACTCTAGGCCGTTATTTGAGTTCGCAAATGATCCCAAAGGTAGGTTAGAATATTCATCTCCAGGACACTTCATTATTGGTTCTCCAATGTTTGTGAATCCAGAACCTGAACTTCCACCTTTACAATCCCTCAGCCCCTTGAAGAATTCTGAAAGAGTTGGTCTCAAGGCCCCATACTTTTGCTCAACACAGCACGTGGAATGATGAAGTCAAACCTAGCCAAATCGGTGATTCTATGTTAATCACAGGATTAACCTCACTTGTTCCCTAACAGTGAACTTTGGGATGCGTTGAAGTCGAGGTCTTCTCTGGAAAGAATTGCCGAGTTTGTGTCACTGTTCTTTGGATCCCTAATAGGATGATGGTATGTTTTGTTAACAAGCTTATTCACATTCCTTCCTAATAGAATTTTTTCAGCTATTATCCTCCGCATACATTTCATCCATTCCATCCAACTTCATTTAACATGCAATACAGTCCATTCACACCCATTTAGTTATTTTTTACAAACGCTCAGACTGTCAGTAGTTTCAAAATACGTTTTGGTGGGCTGTATTTTTGTGATAGAGATATGTGCAGGACGAACTAAATCACTCGCGACGAAGTTGTGGAAACCCATTTCAAAACGAAAGTTAGTGAAAAAACGTTGTCTGTTTCCACGAAAAATGAAGAGTTACAATGTAAACATTTATTTTTCGTGGAAATAGACTTTTTTTCACTAACTTCCGTTTTTTTATGTGCAGGAGATCTACCTATGTGAAACAAGTCGCATCCTCTATGGACCCCTTCACCTCAACCACCTTCCTCCCTGCTACTTGAACTATTCACCTACCTGTTTCCCAACCAGTTAACCATCTTGTAATTACCAGAAAAAGACCTTGTGTTTTCCTCGCTCAAAATCGCCATTGACGCCTAAAATCGTTTTCCGGAATTGATTCATGCCACTATTCAAACTGTGATTTACAATGTACCGCACCAGGAGACATCACGGAAGGCCTCTCAAGACCAAGATTTCCGCAGAGTAAGTAAGCTATTCCTTTCCTACCACCATTTTCCTGCCTGTTTTACAGTATTAGCATAGAATTTATTCTCTCCACTGTACCGATCAAACATTCTATGAGTTTTTACTCCAATACCCAACATTTACCTATTCAAAGTTAGAATAAACATGAAACAAATTTACACAATGAACACGAAAATATTCCAACATCATTTTGCCAACATGTAACAACATGATTATAGAGCAACTAGGTAAGGAACATGGGCTCCATGATTGCTTGGAAAATTGTATTTGTTTACACACTTTTTCTCACTCACATAGGAATTTATTCTTTGATTGACTTAAGATGACCTAATATTGATTTGCAATGAATATTATAGATGACCTTGACATGAAACAAGGATAACTTAAATTCCTTAATATGTATTTAATTACACAGAATAAGAAATATTTCATAAACTAATTGTGGCAATCTACCAATGTGTCCGTGCAGGGGTGTGGGATGTTCCTTCCCTGAAACGGAGCATCTTCTTATTGAACCAGTTTCGACCCGTTAGCACTGACCCTCTTCAGCATGAAACCATCTGAGAAATAAATCAACTCAGAAAGCTCTGAGCACCCTAGGATTAGAAAAAAGCCATAAACATCAACAGACTGGCAATAGTTGCCTCCATGCAAACCATTAGGCATGGAGAAAGGAAGGAGGAAGATGATGACAAGATAAGGTATCCCTAATTGAGTACCTTGAAATTAATTACCTTCCCTCGAGGTCCGTCAATCAAATATCGATATTTCAAAAATATATCGTTTTAGTAATTCTATATATGGTGAAAAATATCGATATTTTAGTACATCAGCCATTTTTCATTAACAAAGGTAGTTAGGTACAAACAACTTGCTGAAAGAAAAAATGGCTGCTTTCTTAATGCTATGCATATAGTACTCAAATATAATATGTTGCTTCTCTGTCTATAAATTGAATTTTTGTGCCTGCAGCTCGAAAAACCAACTACAAATTCTAATACCTTTGGAATCCTAATTAGACTTTTTGGGTTGGGTGGATTCGAAATAAATGAGGCCCTTCAAAGAATAGTTGAAGAGCACTATGTCGAGACTGAAACAAAATCAAAACCGAGTAACAGAGGAAAAGTTGTTATGGCTTATATGGCTTATAGGTCTACTTGTTATGGCTTATAGGTCTTTGCCCTGGATGGCTAAAGCTCTTATCTCAGTTCCCCTGGAGTTCACTGGTATTCCTTCATGGATTCAAGATATCTTTTTTTGTGCTTTTCAGGAGCCGATTGGTTCCGATATTTTAAAAATGATAGCGATTTATCATTGGATAAAATATCGTCAACAATTTATCGATATACCGAGAAACAACATCCCTAGTCCGTCAGTCGGGGTCTTACAGTTGTCAGTCATTGCAGCTACTAGTTAGTAATCCCTGTTCAGTCTGGAGTTATAGAAACTAAGCGGAGACTTGAGTAAGGTTCACCACAATATAAGGAAAGTGCATCAGTCGTACCATACACGAGATCTCGCCACACCATTCTTCACTGTTACAATACAGATCTCAAAATTTTTACCAGTGAAACTTCTAGTTGGTCTGTTGTGAACCTGATCCCGATTTCGAAGTTTTGGTCTATGCTGTTGTAACGGCCCAAAAATATTTGATACCTCGACAGGAGTTCGAACTCGCGTCGTCACAACTACGAGAAATTATTATTAATTTCCCGGAGTTGCAACGCTCTAACGACCAGAGCTAAGAGGCCAGGGTGACCAAACCTCTTCGACTGTGAGAGATATTTTCCTGGAGCGTAACATTTCCCCGGAGTCAAATACCAGCCGTCTCGGCTGGTTTGGGGTCGGACGAATGACTAAGTGAAACTGCAGGCCGCTGGCTCAGCAGATGCTCGCTGGAACAAGTCAGCAGTCGAGCGAGGTCATTGTCGCGGTGTGTTTTGACTCAAGTGAGTGAGGAAATGCAAGGCATAACAACAGGAAATGTGATGTTTACAGTCTTTTGGCTCGAGAGGGATTTAATTAATTGCTGTTGACATTCCGGCATAGCACACCACACTATAAACACAATATATAAGGTTAACTAAAATGAGATGAAAACATTTCTATTCTAATTCAGCATAACAAATTTAAACATAACCAATTCATTGGCAGAATCTCTTCAACATAACAAATAAATTAACTCAGAAAGCTCTGAGCACCCTAGGATAAGAACAAGAAGAAGGGAAAAAAACAGCCATAAAACCTACCAACTAAAATAAGACCAACCATTAAAAAAAAACGTCTTGAGGAACCTCAATTAAATTAAAGGGAAAAGTTCCAGTCATGCAGCATGATCGTATGAGCGAATTTTCGTAAATTATCGTATTGTATAACGTTAATTTCTTTTAAAATTTGAGCAACTTTTCGTTTGGAAAGCTTGATTTTTTGGCGCAAGAACAGATTTTTTTAATCTCAGTCTCGAATGACACACACACACACACACACACACAAATATGAAAAAGCGATTAACTCGAGGATTCGTTTCAGAATGCCTCAAAACGGATTTCAATGAAGAAATACTTGAAAATTTTGATTTTTAAATTTTTGGAGCCATTTCAATAGCTTCATTTTCTACAAAAAATCGCTAAAACGTCATCCATCAAAACTATAGTGAAGGGCAAGGCTCGAAATATGGTTCCGTACCCTCCCTCCAGACTGTTCCGATCCAGAACAAAATGGAGAAAATTATTTTCAGATAAAGTTCCGGAAAGGAATGAAATTTCGAAGTTCCGCAAAATAACGTTCTAAGCCAAAATGATATCTAATGGAATGATAATCTTTTGTTCCGGGTAATATGGTTCCTCTCTAGAACGAAAGAGAACGAAGAAGAGCCTACTATTTTCCTATATTCGTTATATTTTGCCTACTATTCACCTACTATTTCGCTATAAAAACTATTCTACTTCTGGTTTGTAACCCAACAGTTTTTTATGGGTGAAAAAATGGGTAAAAAAAGATCTCTTTTCGAGTTTCTGCATAGGTTCGTCCACACATGTAGACTTATTGGATTGGATGATCAGTTTTTTGTGAATAGGTGACTAAAAAACGACAAAATAACAGGGTATTTGCCCTGGGTGTATAGGCTTATTAAATGGTTGAATATCGTGTTGACCATGTGGAACACTCTTGGGCGAAACAACGATATTTAGTCGTTTACTAAACCTATCTACTCATTTAAGGCCTTTCCTTGGGACAAAACCATGATATTAAGCCATTTACTAAGGCTTTATTCGGGCTCTCCTAAGGGCAAATACCACGATTTTGTCGTTCTTAGCTTTACTAGATCTCAAATAGTCTCCAAGCGTTATTTTAGAGCATTTCCGGTTGGTTTGAGCACAAAAATAAAGCCGGAACGAAATATTTCATTCCAGGCCGGAATGGTTCTGGACTGGAACGAAAATAAAGTTCCGGACTGGAACGTTATTGCCATGGAGTGAATTTGACAGAGATGATACGGAGTGGAATTTGACAGAGATGATACAGAGTGGAATTTGACAGAGATGATACAGAGTGGAATATGACAGAGATGGCTCCACGTTGAAACAAAATAAAGTTACAATTTTGAGTAATTATTTTCGGAGCTTTTATTTTTTCCCCATGTGAGAGGAATGGCAAAAATAATGCAGCAACCTCACAGTGTCTGGGAACAACATAAACTTGACTAGTAGCATTGCAGCTACGTTCACTAACAAATGGAAACAGGGAGAAGGAAAAAAATGGCCATATACATTAAACCCACAATATCAGTTACCCCAACTACTAGTATCAAACTGGTCAACAGTGTTCCACTTAATAATTATCATTAATAACAACAGAGGGCTCTAAATTTAAAACTAATTTAAAAAAAATATCTAACAATATTCCCACTAGGAAATAGTATTTAAAATAAAAAAAATGATAATGTTAGGTAAACATTAATTAGAGGACCTCAAAGTTCCAATCCCCTTATGATGAAAAATGTTTGAATTTGAATATTCTAGGCGCGAACTCATGTTTTGCCAGATAGCCAATCAGATAATTAACAGAATATTTTTCCCGCTTTTCTCATTTTTAGAGTTCTCGTTCGGGCCATATTGTTTTACTGTGATTCTTCATGTACGAATGTTGTAGCTTCGGCGATAGATTTTTTCCCAGTTGAAAGTTATAAAGTTTAATTGTTTCACCTCACAGCCCTCAGTAATTTATGTGCGAGTTTTCATTATATTCTTTGAAATAGTTTTTCATGCGTTTTCGATTCTTTTTGATATTTAATTACCGCCCCTAATCTCATCCCCTTATGCCATCCCTAGTTCTATAACTCCCCAACGGAGTGCCTTGCCATAGTCTAGCCAGTATCCATGTACACAATGAAAATAAACCTAACCAATGTAAACTGACCCTGCCCTTTATAGTCCACATCATGTGTTGGCATCCCTGACTCCTTGAGTCTATTGGTTTACCCATCTTTTCATTTTCATTAGTGAGTTGTTTCTGGCATCCAATTTCATCAAAAACACATAAGTAACTACAATATTATCTCCTTTTTACAGTAAAAAAGTAGTTTAGGCACAACAAATTCAGTTCACAGTGTCTGAGAACAACATAAACTTGACTAGTAGCATTGCAGCTATGTTCACTAACAAATGGAAACAGGGAGAAGGAAAAAAATGGTCATATACATTGGACCCACAATATCAGTAACCATACTCAACTACTAGTATCAAACTGGTCAACAGTGTTCCACTTAATAATTATCATTAATAACAACAGAGGGCTCTAAATTTAAAACTAATTTTAAAAAAATATCTAACAATATTCCCACTAGGAAATAGTATTTAAAATAAAAATGAAAATGTTAGGTAAAAATTCATTAGAGGACCTCAAAGTTTCAATCCCCTTATGCCATCCCTAGTTCTACAACTCCCCAACGGAGTGCCTTACCATAGTCTTGCCAGTATCCATGTACACAATGAAAATAAACCTAACCAATGTAAACAGACCCTGCCCTTTATAGTCCACATCATGTGTTGGCATCCCTGACGCCTTGAGTCTATTGGTTTACCCATCTTTTCATTTTCATTAGTGAGTTGTTTCTGGCATCCAATTTTATCAAAAACACATAAGTAAGTACAATATTATCCTCTTTTTACAGTAAAAAAGTAGTTAAGGCACAACAAATTCAGTTGTCATGTCATGCTTCGGGCAACTGTTATGAAATAATATGTCTACTAAATAATAATCAATCATCATCATTAAATAATATTGATAAATTAAATATAAATTAATTAGATGAACAAATTAAAAATACTATCTTATAGGTACCTACTTACTAAGTATCTCATCTGATCCGCACTCTGGGCATCGTCAAGTAAATGTCCTAAAGAGGCTACATACGGAATTACAGCTTCCTAGAGTGTAAAGTATAGAAATTACCTATTAAAATGATTTAACCACCGCTTCACAAATCAAACCGTTCTCGCAATATTCGGATCACCTGCTATGAATCAAATCATCGAAACACAAGCTCAATGAAATCATCAGAAATTAACAAGCGGTTGCAATCATGTTCACAATATCAATTATTGAGAATGATCACCTGTGTGTAAACAATTATTTATATAACCATGCTCATAACTCAGTTTGTTGGACACGCACTTCGCAGTAGTTAACATAATATTGTTGGATAAATCGAGAGCTTTCGAACAAATGGTCAACGAATTTTGTGGGATGAAAAACGACGAAGTACCATTTCCCTAGCAACGACTCGGTTGTAAGCGGAAATCATCAAAATATTTTCGTGAGCAATTTTCCGTGACGTTTTTTTAGTTTATGTGCCATAGCAAAGACATAAAGAAAACAGTTGATTGTTCTCTACGCAACACAGTGAGTCTATTTTATTTATTGGTGGTATTGCGTGAGCAAGTTTTCGTGACGAATTTTCAGTTTATGTGCCAAAGCAAAGACATGAAAATGTCAAAAATATCAAAATCAGTACCTGACTAAACCTCAACTTACGTAAATCCGTCGATGAACGTCGTCCTTCGGTGAGAATTCTATTCAAAGTGATCGTTGTAGGTGTCGTTGTTATTTCTTTTTGTAACTATTCGTAACTACCGACGGAAAAGGGTTATGTAGCTCTACACATAGAACAACGCACTCCAACTCGACCGACAATACAAAGGACTTTATTACAAAAGACGTATTCAACAACTTAGGACTGAATAAAAATAGGTACTTATAACACAACGCTATAATACGGACTTTACTTTAGAGTAAATTCTTGGGAACAACCACATGCCAGAACGAAACATCATATTTACCTGCAGAGACAACAAAACATTACTACCAACAAAGAACTCTTAGCATGGAGTGACCAGAAGAAATCAGTTTGGCTAATGGAATAAACCGAAACTCCTCTAGTGGAAGCCACTCATAACGTAAATTTCATTCTACGGTCTTTAGAAAATTTGGAAACCCTGTCAGGGGCAAAGCCCCCAAAATCATGAGAAACATCCCGTTATGACCTCTTTTTCCCGTTCCTTGCCCTTTATTTCCCGTTTCTTGCCCTTTATTTCCCTTTTTTTTCCCTTCACAGTCTAACCTGAATCGACGAAATTTCCCTCTCAATAGAGTGATATTATCATAATCTACGTACTTTTTTGCTGGTAGATGGATCTTAAACCTCCTTGGATGGAGCGTAAACCTATTCCTTCTAGCATCCACCTTGGAGCCACAGCATGGAGCTACACACCTCGCTTTTCGTTCTAATTTGAAAGGAGGAGTTGTTTGTAAAGTCTTCATTCCAGTTTGCTACTTTTTTCCCAACTCTGCTGGGGCAATGTCCCGATGCCCCCCCTCATGGGCCGCCCCTACATAGTTCACTCCTTTGTTTTCCAAGTAGTACTTGATTCATACCTACCTAACCCCACAGTAGAAATGAAAAAAACACTATAAACAATAGAAATTAGAAATGATTGATCCCTACCAGTTAAAATGAAAAAACAGTAGAAATTATAAACTTGCTGGAAAACGGCGGAATATCGAATGTGTACCTACTAATCGATACATAATCGCATATTTCGATTATCTCAATAATCGAACCTTCTGGCCCTATAGTGCACTAGTACCTTATTTTTCAGAATGGCTTCGTGTAGGAATGATTTTGATGACTGGTCTGCAGAGGTAATTATGAGGGCTCTTGTAGATGGATTGCCCGATCTAGAAGGTGTGGGGGTTGAAGATGAAAACGATTTTGAGAGGATTGTTGAATAGGAATAGGATTCTGGCAAAATAGATCGTGTGATCGTCCCTAATTCTGCTGCCCTCCACTTACCTTCAACTGCTTCACATGATTTAGAATGTGGCGATGACAGCAAAGTACAAATTCCCTACCATGTTCTCCACTAGGTCGATTAATAAAAGTGCTACCCTGCCTATTGGAGCCCTCCCCCCTCTTCCTCCACAAGTCCGGAAGTGTGATGGATATGGGTAGTAGTTCCCCCTGCTCGATTCTTGCAACTGCCACACCTTGGGATAGTTCCTGGGCTTTTCAGCTTTCAAGATATCATCTGGGTGTAGCAGACTAGTCGGCTCTACCCTTTGAAGGGGTAACTACTCCATTTCCATCACCTCCCTGTCATGGAATTCATGAGGCAAACGCCCCCTTATAAAATCCGAAAAGCTTCTGATATGAAGAAAACTGCCAAGAGGACGGGCTTCATCAGGATAGACCTCATCATCGCTGGCACCAAGTACAACCACCTTAAGGGCCGATTACACGAGCAACAAAAGTTGCGCAACTCCAAAAAAATTGCACTAGAAAAGTTGTACGCAACACAAAGCAATAAAATTGCCTCGTGTTGCGTCAAGATGTTGCAAGGAATTAATTGCACTGTGTTGCACCAATAAAGTTGAGCAATAGAAATTGCTCAATTGTTTCGTTTACACGGGCGACTACATTTTGCGCCATGGACGGTGAAGAGGTAGTCGTCGCTGCTGCTGTGGTCGTCGTCGCTGCTGCTGCCAACCAAAGGAAAAAGAGGGGAATTTGGCAGCGCCAGTTTCTGAGCCAGAGAGAATGTGGGTTGGCTCTCACCTCTGAAATTCTTTCACGTCAATATTTGCTCATAAGGCCATGCTGCACAAATAAACTCCTATCTTTGCTACGTTAAAATTCTCTCATGGGGCAATGCTGCACCCCACCAGTGTAGTTTCACGTCAATATTTGCTCATAAGGCCATGCTGCACACAAACTCCTATCTTTCCTATGTTAAAATTCTCTCATGAGGCACTGCTGCACCCCATCAGTGCAGTTTCACGTCAGTATTCGCTCACAAGGCCAGCTGCACCCCATCAGTGCAGTTTCACGTCAATATTTGCTCATAAGGCCATGCTGCACAAATAAACTCCTATCTTTCCTACGTTAAAATTCTCTCATGAGGCAATGCTGCACCCCATCAGTGCAGTTTCACGTCAATATTTGCTCATAAGGCCATGCTGCACAAAAAACTCTCAATGTGATTGGCTGTTTCGTTCCCTCTCCCGACCCAAGGCCGAAAAATTGCCGCAATAGTGCAATAATTTTCCAAACCCCTTGGACTTCATTTCATTATGATGCAACAGTTGCCGAGAGGGCTCGTGGGCCTGAAATGTTGTACAACTCCCGTCAATTAATTGCCTGCAATCTTCGGCAACTTTTTCGAGGAGAGAATAGTTGTCCAACTTTTTTGAAATAGTTGTGCAATACTTTTTTCTGCAATTATTGCCGAAAAAAATCGCTCGTGTAAAAGGGCCTTTACTACGTGAAATCGATAATCTTTGATACGACCTACTCAACCATTTTCCTAAATTTTTGACCATAAACCAAATACGACAAGGTGAAAAATGGACCAGTGAGCTTATAAGTCACATAGGAATTGCATGAAATATGACGTACACCTGTGCCATAGGTACAATTTTTTCATGGTTTATCACGAAAAAAAAAAAAAAAAAAACGTGTGCTAAAGACCACACGGGAGAAGTGTAAACTTCTATAATGTTTTATTCAAACATTATTAAACTTTTCTTACACATAAACTAGTCACAACATTGTTTCTATATTTTCTGTTTACATTATTACAAAACTTACGACATAAATGTTTTAAAAATCGAAATTAGAACAGAGTACCTAAGTACCTAGGTAATTTTCTGTTATGGTGCGCGTCTACAATTACTATAAGCAAGATTAACTTCTCAACCAAGTGACAACAAAACAAGCGGCATTGTTTACTATATCCATTTATAACATAAATAAATATAAAACTACGGCATGAATAGAAGAACAAGTACGAAAGAAATGCGTGATAAATTGACATTTTCGTCCCATTAATTCTAAAGAAATTTTATTTCCCCATCAACGGTTTGGTTGTACGTGAAAATCACAAGAAAACATAAGAAGTTGAGCAGGTGATTAACGTATTATTGTGTAACTTGATTTAAACTCATACGGTGGATACAGCTTTCGTACAAGTACGCAACCACGAGAGCCATTTTATGTCTTTGCGCCCCCTTTCCCCTTCCTATAAAACCCCGTATTGTACTTTTGTTTGTGGAAATTTATTGCAAAAACACGTTTGAAAAACAAAACATTTTTTTTATTCAAATAATCGTGGGATCATTATGGAAAAAACTGGATTCTAGAGCCACTCAGCTGATCTGGGATCGGTCAGTTGTGTTCAGAGGTCCCTCAAGGGGCTACATACCAAATCTCAGAATCGTGGGGTCATTAGGGAAAAAACTGGATTCTAGATCCACTCAGCTGATCTGGGATCGGTCAGTTGTGTTCAGAAGTCCCTCAAGGGCCCACATACCAAATCTCAGAATCGTGGGATCATTAAAGAAAAAACTGGATTCTAGAGCCACTCAGCTGATCTGGGATCGACCAGTTGTGTTCAGAAGTCCCTCAAGGGCCCACATACCAAATCTCAGAATCGTGGGATCTTTAGGGAAAAAACTGGATTCTAGAGCCACTCAGCTGATCTGGGATCCGTCAGTTGTGTTCAGAAGTCCCTCAAGGGCCCACATACCAAATCTCAGAATCGTGGGATCATTAGGGAAAAAACTGGATTCTAGAGCCACTCAGCTGATCTGGGATCGGTCAGTTGTGTTCAGAAGTCAATCAAGGGGCTACATACCAAATCTCAGAATCGTGGGATCATTAAAGAAAAAACTGGATTCTAGAGCCACTCAGCTGATCTGGGATCGGTCAGTTGTGTTCAGAAGTCCCTCAAGGGCCCACATACCAAATCTCAGAATCGTGGGATCATTAGGGAAAAAACTGGATTCTAGAGCCACTCAGCTGATCTGGGATCGGTCAGTTGTGTTCAGAAGTCCCTCAAGGGCCCACATACCAAATCTCAGAATCGTGGGATCATTAAAGAAAAAACTGGATTCTAGAGCCACTCAGCTGATCTGGGATCGGTCAGTTGTGTTCAGAAGTCCCTCAAGGGCCCTCATACCAAATCTCAGAATCGTGGGATCATTAGGGAATCTCCGCATGACCCTCCCCCGCTTGACGCTTTTTCATTTATGTGCCATAGTAAAGACATAAAATGTCAAAAAGAAGTTTCATTTCCCCAGCAACGGCTTGGTTGTCAAAACAGCGTGACGGAAAAAAACGTGACGGTAAAATCGCATTCACATCCCGCTAAATTGACATTTTATGTCTTTACTGTGGCACATAACTCAAAAAGCGTCACGCGGGGGAGCGTTACGCGGAGATTCCCTAATGATCCCACGATTCTGAGATTTGGTATGTGGGCCCTTGAGGGACTTCTGAACACAACTGACCGATCCCAGATCAGCTGAGTGGATCTAGAACCCAGTTTTTTCTTTAATGATACCACGATTCTGAGATTTGGTATGTGGGCTCTTGAGGGACTTCTGAACACAACTGACCGATCCCAGATCAGCTGAGTGGCTCTAGAATCCAGTTTTTTCCCTAAAGATCCCACGATTCTGAGATTTGGTATGTGGGCCCTTGAGGGACTTCTGAACACAACTGACGGATCCCAGATCAGCTGAGTGGCTCTAGAATCCAGTTTTTTCTTTAATGATCCCACGATTCTGAGATTTGGTATGTGGGCCCTTGAGGGACTTCTGAACACAACTGACCGATCCCAGATCAGCTGAGTGGATCTAGAATCCAGTTTTTTCCCTAATGATCCCACAATTCTGAGATTTGGTATGTGGGCCCTTGAGGGACTTCTGAACACAACTGACCGATCCCAGATCAGCTGAGTGGCTCTAGAATACAATACGGGGTTTTATAGGAAGGGGAAAGGGGGCGCAAAGACATAAAATGTCTCTCGTGGTTGCGTACTTGTACGAAAGCTGTATCCACCGTATGAGTTTCATGAGGTTCTAATACCAAGTTCAGAGTACATACGTTTCAAAGTTTAACATAGTCCCGAGCAGGTTTTCTAAGAAAACCCCCCTCAAAGACGGAGGGAGCACACCATTAAATTGAAAAATAAACCAATAAATTTAAAATCGGAAAAAAAGTTTTTCACTAGTAAAATTCGTGATGAATTCATTTTGTAACGTCCGTGACGAAATTAAAGATGATTTTTCTCCCCCAGTCTCCTTTGAACTTAGACTGCCTTAGTTCTTTTTTCGACGCGATGCGCCTATAGAAGTTTTCACTTCAAAAGTTTGAATGATTATTTTGAGAATTTATAGCAATATTTTACTGTGGTGTTTTTATTACATACGTATATTGTACTTGAATAATCTTAATGCAGTTCCTTTCTGATTTCATTGCTCTAATGCAGAATAAAAACTGTTAGGTACCTTATTTTTATTGTTTCCATGGACAACTTGAAATAGGTACCTTGACATTAAATTGAGTTTCTTAAACAAGAAAAGTTGTAGCTAATCAAATTTCACGTCGAACAGTAACCAAAAACTTCAATATATCGTGCAACTTAAGGGTTTTGTGGTGTTTTTAAGCTTCATTTGGAGGACCTTCCTAAACATTTAACAACAATCTTGAATTTCGTAGTTTCGTAAAAAAGTAGGAGGCCTCACTAAATCACCCTGGACCCCCGGTTACCTCTATTTACACACTTCGAATGAAATTATTGAAACAGAATGTGTTTTAGCTCACGCCTTTCACATAAACCCGTGAAACCCGCATATAAGAATGACTCAGAATTTGCGGTGAATTCCATCACTAGATGTCAAGTTGTTTTATTAATTCATCACCAGTACCATATTTGAAACCTCATCTTCATAAGCTTTCATTTGAGCTCTCACGCGAAAAATGCATATTTTACAGCCCCCCCCCCCCCCCCCCCCCCCTCGTCATAAGCTTTCATTTATTCATATAACATGAATTATCAGAAATATTCCTACGGAATATTTAGTGTTGTCGTATGGGGCCTACAATTTACGCGTTCAGATAATTCACACTCTTGTCGTCATCAATCACAATGTTTCTACAAAGATGACCCGGGCCCACAATCATTGCCATGATTTAACTAAAACCAAACACACACATAAACACAAATGGATGGGAATGACTAGGTACTCCGATGGAACTGAGCTACTGACTGACTAAAGTGAGGGTCAGGTAGGACGTGATCAACCGATAAGAACCCAATTCAAGGTAAGGACAGAGTTTTCATGTGTTTGTAAATAAAACGGAGGCATCCGAGGAATTTAGGCCGCCTTCAACAACACGAAATATGTGTAGGCCTCATATGACAACATCGAACCGCCCCTGGTAGGCATGTAGGTAAATGTAGGTCGCTTACGACAACAGTACCCATGGTCCGTGTCAACAGGCCGAAACCGGTTCAATGAAAAAGACGCTCCCTCACAGAGGAAGGAAGGATTGAAGTGTTTTCATTTCCTCATCCCACACTCCTGCAGGGACTCATTCACAGAGATTGCCACATTTAGTATATATGTAACTGAAATTCTGCAATGTTTTGAGCTCTAATAACATATGACACAATTGTTACAGTCTCCAAAGATAACATTAGCGAAAAATATCTTCGGACCTCCGAAAACCTTCCTGCTTCCTGCTGCACAAGACCTATGGAAGAAACAGACATCGTCCTCTTGTAAGTAAATTATTATTTTCGATTTATAACTAGTCACGATTGATGCCAAGTGAGGTCATTATATCATGAGATACCATGGTGTGATGAGTGGTACCATGATCATAAATCATCCTAATTTCTTTTGACACCAGAAAATAGGGGACTGTTAGGCCATTTCCCACGATGGCAAACGCGGGTGAATCAATATAGTTATATTACAATAACTAATGGCCGTAGCACACTAGCATTTTTTCGGCATTTTTAATGCCTAAACGTGAAGAAGGCAAAGTGCTTTTCTCCAAGGTCAGCTGTGAATGTTGAAAGGAATAAGTGCAAAAACAGCGCATTCTGGCGGAATGCATTTTTATTAAATCTGTCAGGTTTATTAAAATTTTTATTAAATCTGCTCCTAGGGGTTTTTCATTGAATTGCTACCTCCTCAAGGGTTATCTTTAGCATTTTTCTTGCGTGGAGTTAAAAATTAGAATATGTTCTAATTTTCCCAAGTGAGTTTAACAATGCTCCGCCAGGAAGCGCAATGGTCAAAAAAGCTGACCTTGGAAAAAGCACTTCATCTTCTTCACGTTTAGGCATTAAAAATGCGGAAAAAATTCGGAAAAAACGCTAGTTTGATACGGCAAGGAAACTACACTGCCCACCCAGACTGGCAGACTTCTTAAACATTTAATGAATTTTCAAAAATTCGATTAAAAAATTTTTTTTAAATTTTTTTCCATTGAAATCCGTTTTTAGGCATTCTGAACAATTCCTGGCTTTTTATATGTGCAGGTAAGTGTGATTGAGTGTCCTTGCCGAAGACAACTCTCTTTATATCCAAGATGAAAATCCCTTCTTTCGCAAAAGAAAGCATTTTGAAAGAAAAGTTGCTTCTGTTGGAGAGCAATTTTTGGACACAAGAAGCGCTAAAATTAATATGTCCAAAAACGTGTTTGAAAATCGTTATAACTGGCTTGTGTTTATTAATTTATACATATTAGTAAACCATTTCTACTACTTTTCCTGTCCAAAAGATTGTGTCATTCGATCTCATCCTTTCTCATGCGTTTAGTAATTTTTAATAAAAACTCGCGATTCTTAATCATAATGAAAAAACTTTTTTCTTGGTTCTACAAAAGCAAATTTTAAAATAGAACAGGCAAATGTATTCTCTTGATTCTGTTCCTGTGTACAAATTTAAATAGTTCAAGTCCCCATCTAGTTATGACCTCATACTAACGGCCTAAAATTTCAGCAACGCATCAAGGAAACAACGAGTTTCTCATGGCTGTTAAAGAAGAACTCACGGACCTTCATGTTGAACGGGTCTTCAACACTTACTGGAGTACAGCCCCACCCCACTGCAGTCTTTGCACGTTTTTCACCAGTGATCTCACTCAATCCGAGGTAACTGGAATTGTCTTTGGTTATTTCACACTTCTAACTTATTCTTTGGTATTCATTGTGAATTTATGAAATTTCGTAGTGTTTGATTCCTTTAAGAAATGTGAGAGAAGGTAGCTGAACTAAATAACACTGCCGTTAGAGTGGTTGCACCAGGTCCAAGATATCATTTTAGTTTCGTTTCCTCAAACTGGTTGAGAGTGGGAGGTGGGCAGTCCAAGATCAATGGACTGACTCATCGGTCAGCAAACTATTTTAGGACAGAAAACTACGGCGAGTAGACACGTATGGCCAGTTTAGATTCCGAGAAAGGCTCAATGAACCATTGCAAACTGGAAACAGTCCGAAACTGTTCAGATAGTAATGTGAGCATAATTTTATGTAAACAACTTGGAAATTGCTGCAGTCATTTGTGAAAACAGAATACCATTAAATCAAACCCACTTCACTAGAATGCTAGTGCCATTTTTAAGAACAAGCCCCACTATTTTTCATACTTTTCTGGGCAACAATAACACTTGTGTTGAAGCGTCTTTCAAACGCGAGAGGTCCCTTCCTTCAAGAGGTTCGAAGGCAAAGTTCAGACCTATATGAGTTTCGATGGAATATGAAAGAGCAGTAGCTAGAAAACCAACGTTTTCGTAAAAAAAATTTCGTTCATGTTTTCGTCAGAAAACACAATTTTGTGTCTCAAAATTCGCATGGGATCAAATTGGAACTTCAACGAACATTTTATGACCAACCCCAACGAAAACCGTGGACATTTACTGGGTCTAAGGCGGAAAAAAACATAGCTGAGAACGATTTTTGTTCGTCATTTCCTGCATATTCTCGCTGACTTCTCCGGGAAAACAGCATCTTTCAGAAATTTTGACATCAATATCGTGTTCTACGGGTCCAGAAACGTAACTTTCTCGCTGACATACGGATTGCTCTTGATCAAATTTTAATGAGGCAGCGGATAAAAGATCGAGCGCTTGGACAAAAAACGCACATTAAAAGGGGTTCCCATCCCCTCCCGCCCTCCAGCCCATGGTTCGGGTGGGATTAAAAAATTTTAAAATCGCTTATGCCCCCTTTCGGAAAAACTCCAAGAAGATCCCCCACTCAGCAATTCAGCCATGCTAGCATGGACAAACAGATAACCAAACAGAGTTTCATTCTTATAAATAGTATAGATTATACAGGGTGATTTCCTCGCAGATGCAAAAAAAAATTTGGGTGAAACTACATCAAAAATGGAGTAAAATGCCGCCAACTGCATATTTTTATCTCAATCCGTTCTCGAGATAGGATTTTTAAAGGTTTTTTCAGGAAAACCGTGTTTTTTTCCTCTTAAACTCAAATTTCTCCACTTTAATTCATTTATTTTTAACTTTCGATCACATTTTCGGAATCAGCATTAAATTTACTATAAAAATAGTGTACTTGGGTTCTTAAAAAGTACCATCCAAAGGCCCTCACATCAGCTCAAACATTGACGATTTTGAAAAAAGAATATTTCTGAAAATCTTTAAAACTTTACTACTCTTCTAAAACGAATCCTGGAAACTGGCAAATCTCATGAAAACTGCTTCGTCTAATACTCTTTCCAACGGTATAATCAAGTTTACTTTTATTTTGTTATTTAGGGGTGAAAATTATGTTTTAATGTTAAAAAATGTGGGTTTTTCAATGAAATTGTTGGTTTCCTCGGAAGATGACCCTCCATGAACCTACGAGTATGGGGTCGGTTTCTGTGTATTTTTTCAGGCTGAATCGAATGGTAACGTTTGTAGATCTCTCCGGCTCCGTTATAACCGAGTTTTACACTTAAAATCGTAAATGTTTAGTTTGTTTGTTACGATTAAATGTATGTTTGTTATGGGTTAAAACTAGTTAATTAAAGTGTAAAGCTCGATTATAACGCAGTTGAGAGATCTGCAAGAGTTTCCATTTGATCCAGCGAGAAAAAATACATAGAAACCGACCCCATACTCGTAGGTTCATGGAGGGTCATCTTTCGAGAAAACCAACAATTTCATTGAAAAACCCACATTTTTTAACATTAAAACATTATTTTCTCCCCTAAATAACAAAATAAAAGTAAAATTGATAATACCGTTGGAAAGCATATTAGATGAAGCAGTTTTCATGAGATTTGCCAGTTTCCAGGATTCTTTTTAAAAGAGTAGTAAAGTTTTAAAGATTTTCAGAAATATTCTTTTTTCAAAATCGTCAATGTTTGAGCTGATGTGAGGGCCTTTGGATGGTACTTTTTAAGAACCCAAGTACACTATTTTTATAGTAAATTTAATGCTGATTCCGAAAATGTGATCGAAAGTTAAAAATAAATGAATTAAAGTGGAGAAATTTGAGTTTAAAAGGAAAAAAACACGGTTTTCCTGAAAAAACCTTTAAAAATACTATCTCGAGAACGGATTGAGATAAAAATATGCGGTTGGCGGCATTTTACTCCATTTTTGATGTAGTTTCACCCAAAATTTTTTTTTTTTTTTGCATCTGCGAGGGAATCACCCTGTATGAAGAGACTTTTTTACAGTCTACTTTAAAAAGTCAAGCCAAAGTTTACAGTAAAATAACATATTATTTAGAAAAGAAGTCTGTAGATTTTTGTTTAGCATTAGTTGGATGAGTTAAATTTGGAGGCAGGAAGAGAGCTTTAACGTCCCCTCAGATGTATGTGACGGTGAGTTATTCAACAGTAGTAGACACGGACAGGTAGATTTTTTCGTTTCAAGTCTTGCTCGAGCATGGTCGGATTTACCGGACCGATGGACCACCCGAGGGTGGATTAGAGAGGTTCTACTGTAATTTAAAAAAAAAAAAAAAAAAAAAAACTACATTTATCCACTGTATATCATAAAATATGATTAAGTCCGAGGACCCAGCCATAAAAGTACTTCCAAATTTCCGTCCCACAAAAATCGTTATCCTCGGTGGAACGTCACCATGCATCTTGTGCTTCCATTTCCCCCCTCTTAATCTCCTTGAGAAATTCTCCATACACAAGATGCATGGAAATTAATGGAATTAATAATCCAATCAAATTAATACAAACTAAGTTGGTTGGAGTTTTCTGTTTGCATGTTAATAGGTACTTCTAGCGATGCATGAAGCAGAAATAGATGTTCTAATAAAGAATCATCAGGCTAAAACTATGTGCAATCACTCATTGATGGGATCAAACATTATGTTAATTTTGGGCTGATTTGTCATTTTTATCTGAATTCTCTGTTTCACAGAAACTCTTGGATTTAAGCATGAATTGGAAGCACGTTAAGAAGGACATCGCTGTGCCACCAAGAGGCCCAGTCTACTGTCCTCCTCATTTGTTCCCAGCTGAGAAAAACTTCCCTGTTAACCCTCAGCTCTTAGTATGTCGGCAGTGCAAGGTACGTGCAATTGTCTATGTTTACGAAGAAATGTAAATACAATATTGGACTTCAACATAGTCTTCCAGAATAAAAAAAATTGGTCGTCCAAATTGACTGATTTTCAGTACTATAGTTGGTTAACGTCACCCTTCCAGGAAGCCTGAACACATCTGTCTGCAGTCAATTAAGGTGTGACTCTAGCACCGAAGGGCCTATATAAAGCACTTGAATGTGATGCACTGTGTCGGGGGAAGCGAATTCACTAGGTGGTCATACATCCCACTGCCATGGTCGACATTTTTAACGCAATAATGAGAGCTATATTGTGTGGAGAAATTGAAAGTATGATCATGTGCTGTTGTTTTGTCTGAAAGGAAAAAAATCATTTGCTAATATTTGCTCCAAAATAAATAGTGCAATTTAAGAATGATTTGAATACGTTGTTAATTCACACTGCGGCTGTACTTAGATTACCTGTTGAGAATTTGTGGGATGATGACTTCCTAGGGTTGTTGCCAATGAGATGGCGAAGAGTGTTTCTGCGAAGCATTCTGCGTTTTGTGTGAGTCAAATATTGAATCTCTGATAACCTGGCCGTTTTTGACCATGAAACCCTGCAGTGGAGCTTGAAGAAGTAAATTGTAGCATACACAGCAGATAAGAGATTAGGTTTTCAAACCATTTCTCAGAATCTAACTCGCATTCTATTGAGTGTTTGATCCTGCAGTCAAATGTGGTAGTTTTTTCCATGATGCTGTGATCCTGCAGTCAAATGTGGTATTTTTCCATGATGCTGGTATCCCTTAGCATTTTGCACCTTCAAAATCTTTGCTGAGAGCTAGTAAACTGGATCTCTAAATCTTGAGTCTCGTGAGACCGGCCGTAATCTTTACTTAATTTTTTATGTTTATCATCCTAGATACTCATTATATTTGTTTTCATTTACTGGCCCTTAACTTTTGATCAATAAAGCACCCAATGTGTTTGACCCACAGCTCAAATCATATTTCCTACTCATATTTTTACGCCTACAATAGTTCTGGCCTCTGCCAGAGTTCTCATTCAAACTATAAATTTCCTGCATTAATATATTCCCCGTGGGAATGGGACCGTAATTGTTGAAATACCACCATTGTAATTTTTTGCAATGAATATTGCCCTAGGATCCTCGGTCAACTGGATCTGCAAGAAGAAGTGAAACAATAATCCGAACTTTCTACCTCGAGAAGGCACTAGCAATTAGCCTCCACTAAAAGCCACCCCCCCAGAGGGGAAAAAAGCCATGCAACAACCCCTTTCTCTGGAAGTCTGATCTCTGCCTTTGTACCATTAAAATCACTCTCCCTTTGTGAATAATTTCTGAGACTAAAAAGTGGAAGTGATATTGTTTTCCGACTTTGTTTCCGAATTTCTTCAAAATGCCATACCTTTATTTGATAAATCTGCAGTGAATTTTGTAGCATTTTCCTCCACCCTTTTTCTAATGTTTTAGGATTTTCATTCTGATGTATTTGTTACTATCGGAAATACGTTACCTTGTTGCAATAGTATATTTTTATCAATTTTGTGTTTTTGTGTAGGTGTGCATTCATACTGTCTGTTATGCGGCACCACACTCCCTCCTTGGGCGGCAATGGACATGCGACAGATGTGCAGCAATTGATTCTGTCCTCTACAAGGTTATTTCTTTTATCTTTTAAATGAAGTATGATCTTAAGCGGATAATTTGTCAATAAGTCAATAATTGGTTAGGTACATTGAAGAAAGTGTGTTACACTTTTAGAAAATATGCTCACAAAACTCTTCCGTTATTTGTGTCACAACTTTTGTGTTCAGAATAATGAATTCCCACCTCACAATAATTGCCCATTTTTAGCTCAGTAATTTTTTCGTATAAAAATATCATGACTTGGTGTATATTTATGATATCATCATTCTGACTTCTGAGAATCTTGAATCTCAGCACCCTCTCACAAACCATGTTACTTCCTATGTGCACTTTCTCGGTACTATTCTTTGGGAGATCTGCCTTTCACCAGGCACCCTACAGATTATATAGGTGTCACTTTGGTTTGATAGAGTAGATCATTTTTTAATAGGTAGTTCACTGTAATGCTTGGTCTGCTAATTCATTGTTTTTTTTTCTCAGAGTTGCATTGTTTGCGGCATGGGTGGAGGAGCCATGAAGAGGACAGTTGACGCAGGCTGGGCACATGTACATTGTATAGTTTTTCTCCCTTCTTTTGATTTCCCTATCTCTAGAATCAAAGACACACCTGTGGAAGCCTTCATTGCCACCAAATATCCAGTAAGTGGATCTTACAATTACTGTGCCTTAATAAATCAGGTGGATACGAGTAGTCCTCATACAATTGAACCATTTTCTCGACACTCTGCCAGAAAGTAGGGTACTCAGGTAGGTGTGTGCTACTAGCTACCTGAAAACATTAAACGGTCTTGCAACTCACTCCTCTTTATCTGAGGTAACATTAATTTGTAGGAAAGGCGTCTTAGTGAGCAGTGTGTCAAGTAAACTCCAGAGCAGCTTATATGGTTCAATTCTGAAGCATAGTACCTACTGGAATATTGAGTAACGGTAGATTACCACATCTATGGTTATTTTGTCTGTTTTCTTGCTAACTAAATTATTTTTGTTTGTGAAGTGTTTTCTCTGCGGCCGAGAACAGGGTACGATCCCCTGTTGTGACTCCAACTGTGGGCGGTGGTTGCACATAACATGTGGTCAGATTGCTGGAATGAGAGTCAAACCCAACCTATCAAATAGCGGCACTAGATTCCTTGTCACCTGTCTAAGCACCGTGCACAATCATGATAGGGTATGTTACTAGCATTTAATGATGATTCAACAACATGTTTGAAGTAAATGTTAACCATTTGAAGCCATTTTTAATTATCTTCTTTTATGTATTAACTGAATTTGAAGCATTATACAGCCTTAGTTCAAATTTCCTCATAGTAAAATCAACAGCGATCTTCATCTTTATTGACAAGAACGTAAATAAGAGAGTTATTATATCAACAAAAGTAACAACTTTTTCTCCCAATATTGATAAGGCGTGATTGTTTTCTGAAGGCTGCCCACACCTTCATTCGTTTTGATCATTATCAATCAGGGAGATGGAGCAACTTTGGTGGACTCCATACGAGAAGAAGTAAATCTGAATAGCCAATGAGATTGCGATAATTGTTTTGAAGTCTGTACAAAGTTATAGCCTGTCGGTAATGAAAAGAATACGTAGCTGTCGGTGCCTGGCGGTGGGGGAGTGAAATAAAAAGCGGGGAATATTTCCCGTTTGTACGATTTTTCTGGAGTTTTCTTCCCTGCAAATGTCAGCACTGAATTGACTCGCAAAAATTGATAAGCACGGCTCTGATAGTTGATTATGGGTAATTCCTATCTCAAAACGAATTCAAACATTAATGCTCGCTAATTTATATGCCTTATTACTAAACTTACCTTGGATTCCATAGCGAAGGTCATTAGAGAAAGGACGAAAAGGGGTGAGCGAGAATGAAAAGCAGTAGAAAATTTATTTACAGGACGCACCTAGGTACTATTTTTATTTACAGAAACCTATTGTAAAAAAGAAATCAGTCGTCTTCTTACGAGAAAAAATTGCTCTCGTCAGAAGAACCGTCACAGGAGCTCCCAGCCAGACTGATGATCAGCTCGTCCACACGATTGTCAATGAGGCGGTCGTTCGTCATGTACTTCATTTCCGTTTCCTTGATGTGCTCACAAGCCTACGAAATAAATCGAAGTTCAAAGTGTCATTTGACACAAAAATGGTTGGATGTATGTGAGGATTTGAAAATAGTGAGTGAGCACGTACCTTTTTCCACTTTTCAGCGGTGTAAGCATACAACTCACACACACGAAAACCTCGATTGTAAACAAATGGCTCCAACGCAACATCAAAAGTTCCTCTTTTTTCCCAAGCGCTTGGCTTTAATGCGCTTCTTCGCCTCCAGTCTCCGACGCCTACGTATTCTTTTCATTACCGACAGGCTATAGCTACTATCGATTGCATCATTCAACTTTATGAAACTTTAGTGTGAATATTTTGTAAGATCCCATTCCGTACTTGAACCCGTTCACTTTTTACATGATAATTCAGATGGCAGTAGATAATTCAATAAATATATTCCTTAAAAATTCAAATTCAATTGTGTAGTAACGACGGATGCCAGGTTTGAAATGTAACAGTGTGGTTGGGTTGTAGTGTAACGGATTATAGTGTGTGGTGAAGTATGTGTGGTTTGGGGTTTGTGTGTTATTTGTAGCTGTGAGTTATAAAATAATATTGGATATTACCACTCACTGCTATATATAGATTTCACCCAGTATGTTATGTACTCATTGTTTTGAACCCTCTACATGCATGTTCTCTGTTTGCAGTCATGTGGTATCCAAATCGGGGTCTCAGTATGGGTTAAGCACCATTACACGGATCGATATTACAAAGGAAAAGTTATAGATATTTACAAAGAGACGTACCACACTCTACTTTTCGTAGATCAGTCCTGGATTGAGCTTCCTACTAGTCAGGTCCCGGTAAGTTCTTGATAAGGATACAGTGTAATATATGGTAATGAATTTCAAATATGTACCAATTATGTGAAGCTTCGATACCAGGGGCGGCCCGTGAGGGGGGGCATCGGGACATTGCCCCAGTACATTTGGGAAAAAAGTAACAAACTGGAATGAAGACTTTACAAACAGCTCCATGCTGTGGCTCCAAGGTGGATGCTAGAAGGACTAGGTTTACGCTCCATCCAAGGAGGTTTAAGATCCATCTACCAGCGAAAAAGTACGTAGATTGCGATTTGCGATGATATCACTCTATCAAGAGGGAAATTTCGTCGATTCAGGTTAGACTTTGAAGGGGAAAAAAAGGGAAATAAAGGGCAAGAAACGGGAAATACGGGGCAAGGAACGGGAAAAAGAGGTCATAACGGGAAATTTCTCATGATTTTGGGGGGCTCTGCCCCAGACAGGGTTTCCAACTTTTCTAAAGACCGTAGAATGAAATTTACGTTATGAGTCGCTTCCACTAGAGGAGTTTTGGTTTATTCCGTTAGCCAAACTGATTTAGCCTGTTGGGTATGTTCGTCTATGTTTTGTTGTCTTTGCAAGTAATATGTGATGTTTCTTTAAGTTCGTTTGGTTGTTCCCAAGAATTTACTCTAATCTAAAGTAAAGTCCGTATTATAGCGTTGTTATAAGTACCTATAAGTTGTTGAATACATACCTAAGTTGTTGAATACATCTTTTGTAATAAAGTCCTTTGTATTGTCGGTCGAGTTGGAGTGCGTTGTTCTATGTGTTCTATTTTGTGGAATGAAGAAAAATCAACGATCACTTTGAATAAAATTCTCACCTAAGCACAACGTTCATCGACGGATTTACGTAAGCAGAAGCTTAGTCAGGTATTGATTTTGACATTTTCATGTCTTTGCTTTGGCACATTAACTGAAAAATCGTCACGAAAACTTGCTCACGCGATACCAATAAATAAAATAGACTCGCTGTATTGCGTAGAGAACAATCAACTAGTTTCTTTATGTCTTTGCTATGACACATAAACTAAAAAACGTCACGGAAAATTGCTCACAAAAATATTTTGATGATTTCAGCTTACAACCGAGTCGTTGCTAGGGAAATGGTACTTCGTCGTTTTTCAACCCACAAAATTCGTTGACCATTCGTTCGAAAGCTCTCGATTTATCCAACCATATTATGTTAACTACTGCGAAGTGCGTGGCCAACAAGCTGAGTTATGAGCAAGGTTATTTGAATAATAATTGTGTACACTCAGGTGATCATTCTCAATAATTGATATTGTGAACATGATTGCCACCGCTTGTTAATTTCTGATGATTTCATTGAGCTGGTGTTTCGATGATTTGATTAATAGCAGGTGATCCAAATATTGCGAGAACGGTTTGATTTGTGAAGCGGTGGTTAAATCATTTTAATAGTTAATTTCTATGCTTTACACTCTGGGAAGCTGTAATTTCTTATGTAGCCTCTTTAGGACATTTACTTGACGATGCCCTGGGTTCGGATAAGATGAGTGGCTCTTGAAGCTAATTTCTATGTTTTACACTCTAGGAAGCTGTTGAATTGATGATTTGAATTGAAGCCTTGATAATTTTTAGTACTTTTAATAATAATATAGTCCATTCTACAACTTTTAGATACCTAGTAAGTAGGTACCTACCTATAAGATAGTATTTTTAATTCAATTTATTTATCTAATTAATTTATATTTAATTTATCAATAATATTTAATGATAATGATTTATTATTATTTAGTAGCCATATTCTTTCATAACAGTTGCCCAAGGCATGACATGACCCAAGTGCGATTTATGTATCATGTGTTTAGGTCAAAGTTAATTCACACTGAAAACAAAACTAATGGAAGAAAAACCTCAATGCTCTTCTTGACTGGCAAATAGGTAAATATTTTTGTGCCCCACTCCTTTTGCAGACCACCGGCCGCCACTGTTTGATACAGTGTGTTAACACATACAAATTGTTATTATTTCACCTTATCCGACAATTTATTTTCGGTTTCTCTAGGTGTTTTTGTTTCTTCTTCAGTCAGTTAGCTTGCTTTTTAAATAAATTTAATCATTAAAAAGTTCCTTTTCGTTAGTGCGTTGTCATTATTTTTGATAGTTCGAGGTTCTTAATAGTTTCATACATTTCAGCAATTGTTAAATTCCCCCAATTATTTTTGTTTTGAACGGTTCACTTTTTTTATGAGTAGGTTGGTACATATCCACTAATTTCTAAAATCTTTAAATATGGTAACAAATATGGTAATTTGGAATGACCAATGAATGTAACTGTAATAAATTTGTTTTCCATTTACATATTCCCCAAATCCATGTTCCGAACCATTGAGAACCAAAATTCAATATCAAAACTAAATTGACGAATTGCATAGCGAAACCGACAATTTTTTATCGTCACTCAGTTTGAACTGTTCCTCAAATTTCAAAATCATTGTTTTGCGTTTCACGGGATTGATAATTTAATTGTAAGTTAATTCTGGAAACTTCAAAGCGGAAATATCTCAATGGGGAATTTTCATGGCTATTTTTTTATTTGCTCAATAGAGAGATCTTGATGAGAGCTTTCCTAAAAGGTGCTATATGATGGGTATCTGACCAGTAATACGGCTCTTGAAATTCATTCGCACGATGACGTCACGGCCCCCATCCCCCTGGGGGGAACCCTCAACTCCCTTGCACTACTACGTCACGCGTTTATTAGCCAAACTAAACGGTCTTTTGAGCTGAAAATTGGAACTAGGGAGTTTTCAAGTGCGCTGAATCTGAATCAGGTCAAAAGTGTGAAATTTCAACACATGGAAGTTCCCCATTTGAGTCCAAAACTTGAAACCCTCTGAGAATAGTAGCTACCTAATTTGTGTTGATCCAGCATTGCTTTATGAAGAACCTAAACATTTGATAGGGAATAGATACTGTGTTATGACCTCAAATTTTTATCGTATCTTTTTTGTTGAAGGCCATAGATGGTGATATGGAGAAAAGGAGAGGAATGACTGTGAGCTGTGTCGTGAAAGGTCACCAAACAACAGCTACTTACATCGACTCTAAAGTGAAACTCATGTACAAGGTTCGTTTAATAGTCATACTTGTAAATCACCGATGTTCATCGAGTTCAGAATTGTGGCCATTTTTTTAAACAAGACATGAGGTTTGAAATAATGGGGTATATAGTATATAAGCAATTTTTATTTAGTTTATTTTTATTATTATTTTTTTTTTTTTTTCAATTTTATTGCAAGCTAGAGTTCTAAAAAGACTACCTAATGATGATGCCATCATTACACACGTAAAAATGTTTGGCCTTACCCAAAATTGTAATTGCCGCCAAGAAAGGAAGTAGACTAGAGACTTAGTTCCTTGAGCCACCGAGACAGCGCTAATGTCGCTTTGAATAAATCGTCACCCTTTTTTATACTTCTGAACGGAGCAATGAAGATTATGTTTCCCGATATTACTCCCGAATATCCCTGAGCGATATAATGATTTGAACTCCCGCAATATTGTGAAAGGTGATATAATTAATGTCAAATATGCTGAGTAACCTCCTATCATGTAAACACTGCATTACGACTAGCGCCTTTCCCTGCTTGTCTTGCGGACAAAAAGGGAAGTTGATTCATTCTGTTATCATATCCCGTTGTCTCTCCCAATTTACCGCCAGTTTATTCATTTCATTAAAGTATTGAGAACTAGGATCCCGTGAAAAACTTGTTGTTTGTTTCCCGTGATTATTCAGTCCCGTTTCATCGGGCAGGAGCTTAAAGAAGTTCAGAGGTTTGAATTCACGCTTGTGAATAATGACGGTCAGGTAGAATGATAAAGTACGCTATTGAAGTTTGATTTTTTAGGAGTTATACCTGAAAAAGCTTCAAATTATTACACCAAGTTTTCATTTAAAAAATTCCCTGACAATTCCAGGTTTTCCCTGACTTTTCCAGTTGGGGGCCACCCTGATATAGTACCTTGTATTTAAGATACAATACAAATTATACAAGAATGGCTCCGGAATAAGAGTCTAGAATATGAGTTTGTTTGTAGGTTGGTTGACTTCTAACTTAACAAAAGGTTGGCATTGTTTTTATTTTTAGAGTCTTGTTATTGTTTGTATTCCCTGTGCAGGTATATTTTGCATCGATGCCCATTATAACAGTCTCGATCGATGAAATTTGTAGCAGTGAAAAACCAGTGATCGAACAGGAACTAAGGAGCAGGTTCGTAAATCGCACTTACATTATTCATTAATTGGTATACCATGAAATACCACATCATGTGAGTCATACAATTGAATCTCGATTAATTGTCGAGGGAAAAATTATTAAGATTTCGTTTAAAAATGCATTTTAATTTGAATCACCGAATGTTAGCATTAAGTATTTCTAAATTAGTGACCCATTTTGCGGTTTTGTTTTCTTTAAAATCGATTGGAGTTGTGAACTGCACGTTTGACATTGTTAGAACTCATTTTAGACACATGCTAACATCTTGAGTGCCGGTTTACCATGATAACAATTACATATCATGCGTAGAAGGTCGGGAGGATAAGTTCAGCTAACTTTCTGCGAATGTTAAAATGGTTCGGGAACGCCAATCACATTTCATTGGAATTTTAGTTCGGCAATTTATCAAGTATTTACAAGAGAAGCAAAAACATTGATTTCTTAGGAATGGGAGCGACATTACTGAAATCCAGAAGAACAAGAACACCGAGATTTTATTGTATCAATTTTTTATTGCCAAAACATTTCCATCAACTTTATTAGTTTTATGACATTGACATTGTTCATTATGATTTAGCTAAAATTAAACCATTGAACCGTAGGTTGTCAATAAATAGACGCCCAAAAGAGAACGTGGATTTTCAACCGGTTTTAAGGAAAAAATTAAGTTCTCCATTTCACCTACCTTATTTCCATCCATTCACAAACATGCGATAAAAATAGGGTATGGTTTTCAAAATTTCAAACCTAAAAAAAAAAAGTTTTATTATAAATCTATGGTTGTGGTAATAGCAAGAAGATCACAAGAGATCCACTTTAATCTGGAAATAATAAGCATTATTTTGGTAAATTTACAATAAAATTATTCAACTGTTTCTGTTTTGACGAATAATTCTTCTGCTTTTTAAAGTAAAGTTTAATAGTGTCGCAATTTAATTCTATATCATTGAATTTCTTGCTCCAAAATAAGCTGAATTTACTTATTGAATGTATGGTTGATGCTAGATAAGGTTTTTGTACTGGGACAGGAATGCTATCCCGTCATGCGTGGGTTGGTCCCAGTTCTACCCTAGAAAGTGAGCCAGATGGGAAACATGTTCCACTCGACCAGAAGCTATGATGCTGGTAATCGTAACATGTAACTCATTAATTAAGTCAATAAAAATAATGGCAATATGATGGGGAAATTACTAATAACAAAATATTGGCATTAACACTATGCTCTTCATTGGAACTGGTCACAAGCGATTCTTTATCTGACCTTTGCACAGTCATAACCACTGTACATAATAATGCACAATCACTCCCTTCTGCTTTTAACTAATTTAAGATCATATGAAGCATGATGGATTTAATGACAGACGCTCGGATTCAGACGGAACTGACAATGAGACTCCGTGATTTTTTGAAATGGATAATTGAAAGATCTGCGTGAATGTAGATCCATCCATGGATGTTAAGAACGTATGTTCATGGAACCTGGGGTCCAATCATGGACCACTTATTTGTAATGTACCCCTATGGGAAATCTGATTCGCTCCCACCCATTCAAAAACATATCTAACAACCAGGGGCCTATTTCATAAAACAACAAGTTACAAGTGAACAGTACAGGTTCTTTTAATGCACGGTAAACTAGAACAAGTGTTTCACCAAAACAATGAGTACAAGTGTAGAAAAGTTATACTTGTAGAAGCTAAGTTTACAAGTGTAGCAGAAAAGAAAAATGGCGTGTGGGGGCAAACGAAATGAACAACGTCAAGAGGGATGCCGAAATTGCAGTTTTGTCAGCGAATCATAATATAAAAACGGTGTTAAGTACTCTATAGGATGTTTATCGTACATGACAAGTTGTAATGATTGGAAGACAGACAAATTATAAACTGAAAAGTGGAGAAAGTGTGTATTAGATTTCAACTTATTCTGATGGCTGGCATAATCAGATTTTTCTCCTTCATCCAGCGGCAATGATTGATCAGTTCATCAAGTCTTAATGCTGATAGGTTAGGAATGTCATCTGTAACTTCGAGTTGATCTTCACACTTCACTTTGTTCTTCAGGAAAAATTGCACAGGGTCACGCACCATTGAATCTTTCAAGGGTCTCGGGAAACATCCTAAATCTCTCGTGAAACTCAAAAATACCCACAAAATGAGCGTTTATTTGTGACCGAAAAAATCTTTGGCGTCTTCTACACTGAATGCTTCTTTCTTGTCAGTATTCTTCAGCAGAAGATGATTCCCACATATTAAACACCGAAAAATTGTCAACTCACAATGCTGGAAAATAACAAGTTTACTGTGAACGGACGTAGATTAAAAAACGGCCATTTTTTACAACTGTAAACCAGTGACTTGTTCAAAATTATGGGGAAACACTTGGAACTTGTTCAAATTCGCCTGTACACTTGTTAATTTTCACAGTACATAACAAGTACCTTTATGAAACGCTTGAACACTCATTTTTTACAACTTGTACATAAAATCGGCTTGTAACTTTATGAAATAGGCCCCTGATGTATGTTGGGGCCAGTCAGACCTCAAGATTTCGTAAAAACAAGAGGGATTACTTTAAATGAAATTCCTCAAGGAATGAATGAATCATGATCTGTTCTACCAAAGGAACGATTTTTCCCTACACAACTGGGAAAACCTACCCCACTTAAATCTCATCATAACATTCCACACTAAGTTTGTTTGTTCAGTGTGCTTGCACTAGCAATATCAACTTTCAGCTGACTTGGTACACTGAATGCGTTCTATCCCATTTACATTCAGCCCACTTCCGTAAGCAGGAGAGTCAGCACTTCTGCAAATACGGCAGGCGCTGTGGAAGTGACTGATTGCATCAAGGCTTTTCTGATTGGTAGGAGAGTGAGGCAGTATAATATCTTAGTACCAACTCAATTGAAATGAGCCCACTAACCCGGAAATGTACAGAATTGTGTTTCTTTGTCTTCGGATGGATCGAATTTCTCCAAGTTATGAGATTTTTTCATAAATCACAATCAATAAACGAAGTTTCAAATACCATTTAATGTACTTAATCACTCATCGTAATCACAAAGCGAAACAGTGATTCAACACGAACGGTACAACAGAGCACACACCTGGTGACTGATGGATAGGGAAGAGAAAACTCTAAACGCTCACTCACTGACTGCTCGCTCACTCACTCACTGCTCGGGGTTACCATTGGAAAAGAGTTTCAGGCACCATGAACGGCTTTTACTCTCCCTCAGAAAGAGGCCCCTTAAATTTAAAAGAGGATTCCGCCGGTTACCCCGAGTTGGAGTCATCGCAAGCAAACCTTTTGCTTAAATCAGCAAATTTTTTGATTCTTTTCCACTCAATATCTCTGAGGGAAGCTTGTTCAATTATATGATGCCCAAATGCCTCCGTTCTGGATCTCCAGTACCGGTCGCATCTGCAAAGAAAGTGCTCTGCAGAATCCTCCTCGGGTCCGCAAGGGCACATAGGAGATATTGTTATCTATCATATTTAGCATCCTACGGAAATCGTAATGTCCGGTTAGGATGCCAATCATAGTTCTAATTGAATTTCTACTTTTACTTAGAAGCCAGTATGCTCGTTTGGGATTGGAAGACGTAACAAGCATTCTGGTTTGTCTGCATCTAGCTGTTTCTCCACTCAAGAGAATGTTAAGGTCTTGTGTGACCCAGTTTTTAATTTTGGTTTTACAGGCATTTTTGGAAATGCAGATGAAAGGAGAAGCACAGAAACTGTTCTCCTGAGCCAGCTTGCGCTAAACTCTAAACGCGTCCCAACGTAATATACAAACTGATTACGTGATCAGCAAACTGGTTTCGGACTGTCAAAACTAGTTCGAATACGCTGTAAATGTAAAATATGGTGATGATAATTCGACAGTCAGATTTTTCTACACCACAAATTAACCCTATAAACTACGAATCAGGGAATAGAGGAAAACTATCCTGCCTTGCGTTGCTTGCGTGCGTTTGCAGCATGACCACTTTTGGAGTGGCTGTAGAATCTATTGGAACCAAATGGAACTTCCACAGCAATAAATATCTAGGGTTTTTCGTTGGTACAAGTATTGCAGCACTTTATGTTGTGCTGTTAGTAGTCCGAATTGGTGATTGATTAGCAGCCACTTCTGGCGCTGCAAGTGCTTCTTGATTCCCTTTCTACTTACTGCTTCCAATGTTTACTCATGTGAACACGCTTTTAGTAGGCAAAGTTTCTACTTGGTAAGGTGGCTTCTCTTCGAGTCCTATGGAATCCGAGGTCTGTCTTTATGTAAACATGGGTAAAAGTAAATTTGAAAAAATAGTATTTTTTGCAATCGGTAACAGGAATAACGTCCAAGGGATGTCCTTGTTCGCTGGAATACCCTGTGTAATATTTTATTGGTAAATATTGTATAAATTGTCTCAATAACTTTCATAGTATGTTTGTAGGTACCTACCTAATATAACTACCAAATCGTGAAAGGCATATTTTTTTACCGCAACTGTATTTATATTGTACGTATTTTTGATAAAATTTTCGTTTGCTAACCCCCATTTAAAATTTATCAGACGAAAAAGGGTAACGAAATTATGATGTAACACTTAAAATTAAATAGTTTTCACTTACAACTGATCTGTAGGGAAATATTGCATCTTCAGTTTATACCCCACAAAAATTGTTCACTCAAAACTCGTTTGGAAAACTCTTTATTTTGTTACATATTCTTCCACAGAAAAAAGCACATCCTCTACTGTTTTTAGAGGAAAATTTTTTTTGATCAATTTTAAAGAAGATAGATGAAGAAATTACTCGAGGTTAAATGGTATTTAGTTCAAAATTGTCTCTTCAACAGTGAAATTGTGAGTTACCATAGGTCTGTTCATAACGGTTTTGTTGAATTATTTCGAGGTTGTACGTTCAAGACAGTCTAACAAGCATGCATGTCGTCTCTCTAAGAATACATGATAAAACATGTGTTTGACTGATCAATTTGGTCTATAAGTTTGCATGTGGGTTCGTTTTTGTTACAAAAAGTGTCTGAACAGTGCGGTGGTTCATTTGTTGGTTTATATATAGTAATATCTCCGTCTGATGAATTGTACGTTCTCAGGGAGGTTATGGTGAGTTACGTTCGTGTTTTCTAACATCCAATACTTGATTATCAATACAGAATACTTTTATGATCTACCCACCTCTCATTGCTACATATCCAAGGTCTTATTGATTTCGGTATGCCTTCGCTGCACTGACACTAGAATATCTAATTTAGCACACTTTGTGAACATATTTATTTCTTTGTTTTGAATGCAAATCTGATCACGAATCCGATCCGGTACTACCGTATCACTTCAGCCAAGCGTTATCTGTGATCTTCTCGCTATCTGTTGCCTGCGACTAGACTGACAGAATTATTGTTTACTTGGTTTACTGAGGTACATACGTTATCACGATTACTGTTATCGAGCTTTGTTGACAAGGTCTGTTCCATGAGTCATAGAGCTTAGAAGAAAACTAACTATAAAATGTGCTGGTGAGCCCCCGAATCCGTGGGTGTAGCGTATCGTCTGACCGCAATGCACGGCTGCGTTATTGGTGCTGTTGTTAGCAGCGTCCCATTGGCTGTGTACTCAGATAACTTTACCAAATTATTAGTCGCTGGTCAAGTATGCCTTTTACACGACAAGCAGTAAGGAACAACGATGGACTGGGTGGGATTGATGTGCAAGACAATATTTTAAATGGCTTATTAGAGGATACTTACTGTGAACTTAACGTATTATCGACACAGGGGCAGGATTTGATTTTTGACCGTCTTCATATTATCTTGACAGAAGTTTTCAAGTACGCGGATAACTGTTGTAAGGCTCAAGCAACCCTTGAGAAAGAAATAAATCTACTTGAAAACGCTGCATCGTTGTATAAAAAGAAGTTTAATGAATCTGTCCATGACATTAACCATCTTGAAGATGAATGGGTAATGAAAGAAACTGAATTATTGCAGAAAATCAAAGCGCTCGAAGCGCATATCCAATCACAGCGTAGGTCAATTTATTCGTGTTCACTGGATGTTGGTGTTCAGGTGGACTCCCCAATTGTCCCTAGCCCAAGGCATATCAATGAAAATACACTTCTAGTGGATGGTACAACTCATAATGCAGTCTCAGTTGAGAGTTCGTTTGTTCAACTTGATAATACTTCTGAGAACACTATTGAGGCCTTTCAAGATTCCACTCAAGCACCGATGCCCCAAGGAACTGATTCTGATTTAGAAAATAGAAGTCTCAATATTTCTGATTTAAAGGTCGGAAAACTAATTAAAGCACTGTCACGAAAGTCTCGAAGAAGACGACATCGTCAAAAACTAAAATCCAAAGGTACGAAAAACGGTAAATGGTTCGTTAGTGATGTGGTTGAAGTGTCGAATCTGAAATCAGATGTTCCGGAGGTGTCAATGACTGAAATACCGTCTCGATCTGTGGTGGAGTTGGAATCAATGAGACCTAAAGTTGGTGTAGTTGGAGACGGTTATGCAAGTGGTTTTAGAGAGGCCCTTTCTTACCACATTCCGAGGAAGTACCGTATAACACCAATAATCAAAACTGATATTTGAGTTGATGTTACTAATCCTAGCGACTTTGGTGCATGGACGGCCAGGGATTTCCTTGTCATCTTTGCTGGGTCAACTGATTTGGAATACAACGAATTTTCGAAGTTCAGATCTAGAATCATACGGTTCTGCCAACTTCTTAGCCATCCCAACATATTGATAAATGCAATTCTATATACTGACAGCTCTGAACAGCATACACAAGAACTCCAGCTCTATTGCCAAAAGAGGTGATATGCATAACTACGAGACCCGTCAACGAGCTGATCTGCAGATTCCTCGATTAAGACTGACCAGATCCCAAAATCAGTTTGTGTACCAAGGGATTGCTTACTACAACTTCATTCCAGCTGCGATTCATCAAGAGTGAGAAGTTTTACCAAGATGGTGAAGATGAAACTTATCGCAAATCCCTTGTACAGTAAACAAGAATATTTCACATTAAGTTTTTAATATATACCTATAATATTTAGTTTTTTAATATATAATATTGTATTTTAATATATTATATAGTTTTGAATCCTTGTGACGATAATATGTAAAATTAATTTGACGATTGTTATGTACATTTTGTATAACAATAATAAATACTATTATTATTATTGACTAGTTTTTAAAACGGTAATTCTAAAACTACAAGTCCTGCGGAATAGGGTATCAGCTGTGTAATTACTAGAACACACTAGGTCCATCTTTTCCTCCCACGCATGATTAAAACGCCTCTAGGCTTGCTGTTTTGGTAAGTAAATACTAAAGTACCTTTGTGGCTCTAAGCATATTGGATTTTTAGCTGGCGTCCATGGTTTAAATCCAGTTCAGCCCCCCCCCCCCCATCCTATGGTTTAATTTTAAGAAATTTTACACCACACGCACTCCTTCCTACGACTAGTAGTTTTCTTTCTATGATTTTTCAAAGTTTACTGCACTGGTGACCTCACACGGGGCAGGGGCCCAGGCTGGAGGGATGCTTTGACGTCACTAGTGTTCTTAACTGAAAAATCATGGAAAGAAAACTACGCATAATAGGAGAGTGAGGCCAAAACTCTTAGGATGGAATTTTCTTCCATTTAAAGATAGTTAAAGTACCTTTTTCACCCATGGGTATCTCTCATTCTTATTTACAGTATAAATAAACGGATTTATTTAAAGTGTTTTTTATACGTCCAACTAATTTCATAATATTTGAAGAAGTTATTTTTTCTTCTAATCCTTGAAATGTGAGCTATATTTGACTAAAATTTCATGATCAGAATATACGGGAACATTCAACAGTAGATTAGAGAATTTTAGATTAACCTGGGCTTGGTAACCCTATTTCAGCTGCCGGGAGTGTGTAAGGGAGGCTTTGTGAGATGAGATGGTGGGCCGTGACTGTCTAGAAGTACTAAACTAAACTTTTATCGTGTTTCGGATAATATCTTCAGCATTTCGGCTGTTGATGGTACTTACAGTAAAATATTAAGGGCACTTAGACATGTCTATTGGTCACAATAGGGCAGTGGCCTGGCCTTAACCCTTTCGCGACGGCCGCCGTATTAATACGTCGGCACAGATGTCCTCCGTAACGCCTAACGACGTATTAATACGTCGGCCATCAAGTGCTCCGTAACGCCTGCTGACGTATTTTGGCGTTTTCGAATTTCCCTCCATTCTATCGACTCTCATGCCATCCGTCATTTACGTCTAGTATCTAATAGAATGCACTGAGATCAAAGACGTTGTTGAGAGTTTTTATTCACATCAAAATAGCAGGAAAAACGTTGACTTGGTCACTGTTTTGTTTTTTGCCCGCATTCGGTCTTTGTCATAATTTTACTCATACCTGTTTCCATACTTGTACTTTCTTTTACGTATTTATTCCTCACCATGGACCACCGCAGGTGGACGGATGAAGAAATTCCTAAAGAAATAATAGCCGGGAGTGACAGTGAGTTAGGGAGTGATGTGATTGACGTTGAAATTGAAGCTCGTTCAACAAACTTTTTGGATCAACTCAAAGACGATTGTTTTGACGATTTTCTCGATGATGGTGATCATGATACTCGGAAAATTTCAAATTCTAATATTCTTGATCCAGTTCGAAAAAGCGAAGGTGGTTTACCTCGTGTGGGGGGCCAATTATTCAGGCACGGGGGGTTGGAGGGCTCCGAGGCAGTCAGGCCAGGCGCGTTGCAGTGGCTGAACGACGCCCGTCGCGAAGGGGTTAAAACCATACCCCCAATGTAAATACATTAACATGGGATATACCATTTTAATCAGACATATCTCCAATGTTATTTCAAGCTTATATATAAAATAAAAAATAAAAACAACTAAATTATGACTTTTTTCCCATTTTTGGGTTGCCAAGTGCCCCTAACCCTGTGAGGGTGCAGCCATACGGGTTAGGAGTTACAATGAACCACTTCTTGTGCTATTAGCGAAGTTAGGCAATGTCAGTACTTGGATGGGTGACCTCAAAGGTAAGGGTCTCCCGCCCAAGTAGTTTTCACACTTCTGTACGGTGAACCCCTCTCCATTCAAGGGGGCGAAACAATGAGTAGCTTTTTAAGCAAAATCATCAAAACGGATACTGATCCTCCATTTTGAGGACAGCTGATTACTTTTGTGCAGTTGTATCCAAGCAAGCTAGCTCCATGGCCACTTTGTTATCCACATGCTAGAACGTAGAGGAAGGAAGTTGAATTTAAAGAAGATAAAGACTCCATAATATTTTTAATGATGTCGAAAAACCAATAACTAAACATCGATAAAGTACGTCAATTAATGAGGGAGGGCTGTTACTTGTGACGGGAGATCATAGGCAACGTGGAGACATTCTTATACAAAACATTGACTGAATATATGAAAGTGGTTTATATTGTTTTCCAATTTTGAAGTTTCTTTTTATGCTGTTATCTGACTAGCATAGTTGGTTACAACTTGGTAACTACTGAAAATGGCTAACTAATAGCACCTTCCTCTACCCTCAATGCTGCCCTTGATCTCTCTTGATTTTTTATTATTTTTATTTATTTATTTTTTTATAATTTATTTTTATTTATTAATTTTTTTTTTCAACTAGGGAACCTCCTGTGAAAAATGTGACATCTCCTAATTAAGCATGATGGAAGACACTACTATCGAAGATCGTGACCTACATATTTCTCCTGAAATGGGGAATCAAATTTCTAAAGAAACAAGTCTATTGCTTTTCATTTCTAAACACTCGTATGTGGGCTTGAGGAGCTAGAATTTCTAAGCATGAGCCTTATGCATTTATTTGTTCTCAAATGTTTATATGAAATCACAAAATAGCTAGTTACCGAGAACGTATCGTCACCTTGTGCTAAGAGCCTAGAAGAAGAAGTAGGTAATCAAATGTGTCATATACTTCCGTTCAGTAGTTTAAGAAATCGGTACCTACGAAGAAATCTTGAAACGTAATCCTACGAATTTGAGAGGGCACATTTTTCTTTGTTGATTAAGCATCATTATTTTGAATGATTAATAAAAATTCAATAAAATCTGTTGTGGATTGTGGCTTTTATGACCAAGTTCAGCTTATTATACTGACCATTTATTGCACCATGTTGTAACGACCCAAAAATTTTTGATACCTCGACAGGAGTT
Organism: Adelphocoris suturalis; assembly: GCA_030762985.1. NCBI lineage: Eukaryota > Metazoa > Arthropoda > Insecta > Hemiptera > Miridae > Adelphocoris > Adelphocoris suturalis. The sequence goes on from CM061044.1 coordinate 89,627,172, forward strand.
CGAACTCGCGTCGTCACAACTACGAGACATTATTATTAATTTCCCGAAGTTGCGATACTAACGATCAAAGCCATAAGGCCAGGGTAACCAAACCTCTTTGACTGTGAGAGTTATTTTCCCGGTGCGTAACGTTTCCCCGGAGTCAAATACCAGCCGTCTCGGCTGGTTTGGGGTCGGACGAATGACGAAGTGTAACTGGAGGCCGCTGGTTCAGCAGATGCTTGCTGAAACAAGTCAGCAGTCGAGTGAGGTCATTGTCACGGTGTGTTTTGACTCAAGTGAGTGAGGAAATGAAAGGCATAACAGCAGGAAATGTGATGTTTACAGTCTTTTGGCTTGAGAGGGATTTGATTAATTATTGTTTCGTATGGTTTCGGGTCCTACTTCGACTGCGCCACTGTAACGGGCTAAAAATATTTCATACCTCGACAGGAGTTCGAACTCGCGTCGTCACAACTACGGGAAATTATTATTATATTCCCTGAGTTGCAATACTCCAACGATCAGAGCTAAGAGGCCAGGGTGACCAAACCTCTTCGACTGTGAGAGTTATTTTCCTGGAGCGTAACAATGTTGTTACGTGGTGAGATCAAATATCAAACTCTCCTCATTATTTCCAAAAAGAGTCATGTTTTCTCAAGCATATAGGAAGATCATTATTATAATAAAGATCTATTGACTATTATATTAAGTAGAAATATTATTATATTAAATATACATTCGTCATGTTATTAGGTTGGTAGTAGTGTTGTGGACACAAAACAGCAAACACAATAAGGTGGCTTGAAAGCTGATGAAAGCGAGAATGACCAGAGTGACCAAAGGAATGTTCCTAGTGCAGTCCCAGACAGTTCTAGGACTGTCCGGGCATGCGCACTAGAGGTTTTCGCGTTCACAGTGCAAGGGTTCCAAACTATGAATCCCTGTCCACTGTTTGAAGTGACTTTTCGGACTAGTTCAGAACTCGGTTCTGGAGTTTGATTATTTTTCCCGATCTCGGGACAATTACTGGAGAGTGCTCTTGCGAGTGTTAGAAGAAGCTTGTTATCAGAGCTTGTAGTCAAGCTGTTGTCTTAATGTCATGGCGTTTTCTACGTTTCATTGGCATGAATACATGTCTTATCACTGGGAGTTATTCTAACAATTCTGTTACCCAATCCGTTACCACATTTTCCGATGTTTTTCACTAGTAACCAAAGCGTTCCGAGAGAAATATAATTTTGTTCCTGTAGTTTTCATCGCACAAGAATTTATTGTTCTCTATTCGTTGGAAAGCTCTCATTACCTAACCACTGCGCAGTGCGTTGTCAACAATCTTAGGTTCCTGAGCGTGGTTGTGTGAATAATTTTCTACATAAACATGATCCTTCTCAATTAATTTTCTAAACATGAGTGCAACCACTATTGAGACATTGAGAAGATTGATGGGATCTTTCCTGATCAGCTGAGTGAGCTAAATTCATTGAATACTTTAGTAGACATCGTCCTCTCTCCTTTCGATAATGACCTATTCTTCCAATGCAAATGATGTTAATAGAAGTGCCAAACGACATATTCATGTCACAATTTTTTTGAACGTTTGTGGTTTTTGAGGCCACAGGCTGCTACGCCATGTGTGATGATCAACAGTGTTCTTTACTCACCTGCGTTCACAGTGTAGCAAATCTCATAACACAGTCCGGAATTTGTGTCGACCATTTTCCCGAACTCAGCGAGTTCCGGATGAGTCTGGAAAGTGCACTGCAAACGAACCTCAATCCACGTGGAACCAGTGGATGGGAGGGACAGTACAGTGTCACGGAATGTGATGTTTGTGCCCGTGGCATTCGAGTTTGTACATTAGTTGAATACAGTGTTTTCCATTCTACCTACTTGAGTCGTGTTTTTCACGGAAGTTCCTGTACGTTTTCCCTTCTGTAATTTTCCTATTTACTTTTTTCAACATCGTGTTGTGTTTGCTTAGGTACAACATATTTGGCGCAGTCAGTAGGACACGAACCTACCCAACCAGAAATGTGATTTCTAATTGCAAATTATAGAAGGGAAAATGTAGAGGAAACTACTCTGAAAGGCAGGGCTGAAGTAGGTAGAATGGAAATCACTGATGTACAAACTGCGTCATGATCTTTTGAGCTACCTTGTTTATGTGTTTGATGTTTTGTGTCCTCAACAGAGGTAGGTAAAACTAGTAACGTTTTACCTAATGTCTAAAAAAATTTGTTCTGTGACACTCAAGGATGGAATGTATTGTCTGTCAACTGGTTGACCCCTATTATTACTACGAGTATTTGTCACAATCTAATATAAATATCCATTTTGTTCACAGAGGGCTGATTTGAATAAACTCGCAGCTGCTCACACTGCTTTCACATGCCCCACCACCCCCTCTACTCGCATCTCCCCTCCCTCCCCATCTTTCCTAAGCTACTAAGTAACAGACCCTCCCGTTTCCACTGATACGATGAAATTCAGTACCTACTCAATGTTTCAAGCACTGTCCCACTGAACTTAGTTGGTACCCGTCATCTATACGGAACTCCTTTGTCTTTGTAGTACCTCTTTCATTAAATCACAATTTGTCAATCTGCCTGTAAGTAGTTCGTATGTATCAATTTTCATCCTTGTAGAATATTATTTTGTATATAATTATTTCACAGAATATATATAAAATAGTATCAATCCTCATATTATATTATTCCTGTTTGTAAATATCTTATGGAGTCTAGTATTATTTTCAACTCACTGAATTTATAGTTTACGATATTTCAAGACACTTTTAATGTATTTAGGTGTTGTGAATTAAGTTGTAGTTATCAAGCCAAAATCGCCCTTCGTGGCTTTTATTTAGGCTGCAATTTGATATAGTACAATTTAATAGTTCGGACAAATTTGCTTTTGTATTTCACAGACATTTATTAACCTAGTGGTTACTTGATATTTAAATAGGACTTTTTTCTTGGATTTCTCCAAAACATAATTTTGCTTCCAAGCTAACGCAGATCATGGAAGCATTTTTTTGGCTGTAATTTATCCATATTTATTATAGAGTGTGTAATAAAAATCTTGTTAAGATGATTGTTTCGTTTCATTGAATCATCCAGAAAAGTCTTGCGGTTTTATTGAACACATGTGGTCACTTTTGCTTCCTCACTACCGAAGGTAGGGAAGCTTTGTGTTCGTGATTGAAGTCGACAAAATGTTTGTCCTTCGAGTTCAACATTTCGACTTGCTTTTTGCGTTCAGAGCTTGTTAATCAATTTTAGCCCCGTGTCTGTCTGTTTGTGATAAATACTTGTCACGCCCAAAACTATACTAAGTTTCAGTACGATTCTGATGAAATTTTCAGGGATTCTGCGGATTACCTCCTAGACGGTCCTCTATAATTTCAAAGCCGTCGAATCAATAGTAGCCTGTGCGGATGCGCAAACGTTAATTTCTCATAACGTCGATTTCTTATCATCGGTCCAATTTCATTCAAACTCTGTAGGTAATTGGGGATATGTTCTAGGAAAATCCCGTATAAATTATATCACGATTGGTAGAGAGATTACCATCGCGCATGCGCGAAACTAATATCGATTGACACAGGCAAAACTCGAAGTCTAATGGAACGATTTTGAGGAAATTTGACGGGATAACATCTAGACGGTCCCCTTTCATTGCCGTCACATAAATAGTAGTCTGTGCGCATGCGCAAACGTTAATTTACTATAACGTTGATTTCTTATTATTATTATTGTAAATTACACAGAACTGAAATCCCTTTTCATAGAACAAAAACAAGTGCCACTACATCTAGGTACATATCAATGGTATACATGATCTTAAACCAGAAAAAGATTTGATTAGAAACATAAATTTAAATACGAAAAAATTCAATTAGTTTATCAATACTCCGTCAGTTATCACCCCGCGCCTGATGTTAGCTGGCGTACTTGCTTTAACATCAATTACATGGGTGCACTCGTTAGCCGACGTCTGCATCCTGGTAAGAGAACTGTTCCTCCCGTAATTAGTGTAGTGGATTTATGTATGTTTGACTTGGTGTCGGAATCCCAAGTGGAACATTTTGAGCTGTACCATACTGATGGTTATGCGGGTTAGATCCTCGAGAGTACTCAGGAGAAAGGTACGGAAAAGTTCCGTTGACATCCCGAGTATTATGACTTTTTATTGGGAAGGAGCTAGGCGAATCTTGCATTAGATTTGTCGCGGTTTCGAACTCGCTGTATTGGCCTAAATGCAGCTTATTTCTCATGGAATGTTCCGAATGAATATTGTCATTATAATATGAGTTCGCATTTTTTACGTACTGAAAATTACCTTTTGGTTCATGCGAGATATACATGTTGGGATTGTGTGGAGTACTCACCTCGGAAGCGTATCCAGGTGAGAATTGTGGAGAGAAATCAGCTTTTGCAGCTGGGTCTCTTGCATACCGCTTGTAATGGGGTTGCGTGTATTTAATTTGGCTCTCTACGTCGTGGTAGAAAGTAGAGGTGAGTGTTACATCCTCTGATGGGACGCTCCGTGTTTCAGAAGCGTGTGGATAACCAATATCTCGTGGAGATGTGGTTGAGGAGGCTGGGAGCAGCCTAGCGGGGCTCAGATCAGAGTTCCCGTGATTAATCGCACGTGTTGACCTTGAACTACAGGGGGGAGTCGCGTGCGCTCCTCCACCCCTTTCAGAGACACGTGTATGTCTGTCTCCCGTCTGCGACTGTATGGTTTCATCTAAGAGGAGGAAGGACGGTGTCCTATCCATCTTAGGTAATTATTTCGCTCTTTCTTTGGCAATGAAAGAGGTTTTTGTTTCAGGGACTATCTTATCGAAGTAAGGTCCACTGGTTCGCTCTGAAAAGAGCGGTCGTAACGTCCGGGACTCGCTTATAACAAAGAATTATTATAGGGTCACTCGGATCGCCCTGAAAAGGACACCCTTAGGCAAGTGATCAATCCGGATGAGGAGATATTGATCACCCGGCGAGCCCCACGGTCGATTGTAATAATTAATATTCCAATCCGGGTGACTCGTCTCGATTCGTCCCACGGACGTTCGGATGAATTGAAGATTCTTCCGAACCGGGCGGCGAATCTGATAATTCGCTCTAAAAAGAACGTTGATATGCCTCGCTCTGAAAAGAGCGTTAATAGTGAGTGATGTAGAGTGAATCAGCGTCGAACTTTCAGAAACCCTGAAAGTGTAGGTAGAATTCCTCGTTTCCAAATCGTGTAGAAAAACTTCGTCGTCGTCTTCGTAGAGAGAGAGAGAGAGAAGTCACGTCAGATCCGGAGGTTGAGAATGGAATGAATAAATTAGTTCGTGCGTCCTGTATTTATACTTGGAGGCTGTATCCAATTATTGGCCGCGTAACCGTCCGTCGGCGAATCAGAGCGCAGCTTGCGTGGGCCGAAGGCGATGCGTTATCTAATTTGATGTGTCTTTTGTTTCAGATTTGATCGGTCGCGTTTGATCGGTCGCGCTCGGATTTGATCGGTCGCGCTCGGTGGGCGGAAGGTGAATTAAGCGTTTCCGCATTCTCTCGATAGAACGCGGTGCTCTTTAAATTGACCTTGATTGATTCGGGGGTCATCGTTTCGCGACCTCCTCGATTAATCTTTTGTTGAGAGAAAAGTGAATCCTCTTGTTTCGCCCTCTCCCGATAGAGTGCGAGTGCCTTTTTTTGTCCTTGAAAGTTATTGGAATTTCTTTCTTCCAAGGTGATTTTTGTGTGTAGGCTTTCCCTGTCTGTCACGTCTCTTTCGTGCAGTGATCGGCTAGTTTTGTTTTTAAATGAGTTTATATCTTGAAAGATTATGTTTTCTGCATAATCTTTCTGGGGGAAATTTTCGTTTTGCCTAGACGTAGCTTGACGTCTTTTGTGATTGTTCCGCCGTGTGTACTTGTTTTTGGTAGCCCTGAAAAGGGCTGGTGAAAATTGTGGTGAATTCACCACAATTAGTTATATGAAACTTGGGGACGAAAGAAGCAATGTTCCTTGTGGCCCTGAACGGCACTCTGAAATTTACTCTTGCCAAAAGTGATGGAGAGTCAATTTGGTTCACTACAATCTTATTCAAAGTGATTAAATCAACTTCCAGCCGGCTATGTTCAAGCGTAGAGAGATCCAAAACCCTCAGCATTCTCTCGTCACTAATTAATTTGAGATTGATCGACACAGACAAAACTCCGAGACTAAAAGACAGATTTTTTATAAGATTTTCAAGGACTTTGCACAAACGTTAATTTCTTATTACGTCGACCTATCCATCATTTCGACTTGTACTCTGTTTTTCAACTAATTCTATGCCTCCATGTTACAATGTGTGAGGAAGCTGATACTGCCCACCCAACTTGGCAGACGTTTTCTATAATGGTGATTAAAATGTAATTTACTTCCAGGGTTAATCAACTTCGTAGAAAAATAGTGGTACCAAAGAAGGTACCACACTGTTGATGTCAGTGACACTTCGGGGTGAGGATGTATGAACTGAATAATGTAAACTCTACATTTGATTAGTTAATTGCTCGTAGGCTGGTGGGTGTGGAGGGTTGACATTTTGACAGATTGTTTGTCTTGCTTTTTTTCGTCTTTGATCAAAATTTGAACCGAATCGGAGTGGGAGAACACCGTGGTCAACGGGGGTCAAATCTGGTCAGTTTTACGCCTATTGCTCGTAGGGGGGGGGGGGGGGGGTTGAAAATTCGTCAGATTGTTCGTTTCGCCCTTTTCTGACTTTGGGTAAAATTTGATGTGAATCGGAGTAGGGGAACACGTGGTCAAAGGCAGTCAGGTTTTTAGGTACATGCGATTCTATCTGCAATAAATTGCTCATCAACAGTAAATTAGCGTCTAGAATCGCAGGCACCCTTGAGAAGGTTGGTGGGTAAGTATGTAGTATTTAGGTTATTATTGTGTATGTGGGTTTAAGTAGTAGTGTCCTAGTATGTTGTATAAAGGTAGGTAGGTAACTGGTAGGTACCTACCTACCTACCAGTTACCTACACATTCACTTGAGCAGTATGTTGCAGAATTCTTCTTTCCATTTCGTTTTGTAGTATGATATTCATAATGAAAGTATTCATTATAAAAAAGAAAAGCTAATAACTTCAGGTTCATGGAAGAATATGGGAGGATTTCCATCATAGGGAAATGAAAAGTTTTCCGCACGTTCCTCATTGGAAGGAGTGGTTGGGGAGTTGAAACTGACTGATTGTTCATCTTACCCTTTTCTGACATTTGTTATAATTATTTGAAGCGAATTGGAGAAGGAGAACACCTTAGTCAATATGAGGTCAAACCTGGTCAAAGCAGCTTTACGCTTATTGCTCGTAAGGTTGATGGGGTAGAGAGTTGAAAATTTGATAGTTTGTTTGTTTTCCTATCTTTCGTCTTTGATTAAAATTTGAAGTGAATCAGAGTAGGAGAACATCATGGTGGTCAATCTGGTCAGTTTTATGCTTATTGCTTGTTGGGGGGTGGAGGTGGGGAGTTGAAAATTTTACAGATTTTTCGTTTTGCTTTTTTTCGTCTTTGATTAAAATATGAACCGAATCGGAGTAGGAGAACACCGTGGTCAACGGGGGTCAAACCTGGTCAAAATAGTTCAACGCTTATTGCTCGTTGGGGAGTGGGGGTAGAGAGTAGAAAATTTTATTGTTTTGCTATCTTTCGTCTTTGATTAAAATTTAAGTGAATCGGAGTGGGAGAACATCGTGGTCAACCGTTGTCAAATCTGGTCAGTTTTACGCTTATTGCTGGGGGGGGGGGGGGGGGGGGTTGATATTTCGACAGATTGTTCGTCTTCCCTTTTCCCGTGTTTTCTGAAAATTTGAAGAGTATTGGAGTAGGAGAACACCGTGGTCAACGGCGGTCAATGCTGGTCAAAGCAGTTTTACCCTTGTTGGTCGTAAGGGTTTGGGGGTGGGGGCCCATTTGTGACTTTGGTTAAAATTTGATGTTAATCGGAGTAGGGGAACACGGTCAACGCAGGTCAATGCATTTATACTCCAAGTGCGCTATCCTGTCAATTTTTTGTATTGATCAGGTTAGCCATTCTCCCTCAAATGTCTAGGAAATTTAATTGGTGTTTTAGGACTTCGAATAACTTAAGGTACTGCAAAAAAACTGAATTTCTTTTTAGTTCTTATTGGAATGAGTAATTTCATTGTATAATATTCCAAAGGAAAGATATTCGATTCTTACATACTTATCGCCTGGTACAATGCTGGCAATCAACCTTGCCCTATGCTCTCCAACTATGGGGGATAAATTGGTTTGGAATCCACTGCCAGACCTTCATCACTCAGACCACTTTCCTATCAAAATTGATAAGGAAAGTCGGTACTCACTATTTACTTCTCTGCCACACTGGATATTGGAGGATGCTGACAGGGCGCTCTATAAGGAGGTGATGGTGCATGTCAAACTCAGTGGAAACTTTGAGGAAGACGTTAAAAAAGTTCACCTCTGCCATCCTTGAAGCAGCGTCAGCTGCCACCCCAAAATCAAACCCCACTAAGGGACACAACCATGTCCTATGGTGGAATGTTCAAGAAGCCAACAGAGCAAAATGCCAGGCACTAAACAGGTTTTGCCGTAGACTTACGCCTGAAAATTGTGCTGTATTTAAGCAAGCCAGAGCACGTGAGCGCCGGCTTAATCATCAGGCTCAAATCAGCTCCTTTCGCTCATACGTCAGTGAAATTAAGCGAACTAAATTAACTTGTGCCATGCTACTATGCAGGGTTTACAGTTGCTCAAAGTTCTTTTGAACCATAGTTGGGGCACCCAGCAGGATGTCCTTTAAAGATTTTTGTTGCTGTGGTGCGATCATGCATAGATGGGTCTGCAGTTTATGGGTCAGCAAGAAAGTCCTTGCTGCGTAAACTGGAACGTATATTGAACAAGGGTCTTCATCTGGCTAGTGGAGCCTTCCGCACTATCCCTGCAGCCTCCCTTCAGGTGCATGGGCATAGCCAGCCACTCAGGATTTGTCGGAACCAGCTACCACTTCGCTATACAGAGTGCTTGCCCTATTTCCCTGGGCACCCCTTCATGACATGGTCATACTAGCCCCCCTGGATGACAATTACTCTAGGCTCCAAATACAAACTCGCCCTTTGGGTATTCACGTTCAAGAGCTCACCAGATGGGATAGGATGGAGAGATACCCTCTGGTCCCATATGAAGTGCCCCCTGCCCCACCTTGGACCTTGTCTGGTATGCGTGTTGATCTTCCCATGAAGGTTGGGGTCAAGGGAAATACCCCCCCACACATCCTCAAGTGCCGTTATAATGAAGCCATCCAGCGATATGCTGGACACACTCTCTTGTTCACCGATGGCTCAAAGACCCCTAATGTTGTTGGCCTTGCTCTATGGAGCCACAACTTCCAAGTCACTAGACACTTACCGCCTGTTGCATCTGTGTTCATAGCAGAACTTTGGGCAATGACACTGGCTGTTCGACACTGCCAGTGTTTGGGAATTATGTGATCTGTAGTGATTCACCAAGTACCATTGAGGCAATTAGGGATACATATTCTGATGATCCTCTAATACAAAGCCTACGTGTATTGCTACACCAAGCCTCAACATCGGGCTCAACCATAACTTTTATGTGGGTGCCAAGCCATGTGGATATTGGTAGCAACGAGTGTGCTGATGCCCTTGCGAGGAAAGTCATTGGCGATTACTCCATCAATATGCTGCCCTTACGCATTGAGGATCAAATCTCCTACATGCAACATAAAGCCAATTCCATCTGGCATGAGCAATGGCAGGGTGAGGTCACTGGTCTGCATGGTTTGCTTCAGGACTTGTGCCCGGTGGGCTCATTCGTAACCCAACTACCTAGGAGGGACCGAGTAGTGATCAACCGGGTTGCCACTGGCCATACCCGTCTTTCTCACAAACACCTGCTTAGTGCAGGAGCTCGAGATGGTGTGTGCAGGAGGTGCCTGGGTGATCTGTCCATCCGCCACTTCCTGGAGGAATCCCCAGACCTTATGGACCTCCGAGTCTAGAATCAGCCCCCTCAGTGGGTTGACGTTTTATCTGGACCAGACATGGTCCAGTCCCTGTTGACGTACCTGAGAACTGCTGAGCTCTACTACGAACTGTGATATCTGATCTGTCATATATTTTTGTACAATCTGGTCATAGTTTTATTTCACTTTGGCGATTATATATAGTCACATATATTTAGTTATTAGCCTATTCTAGATCTTGTCTTAGTTTTATTTTTTATTTTTGAGGTTTTTTATCCGCTTTAGGGGCTAAACAGTGGTCATTATTGTACCCCTTATCCCCCCACCACCCTCCGATTTGCCAGTAGAGTCGGTGATGGCACTCCGTTTGGTGGTGGAGGGCAGCATGGCTTGGAATCGTGCCATTTGCAGTGTCACTTTAGATACCTTGTTAAATGCCACTAATGACCCTTATGGCTAAGGTGCGGCTTAAACCACTAAATAAAATAAAAGAAGAATACTCATATATGATTAAGAACACACCCACAGGAACGGAAATACAATAAATATAAAGATAAAACACAAGTGTGACCACACAGCTATAATGTTACAGTCAGATAAATAGAGAGAACAAACAAACACACGTTTCAATGTTTTGATTTGACTGGTAGGTAGTAGGTATTGTATTTTGCATTTTCAAGTTTATATATGGGCATCTACATTTATGCACTCTTATTTTTTCAAACTATAAATTTAGGTATATATTTTATTACTCCTAAAATACTTATTTTCCCACGCATCATATAGATCTTGAAAAAGATTATGACTGCAGTTGGCCTGAATACCTCTGTAGTGAACAACGTTGGGAGTTGGCCGGTACGAAATCCGCCAAATCTTGTCAATCGAACCATCAGCCTGTAAGTATTAGCCCTCTCATTGCATCTTGATCTTCACTGTCTAAAAATTTATGATCCATTGGTTATATCATGATGTACTTTTATCATGCAGTCCCTCCCTTCTTCACTAATAATATACAGTAAGGTAGAAATAGAAAAGCATGGGGCAAGTGCAGCTCTGTATGCCTTCGGTTCACTGGACAGCTCGGTGATGGGAACACAGAAAAAGTTCTAGTTGTTCATAATAAATTAATCTTGATAATTATCGCAGAATTGAGTAGGAACGAATTTGGGAACGAAGGGGTCGAGCCCACATACTTAAATCTAGTTCGACATAAATTACTGTAGAAAAGTCTCACTAATTTCTCGATATTTCCGTTGGAAAAATAGTTTCTAGCACTAATATCGGCTTGTACTCTTCTTCATGTGAAGGCCCCTTTAATAAGAGGATTCCACCTGAAGTTGATCTTTTGCTTAGATCAGCAAACGATTACTCCTGTAGAGGAGGAAATAACGGAAGGCCCATTCACTAGAAGTCCTTATAACCGCCCCCGGGTTGCTACGCCGCCTCCGACCTCTTGCCAGCCTGAGAGTAGCCCCATTTATCCGCAATAGTGATTACATGCAGCTTTCAGATGTAGAGCTTGGAATATCCCATGTATTGGAGGAGTTCCAAACTTATTTTTCCAGGTTGATTATGTAGGTAACCTCCTTGGAATTTAGGAAAGTAATTCCAAACGTATCTTCCAGTAATAGAAAAGCCCTGTTATGGAATGGACGTCATCACTGAGGTTATTCTTTTAGTAAATGTTATTTCTATGAATAGTGTTTTCACTTCTTTCAGGTACCCGTTAACGAACTATACATTCGGAAAGAAAGACCCTCTGTTTGAGAAAGATCCATCTGTCCCTGCTCGGTTCCAGCGCATGAGAGAAGAATATGACAAGATTGGAAAAAGGAGGTATGATTTCAAATTAATAATATTCTTTAATGGACTCACTTGAAGCACAGTATGGGCATAACGTGGTATGAACTTTGCGGCAACTTTCTTTTAATGATAAGTTCATGTGATCTCACATGCATTGGATATCAGTCCAAACATCCTCAAGTGAATCTAGAATAGGACATACTGGGGAAATGAAAATACCCGAATGACTGGAATTGAACGCAGGTTATGGGAATCCCATTAATCCAGTTCAAATGTTATTCCGAACGCGGATGTGAAAAGTTGAGTTTAAAGCGGCCCATTCACGATTCTGCTGCAGGAAGTGAGGGGAACGAAAAACTTCCCTCTCTTCTTGCACGAGAGGCGTTCAGGACGTGTGTGGAGGCCTTCCTGCTCGTTGGATGGGTTTCCCATTGAACCATCCTGTGGTCCCGGGTCCCCCACCCTATCAGCCTGCCAGGTCTGAGTGTGTGTGGAGCTGCCGGAAGACCTTAAATTAGGAGCCATTGAAGAAGGAGAATGCAGAAGGTAAACACAGAATACCGTATACTGGCAGGAAACCTTCGGTTTGAGCTGAGAATGATGGATCATGTATAGAGAATGCACTCTGAGACAGGAGAGCGAAGAGGGGAACTTCGTTGCACTCCCCACCTCCTGCAGCAGTATCGTGAATGAACCGCTTAATAGGAGCATGCTGACTATAGTTTTATTTGTTTTTGGTGCACAGGTCGGTAGAAGGTGTGCTGCTGGTCCACGAACACGGACTTCCCCACGTTCTTCTCCTTCAGTTGGGGACTTCTTTTTTTAAATTGCCCGGTGGCGAATTGGAGCAAAATGAGGATGAGGTGGAAGGTCTCAAACGTCTGCTCACTGAGGTATCTTCATGAAAGCAATCGTGATCAATTTAAACTCTAATGATAAGATGTAAGATGTAGCTGGGGTACATGCACCATCATCTTGGGTGCTGCACCATCGATATTCACTTACTTTTCTGTATACTCATACTGCATGCCATGTTACAGCCCAAAAATATTTGATACCTCGACAGATTCCGAACTCGTTTACTTCATTACAAAGGAGAAACGCTGAAAATTATTACACAAAGGTTTATTATCTCTGTATTATCACTGGTCCATAATTCTTATTAAGCCCCATATAAATCTAGTAAATGATCAAAACTTGGCGTATCGCGCCTCCCAAAAGGGCTCACACCTTTACGACTCAGGACTCCACAATTTTTCGGTTTTATTGTAGGTGAATGTTGAAAATTTTTCTAAAAATGTTAGAACAAAAAAACTTAGTAAAACGGCAGGTTGAAAAGGAAAGAAATTAGCCTCAGCGGTTCCGAAACTGATCAGAATAACATGAGAACTGAGAATATTACAGCAATATAAAATAACTAGGTGACTCAGAAAGAGTAACGCTGAGACCACCGAGAAGTTCCAACGACCCTCTGTTTGCGCGCAAATTGAAAAGAACCAGAACTTTTTGATCAAACTCTACATACACATATCAAAAAGCGTTAAACTCAATGAATTTCAAAACGAATTCCCATGAAGGAAATTTAGGATTCATTGCAATAGCTTCATTTTCTTAGAAAATTGGCTAAAACGTTCCGACCTTGGCAGACTCAAAAGTAATTAACCTTTTGTTGTTGGAAGAGAAATAATAATTTAATTAAGAGTAATTCCTTGTCGATGCTTAAGCCCTTAGGGAAAGCAAACGAATAAACGCATAGCGACCGCGGTGGTTTCGCTCGATTCTTTCGGCGGATACCTGTAAATGGGACTCAAAAAATCATTACTGTTACATAGAAAGATTTCAAGATCTCGATTTTTGAATATTTCAGCCCTCAGGTTTAATTACCCTTTAGTGCTGATCGAACGCGATGCCGATGTTACTGGCACGTCCCCGTCCAATGTATGATTTTTAAGCCAAATTTCTTAAAGTTTGGTCCAATACTTTTTGTGAAAAGCTGCGTAAGGCTTTTTTTTTAAATTCCATTTTTGGATTTTAAGCACTTGAAACTTAAACCAACAAATTTTGAGGAGGGGTTAAAAAAAAAATAAAGGTTTCTTGGTCGATTACAGAAGTTCATTATTGAAAATAATAAACCAAAATGACTCTTTAATTACAGAGCTCTAACGAGGTGAGCTATCAGGCCGATTTAATCAAACCTCTTCGAAGTTTTCCTTGTACTTAACATATGATATATTTGGATTTCAGACTCTGGGCAGGCAGGACGGTGTGAAGCAGGAGTGGGTCATAGAAGACACCATAGGAAATTGGTGGAGACCAAACTTTGAGCCACCCCTGTACCCCTACATCCCTCCTCACGTTACCAAACCCAAAGAACACAAACGTATGTTCCTTGTACAACTTGGTGAGAATGGTAAGTATGTCTAAAACTTCATGAAGTTATCTATTTGATTTTTCTGACTCTGGTTCAGGGAATCAAGAATTACTAGTACTTGAACTCATATAGCTCCAATACCTCACCTGCTTTCTGTTGACAAACTCTAGTTGTATTGCCATATTATTTTTGTTTGATGGCACAATGTTGTTATTTACAAATAATTTGAGTGAGGACTCCCATGCTGTTGAAGCTTGTTTTAACAAGTTTGCTCAAAGGCAAGTGAGATCAGGCGATGGTATATACAGATCACATTGTCTGAAGTAGATGGGAAGCTCAGAGCAGGGACTTCTGTGCTCAAAGAGTTTTGAATTTGAATTGGCCTTGGTACTCAAGTGGTTTAGATGTTACCATTTTCCTAGAGATTGTCTTCCGTGGTGGAAAATATATGAGCTCAAATTATATGTCGAGGTAGGTACAATTTTTGATCAATTCAGCGAATTACAGATTGTCTCAAACAATCGGTAATAGAATCCAAAATGTGTAGGAAACGTTCAGTCCGGGGGAGCGGAAGATGTTTGTGGAGGGTTGCATATCAAACAGCGTATAGTTACCAAGTAGTTCAAAAGCTCATCAGTATCTCATCCTTGCGTTAGCGTCAAGCCAAACTCTTTCACCATCAAAATTATGGGAGTTACTACGTCCTGCTCACAACCAAGGTGTCTACGGGTAAAACATGAGCGTATAAAATCGGTATTTTCCTTTTTTTTACGGGCGTGTGGCGTATTACTTTCCTTGTAATTTGTTACTACATGTCATCCATTGAGCCATTGAGACCATTCCAAAGGCTGAAAACCTCATTGCAAGAAAAATCTGCTTTTCACCGTACAATTTCGCTTTTATTTTTGTTGCATAGTTTTCAAATACCATATATTGTTGGTAATTATTTTCATTAGCATATACCTATTATTTATCTGTTCTATAATATGTACCTCTAAAAATGACGTTCAAGCCATAAAATGCATGATATATCATCTCATTTGAGCCATGACATTAGTTGGACCACCGTCTCCTAGTAAAGTGCATTCATTATCTAACTCTTTTTGACAGAGTTTGGAAGTGAGCTGCTTCTTCAACAGCTAGGTCGATTTTCGCCTATCTCACAACCGTTCTGGTAAGTGTGATGATGAATTCACACATCTCACTGAGTCTGAAAATATATTCCTTATGTTGAATAATAATATATTTCCATCATAAATATATGGGGATGTGAAGCCTTTAATATTACTGTGGATTATAAGAAGTATACGTATAAGAAGCACTGTATAAGAAGTATTTAAAAGTAGTTTCACAGAATGGGATAACGCACAACTAAGAATCCAATGACTGCCTATGAAGGGGTTGTCTGGAGACTATAGCTGTATCACACCTCTCTCTCACCCCTCAGTCATGTTTTTACCTGTAATACCTATAAACCTCGGGTGACAGTCTGCCGTCCATGCGATTGGAAGAAGGTTAATTCCCTATATTGTCTTCAGCTTAGAAAGAGTCTAGACCTTTCAGAAGATTGCTCGGAAAGATATGGCCTAATGAATGGGGTTTTCCCATGTTTTCATGTAACCAATAAGTAGGTATAACTCCTCACAAATATCCCCATTGCCAATTCTTAAAAATACAAAATGTATTAGGTGTTGTAGATCCACTTAACTGGGTAAAGGTCCACTGGTCTTTCTTCAATTAATCATATTGTTTATTTCAGAACCGTGGGGAAGTAACCATAACGACCCTGGTTAAAAATTTCTACAGCCACTCTGAAGTCTGTAACGATTGTGTGAGATCGGATTGTTGAAAATCATTATGATAATTTTGGATGAAATGACATTGAATTGTCAAGGCACCATCCATCCCAAGAATGAACACTGCTTTGACGTGCTCATTTATTATTTTGATAGTAACTTGAGGTGACCAACTGTAAAGGCATTCACCAACAGACTATGGACATGTCTGGGCTTTATAATTGTATATCAGTCTTTATTTCATGCTTTGAATACAATTTGTACATTACAATCGTCATTGCATATTTTTTATGGAATTCAATAATACTATAGCTCGAACTTGTCAGCATTATAATCAAGGAGTTGAGTGGGCGACCGGTCCCAGGCCCCACCCACCATGGCGGCTTCCCAGACCAGGCAACTGATGATGGAAACCGCCAGCGGGAGTAGAAGCTCTCTCTACCACCAGACGCCCTATTACAAAGGCTCCTATGTAATAAAACGAGGCCTCTACGGCACTGAGTCGTACAATTCTTATCAGGGGTTGCAAGTTCCCAAAATCCCTTTGACTCGCAGGAGAATTCGTAGGCGAAAAAATAGTTTCCAGATGAAATTAACAACTGCTAAGTTAGGAAAACTCACCGTTGTCTTTACTATTTTAATTACTTCGATAACCCATTTTAGTATCATTTCTGTTGCCTACAGTATGCTCATAGCTAATTAACACTCATCCCAACGAATTGCTTGTGTTATTAAGGATGTGAGAGATTTGTCAAATGGGTGAAGTTGTCCGTACATTTTGAAAAACAAAAAGAATTCTGGATAAAAAGAATGAGCGTTGCCTCATGTGGCTTCCTTTGACTTTTCCAGTCATTACCTTACTATTACATAGCCATCTTCGGTTTTCTCTCAATAAGGGCTAGTCTTTTTCTGTTCGTTTTTCTTGTTCAGTGCAGTAGACATTCTCTTAAGGTCCTCATACGCCAGGAAAGAACTGGATGGTATATTTATATAGGTACCTAATTTACCCCAATGGCGGTGTCCTATGCCCCTCCATACACCAGCCGCTCGAAGGATTGGTGTTGCCTTGGCCAGGCAACAGACAGGAATCACTGTGGTCGCTCTTGGTGCCAAAAATGCCACGTCTTGGCACCGGACGTTTCCACCTTGTTCCTGCCTAGCATGTGAGGACCTTTAACCAGTGGTCAGATTAAGTGCCCCCCCCCCCCCCCCCCAGCCTCCGTTCTTCCTTCCTTCCTTCCTTCCTGGAAGGTGAGGAGGAGAAAACAACTCTCGCTTTTTTCCCCTTGAACCACATACCTGTGTCAAAAATAAAAGAACTAAAATCATTTACCGTTCGTTCACTTTTTCCAAATAACCTTTAACACACACCAAGCGATGTACTCTCATGTGCGGGCAAAGGAAAAGACGGAACTCAAAGCTTAAAAAAAGTATATTTCCCCGATTTAAAAGGCTTCACTTCGAAAGGATTTTATATTCAGGTAAATTAACCAACCAGACAATGCCCTATGTGAATGGCTAGGACTAACTGAATACTACATGGGTTGGCCAGGTCCATGAGGCTCCGTTCGCGACACAATAACCCTTTTGCCATCCAGCCCCGGACATCTCTATCTATACTATTTATAAGAACGAAACTCCGTCTGTTTGTCGTGTCTATGCACGGCCAAACGGCTGAGTGGGGGGAGTGTACGAGTGGGGGGATCTTCTTGAGATTTTCCGAAAGGGGGAACGAGCGAATTTAAAATTTTCTAATCCCACCCGAACCATGGGCCGTAGGGCGGGAGGGGGGTCGAAGTAAGAATTAATGTGCGCTTTTTCCACTTCCCCACTTCCTCTACCCCTCTAAACGGCCGTCGAAAATTCCGAAAAAATACCGGTTTCGTAGGTTTTCCTACGAGGAAGACAACGGCGCGATCGGATCGCGAAAAAAGTATCGGGAAATGCGTCAAAAAAATGCGAGAGTACGGACCCGTTTTCTCGAAAAGTCCGACGAAAAACTACGTTTTTTCCCATTAAAATATACCCCGTAAAGGTACGTTTTTCGGAACGGTTTTCGCGGGCGAAATACAGCTTTGATCCCGCCGAATCTGTATCCGAAATCGGATATCGAAAAAAGTGACGGGAAGTAAGTCAAATTGCGAGCGGAAGCGAGGTGAGGCGATTAATATGAGAAAATAATTGTGCCCCAGACGCGAGAAGGCTCTACAAAGACGTCAAGGGGTTCGATGACACAGGTGTTTCACAATGTTGCGAGGCGAGCAGGTACACATAGGTACCTTGCGAGCGAAGCGAGAGCCATTTCAACAGAATAAATTCGGATTTTTTCCTCTACACATATACAGGTATACCTCGCGAGCGAAGCGAGCAACATCCCCAAATGAACTTTTCGTGGTCCACGTAGTTTTATAAGATGTAATTTGTTTGTAAGAATTCCCAACTGAAAAAAACGTCGGCCAAGTTGGGTGGGCAGTACAACATCCTCAAGCGAGCAACATCCCCTGGTACACACATTAAACCTACCATTAGGGATCTACCGTTTGCGAGCAAAGCGAGCAACATCCCCTATATGTATCAATTGTAATACATCGCATGTATACAGCCATAGCTTGCGAGCGAAGCGAGCAACTTAATGGGGGGGGTCCAGGGGTTTTCCTACTCATATACTGCCGTACCAAGCGAGCAACATCCCCTACACACGTTAAACCTACCCTTAGGGATCTACCGTTTGCGAGCGAAGCGAGCAACATCCCCTACACACGTTTAACCTACCCTTAGGGATCTACCGTTTGCATGCGAAGTGAGCGACATCCCCTACATGTTTCAATTGTAAAACATCGCATGTATACAGCCACACCTTGCGAGCGAAACGAGCAACCTAATGAGGGGGGGGGGGGGGTCCAAGGTTTTTCCTACACATATACAGCCGTACCGGGCGAGTGAAGCAAGCAACATCCCCTACACACGTTAAACCTACCCTTAGGGATCTACCGTTTGCGAGCGAAGCGAGCAACATCCCCTACACACGTTAAACCTACCCTTAGGGATCTACCGTTTGCGAGCAACATACCCTACATGTTTCAATTGTAATACATCGCATGTATACAGCCACACTCATTTCCCGATACTTTTTTCGCGATCCGATTGCACCGTCGTCTTCCTCGTAGAAAAACCTACGAAACCGATATTTTTCCGGAATTTTCGACGGCCTTTTAGAAGGGTACAGAAAGCGGGGAAGTCGAAAAAGCGCGCATTAACCCGGACTTCGACCCCCCTCCCACCCTACAGCCCATGGTTCGGGTGGGATTAGAAAATTTTAAATTCGCTTATACACCCTATCGGAAAATCCCATGACGATCCCCCCACTTGTAGACTCCCACCACTCAGCCGTTTGGTCGTGCATAGACACGACAGACAAACAGACAGACGGAGTTTCATCCTTATAAATAGTTATAAATCATTCTAAATGACGAATAACACCTTGACCTTCATCCGGGCGCGCCTAATTCTTTATCACAAGTGGGCGCATGACGCTAATCTACCGCCACCTCCTGTTCATGTTTTTTAGCGAATTTTTGAAGAAAATTAAGCTATTGCTCTCGCCTCAAAATTTGTAGAATGTGAATTTTTGAAAAGTTGTTATGCAGAAATCCGTTTTAGGGTATTCTGAATCATATTCTGAAGTTTAACGCATTTTTTTATGTATGTATGTATGTATGTATATATTGTAAAAGATCAATAACCAAGTTGGAACAATAACACGTCTAATTTTCTCAAACTCAATACAACAACAGAGATTTCCAATCTAACAACCAAACAAATCTAATGAAGTGTCACATGTTGCAGTTCATGTGGAGTTGGTTACTCCACATTATCTCCCTCTTCTTCTTTTGGTCGAACATCCGCTTTTGCCAATCGGTTTGAATGAAGTCGTCTCTTCGTTTTTCCGAGTTTGACATCATAAAGCACATCATTGTGTCTCTTTTGGACTACCCACGGACCCGTCCATGTTGGCTGTAGCTTGGGGCAGAGACCTTGTTTTCTTTTAGGATCAAATACCCACACCCAGTCACCTTCCTTGTATGGCGGTACACATGCACGACGATCGTGAACTTCCTACTGAGTTCGCATCTTCAGTTTAGCTGTATTTTGCGCATATTCACGAACAGTTTCCAGGTCGGTCCGAAGGTCTAGAGCATATGTGCTGCCCATTTCGACAGGTTTGACAGGCGGCCTCACCAATGTTTCTGGTAGACGTAGATCACGGCGATACACGATCTGTGCTGGCGAAAATGCTGTTGTATGATGGGGGGTGGAACGATAAGCCATGAGGAAAAGTGGTACTTTTTTGTCCCAATCTGTCTGGTTATGGTTAACGAAAATGGCTAGGTGTTTAGTAAGCGTACGATTTAGCCGTTCCACTAGCCCAGCTGATTGGGGATGTAAAGGTGTTGTGCGTGTTCGATGAAATCCTAAGAGTTCACCGATTTCTGAAACCAATTTTGATTCAAAATTTCGCCCCTGGTCTGTATGTATTTCCAAGGGAACACCAATTCTACTGAAGACTTGTTCTACCAAAGCAGCGGCAACTGTAGGGGCTTCTTGGTTGGGTACAGGTACTGCTTCCGGCCATTTAGAAAAGTAGTCGGCTACCACAACTACATATTTGTTGCCTTGTGTCGTCACTGGAAATGGTCCAAGGATGTCCACTCCTATTCTTTCAAAGGGTGCCCCAACCATCATCTGCTTCAAAGGGGCTGGTCTGATGTGACTTGGACCCTTGAATTGTCGGCACTTTGCACAGGTTTTACACCATGATCTGATGTCTGATGTCATTCTTGGCCAAAAATAACTGTGGCGAATCCTTGATAGAGTTTTCCAGTAACCAACATGTCCAGCTGTTGGCTCATCATGGCATTGCTGAAGAATCGTCTTGACCATCTGTTTTGGCACTACCCACTGTAACCTACTCTGGTTATTCTTCTCAAGCCAGCGATGGTAAAGTTCTTGATCTTTGACCTCCAGTAATTCCCAGCGACTAACCAGTTGACGAGTCCTTGGGTCATGCTCCATCAGCTCCTCCGCGGTTGGTCGCTTTCCTTCCTTCTTCCATTGTATCAGCTTCTGGATTGCAAGATCTTCTTTCTGCAATTCTTGTTCGAGGGGTAAAAGCTGCACTTTATTTACTTCAAGTTCTTTGTGTTCCCGGCGGCCACAGTATAGGCAATCTTGTCCACATGGTCTACGAGATAGACCATCCGCATTCAAGTGCTTGTTACCTGGTCGATGGATAATGGTAAAATCATAAGCTTGAAGTGCTTCTAACCATCTAGCTAATTGACCTTCAGGTCGTTTGAAGGAGGATAACCACTGGAGGGCCGAGTGGTCTGTTCGGAGACTGAAATTACGTCCATACAAGTACTGGTGGAAGTGATCCACTGCTCGCACAACCGCAAGCAATTCTCGACGAGTAGCACAATAGTTCTGCTCAGGTTGTGAAAGAGTGCTACTATAATAAGCCAGAACTCGCTCTTCTCCACTCTGGACCTGAGATAGCACAGCACCAACAGCATGAGCGTTCGCATCACAATCAAGGGTGAAATGAGCTGACATATCTGGGTAGGCTGAGACTGGTGCTGATGTTGATGCTTTTCGTAAGGCATCAAAACTGCTTTTACTTTCCTGATTCCATTCAAATGGAGTATGAGTCTCGGTGAGTCGCATTAATGGTTTAGCTAATTCTGCAAAATTCTTCACAAATCTGCGATAGTAAGAGCAAAACCCCAGGAAACTGTGGAGGGATTTCTTGTTTGTTGGGGTAGGCCACTCTTTTACTGCCTCAGTCTTCTGAGGATCTGTATGTACTCCTTTTGAAGAAATTGTATAGCCCAGATAATTTGTTTCTCTCTTGAAAAATCTGCATTTCTTCAAATTTACCTGCAGGTTGGCCTTTTGGAGACGTGTAAGAACTTTCTCCAATTTATCCAACACATCATCGAAATCTGGACCATGGATGATCACGTCGTCAAGGTAAGTCATTGCCAAGTCTGCTGGTAGGACTGATTCCATTAGTCGTTGGAATGTCGCTGGGGCGTTGCATAAGCCGAATGGCATGACCTTGAACTGCCAAAGCCCCTTTCGATATATGGAAAATGCAGTTTTTTCCTTATCCTGAGGTTTTAACTCAATTTGCCAGTAGCCACTTTTAAGGTCAAGGACACAGAACCAAGCTGACCCACTTAAATTATCCAACAAGTCCTGTATGCAGGGCAGAGCATATGAGTCCCGTTTTGTAACTTTGTTTAGCCCACGGTAGTCCACACAGAACCGTGTGGTACCATCTTTCTTTGGAACCAGAACGACAGGTGCGGCCCAGGGGCTTTGGGATGGCTCAATTACATCTTGGCTGATCATCTCTTGAAGCAGCTCTTGCATTTTCTTTTCTTGTGAGTATGGAAACCTATGTGGTGCCTTCCTGATAGGGGAAGCATTGCCAGTATTTATTGAATGTTGCACAACATGAGTTCTACCCTCTAATGTGCCATTTACCGCAAATACCCCTTTAGCTTTCTCTAAGACCTTGGCTAGAGCCTTCCATTCCCTTGACCCAGGACACAGGTCTGTAGCCTGAAGGGTTGGTACTAGCCAATCTTCTATGACAGGCTGAATCTGTTTGAAACTTTGCTCAAAACATTGCCATCTGCGCTTGAGAGGAATAGCTGTATGTGGCAATTTGAGTGTTACTGACTTGAGATCAATACACGCAGAAACACGGCTAAGAAAGTCTAGGCCAAGAATCGCTTTATCCCTGATCCTAGCAATCAAGAATTTTTGTTGAACACACTCTCCCCCACAGTGTACCACAGCAGTGCACTCTCCTAGTAGTGGTATCTTGTTGCCTGATGCTGTCTGTAGCCCGAGGTATTTTGAAGTTGATAACTTTAGCCCACAATACTTGGCTACATCGGGTCTGAGAATCGATACTGTGGCCCCAGTGTCCACCAAAGGAAAACAATTTCGGTTCCCTATCAAAGCTTTGACAAATAATGCTCCCCCTCCTGTTCTTGCAGCTTGAATAAAACCAATAGGGCTAGTGGTGGCGGGAACCCGAGATTGCCCTTCCTCTCGAGTTCTTCTTAGTTTTCCGGTTGCTCACTTGCTTTCTTCTTTTGGCATTGAGCTCGGAAATGCCCGGGTGCCCCACAACCCCAACAAACTACCTCTTCATGGTTTGAGGAGGATTCCTGACATTCCATCTGTTGCACTGTGGTTAATGCCTCTTGTAAAGTAATTGGGCGAGTAGCACTCAGAATTTTCCGAGCTGCCTGATCTCTCATTCCACGCATAAAAGCCTGTAAGGCTACCTCCTCTTTACAATTCTCAGGCCAGTTAGGATATGCAAACCGAACCAAACGTTCAATGTCTGTAGCATATTGAACTGCTGACTCACGAGGTTTCTGGTGTTTGTTCTCTAGCTCACTTTTCCAGCGGATGGAAAGGTTCTGTTGTCCAAACCTGTTCTTAAGAGCTTCAGTCAGACAATGATAGTTGGTTTGGCTTTCCTTTGGGACTGTAGCTAGAACGACTTGGAATGCGGCCCCTCTCAAAGAACTAGCCAACTTTGCGCCCATTCTCTGAACTGACCAAGAATTTGACTGGGCAACTATTTGCAAGTGCCCAACGTAATCTTCCCAAGCAGTGTCCCCTTCATATGTCATTAACGGTCCTTCTTGTTTGATTGCACAAACCTCAGGTATCTGTGAAGAAGACTGAGAGTTTAGTGTGCAAGTATTTTGGGGTACAAGTTGACTTCGTAGGTTTCTATTTTGGTTTTCCAACTCATGGATTCGCGTTTCGTATGCAGATTGCGTTTGTTGTAAATTTACAAGATGCTGCTGAACTGATTGTAAAAGTGATTGCATGTCTCTCACAATGTGACCGTTTGGTTCCTGAGAGCAGGTAGGGCCTTCTAAAAGTTCTGTTTCGGGATGGATAGTCTCTTCATCCGCAGGTCGACTTCGTGTTGATACTGTTCTCCGCATCACGGATTCGTCTATCCGTCGTTTAGGCATAATAATACTTCTTTTTGCTATCCCGGACGGGCCCCCAAATGTAAAAGATCAATAACCAAGTTGGAACAATAACACGTCTAATTTTCTCAAACTCAATACAACAACAGAGATTTCCAATCTAACAACCAAACAATTCTAACGAAGTGTCACATGTTGCAGTTCATGTGGAGTTGGTTACTCCACAGTATGTATGTATGTATGTATATATGTGTCATTCCAGACGATAACTGTCCGTAGAATTGTGCTAGAAACTTCAAACAAATTTTAAAATGTTAAGGACACAAAACGAAAGTTCAAGTTCGTTGGCCAGCATGATCGGATTACATCTTCGGGTTGAAATTTTCAAAAATGTAGTCAAAAATGTCAAAATAGCCTGTTTTTTGCGATTTGTTGTGCGAAATAATTTTTTCAGCATACTAATATGTGGTATATTCGGAATCAGCGTAAAATTTCCTATAAGAATATGTATCAAGTTTTCAAAAATTTCAAAGTTGAAAAATCAGTCAAAAATCGAAATAATGCCGTTCGCTAGTTGTAAAAATCAGTACCTAATTTTTGCATGAAACATTGCCCAAATTCAGATTGAACTACTCTTATGGAAGTACACCTGTATAACCAATCCCTAGAACCATGCTGTTTAAGGCTAGAACCATGCTGTAGATAGAATTTGATTCCATGTTTGTCTATCAAAATCATAAACTAAAATTTCTCTACACGATCAATAGCGACTGAAACGTCGAAGATTTCTTAAAAAATTCGCTCATGGGGTCATGCTGCATGACTGGACTTTTTTTTTCAGCTTATATTTCACCAAAAACCAACGTAATCGATTAAAGAACTTATAGAATATACCTACTCGTACAAAATATGTTATTATATTCATTCATTTCTAATATAGCATTCATTTATATATTCGTTTCAAATCTTAGCAAACAATTTGAAATCTTATGGAATACAAAGCAATATTGTAATCAGGTAGGTACTCAAAACGTAGCCAGCAGAAGCATTTAACGTTGAACGAAACTTGGTATACCTACCTACTATTCATCTCATTAACTAAATTTGTCACATTTTTGGGGAAAAATCAATAATTTTAGCAGCTGTAGATATATTTGGTATGAAAAGTAGGTAGGAGCTGTGTATATACCTACTGTCTTTATTCATTATCATCAAGAAATTAGATATTATACATCGGAAAACTTATAAATTAAATGAATATTAATACTTTCGACACTCACAGATCGAAAGTTGTTCATAAAACGTAAAAACGCTGCAAATTATTACACAAAGGTTTATTATTTATGTATTAGACAGCCCTTCTACGTAGATCTCTGGTCCATAATTATTAAACGCCGCTTATAGTATATTTAGTATCGAACTCGGAGCTTCGGACCTCACAAATGGGTTCAATCCATTACAGCAGCGGAATCTCACAATTTTACGCTTTTTAATATAGTTGATAAACATAACAATTTATTACCAAGCCATCTTTCCAACACATAAAAGTGTTACCTATACTGTATATTGATGTCATTTAATTGGTCAAATTTCAAAAAATGTGCTGACAAAATCACTGAAAATGGCTAAGAATCTTCAAATTGATATTTTTTAGCATAAGATTGGTCAAATGAAGTTTATCAACTATGAAATAGAACATTCAACAATTTATGTACAAAATTATGCTAAAAACTTGAACTTCATTAAATTTTGTTTTAAAAAATCTATAAAATGGCAAAAAATAGCCTAAAATCCAAAATCTCTTTTTGAATAGAAGAGTATCATTTAGAATACTTTTTTCCATAAAATTAATAGCTAACATTTTCTTTTCACTCATAAATCTCCTATTTCTATACAACTTGAAATATACAAAAAAAAAAGACACTTTTTCACCTATTTTTGGCTCATAGCACCCATGGGTGTGGAGCGATCGAGGTGGCGAGAAGTTAGGACCAACTAGACCCCTAGTGGAGTCTATCTGCGAAAGAATAGATTTTTTAAGTCAATTCTAAGGCCTTTTATGGCCTGAACGGCGGACGGACATTTCAAATTTGGATTCTACGCACCTTGAAACGACGTAAAGTGACAAAGTTTGAAGGGGGGGGGGGGGGGATAAATTTTTTTGCTATACGATCACATAGGCTTATTATTGGAAATAATAAACCAAAATGCGAGTAAAATGCGAGTGGTAATTCTGATTTTGGAGACAAACAAATATTTCATCTTCCGAAACTGAAAACAGTGCATCCCCTACCTATAGGTAGACGTGGACGCAATAATCAATCTAGCAGCCTACAATCTCGACCCTCTAAGGTTTTATTATGACAGGGCTGCTGATCTAAGTACACTGCTATTTTGTGTCATAATTTGTTACTTGAGAATACAAGTCACCCCCGAGCTCCTGGATAATTTCAGGCTGTAAATATTTAACTTTTTTGTGTCACGGATGTTAGATGACCGTCGGTGCTCAGACGAGGGTTAAAAGGCGTTTGCCAATTTGGGTGTGGCATATAGCTCCTCCTATCCGTGCGATGCATGTAGATCATTGAAATGTTTTGGTTTAATATTTTCAAAAATATACCTTTGTAATAGACCAAAGAAAAAAAAAGTACGACGATCTACGAAAATTCGCTCATTTTATGAAGAAATGACCAATCACCCGATTTTTCAAGTGTCTACAAAGGGGGACACAAAGGGCACCCTGTATACCTAGTTCAATATCCATTGAATAAGTGACACGCAAATTTACGATTCAACTTTCTCTTGGTCTTTAATAATACCTTCCTATAAAAGGAAAAGTCTAAAAGACGAGCAGCATTATCAAAACAATATAAGTAGGTAGGTACCTAAGAATGACTGTTCGAAAATGATAATAAGATGGTTAAAGGGATGAGGGATGTTGAAATAAACACGAATTACCTTGTAGATACTTTTTTATTATAATTATAAACATACAGTGTATACTTCTACGATAATGATGAATACATATTAAGAATAGTTTCAAACACCATGGATACACATTTTTTTAACATTATAATTATTTCAGCAAACAAATCATCGGAAGTCTTCTGGTTTTAGTCCTTGTTGGTTCTGATCAGATCCTCGATCTATAAAACGATGTTGATATCCATCAACTTATAGTTGAAATGGCAGAACTTCCCGAGTGACTGATGCTCAATAGTTATTAGACCATCACCCTTTTATTTTATGAATTATTCGCTAAGTGTGGCAACTGTATCATTTTTGGTTCCAAATTGCTTATCCTGCCAATAACTCACTCAGTAGTGGTTTTGGTGTTGGATCTTCCCTGGCTATTGGATCTAGACCTGGACCTGGACTTCCTACCTCTGGACTTTGATCTAGATCGTTTACCTCTAGATCTTGACCTGTCTCTTCTCTTCTTCATAGATGACGATTCATTCGTCAAAGATTTTCGTCCACCACTTGGTACAGCGTCATTTGTAGAATTCGGGTCAGAATTTTCAGTTTCCGTTGCAGGTTTCTCGATATTGGGCGTGGATTTGGAACAGGAATTTCCATCTTTGGATCTTGATCTAGATCGTCCACCTCTAGATCTTGATCTAGATCGTTTACCTCTAGATCTTGATCTAGATCGTTGACCTCTAGACCTTGACCTGTCTCTTCTCTTCTTCATTGATGACGGGTCATTCTCCAAAGATTTTCGTCCACCATTTGATACAGAGTCATCTGTAGGATTTGGGTCGGAATTTTCAGTTTCCGTTGCAGGTTTTTCGATATTGGGCATGGATTTGGAACGGGAATTTCCATCTTTGGATCTTGATCTAGATTGTCCACCTCTAGATCTTGATCTAGATTGTTTACCTCTAGATCTTGATCTAGATCGTTGACCTCTAGACCTTGACCTGTCTCTTCTCTTCTTCTGTGATGATTCATTCTCCGAAGATTTTCGTCCACTATTTGGTACAGAGTCATCTGTGGGATTTGGGTTGGAATTTTCAGTTTCCGTTGCAGGTTTCTCGATATTGGACGTGGATTTGGAACAGCAATTTCCATCTTTGGATCTTGATCTAGATCGTCCACCTCTAGATCTTGATCTAGATCGTTTACCTCTAGATCTTGATCTAGATCGATTACCTCTAGACCTTGACCTGTCTCTTCTCTTCTTCAGTGATGATTCATTCTCCAAAGATTTTCGTCCACTATTTGGTACAGAGTCATCTGTAGGATTTGGGTCGGAATTTTCAGTTTCCGTTGCAGGTTTCTCGATATTGGGCATGGATTTGGAACAGGAATTTCCATCTTTGGATCTTGATCTAGATCGTCCACCTCTAGATCTTGATCTAGATTGTTGACCTCTAGATCTTGATCTAGATCGTTGACCTCTAGATCTTGATCTAGATCGTTGACCTCTAGATCTTGATCTAGATCGTTGACCTCTAGATCTTGATCTGGATCGTTGGCCCCTAGATCTTGACCTATTCTTACGCACGCTTTTTGGTGAGTTTGATTCATCATTTAGTGCAATGTAACCTGATGAACTTGGAACAGGATTCTCTGTTTCTATTGTGGGCTTCAAAGTGCTCCTAGCCCTGGAACTGAGGTTTCCATCTCTAGACCTTGATGTTGATCGCCCAGCCCTCGATATTGTCCTAGATCGACCTCCCCCAGACCTTTGTGCTGATTGCCTACTTCTAGATCTTCTACCCCCAGACCTGGATCTAGATCGCCCTCCTCTAGACCTTGATCTAGACCTCCTACCTCTAGACCTTGATCTAGACCTCTTACCTCTAGACCTTGATCTAGATCTCCCACCTCTAGAACTTGACCTAGACCGCCTACCTCTAGACTTAGATCTATCCCTGCAGCTCTTCCTCGATGACAACTCTTTTTCCAGAGATTTTAATCCATCATTCGTCACGGCATGATCTGTGGAACTCTCAGTGATTTCCTTATCTGCTGCTGGATTATTGTTTTTTGTATTGTAGCCTGAAGGTCCCTGTCGATCGGTTCCACTGACACTTGACTTTTTCATTTGAGCCCCTACCTTTGAATTAGACCTTGATCTGGACCTCTTACCTCTGGACCTTGATCTGGATCGCTTTCCTCTAGACCTTGATCTAGACCTCCTACCTCTAGACCTTGATCTTGACCTCCTACCTCTGGACCTAGATCTAGACCGCCTACCTCTGGACCTTGATCTATCTCTGCGGCCCTTCCTCGATGACAAATCTTTTCCTGAAGATTTTAATCCATCATTCGTCACGACGTGATCTTTGGAACTCTCAGCAATTTCCGATCCACTGATACTTGACCTTTTCATTTGAGCCCCTCTCTTCGAATTAGACCTTGACCCTGATCTACTCCTCTCCCTGGATCTCCTGCCTCTGGACCTAGATCTTGACCTTCTTCTGGACCTTGATCTTTCTCTAGATCTTGATGTTTTTCTAGAGCACGCTTTCTGTGTAACAACTACTGGTTTATTCAAAGTTTCAATTTTCCTATCAGTAAAATTAATAATAGGTGTCAGAAACTTGAATACGTCATTCTGAAGCCCTGGAATCACGCTCTGAACAGCTATTTGCAAAGCCCTTACTTCATCTGGAATTTCGTCTGTAACAGTCACATAAGGGGTCACAATCAACACTCGGTCAATAAACAAAGTATAAGTCATATGTTGAGCCGCACAAACGGAAGATGGATCAACGAATTTTACAAAGCAAATACTTACTGGTGCGTTTGTATCTCTCATGTTCGGATACAAGCGCAAGTCTTCAATTTTGCCCAAAACTCCGAAAAGTTTGTAGAGTTGGTCCTTCGTTGCTTGAGGAGAGATATTGATGATTTGGGCCACCCTGGAGGGCGGGACTGCCGGTTGAACTGCGGAAGCCATTTCCACCTGAAAAAATAACAGTATTTCAAAATCCAAGCCGTTCACAATCCGAAAAGTTCACGAAATGTTACACGTCCGATACGAAAACAATAATGAAAAACATTCCCGAATAACTTGCAGAGCGAAAGAAAGTAGGTAAGAGCGTTGAACTCGTATAATGCCCGACCGACTACTGACTGTGGATCGTTATCTCCCTCGCGCCCGTTATATAGAAACCCACCTTCTGCTCCGATTGAGCCACATCGCGTAGGCCACTCTTGCCCCATATCTCTCAATATTGCGCGGTAGGAACCACGTCGCCTCCTCTTCAAGATGTCATTGCGCAATCCTGAGTAATATTTCATCAGAAAAACAAAACACTTAGCCATTATTACGTAATATTTCATCAGAAAAACAAACCACTTAGCTATTATTACGTAAACCTTTTTACACAATGTTGGGACATTTAGCCATTATCCCGTATTTTGACTATTTTCACGCAAGTTAATACAATTAATACCAAACGCCAAATAACAAAATGAAGCAGGTCACGTTAATCCACAGTTAACCCGCTGCGCTTTCCAACAGACAACATTAAATCATGTCATTATAGTAATGAAGTAAACATGTTTTCCTCCAATAAAGTGAAAGCAATGCTCTCGATACCATTGATGAACGGATACCCAGCTAGTGTTTGTATGTTTTGTTTAGCTTCCCCCTAGAAAACGTGAATTTCAAAAATACGAAGTCGAGAATTGCACTACGAAAAGAATTTTAGAAGACAGAAAAAACCGTGTTAATCATACAATAGAATTTGGGAACATTGCAAATCGCACCTTCTCCCTGCCCTCCCACAAAACCGTTGGCCTTTTTCTAATAATATATAAAAAAATTTTTGTTCTCAGAAATAGTTGTTCTACAAACTTATTCTTACGTCTGTTAAGGATTTTTTTAATAATATAATTTTTTAAGGTATTATTTTGTTAAATAAACCTTTGTAACCGAAAAAAAAAAAAAAAAATTGTAACCCACTTAAAATTTGTTGGCTTGCGTTAGCTGTACATGATGCCTAGGATCCAAAACTCTAATTTAAAAACATCGTCCGTACGCCGTTAGAGCTTTTTTTCCGAAACACTTTTGGACCAAAGTTTATGAAACTTAGGTTTAAAAAAGTGCCAGTCATGCAGCATGATCGCATGAGCGAATTTTCTTAAATTACCCATCGTATATAATATGTTAAATTTAATTGAAATTGAGCAATTTGAGTACTTATAAACGAATTGTTAAAAACCAATTTTATGGCAAAAAAACTCATACTAAATAAAATTCAGCGCTTTGAGGAAGATTATGGGTTTCTAGATTTTTTTTTTTTCAGTTTTTAATTAAAAAGTGCTGGCCAACGAACTTATCCTTTCATCTGGATAGCTTGATCTAAGAAGAGTTATCGCCTGGAATAGCACACACACCCTTATATATATATATATATATATATATATATATATATATATATATATATATATATATAAATTGCTATGCAATTCTTCGGCCGACCTCCAACAATTTTGTTTGTAACGTCCGTGACGGAATTTCGATATATATCGATATATATATTGATATAATTATATATATCGATAAGAATTGCATAGCAAATTATCCTCGTTTTCTACGCAGTACAAAAGAGAAAAGATCGCTTCGCGCCTCGCCGGATCTTTTCTCTTTTCTACTGCGTAGAAAACGAGGATAATTTGCTATGCTATTCTTAGCCTGAATCAACTTAATTTTGGAATGTAGCCAGGTACGTAAGGAGAGGGAAATTGGTAGCTTGAAATGTGAACATTTATCACATAAATCAAGCGCTTTCCAACGAGTGGCGAACGATTTTTGTGCGATGAAAACTGCGGAAGTTTCATTCCCCTAACAACGGCTGGGTTGTACGTGAAAAACACTGAAATTGTGACACAATCTATAGCAACTACTCAACTACTCGGTTGTACGTGAAAATCATCGTCATCGTCACGGACGTTACATAAAAAATTGTTGGGGGTCGGCCTAAGAATTGCATAGCAATTAAAATAAAACAAGGTTTTAAGGTTCACCCATGGGGAGACCTAGGAACAGCCTTTGGGAAAATAAAAATATCAAATACCCCCACCCATTGTTACCACTAGGTAGCTGAAGTCCACTCTTTCCAAAAAACTAACTCTTTCATCTACGATTTTTTTTTAAGGGCAGGGATAGTGAAATATAGCTAAACCGTCCCAATGCTCCTCTGATGACGGTACAGAGAAATCCCTCTTATAATAGTATTGTAATAGTTGTAGAAAGACCTTTATAATAATTGAACAGGATTGCTAGAGTGCGCTAGAAACATGAAATGGAACGGGTAATATTGACTGACTCATTTCCTTTTACTCCAATTGGGGGCATAGGGCCGTAACTAGTCCTCTCCACTCGGTCTGATCCGAAGCCATTGTTTGGATAATATTGGGGAGGATGGAAAATGCCCACAGGACAGTAGGTACCTAAGGATTTGAGAAATCTACGACCAAAGAAGTATCCCTCACTGTGGTGAAAGATTATTCAGTTCTCACTCGTTTTACTTTCATGTGACCTTCTATTTAAATTTTTTACATTCATTTTTCTGGCCGATTGTTTAGATTAAATGAATTATTTTTAACAATGTCCTATCACTCACTTTTGTGCATGATTTGGGGAGTGTGAGAAAAATGTACATACTCACCTACTGTTTTTGTTTTCTTGGTTAAAACACTTTGATCGAGGTGCTCATATGCAATGACTACGAGTTTAAAAGTATTTCTTCGCTATTTTTAGGCAATGAAATGAGCAAATGGGCTCCTATTTTGTCTCACAATTTATTTATAAAATCAGGCAAAAATAAACTGTGTGGCTTCTAAAATAATCAAGTTCTACTTTAGTAGGCACTTATTGCAATTTAGATATTGGTCAAAAATGGACTATGTACATCTTAACATTCTTGTAAGAAAGGAGATTGTAACTGTATTGTTACTTTTGCTGCATTCAGTCACTTAGCAAATGTATTATACTAGCATAAAAACATAATTTTGTCGATTCCAACACCAATATATTGTTTTTATTTTAATTTTATTGAAATTACAATTTTACTACGAATGTAACGGCGTTTTCGTGACGTGTGCCAATTTGATTAGCAAACTTCTAACTTGCGAATTTTCGTATTTCTGATCCATTGCACAGCTTTGTTCGCCGTGCCGAAAAATTACAAGTTGGTGGCTGCTCCTCTGTGTGAACTGTTCGACAACTCGCAAGGTTATGGACCCATCATCTCTTCCCTGCCTCAGAGCCTCTCTCGGTGAGTGACGGTCACGCGTATTTGAATATATTATAAGAAGTAAGAATATAATACAATAATCTTAATTGTACTTAGGACAATCAGTCCCTCATAGTGTACAGAGAACAACATGGGTCATAAACATAAAGCAGCTCTACACATATTATGTCAACATATTGTCATATTATGACAACAGTAAAACAAAGTATATAAACAGGCGATAAAATAAAATCTCGCCAAACTAAAAGGTAATAAAACTGAGTGTAAATTATTATTTTTTTAAATAAAACGAAACAAATTAATGAAAAATAGAGAGGGGTAAAAAAAATACTTAAGTAAAAGGGGATCTGGTTTGACAAAAAGTTTCATATTACGTTTTCATGTATTTGAGAACTGCGCTCCTGAATCGGCCGAGAAGAGGGATGGATCTAATCTTGACAGGGAGGCTATTCCATAGCCTCACGCCCACGACCGAAAATGATTGGCTAAAAGACTTACTTGCATGTGTTGGTATCCGGAGTGCACACGATCTTTGGGACAATGCCCGGGTAAAAAGCTCTCGTAGGTAGACGGGGGATAAATCATGCATGATTTTGAAAATTAGGGAAAGCTGACGAAATTTAAAATAGTCAAATAGGTCAAGACCCACCAGATTGGTCTTAGAAGGTGTTATATGGCCACACTTCTTGAGACTAAAGGCATATCTGATGCAGGAATTGTAGGCAACTTCCAAGCGACTGGAGCAGGCTCTATCCATGGAGGTGTTATAAACTGAATCACAGTAGGTGAAGAAAGGCAAAATGAGTGAAACAATTAGATTTATCTTGAGCCTAACTGGAGTGAGGGAGTACAAAGCTCCATAAACGCGCCCACAGATTTGCTGAACATGTGCCTTCCAACTGAGGTCAGAATCCTCTTAGTCCTCATTCACTTTGGTCCAAATGATGTAAAAGAAATTTTTAATGTAAATGCCCCTTCCCACGACTAGTCCAGACTCAGCAACTGAGGATCCTGTATTGTGCCTGCTCTCAACGAGGAAGATTGATCAGTAGTCTCGATAAGACATTTTTTAAAAAACGATTGCTACGTACCTGCAATATCCAGCCCTTTTTCTATTTTCCCCCACGGTTTTGTTGTAAACTCTTGATTTTGGTACAGTTTGTTTCTCTGGTCCAGTAGTGCCAGTCGCTCATGCACTAGAAAACTACTTCTTTCAAGCAAAGCATCGATGCGATTGGACTGGGGGAATGGTAGAAAAAACAAGCACGTTTGATTCTCACCAGACTATCTCAGACCAGTCGCTCTTTCCTGGAACGACGTCCGGCCCGGCCCCAGTGTAGGAGGATGCACAGGCTTTACGTGTTTGTTTTCTTCGGACCGGACCAGTCCAAACCGTCTAGTCGAGAGAACTTCTGCTTCCAACGTAGGAGCTCCTTTACCTGATCACACCGGCTCCATTCACAATTCGTTGGACGTTGTGTTTACAGGATCTGATCGCTGCCCCCATCCGGTTCTTACTAGTGTATTAAAAATTGTACCAAACGTGAGACAAAGTTGGGCTTAAGGGGTGGAGCCCACATGATTTATTTTGATATCAACAGTGGAGGATTGTGGCAGCTCCGTTAAATTTTAATAACTCATATTGAACAGGCTACGAGGAATTTCCTCCTTACGTCCAATTTCGTTATAGGTAACGGAAAAGTCGAGGTCAGACAAATTTCAATACATACAGTAATTTATGGATGTTTTGGTAATAATCTGGAAATAAGTAAGACGATCGAACATCTAAAGGCCTGTAGCGTTGTGATGGTTTGGATGCCAGGTTTTCATGGGAAAAATGTGGGTGTGAAATGTGGGGGGAAATGTGTGGGTGTTAGGAAATGTTCTTATTTCGGGAACTGATATCAGGTTATGTAAAGGGGATTTACATTTTTTGCATTTTGACTGATAGTGAAATCCTTTTTCTGGTGTTTAATTTGAACTTCTAACTCATTGATCCGAGACATTAGTTTGATGCCTCGAGCCAGGATTGGATCTTACAGACCCCATTGCCAGTTTTATAGGAGATTTTTATACTTGAGTAACACGTGAACGACATATATAACGACAATTTAATGATTTTGTTTTTTAACTCCGTAAGAAATTTATAGGTATCTCAACCCAGTCTTGGATCAGTGGGTTAAATTGATCAATAATGGACAAAAATTCTTAATTTTCTGATCTTTAAAATGCCTGAGTAACGGACACCCGAAAACGGGACTGCATTGCTTCAGGCACCTGATGGTCCAGGATAACGTGTTTGCAAACTGAATTATTCCACTGGCAAACAACATATGTTTATTTTAGTCATAATCCAGACAAACAATAAGAGACGTATTTTAAGGCTGAATGTGAACAAAATTGAACTATTTGATCGCGAAACACGTTCCTTGAAGCTCGTTCACCTCTGAACGAAGTCATATCGTTGGGTTGTAGAAATCGGTGTTAACATCGAGATTCATTTGCACTCGCTACCAATGCTCTTAACGCTCAACAATTCATAAGAGCAAATTGATATTGACCAAATTTAAACGAAATCGAATCACTGGACGCGACAAATATGTGTTTCAGGAAATTAACGTTTGCCCAGCACACTCGCTACTATAGATCCATTGGCGATTTTTTTTCCCGATGGATTTATAAGGTACCTTCTAGAGGATAATCATGAAACTGTAGTCGAAACCTTGCTAAAGCTTTTAGATTTTAAAAATACACGAATCAAAATTGTCTGGGCAGGTATGTAATGCAATAAAAAAGAAAATGTACAGTTGGTCCTTCAATACTACTTACATGCATTTGTAATACGGCGACTCGTACAATAAGAGTATTTAAGTTTCTACCAGTTAGTGTGGGAGAAAAATATAATAGGTACCTATCTATCTAATGTTATTGAACAACAAACTCTCAATAAGAAATCTGAGCTGGGAGAAGAAATATATACTTCATTTCCATCATGCAGTTTTTTATTGAATAAACCGAAAACTGACAAATAGATTCCATAATAGTCAAGATTTAAGTACCTTGACTTGTAGTAGACGGTCACTAAATTTACTGTTTTCTGTTTCAGATTCAACTTCAAGTATCTGTGAACATCCTTGCAAACACGTTACGGAGACATTTGCTCACTGTCGCTCGTTGTCCATTGTATATAAGTTCCCTCCCCCACTAAATACAGATTTTTATTAATTTAGCAACTGTTCAGTAATAATCCATTCATTTCTCGATAAGCGGTAGGTATAATTTCTTTCGGATCTCCATCGAAATAACTAGTTTAAAATTAATTTCTTCGTCCTGCAGAATGATAATTATTGACAACCTATTTTTATAGTGAACTTTGTGCAAATTTTTTAATTAATTTAGGAGGTAGTTAGATTTGATTCATAATAGAATATTGTATTGATTTCAAGATATTCAACGATCCTTCCAAAGACGTAAAGGATTGTTCGACAATTTACATTGGTCTACAGTTATTATTATTAATTTCTTCGTCCTGCAGAATGATAATTTTGACAACCTATTTTTATAGTGAACTTTGTGCAAATTTTTTAATTAATTTAGAAGGTAGTTAGATTTGATTCATAATAGAATATTGTATTGATTTCAAGATATTCAACGATCCTTCCAAAGACGTAAAGGATTGTTCGACAATTTACATTGGTCTACAGTTATCCATCTTTGTTTTTTTTTTTAAATGTACCTTTTTTTTGTAATAATCGTTATTTACAATACGTTTAGTATCACAATATTGTTTATATGACTGTTCATAGAGTTCCTTATAGTTGGTCTTTCGGAGTACCTGTTGTGATAACTATGTCTATTGAAACTAGAGTATTATGAGATTCAGACTGTTATTTTGAGTTCTAAGCTAATGTGATACAATAAAGAATCGAAATTAATCCGATTTTTTTCTTCTCTGAGAAAAAGAACCACCAATGAGTAATACCAAAATTTGGGAATTTATTTTATAAAGACATTGTCATGTCTTTTCTTTGGTTTGGCAGGTTAACTCGACAAAAAGTACCTACTTAATGGAGCATCGTGAGAACGGTGTGATGGAATGATGTTGAACAGTTACAGCTTCAATATGTTTCTTTGCTACGATTTCTTAAACCTTCCTCAATATTAGCGTTGGAGTATTTGTAAGTATAATGAAAAGAGTGTTTCAACGTTCACTAATGTAATCACGTAAAAATACGTCAAAACGTAATACTATGTTGCGAACTTTTACGCTAGCATTTGTAATTGTATAAACTGGTCAACATTTTAATCTACCTACCTTTCTCAAAATCGAGCATCTTTCATTGGTTTCATTAAAATTTGGTGAACATAGTTATGATTTACGGAGAAGTACGTAGTACAAACGGAATTTAGTGAAAAAAAGGTCTATTTCCACGAAATAGATAAAGACTTACAATGTCAAATCGATTTCGACGGTTAGGTCATTATCAGTAACAAACAATGACTTATTATTGATACAATAACTTGTTACCTATCATTTTTTTTGTTACTGATGATGACCTAACCGTCGAAATCGATTTAATATTATAACTCTTTATTTTTCATGGAAATATACCGTTTTTTAACTAAATTCCGTTTTGAAATGGGTTTCCACAACTTATTCGTTGCGAGTGATTTAGTTCGTACGTAGTACATGGTTAGAGAGAATTTGATACCTATTAACTTATTTACTTCTCTATATTATAACATCGCGATATCTACGTGCCGTTTACAAATTAGCAGTTCGTACAACGGACACTCTTAAAAAGAATTAGTACTAAGTAGATATAAGCAGAAACCAGGGCCAAATTCAAAATTCTCAAGAGCAGCATCAGCAGACTTGGAGAACATCTGCTAAAACTTGTGATATCTCCCGAGCATCTAATAATATTCTGTAACTTCAACCAGTACATTGTCACCCACAAAAATCCTGCATTTTTTGAACAGAGAATCTGGGTTAGAATTTTAGATTGGAAATTTTATTGCTGAGTAGGTACCTAGTAAAATTTTCTGTAGAACTCGGGGACTATATTTTTAAGCAAGGTAAGAATGGTACCAGGGGAGGAGGTTTGATTGAGACCAAGCGACTGAGCCGTGCTTCTTCATTCTAAAATTAATATAATAGGTATTTCAGATAATTAATGCAATGTTTGAAAAGTCTGATAATTAAGAAAGTTCCAACTTGCTGTATCTGACAAGGCAGCTTTTGAGGGGGTTGAATGGCTTGAAAGACAAGGTCACAGCCTATGTGGTGGGGCACTGGGGAGGGGTTCCTGCTTCTAAGAGGTCTTGTGGAGATCTCAGACTAGCTAATGAGAAAGGAGACGAGAATACTAGAGATTCCAGAAGGTCTGGAGAAAGTATCCGGCTCGAATAGTTGTGGGGGTACTGGAGGGAGCTGGGAATAAACAAGTTGTGCCCCTCTCCAGGAGTTAGTGAAATATTGATATGATAGCCACTCCAGAGTGAACCCAGGCACAACTCTGGTGCGCCAGTGGTACCTCCAGCTTCCACCAAGGAATCCTTACCTAGCATTATGTACATACCATCTCCAAACTGTCATTTCGGTGGCTTGTATATATGATGACTTCAGGCAGTGCGAGTGGCAGTGAAGGCAGTATGTAAACGCCTCACTCACTTGACTTCCAGTCGTACTCCAACCGCAGTCCGCCTTCTCTGCTTAGTTTTCTATATTTTGTTTTGTGTATATTTGTTTTTTGAGTACATATATTTTGTAAGGTAACCATGACGTCGGAGTGGACCAATGAGTTAACGTTTAACTACTATAGATGAACAATTTTAGGCTTAGGTAGGGTTGCCGTCACGGGCAAAATATAGTATTTTTGCACAAAATCTAGGAAAAATTTAGTATTTTTGAAAAATATATAGCATCATTCGAAAATTTAATTTTTGTCACTCATAAAAATACGTAACGTTTTATGATATTAAAATTGAACATGTAACATTGAATGTAATATGGATAATAAATCTATAATTATAAAAATATAAATATCTCTAAGGTCAATTAAATCCATTTTCTAAAAACTAGGGTTTTCTGCAAGTAAGTGTTTGTACATAATCATTATGGGAAAAATTTTTTTTTGTTATTGGAGATAGGGTAAGCAGCAGCCTCTACTTCCTCCATTGCACGTGGAAACGAAACTGGGAAGTATAGGTAGCATGTAAACATTAACTTCCTGCACTGCCCTCATGTGCAGTAATTACGGCAGCCTCTTCGGCAGGAGCAGTAACTGGAAGTGGCTGTAAGGTTTCCATGGCTGTAGCCACTAGCTAATGGAAATTGAAAGAAAAAATGACCTAGCAACACGTTCTGATCGTCAGACGGTTTCAGCAAGGTTTTATTTAAGAAAAATCTTGAGGCAATTTTTAGCAAATAAAGTATATTTAGCGGTTAACCAACATTAGTCTTTTCTCATTTTGGCGAAGTGACGAGTAGCAAACGTTTCTCCAACCAGCAGTGGAAATACCAGACTGGCCTCTGCATAAACCTGCAACAATAATGTGAGGTAGGTACTAAACTACTTAAGAAAGGAGTAGTAGTAGGAACCTTGCCCTCAAATGTGTTCCACTATAAACTACAGTTGAACAATCATATAATTATCTTCGTAGTTTTTTCTTTCGATTTTCCCTTTTACTATTTAAATGTAATATATTCTTGCTTCTGAGTGCAGTTAGGTTGCCTGACTGCTGAAAGGAAAGCTGTGAAAAACCGAACTGAATAATAGGTTCACTTCACACAAACTTAAAGAACACCATGTGTTGGTAACCAGGAAATGTTGTGTAAACAAATATGTGCCATTTCCTGTTCTTGTAAAAATGTTAAGAAATAGAATGTAATTGATTTCTAAGTCGGATATAGTTTTTTCTTCCATTGCGAAATAGTAGTGTAGAATAGAAATCCATTTTCAAGAAAAGCATTCAGGCAACTTAACTGCACTCAGAAGCAAACAAAGAATTATTTGATTGTTCAACTGTAGTTTATAGTGGAATACATTTGAGTTCAAGGTTCATTTCAGCCTCTAGTTTATTGCATGGAGGTGACCTACTACAAGGTCCCTATACAATTTGGTTGGTCTGAGCATACATAGCGTGCATTGATTCCCAAGTGATACTAGACTGGATTAGCTAATAGTTGAACCCAATTTCGTCGAGGGCTGTGATTTTGTAATAGTCCCGGAGCCGAGGCCGAAAATAGGTAGTAGTTTGAGAAAAATATTTGAGATTCACACACATACATAATGAAAATTGTATTACAAATAATAAAATAATATAAAAATTACACACTTAATCCACGAATAAAAGTCAGGTTCTTACCTTTACGGGTTGAGCAGTTTTTTTAATTTTCCCCCAAGAAATTGCTTCATCAGGGCGAGCTCCAGCATCACTTCCATCAAATTCGGTTGACGTGTTGATGAACACTGAGAAGTCAGCTCCGTTTCTCTATAAAGGAGAAGGAAATGTTGTGATTGCCCAATCCATAATTTTTACAAATGACCATAAAGATGGAGAACTTAAAATATATAATTTTGATAATGAATCTCCCTAACTCGACTTCATTTTGCACACACTGAAATGTAACTTTTTTTTTGCTTAGAGCGAAATTGAAGCTATTTGGATTTCTTTATCTTGGCGATTTTAATTCTTTGAATTTTATATAATTTCCTGATCACTATTTATTGGTGCCTATACTTGCTTGGCACAGCAAAAGAATGGATATCTAACCAAGAATAATTTCTTGAAAAAAGGAGCAAAATTGCACGGTCGCATTATTTCAAAACTCGTATTTGACAAATCAACGACAGTAAGACATTAATTAACATTGGTTCGATTCATTTACTTTGTGGCTAGGTACACTCAATAGCTAACCATGAGATTGGCGTTGCAAATGTGGTGCTTGACGATGCCTCCTCCAACGATTATCATTCCACTGTGCTCAGCCCTCACAGCCATCTTGTTCAGACGTTTGAGATCTTGAGAAAAAGTAAGAAACGCATTAGAATCATCATCCTCTGATTGCTACCCGACACACAGGATATTGAAATGGATACGTTTCATAAAATGTATGTGTTCTTAGCCAATATTAGCCTTTTGCGGATGCAAGCCTGTCAAGGTGAATCAAGCGTTGCGGTCGTATGGCATGTGTCACATGCTAGCCGCCATTTTCTAACTAGGACGAAGCTTATTCTGTGATGATAAGTTAGCCTAGACGTCATGGTATTTACATCGATATTGGAATTTTTGAACACTCTTAAAAATATTGTTTGCGTTACAAATTGAGTCAATCTTTTGAAATTTCCCCAACTGAATGGAATCTTAGTGAATGGCTGGACCCCATGATAAAGTTAATTTTTTCGAAACTCCTAAAATTATTACTATTTTACTCTTAACAATTAGGTAAGATTTGGCACTCGCTTTTAATAACTTTTCAGTGAACCATTTTTATGAGTCCTGATAGGTACTTACCGGATGATCGGATCAAATCGTGTTACTTACCTTAAATGCACGCTGCAAAAATGTCAACCACCTCAACTCAATGGCTTGGGTTGAACATTATTTGGAACGCGACGAGTATATTCCATTTGGTCTGACAAGAGTACTTTGTGGTATTTATCCGTCAAACCATTATTATGAACTATGACAAACCGTCTTCACCGTCATCGGGAATATCGTCCTCAACAAGGTCGTCATCTTCCAGAAGACTTAAAAGCTCGGCCTCAGTCCACCGGCGTTTTGCCATTGAGTATAAAAAATAATGTAGCAAACTCGAGAAAATAAATATTTAGATAAAATGAGACTTATTTATTATATTGCAAGAACCTATGTGTTAGTCACAAACACATAGGTTCTCACAATATTTGAATGACTGATTGAATAAGACAGTTGGAAAAGAAAAAATTATGATCACAACCGTAATATTCCCAGCTGGAAATCCATTCCAGGAGTTTCTCATTTGGCAATTCATATGGAGGGGGCGGAAAAAGGTTTGCCGCCCGAATTATTGAAGCATTTCGTTGCCTAGGTATCTCAGATGTGTAAATACCGCCCAGAAATTACTTGAAGTTCGTAGGAATAAGTAATTGAGGATAAAAGCGGCGGCATGTCTCACATGCCATACGTCTAAATCGAGCTGACAACAAGTGCATGTCTTACATGCCATACGTCCACTAGCCATTCAACCTCGACAACAGATGACGTCCAGGCTAACAATGTTCGTCTGGCATGTCACACCCTT
This sequence comes from Adelphocoris suturalis, assembly GCA_030762985.1. NCBI lineage: Eukaryota > Metazoa > Arthropoda > Insecta > Hemiptera > Miridae > Adelphocoris > Adelphocoris suturalis. The sequence continues at coordinate 89,669,672 of CM061044.1, forward strand.
CGGGGTAAGATTTTTGTTCTTATTGAGTCCATAACAATTTATCATAATCAATATTTTTTGTCCCTTGTACTACCCTTATCTATCCTCACCCCTACGTTATCTTCGCACCACTAATTTAATTTCATTCAATTCATCCTAATATCAGATTAGTCAAGGGGATCCTCCCAGTATGTCTTTCTTTGGAGCGCTATTTTAAGAAATTGGTTTTAAATTTCCGACTGATTTAAATTCTAAATCCTAAATTCTAATTGTCTTGCTTTGTTTGTATGTTTTAATAAAAATATACTATCAATTCATTATAGAGAAATGGGGAATTGAATTACAACAATCACTTAATGCCACTTGGTACTATAGCATGGATACTATCCATAGCACACATTATGCCACTCTCCTGTCTATCTGCCTGAGGATTGAGCTGGATACACCCCTTTAGATTTTTTCTCTACCTTTGCATAAAATGATTAAATACCTTGGAGAATGTCCACAACGAGTCCAGGGTTTTTATAAGAGTGGAAGTACATCATGTCACCCAAAGACCCATCCGTCAGAGCAGGGCAAAAGATTGGGATCTCGTTTTTGGCGGCCCAGTAGAGGATTGAGCTGGGGTCGTTTATTTCATTTCCAAGTCGTTCTATTATAGTCGATGGACTCCAAATTTTCCCCTGAAAATAGATACGAGCATTCAAATGATCCATAACGGATTGTACATATCCAAATAATACCTGTTAATTGTATCATTAATATTATGTATTTAGTTACCATTCACTCACTTTTTTTCTTTGTTCTTCTAGTAGAGCGTCCAATCTGGGCATTACCCAGTCTTCAAACTTGCAGTAGTTATTATTAGGGACTAGTAAATTGCCTGAAACCCAAATACAAGAAATAAAAAAATATATATATTAGGTTACTTTTTAATGATAATAGAATTCACACAATTTTAAAGACGATGTTTGCAAAAAGTAAGGATCTTTCATTGATAATGTTAGGCAATTTTACAGACTGAAATACCCCTTGCTGAAGTTTGTTTCTGGTTAGTACTAATATTCTATTCAATATGGCTGAACATCGGGAAAAAACCGTTAAATCCTTTGATGGAATTATTTTAAAGGCTGTTATGAATGGATAATCATACATTTACTTGAAGGTTATTATAATAGAAACCTGGAGGGTAACGAATGAATTGTGATAAGGAAATATTTAGATAAGTATGCACTACCAAACTATTTGGGGGGAATGTGGGTAAATTGATGAAAAGTTTTTTTTTCCGACTCACCAATACGGTTAATGGCTTTGTCGCGGAGTGTGCGACCGTCCAAATGAAAATCGCCCACATATGTATCACCCAAACATTTGATTAAATCCTCCTCCACACCCCCTGCCGTGGTTACAATGCAGTCCACCATCTTGTGTTGCACGAGGAACCTGATGACGTATGACAACAATTATTTGAAATGGACTGATTGAGAATGGGAATTCTTAAGTTGAATCAAATGAATAGTTTTTCAAGTTACGCTCCCAACCCATTGACTTTGAGACCCCTTTTTGCACCACGTTTTCGCCCGGCAAGTAAGTAAATATAGGGAGTGACAGTGGTTTCCAAGGGAATGGGAAAAAATAAATGCTCTATTTTATTTGATTCCTCTCCCTTCAACCCCACGGAGGCTTTTAGAATAGATAATATCAATTTAAACTAATTTCAGTAATAGCAAGAACAATTATGTGAAGGATGCCGGAAAATAACAACAGAAAACATTAAATACTCTTTTTTTGGAAAACATCATTGCCCTCATATACCATTCTTCCTTCCTCCTTAGCAGAGGCTGTAAATTATAGCCCTAGTTCTGTCGCAACTACACATTGTAGAGGCTTTCTTGATTCCCTCTCAAGAAATTGCTCACTGACTCATGGTTGCCAACTGTATCATTTCTTACACCTATCCTGTGACTAGAGATAACGACTTCTTCTATTTGTCTGCTAGCGTAGAGCACCTCTGCAAGAACATTTCCAAATATACATCATTCCTTCACAAGAGTGAACAGGATGAGTGGCATAAAGGAACTGCAACTGGGGTATTCAATAGCTGTGTCGAATATAGGAACTTGATTAAAGGTAACACATCCCTACCTGATGGAATCTCGGACACCACAGGACACCATGTTTGATGTGTAGCCAAGAAAAACAGTGCAGTTGGATTTTCGACGGATGAACGGGTCCTCTTCGGTGAGGTCTACAGGAGATACCATTAGTGGCTGCTCTCTACAATCCAACTGTGCAAATACATTCATTGGAACCAAGTATATTTATTTGTATAAAACACAAGAGATTATTACAAGCATATAATTTCAAAATTACTTATAATAAAAAACATCTACCAAGTTGGGTGTGATACGTAGCAACCCTCATATTAAGGTTCGCGCATTTTAAACATCTACTAATGATAGGATCATGATGAAAATCTTACAGGGTAATCAAATCGTCCTTTCCCAACTACCCTCCAAATATGAGCAAGATCAGAAGAACAGGCCATTCGAAATGACGCTTTGTGTGTTTTAATCTTGTGCACGTGCGGTGAAAGCAATTAATTTTTGAACAATTAAACTGATAGCGAACCATCTTCAGTCTAACCCGCACATTCTCTGAAAGTTTCATAGCAATAGAATAAAACTGTGCAGTAAGGCTTGTTTATTTATGTAGAACGGGCAAAAGATGAATAAAATAATAGCTCATCTAACAAGACGTAAGTAAACATAAAAAAGGTAAAAATCATTTTGACGAATATAATGTTTGACAATCAGTATAAATCATGTTTCCTGCTCATCTTCTCGCAGTAGAGACTTTTTGCTGCCACCAAGAGGCGGCCTACCACGGTATCGTATTCAGCAAAATGGTTAATGCGCATGCGCGACGTACAAACAGCCGGGTGTCTCGTCATCACACGCCGTGCAAAACCGCAATCCTACGTTCTTCCATGACGGCTTCTCCACGACGATTTCACACCGTGTTGAGCTACCTAACCTGACACTTTATGAACAGTACCATTACTTATTTACTTTTTGTCGGTGTCTCAGTCCTCAGTGCTACATTTTCGATTTACTTTTTCATTCATATTCAAATGATTTTACCTTATCATATATATAATATAACATCATACCTATACATATGACCGTTCTGGTTGAGGTGCGGCTCAAACTATTGAATAAAAAATAAAATAAATCGTCACATAGTAGTCCGTATCATGTAATTACCGCATCAAATAGGTATATCATCCTACCATTTTTCGATAATGGATGAACCCAATCGCCTGCTTCGGCTTTTCAATGAAGGGTTGATTAATGGAGGGGATATTATGTACGAAGCTTTTGATAGACATATCACAGTTATATGTGGAGAGGAGTGTTCCGGCGTGAGAGGTTTGGCGAGTTCAGCTCAGAGCAACTGACGGACGAAGGGATCGTTTTAATGTTAAGATCTCAATGGGAGCACCTACCTCTATTGCTAAATTTATTGGAAATACAGATGGAAATCATACTGCCTACCGGATATTTCAGTTTGAATGAAGAATATGTTCAGTTGACGGGTAGGAAGAAACTATAGGTAGGTATCGCTCACAAACAACTTCTCATTTTTAGCGAATGTTAAAAAATATTTTCAGCTTTACTCAACTGCATTTGTTCTGATTTTAATTGGCTGATTTATTTGTTACCTTGGTTGTCCGATTTGGAACCAAGGTATAATCGGAATGTCAGTTGGACAGCAAAGAGTAACAAAACACTAAAAGACTGGCTGCCTATGACTTCAATGGTTCAGCCATTTAATTTTCATAAACTTCAAGCTTTAAGTCACGCTAAAAGTTACTTCTACGGTCGTCGCGGTTGTCACAAAACCGTGCAAAAAAAACAAAAGATCCAGTTAGCATCCATGTGCTCGCCTTATCTCGGGGACAACGGCTTGGACGGTTTCGTTCATGAGACGACTACAAAAAGTCTCTAGTATCTTTCATGCAGCAACGTTAGTCTGACCGAGAGGAGTATGGGTATCATCTGAGAGACAAGATGAAATTGCTTCCGATTCATGGATTCATGATGTGAGGCGTGCACTGGAAGCAAAGGTGGCCGACGATTGTTGAGCTCATATGATACCTCCCTACCTACCTAATACTAAGGAGGCGATTGGTGATGAAATCGAGATGAGATGATTGAATCATCTTTTCCCGACTTAGCCTCTGAATTTGAGCGAGAAACAAAGCCTGAACTGTGAGAAAATTATGCACGATGGTTTTTACGTTTTTTTCATGCGCTGAGTGAAACATATTGATTGGTGAGCAATAAAACTGATAGGTGACTATCAACATCCAAACCCGCACAATCCCTGAAAATATAATCAAAATCTGATGGAAACTGTAGAAATGAAGTTTGTTACAAGGATTTGCGTTTCACATAGACATGAAACCAAAGTTGTTCAGAATTATCTAAGACGTAAAAAGCAAGAGGAAATGTTGATTTTGGGAAAACAATTTTTTTGCCCATCTCCCGAAAGTGATTTGAAAAATCTTGTGCTAAGTACCTTGATTAACTCTGAAGCAAAGACATCAGTTGATTAATTTATAAAGTGATGGATTCCTTGACATTTCCAAAAGAATAACTCAAAGGGTCCTACTAGTTTAATCCGTCTTGATCCCTTCTAATGATAATTTCTCCATGGTTGAAACAACGTCTTGTCACCAAAGAAGCATTCAGCCTTCTTGTTCTTCAGTGGACCCTTCCAATCTGCCGCTCTCCTCTTGATTGTTTTTGGAAGTTCCCCATTCACTAAGGATATATTGTATACTTTCCTCAGTTAGGGCAAGTGGGACTGTAGACTGAATGCTTCGTTTCAACCTCTGAAAGAATCTTTCTCTTACACTCAACACATTCAGGACTCTTGTTTCTTCTACTGCATTGCTGTAGGTCATGGAACTTTTCTCATATAGCTAACACACGTTACCAGGGAGTCACATCTTTTATCTATCTCTGGCATAAATACACCAGGTATCATGGTATTTCTTTCCCAATACTTTTCATTTGGGAATAATCGCTACTTCTGAGTTCAGCGCAACTGTAATTATTAAGTAACATGAATGTGTTCTCTGTTGAATTTGAATTAAACGCGAAAGTCATTTGCACACGCTCCTCTAGGTTCATTGGGAGTAACCATTCCTGAATAGAACTGGTCAGTTCTTGTTCGTCTTCAACAGTCTTACCGTCTTTTAAACCTTCTTTTTTCCTATTAAATCTAATTTCTCTATTCTATTAGTATAACTTACCATCCGGTTGACTTCGTCAATGGCTTGACCAAGAGCGGTAGCCTGAAAGCCTGAGTTTTTGTACGTTTTGAAGAGAGCCTTGTAATCCACACCATTGTTGAAATCATAACCTGTGGAAAACATCGATTTATGGAGTTAATAACTTATTAAAATGATTTGAAAAATCTAGAATGTAACTTAATTCGAATTAAAAGCGGAAAAGTTCCAAAGCTAATCCCAGAATATATAAGTGAGTAGATGGTACATTAGAGGTAGGTGCCTAATTGAACTCGCACCTTATTCCATATTCGTTTACAGTTTGGGCAAAATTCTCACGAGATACCTAAAACAACATTATTTTAGTGAACTGTGTTTATTAATTACAGCTAATGTAAGACAGAAAAGGTGTTCCGAAGTTTGTCTTTTGGCACATAATACTGAGTTGACATTTGTTCTCTACGTATAATACATAGTTGTCTTTAAGGCCTCACATCTCTTGGGCGATTAATGTAGCTAAGGAGGTAGTCAAGGCCCGTAACACATGCATTCAACATACAACAAACAATTTATAGGGGAACACATCAACAATATAAACCTTGGACAACTGGAGTGGCTTGCGGGAGAGGCTCACTGTTCTTAAAAACAGCGCCTCGCTCGATTTCACTTTTGCTTTTCTCGTTCTTCTGCTCACCAGCTCCATCGACGCTGCCGTTCTTCTCCTTTAAACTCATCCCTGCAACATGAAAGCAAATCATTGTAGAAAAGAGAAACATATAGTTAATAGCTGAAAGACTCAGTTTCCAAAAAAGAGGGGAAACAAATCTTTCTTCCACGTCAATAATAAATTTAAGTTGAAACAATTATTTTCCACGAATTTCACTCGACATTTAATTAAAATAGATTAAAATTCATAAATTCAAAATTCGTACAAAACGTGAGAAAAAAATGAATGACCAATTAATTTAACAATTGGATTGATTTCAAAGAATCAAATAATGAAACGACCCGAATCAGTGTACAACCAACCGTTTGCGCACCAGAAGCAGTGGGAAGAAAACAAACCGTGAAGACCCGACTGTGAATCGCAAAACGATTTGGACGATTTAAATATCCAGCATCTCTATGAAATGAATGAGACCACCCGGGTAATATAATTTATATTTTTTCATTTTTGGTATTTGTCTTTAATTTATTTTCATTCGGTTGCTAACCTCAATCCATTCAGTTATATACCTAGATAATGTACAAACCATGGGCCCCATTTATTTGACATTTTATGTCTTTGCTATGGCACATAAACTAAAAAAACGTCACGGAAAATTTCTCACGAAAATATTCTGATGATTTCCGCTAACAACCAAGTCGTTGCTAGGGAAATGGTACTTCATCGTTTTTCATCCAACAAAATTCGTTGACCATTCGTTCGAAAGCTCTCGATTTATCCAACCATATTATGTTAACTACTGCGAAGTGCGAGGCCAACAAGCTGAGTTATGAGCATAGTTATTTGAATAATTGTGTACACTCAGGTGATCATTCTCAATAATTGATATTGTGAACATGATCGCAACCGCCTGTTAATTTCTGATGATTTCATTGAGCTGGTGTTTCGATGATTTGATTCATTGCAGGTGATCCGAATATCGGTTTGATTTTTGAAGCGGTGGTTAAATCATTTTAATAAGTAATTTCTATGCTTTACACTCTAGGAAGCTGTAATTTCCGTAAGTAGCCTCTTTAGGACATTTACTTGACGATGCCCGGTCCGGATCAGCTGAGTGGCTCTTAGAGCTTGCATACGAGTCTGCAACTAAAGACATAAATGTCCCAATGTGTTGCAGACTCGTATGCAAGCGTTTCGTCTTTACTATCCGCACTGATTGAGGTGTTTCGGAACACTCGCAGCAATACTGCTATGAATCAAGAAGTTAGTGATATAGTTCGGCTTTGGTTTTTCAGAATATAAGTAAAAACTTTATTAACTGGACCTGCGTAGAAGGGCTATCTAATACAGAAATAATAAACTTTTGTGAATTGTTTTGCAGTGTTTTCAGATGCAGCTAAGAGATTTATGAGAATTCTTAACATACACTCACATTCATGTTGCATACAAAATAATGATAGAGACAAGAAACACAAATGATAGTATTTAAAAAAAACCCCAACTCTACACTACAAATAATGAGAATTTAAAGGAAATTAGGATGGAAATCGTATAAGTTTACCCAACCATCTCATCTAGCAGAGTCTTCCAACTTGGGAGTGCAGAAAATTCGCTAATTTCTGAGACGTATGTCATTAACAGGAAGAATTTATTTGAAATTTTCTTTGGTTTGCGACTTTCCTTCAGAAATCTGCCCAATCCGTTATAGGTAGGGGAGACTGGGGCAAGACGAATCAAATTTTTTTCACATTTAGTTTTTGGGCGTATGACTTGTATTGGTAATATTAGCAACCATGGCATCTTAAAGTACAACTATCCATTTCTAAATTTTCCAAAAACGCTATTGAAGGGATACTTAATTTAAATCAATAATTTGTTTGTCACGTGGTTTATTTTGCACTGGATCCGGGACAAAATGAATCACGCCTGGGGCAAGATCAATCAACGATAAGTATTGTACAAAATATTTTGTTTTCGTATGAAAAACTAGTTTTTAAACCACAGCTGTTAAAAATTCCATTTAGTAATAGGTACATATAGTAAATATATATATTTATATATATTAACATTACGGAACTAGATAGTTCTTTATCCAATAGGTTTAGAGATACTATTTGAGCAATCAGGTATGCAAGTAAGTAATATCATTATTTACTTGCAAGTAGTAACTTGAATGTTTTTTGGCACACATCTGAAGAATGACGACACAATTTACTTATTGTCTAAGAATAAAATACTACTGAACAAAAAAATATTCCATCGAGATAAAGAATAAAACATATCTCCCTTAACAATTAAATGAATGGCAGCTCCAATGGAGAAATCCAAGTGAATTAATATTATCTCAAGACGTATAAATACAAAATATTAATAGTAAAAATTAACCAAGATAAGAATCCGCTTTTGAAAAGAAACGAATTCCTGATTAAAAAAAGGGTGTTCACAACACTATCCAGTTGTGTTATCATTGTTTTTCTAGTACCATTGCATTTCCTAAACATGGGGGTGTTCTGTAACTTTATTTCAATGTGAAAATTTCTCCACAGTGGAGAAACGCCACCATCTTTGCCTTGGAGAACTTCTCCAGGTGTTATGTAAGCTTCTGACTCGAAAAAGGCCGCCATATTTTGCTGTGAAGAACTTCTTCAGGTGTTCTGTAAGGCAGTGGTCCTTCCCCAGACTGAAAAACCATTGGCCACCTCCATAAGTGGTCATAAGATTTACAAGATGAGGTTAAGTGTATCTATTTATAGGGGACCGTCTAGGAGTAAAACCACACATTCCGTGATAATTTCATAAAAATCGGTCTATCACTATTAGTCTCGGAGTTTCGTCTGTCGGTCCATTTTAGTTTTCCGCATGCGCTACGTCATTACTCCACCAATCACGATACAATTCATAGGGAATTTTCCTGGAACATATACCCATCTACTCCCCAAGTATGAACGAAATCGGACCAATAGATGATAAATCAATGATAAGCAATTTTAAAAAATTAACCTTTGCGCACGCGCACAGACTACTATTTATGCGACGGAAATGAAAGTTATAGGGAATATAGACTAACCCGCACAATCCCTGAAAATTTCATCAAAATCGTTCCATTAGACTTGGAGTTTCGCCTGTGTCAATCGATATTAGTTTCGCGCATGCGCAATGATTATTTCTCCACCAATCGCGATATAATTTATAGGGCATTTTTATAGAACATATACCCAACATTGTACCTACCGAGTTTGAACAAAATCGGACCAACAGATGATGAGAAATTCACGTTTGCGAATGCGTACAGGCTACTGTTGATCCGACGGCACTGAAAATTATAGGGGACTTTCAGGAGCTAACCTACAAACCCTGAAAAACTCATCGAAATCGGACAAAAACTTGGTATAGTTTTGTGCGTGACAAGGATTTACCACAGATAGATAGACAGATGGACACGGAACCGAAATTGATCAGCAAGCTATGAAACGCAAAAAGTCCAGTCATGCAGCATGACCCCATGAGCGAATTTTTGAAGAAATCCGACATTTCAGTCGCTATTGATCGTGTAGAGAAATTTTAGTTTATGATTTTTATAGACAAACATGGAATCAAATTATTAAAAATAATTAGGAGGTACTCATACTTTATTACTATTAAACTAATCTTGTAGATTTAAAGACAAATGTAGGTAAATATTCATAGATTTCGATGTCCAATGTGGTCAGTATTGAAGGCAGTTGAAATCTTAACAGTATCCTATCATAACATCATCAAATCTTGACATAAAATAGAATAACATACCGACATATGAAAGAAACGTATTTCCACAGCCAATCGATGATGAGGCTTTATATTACGAGTGATACAAAAGTCAGTTGCTTCGAATCTAGTATCCTACAGCAAGAAATTGACAGACAAACTGAAGTCTCTCTCTTTTTTTTTTAACAAGCACCTACTACCTACGTTTTAAACAGCATGGTTCTAGGGTTGGTTATACAGGGATACTTCCATAAGAGTAGTTCAATCTGAATTTGGACAATGTTTCATGCAAATATTACCGATTTTTACAACTAGCGAACGGCATTATTTCGATTTTTGACTGATTTTTCAACTTTGAAATTTTTGAAAACTTGATACATATTCTTATAGGAAATTTTACGCTGATTCCGAATATACCACATGTTAGTATGCTGAAAAAATTATTTCGCACAACAAATCGCAAAAAACAGGCTATTTTGAAATTTTTGACTACATTTTTGAAAATTTCAACCCGAAGATGTAATCCGATCATGCTGAACAACGAACTTGAACTTTCGTTTTGTGTCCTTAACATTTTAAAATTTGTTTGAAGTTTCTAGCACAATTCTACGGACAGTTATCGTCTGGAATGACACATACATACATATATACATACATAAAAAAATGCGTTAAACTTCAGAATATGATTCAGAATAGCCTGAAACGGATTTCTGCATATAATTTTTTCAAAAATTCACATTCTACAAATTTTGAGGCGAGAGCAATAGATTAATTTTCTTCAAAAATTCGCTAAAAACAAGCGACAATTATTGTTATTTCGGAGGATACAATTTTTTTCGACTTCTTTCACGAGCTACCCTACCTTTGGTAGTGAGGAAGCAAAATAGGTACATTCACCTAATCAAAAATAATGTTCCCCTGCAGACATCATTACATAAATCAGCCTAGTGTAGGCCAGTTTATCGGAAGGGGTATGAGTTCCGCAGAAGGGGAGAGGGCGGCCTCCTAAAAGATCGATGGATTTTGCTTCAATATCATAATACGATAGTTTTGATCATTCGATTTTCAATTTGAAAAGTTTTGGATCCAATATTTCTGACTTTTATCTCACTTTTTTGAAAAAATGTTAATCACAATACTTTCTTCACAAAATTTTAGAATTTCAATTTTAAAAATTGAAAACCGAGTGTACAATCGATTCTGTCTTTATTCTAAGTACAAATCCGTTTTTAGAAATAAAATATGATGAAATCTCAAAGCGCAGTTTGTAATGTAAATTTGACCACGATGGTGTTGCCATCTACTGAAAAAATTTCTCAATAAAATCTGTGATGATTGGCCTTATAGTGAATATTTGTCACTTGACGAGTGAAGAAACAGGAATTTTTACAAGAACAGTATGTTCGATCGTTAGTGAAGGCCCGGGGATGACCATGACGACTGCCCAGACTTCAAACGAAATCACAACACAAAATGATGTTGAAAAATCCTAGCTATAAAAACTGCAGAAAATCTAAAAATCCAAACTCTTTTTTGAACCGCCGAATTTTATTTAGTGCGAGTTTTTTTGCCATAAAATTGGTTTTTAAACATTTCTTTGTACTCAAATTGCTCAAATTTCGACAAAATTTAACATATTACCTATTCTATAAATGAGTAATGTCAGCATCTTCACGATCATACTCATGGACGGATTTGAACGGAGTTTTTTTGCAAAATGATCGGGATGGCACGGGGAGGTTTTGAGTAAAACAAAATTTTTAAAAAACGTACAACCAGATCAGCTGACAAATCTAAATTCTCTCCAATTCACCCTAGGATTTTGAAATTTGATAGGGTGCCCATCTGAGACATGAGAAACGAATAAAATGGTGGGCTCTTTCCTAATCAGCTGAGTGAGCTAAATTCACTCCTTTTCACACTGGGAATGAGAAATTTTACAGGGGGACTCACTAAGACATTAGGTAAGAAACGAATGCAATGAAGGGTTCAAACCAGATCAGCAAACTAAGCTAAATTCTCTCCTATTCACACTAGAAATTTGATGGGGAGCCTCTCTGGGACATCGGGAAACGTATAAAAATATGGGTTCTTTCCTACATGTACATGTGGGTCCTAGAAACGCACGTGTAACCGGCTTCGCAACTCGATTGTTTGGTTTCTACGAATTTCAGAGCAATATGAATGCGACTATTCAAAATGACACCGATTGTTTTGTTGATTATTGGTAACATGGAGGCACCTCAAGCAAAAATTAGTTGCTGTTGAATTTGAACGGGGTTCTGTACAAAAGTACAATATGCCTAACGCTAAAAAACCTGGTTGGCAGAAAAAAAAGACGCGAAGTTTTAGCAACTGTCTGCACGAAGATACGAAGAGTTAAGCTGCCTGTACTTACGACGTCATCTACTGAGACGGACGATGCACAACGACATCATAGCGTCCGCCAAAAGAGGATTGGAGGCCACTAATAAGGAAGAGGAACAGATAAGAATTAAGAAACACCGCTTAAGTTTTGAATTGAAGCATTATGAGTCAAAATTATAATCCCCTGTTTGTTTACCCCTATTCTAATTATTATCCTTCATACCCCGCACCTTAAACCATTTTGACATTTTATGTCTTTGCTATGGCACATAAAGAAATTGTGTCACGGAAATTGCTCACGAAAATATTCTGATGATTTCCGCTTACAACCGAGTCGTTGCTAAGGAAATGGTACTTCGCTGTTTTTCATCCCACAAAATTCGTTGACCATTCGTTCGAAAGCTCTTGATTTATCCAACCATATTATGTTAACTACTGCGAAGTGCGAGGCCAACAAGCTGAGTTATGAGCATGGTTATTTGAATAATTGTGTACACTCAGGTGATCGTTCTCAATAATTGATATTGTGAACATGATCGCAACCGCTTGTTAAATTCTGATGATATACGAGCCTGCAACTAAAGACATAAAATGTCCCAATGTGTTGCAGACTCGTATGCAAGCGTTTATAATTTGAAACTACTTCTTCATGTTATGACTTCGTGGGTTTATTTTATTTATTTATTTATTTATTTTTTTTTCAACTTCAATAGGCTAGTCACTTTAACAACAAATTTCGAGAGTTAAATTCACTTTAACTAACGTTATGCATTTACCTCCGTTTCACACATTCCTATTCCTGGTCGGATGAACGAATGGAACTTACATCCCGCTAAAATACAATGTAAAAATGAGAATTTTTCATTTACATTACAATTTTCTTGCCCTCCAGTTTAATACACCGATAATTATCCGGCTAGTAATGCTATAGATACGTAATTCAAAAAAATTCGCATACGATCATGCTGCATGAATGGAACTTTTTACTCAACGTACTCAAATTTTCGAAACAAATTAACATAATATTGTAAGTACGACAATTTACGAAAATTCGCTCATACGATCATGCTACATGACTGGAACTTTTTAACCGATTTTCGTAAAAAATGAAGCTATTGCAATGGCTCAAAAAAAATTTTAATTAGAAAAAAAAAAAAAATTTGAAAATGTTCAAGGAAATTTGTTCTGAGGCATTCTGAAACGATTCCTGAAGTTTGCATTTGTTTCATATTTCACTGTTAACTCTCCTATTTTCACTGATTTGCTTACTTTCCGACTCAACTCACTTTTCTGATAGGAGTCCAGCGACACTGTGAAACTGACGAGGTAAACGAATTTCCCAAATAAATCCCGTTGAAATCCTTGCCTGAGGAGACGGTAAATATCAGTTGACCCCTGAGCTCTTTACCCTCGGTCTTTATTGCGGTATCGCATAGACATCGGTGAATCCCACCCAAGGTCGTACCCCTTCATTTCTTTACTATACATCTTAAGTTACGTTCTTTATTTGGTTCGTACGTAATTCTCTTAGTTTATCCCTCTTTGTGTCTCCTTTTATTTTAGGTTATTCTGTTCCACGTGGCCCTTATCATTTTAATTAGTTATCTAGTTTTCATTTATCCACTTCCAATTAACCTTTCGCCAGACAGATTAGAATTGTATTTTTTGTTTAAGCATATTGAAAAATGCATAAAAACCAACTTGTTACACGTGTGTGTATATATTTGTGGTTTTAGATCACACTTCCATAGCATATTTCAACAACAAAAAATAGAAATTACATAAAATTGTTCGGAAAAGTCTGACAGGTTATTAAATTTGCTCAGGTGCCTACACCATGAGACGCAAATCATCTCACAGATTATGTACTACAATAAGGGTCAATAACATTAAACTAGGGGCTGGAACTTGGGTATTTTAATAAGATATGAGAGATAAAGAGAGGTGCATTAATGTTGTATAATAGATAAAGGGAAATATTGAAAAACATTTTCAACTTATTAAAGTGAAAAATACATGATCGGTCGCAATTATCTGAGGAATTAACGCGCCCCTGATGGTGATCCCCGGTGGAGAAAAAACCGAGGCACCCTTTGGTGAGTGATGCAAAGGGGGCCCAACAAGGGGGCCCCACCACCTAACCCTCAATCCACTACCATCGACTATAAAAAATAAAAAAACACGTTACTTAATCTCATGGATTAATTGCGCCCGTCGGAAGGTTAACTTCATTCCCATAATTTATCATTTTTAATAATTTTATTTCATTTTTATAACTTTTTTACTGAACAGACCACTGTACTTAGACAGGGAGCCCTTGAATTATCCATCCTCCCTCTCGCATGGTGGGTTGTAAAAGAGGAACCCCTGTACCTTCGGGGACATCAAAACCCTTAGAGGTGGTTGAAGGAACTGCTACTTCTGGTTCCAAAGCTCGCTTGGCACCCTCGGGTGCAATTGCGGCGGCGGATAAAGGGGTAGGCAGAACCCAACCCCTTCCTCTCATTCAGGGCAATCAAGCCCTTACTTCACAGGGAGTCACCAAAGAAGTGTCCCTATGCGTAGAACTAAGTGGAAACGCACCTTTGTGTAGCGAACCTCTGACTCATTCAAGCGGTGTAGATACATGTGCTCCCTGTCTGACCCCTCCATCTGACAAGCGAGCAAAAAGTGCAGTGGAGTTTGCTGAACAAATCAGCGAAAAATCACATCCAATGATCTCAAGGTGGTGATCATAAAAGAGGATAATAGTCGTATCTCCTCTAACGAAGCCGACACTATTGAAAGGCACCTCATTTTGGAGGGCTGCAGGTTACAAACAGAGAAATCCGATTCCTCTCGCCTGGAGCTCTTCAGAGTTAACTGGTGCGGATTAATGCAAGATAGCACCTGCCATCTTATAACTTATGCATACAGCTATACCGTTGAGGCAATTAGGTACTTCAGGAATGGCTGATCAATGGATAGGGAATGGTGTCCGGGTAAAAAAAAAAAGAAAAAAAAAGAAAAAAACCCAGGACATTCCAAAACCATGTCAAATTTCCGCCACTATTCCTAGGGTTGCCTTCAGCAAAGAGGATATGCTCTTTGTTATCAAAGCCTGAAACGGGGGTCTTGGTCTCAATTTTGATCAATGGCAAATTATAATCTGGGATAAAAAAAACCCACTGCAGGCGTCTACTTAAAAATAGACGTTCCTGAAATGGACGGTAAGTTAATCCAAATCATCAAAAGCCTAGGGGTAGGCTCAAGAGTTCAGGACTTCAAAGTCGCTTGGGAAAAGGCGGTCGATACCGACATGGAGGTTGATCCTCCCGCTCCCGCCTCTTCTCCACCTCCTGATGGACAAGGAACTAGTAGAGTCGGAGGGGGAACCTTCCTGGGAAGACTGCTATCAGCAAGTGGAGAACCCCGGAGGCTCCCAGAGGCCCTTCCACTCCTGTAACATGGCCAACCCTTGAGGAGGCCATTCACGCATCTATCCCCAACTTCACCCCCAAACGAGTGACGGAAGTTAACAACCCCACCCCACAAAAGGCAGGGTATGAAGTGCAGCCCAATAGAAGCCTAGGTAGAACTCCCATTTGAAGAGACCCCTGTTACTCCTCATCAACCCTATAGGGACGGAATCAGTCCTTGACAGTGGGCAACACGTTTGCCCTACTACACACATAAAATGTTGGCCTGCCTTTAGAAAAATAGAACTGGAAAACAAATACGTACAAATATTCAACAACTGTTCTGTTAGTACTGAAATTTTCTTAAAACTATACTTTTTGTGGTTCCACATAAGGTGCCGCGTTTGATAGCAATTTCCAACAGAAAAAACCATCTGTCAAGTTGGGTGGGCAGTATAACTTCCTCACATATATACACGCATACCAAGCAAGTGAAGCGAGCAACATTACCTACACATGTTAAACCTACCCTTAGTGATCTACCGTTTCCAACCATTCTACAAGTCCCACTCCAAAGAGGTGGGCAGGTAAAAGACCATCGCATATATACAGCCACACCGAGCGAGCAACATCCCCTACATGTTTCAATAGTAATACACCTCAATGGGGGGTCCAGGGAGCCCCCCCCCCCCCCCCCAGCTGGCCGTGGAGGCGATCCGGAGTGGCTAGTAAATAAGATAAGTAAATATATTTATATTAGTAATTACTATCCTATTAATATCAATATATCAATGATGACGAGATATTATTAGAGAAGGCACTTTCCAAGGCAAATATACTAATAAAGTAGCTAATGGAAAAAAAGGGATAATTTTATTCATTACCTTAAAGTATTTTTCATTGTAGGTAGATTATCCTCTACTATTGAATGAATGAATAGATTCATTCCAAACGAAAATACATCTCTCTGAAAGAAAACGGAAACTGAGATCGCACTGGATTGACTGAGCCGTGTGGCTGGACTGCTCCGTCGACCAGTCGGGTCGCAGCCGCCACCATGTAGCGGTTTTCAAGATCATGTAGTCACCAGCCACGACCACATTGGGGAAATCGGTTTCATCTAAAATCACTGAAGGAGTGGAGAGTGTCTGGTCAGGGAAATTCCACCTTTAGAGAACTGCTGAGCCGCGCCACCGGCAAGTGCCAGTTCTGTGCCTTCCTCAGGAAGCAGTTTCCCCATGCTCATCACAGGGAGCGTTAGTAGCTGTATAAAACTCTTTCCACCTTGCCCCCCTTCAACTTTCTCCTCTGTCTTATGCCATGGAAATCTCATCAGATAAGAAGTAAATAAATACAAATCTCTGCTTCTCAATATGAAACCTATAAATGGAGTTATCAAACTCAGTTAGGTACCTACAAAGGTAGTAATTTACTAAAATGTATGCTGGATAAGTCAAAACACTTTGGCAACATCGGTTTTCATCTAACTCTTGAGAACAATTCTTTTCCTTATGACTCGAGGTCGGTGTCACTTGAATAACCTACAAAATGAGCAAACCATACAAGCCACCTATAAGAGCTAAGTGATCTCCGATTTCTTGTCTACTTTTTTCAACTAAAGTACTGCTGGCGTTACATGCTTCTTTGATATTAATACGAAACGATCTTGTGCACGGGAATTTCGAAACGTTGCGTATTATTGAAAACGATCCTATCACCTACAAGCTCGTCAATGGGGGAGGAGGTTTTGTGAGTGAACATTCTTTTTCTCTAGTGACTTGTGGCTGTACTTGGAACGATGTTGAACTTAAATGTTCAACATCATTAAGTATATATTAGTAAATTTTTTGGTAATTACAATGTGGGCATTTCAAGCCTTTGTACACTGACAACTTAATGATAATCATCCGTTAACCTCTTAATTCCCTGAGGATCGGGTAATTAGTTAATCTGCTTTGGTGATCAGATCGCCAAGTTTTGACAGACGAGTTAACTAACGACGGGTGTTGGTGACAGAAAAATCGCTCTAACATAATGCACAGTTGGGTACATAATGCTCAGTGTAACATTCAACTGATTTCCCAAATACCTTGGCATAAGTAACAAACTTTTCGTCTTACCTCTCACTAAAACTTCAATTCTCTCTTGCATATCCATATAGGTCTTTTTACAAGAGTCTTCACTTAACACAACAGTAATTTTATTACTCCTCAGTTCACAACAGAGTTTCACTCGCCTGACCAAGTTGTTGACCTTAATCGATATGTTCCAGATAACGAAATGAACTTGAATCACAGTCGATCACGGATTTCATTGTATTTATAGCTTAAACAACACATAATAAACGTTGAGAACAAAAATATGCAGGTAAAATCCAAAGATGCCTTTGGGTAAATCAAACCGGGAACATGCTTTACAGCTTATCATCCAAGGTGTTACATGCTGGCCAACCTATCCACAAAACCTACATAATTTCCGTAGCAAACATTAGGTATATTAGGGAGAGTAATTACTGTCAAATAAATTCATTAGAGGGTTTTTTGTAAATTATTGGTTGAAAATAGTGGAGTGAAAAAGAAAGAACTTATGAAAGGGATCTCGTTCCGCCCATTTGTGCCTACCAAAGACATTGTAATAGTAAACCTGCTAGTAGTAAACCTGTAGTGTGCCTACAAACATTTGTTTCAATATAGTTGGCTACGAGAAGTTTGATAAAAAAAGGTAAGATGATAAGGAAGATGTAAACAGCAGAGTTGCCATTGAGTACGGTAATTAACGTAAAGTTACGGTAATTTTTATATTCGAACGGTGTACGGTAGTAATCTCATTACCGTACGCGAAAATACGGTAAAAAGGGAAAACCTAGGTAAATATATATATATATATGTATTTTTTAATCTACTAGGTATATCATTTTAGCATGAGTTCAGAGGCTAAAGGTTACCTTCAACAGGTTTTGAAGAAAGATACCTGCAAGGTACCTACCTAGGTAGAGTGTAATATCTGAAAAATGAATGAAACTCCTTCCATAATTTGTATTGAACTTATTTGCGCTCCCTCACCCAAAAATGCACAATGCGAGAGGGTTTTAACAAAGTTAATAAAAAAAAAAAAAAAAAAACCGAACCATGAAATGAATAAGTGCAAACCCGTTGCTGGAGTAATTTGAACTTAATTTTGACCAGTGATATGCGATAAATAATGATAGTGATAGTGTCTACCATTTCTTCCACTTTCATCGATTTACAATACAAGGTCGGACCTCCAGGAACCCCCAAGCCTGAGAAATCAATCGAAGATGAAATTTTCTTGTAAATTTTTTTCTTTTTTTGTATGAAGTTGCATTGAAAAATTGTTGTTTTGTCAGTTGATTCGAAAAGCTACCATCTCAATTTCGTCATTTTTGACTTAATTTATAAATAATGAACATTTAATTTTTGTTCAAATACCTATGCGTGCGGAGAAAATACTGTAGTTTGAAGCCGATTTCATATGGAGCGGTATGTCCGGAGACGGAAAGACGGAACGCAATGTGATTGGCTGTTGGGACTACAGTTGAGGATGGTGGCTGCCATGTTGCCGGAATGGGCGGTCGGCGGTAGAAATTTGTATACCGTTGCCGCGTTCCGTCGAGCGTTGCGCAAGCTCATTGGACAGGAATGTTGATAACCGCAAATAGAGGTTTCAGATCAGAGAGGGTTTCAGTAGGAAGGATATGATTCCGTTTAGCGAGGTGCCGCTTCATGTGAACACCCTGCCGCATTCCGCCACCCCCTCCACTGGGTTTTCCGGCCTTCCGTCTTTCCGGTTGTTACGCTCATACCGCTCCATGTGAAACCGGCTTTAGGATGGTACGAATGTACGGTAATTTGGAAAAGATTGGTAAGGTAATGGATTACCATGAGTTGGCAATTCTGGTAAACAGGTAGTAAAGTAAGGTTGGACCATGGCTTAAGCCGATTTCACATGGAGCGGTATGTCCGGAGATGGAAAGACGGAACGCAATGTGATTGGCTGTTGGGACAACAGTTGAGGATGGTGGCTGCCATGTTGCCGGAATGGGCGGTCGGCGGTAGAAATTTGTATACCGTTGCCGCGTTCCGTCGAGCGTTGCGCAAGCTCATTGGACAAGAATGTTGATAACCGCAAATAGAGGTTTCAGATCAGAGAGGGTTTCAGTAGGAAGGATATGATTCCGTTTAGCGAGGTGCCGCTTCATGTGAATCTGGCCTTCCGTCTTGCCGGTTGTACGCTCATACCGCTCCATGTGAAACCGGCTTTACACTCCAGGCATCATCCTGTGCGGGCTCCAAATGTTTTTTTCAATGTGTGGGTGCTTTGCATGTGAGGGTTCTTCATTTGATGGAGTACACTCTTCCTTGCTAGATTTTTCTGCTTCCTCCTTTGCCAGATGCTCTTGCTGTATTTTTCTCCAGGTAATCATTAGCTCTCTCTGGGTCACAGCACCAGTAAAATCTTCCTCGTCCGAAACAGAAGGAGGAATAATGTCTTCTCCAGAGGTTTCATTAGAATCTGAAAGCTGATCATCTTGTGCAGGCTCCGAATGTTTTTGTTCGAATTCCATGTGTGGGTTCTTCACTATTCAGAAGTTGATTGATATCGTAGGTGTCAACTCAGACTCAGCAGGCGATCAAAAATATACGGAAGAGATCTTCTGAACTGGTGAATTCAGAAACAAATTACCTACCACAAAATAACAAAACAAATTTGAAAGAATCAGCCACAACGACGACCGGTGTAATGATCGGCAGGGAATCCACATCATCTACTATCACAGTGTCTACTAACATTTCCCGCGTGAAACCTGAAGCTGCGAAAACGACAGTCACAGCGTTGAAGACTGGTTCCTCCAAGGCTCCCCCTCCAAGACCTCAGTCAATGATATTGACACGGGTGAGCGCTCAATCTAATGATTCCACCGTCACTATCCCTGCTAAACGGTGGAATGACTTAGTGGCCAAGATTTCTCAAATGGAGACAAAAATCAACTCAATCTCGAGTACCATTGCCGATATTGCCCGCCTAAAAAGCTTCACCGATCTGCAAAGCAAGACCAACTCGATAAATTAACTGATTTGGTCACCCTGGCCTCTTAGCTCTGATCGTTGGAGTGTCGCAACTGCGGGGAAATTCCCGTAGTTGTGACGACGTGAGTTCGAACTCCTGTCGATGTATCAAATATTTTTGGGCCGTTACTGTGGCACAGTCGAAATAGGACCCGAAATCATACGAAACAATAATTAATTAAATCCCTCTTGAGCCAAAAGACTGTAAACATCACATTTCCTGTTGTTATGCCTTTCATTTCCTCACTCACTTGAGTCAAAACACACCGTGACAATGACCTCGCTCGACTGCTGCCTTGTTCCAGCGAGCATCTACTGAGCCAGCAGCCTGCAGTTACACTTCGTCATTCGTCCGACCCCAAACCAGCCGAGACGGCTGGTATTTGACTCCGGGGAAACGTTACGCTCCAGGAAAATAACTCTCACAGTCAAAGAGGTTTGGTCACCCTGGCCTCGTTATAGTGTTGCAACTCCGGGAATATAATAATAATTTCCCGTAGTTGGAACTCCTGCCGAGGTATAAAATATTTTTGGCCGTTACACATGGAAGAAGAGTGCTCTCTCATCCATTTTCCATGGTTGGACAGTGTGTATTGAGTGTTAAGTTGATAATTTAATTATTTTTTATTGTTTATTCTATAGGTAGATGAACATTATAATGATCGGTATTACCGATTATAAATAATAGTAGATACTAAGTAAGTGTATTTTAGCGTCTATTTCTTACTCTGTGGGTACGCAGCATTTTTAAATGTTTATTGGCTTCACGACACAGTGTAGTATCGTGCGTTTCTAGGTATAAGTAGGCTTATTGACTACGATTCTGAGTACGAATCCTTACACCAAATGAAACAGAAAATCCGCCTACTCTGAAATTAAAAACTAGGTTAAATGTTTTGGTACGAAAGTGTGAAAATAGTTAACTTGGTAGTACCTAAGGCCGGGAAGAAAACTATTTCTTTGTACCAAACCCTTTTTACCCACAAGGCTCCACCGAGAGGGAGCTAGCTGTAGCTCTCTTCTTCCATTGCTCCACAATAAGCATGAACCGAGCGATGTAATAAGACCGAGAAGGAAGTTGAAGGGGACAAGGAGGAAAGAGTTTCACTTGTGCTCCCCGTGATGAGCATTGGGAAACTGTTGCCTGAGGAAGGCTCTAGTTTTCCTGACTCTCGCTAGAAGGCACTAAACCGCTTTGAGTACATAATAAATAAAATGAAATACGTTTATTGAAGAAAAGTGAGTCTATTTGTTACGACTATATAATATTATTATTGAGAAGGCACAAGCTGATCTACCTTCTCCCAACATCCACTAGAGTGTGCTACACACAGAAACAGCTGATCTACCTTCTCCTAACATCCCCTAGTGTGCTGGCGTCGTTTCATCACTCATTCCCATGTCAGAAATCCGACTTGTACTACGTTGTATCACATCTAAATGTGGGATAGTGAGGTACAGACAGAAAAAGACAATGTGCCACATTTAGATGTGACACATAGTAGTACAGGTCGGATTTCTGGCATGGGAATGAGTGATGAAACAACGCCAGCGCTCAGCACACTAGTGGATGTTAGGAGAAGGTAGATCAGCTTTTTGTGTGTGTGTAGCTGTTTCTAGTGGTAGTTGTGTCGTCAAACCATAATACTAGCGTCTCTTTGCAGCAATGTAGGGAATTTCAGAGCGCTGTTGCCGTTGCCATGGAAGAAGAGAGAGTCTTCTTCCATGCCGTTGCTCTGTAAGCTTCTTTCAGATTGTAGTATCAGGATTCCTCCATAGCTGAAGTTCAAACCTTCTCTCTCCAATTTTTAAATGATTATAGTTTGATTAATATTAATTCTATTCTTATATTAATGTACTTACAAATGATTATAGTTTGATTAAAATTATTTATATTCTTATTAGTCAAACTATGTAGTTCACAACCTGTGCAATACCCGAAAATTATTGTTTGATTCTGTCACCTTCCACCACCAAAAATTCTTTAAGTAAAATATAGATTAGTTGAACATATAGATCAGAATGCTGTGTGTTGTTTGTTGGTCTGGATGCCCACAAGCTCGCATCTCAAAAATACATAACATCAAGTAGTCAATCCCTTAGTAAACCTTTGATTATTTCGACAAATAGATCAGAACAATTTGTATAGTTTAGTGGTCAAAAGTAAATAAAGATCCTAAATCAAATCCTTTCAGTAAAATACAGATTAATTGAGCAAATAGATCAAAATGGCATTTAAAAATATGTTTCGGAAATTGAAATATGAAGTAAACAAGTTCAGTTCTCCCCTGGACTCGAACTCGGGACTTTCCACTCAATCCCTTAGTAAACATTTGATTATTTGTCCATTTAGTGCGCCCTTAAACAAGTCAGTTCGGGACTCCCCATTTGTCCATTTTGCGCCCTTGTAGTTCTCCCCTATCTAGGGGGGCGGCGGCTAGGAAGTAGAGCCTTGTTGGGGTTATTTGTCTCCTTCAAGGTGGTGTTTACCCGGCCTCAACCGGGGGACGCGTTAAGAGGCCCTATGGTCTATACGTTTACCATCGACTAACTGTCCATTTTGCTACCCACAACGCCCAGGTGTACCTTAACGGAGATGGAATAATTACAGTATAGCACTTTACATGTGGTCGAGGTTTGAAGCATTGCCCGTTCGGAGCGCTAGAGTTCAGAGAATGCTGTAGGTATATGCAGTCGCATCTGTACATCGTTCATCCCACACTGAGCGAGTGAGAAAGCCCACCCCTAGCGAGCGAAGGAGCAACATCCCCTACACACATCGTATTTCAACGGGGTTTTTCCTACAAACTCGGGATGCACTATTGATCCCATCACACCTATAGGAACATACCGCAGAGAGCGAGCGAAGCGAGTAACATCCCATACACATTTCAAATCCACTGCTTCCAATCATTCTACATGTCCCACTCAACAGTAAAGACCATCGGTCCTATACAGCCATACCGAGCGAGTGAAGCGAGCGAGAAAACTAGGCTAGTTGATTATAAAAATGAATGTTGAATATTTGTTATTAGTAGGCATTAAGTTGCGGATTTCTAGTAAAATAAACTATTTTAATGAGCAATATATTGTTTTTAGTGGGGTCTGGGGATCACATTATCTAACCTTGCTGGGTCATGTTCTTGCTCTTTAATTGTCTTCTTCGATAGATTGGTACTTAATAGGCTCTTCACTCTGATTAATTGTCTAAAAAAGAATTCAATTTTGCAAAAATACTATTCAATGTTGATCCGCCACAGGGGCACTCTGTAAAGACTTGTACAGCTGCTCGCCCACTAAGCATTCTGTGGCACTGCTATTGCTCTGCTCACGCTCCTCTTCCTGTCAATTGTGGCTGAGTTATCGTTTGCACCCAGAGGAATAGAATCAAAGTTGAAGGGTCTAACATTTTTGACAAACTCTCCTCGAACGTTACCACGTGGGCGGTAGTAAGCGACCACATACACAAACCCGTTGGAGGCCTGAGCACGTCCATAGCCGACCTCGGTGCTGCTAACCCAGATCATTTGGGTAAAATCACCTGGAAAGTAAACAATAAATGAAAATACAATATGAGTAGCATCTTTACCCCAGAGGGGGGACTGGGTCTACTTGGAAAGTCTAGTGAGCTCCCTCTGAACGTATATATATATATATATATATATATAATATATAAAATTCTCGTGTCACAGTTTTTGTTGCCATACTCCTCCGAAACGGCTTGACCGATTTTGATGCAATTTTTTGTGCTTATCCGGTATCTATGAGAATCGGCCAACATCTATTTTTCATCCCCCTAAATGTTAGGGGTAGTCCACCCCTAAATTTTTTATTTATTTTTTAGACAAAATTTTTAATTTCTATTTTAATTAACGTCTGCCAAGTTGGGTGCGCAGTAAAACTTCCTCAAGCGAGCGAAGCGAGCAGCATCCCCCACAGAAGTTAAACCTACCCTTAGAGATCTATCGTTTGCGAGCGAAGCGAGCAACATCCCCTACATGATTCAATTGTAATACATTCCATGTATACAGCCACACTTTGCGAGCGAAGCGAGCAACATTCCCTACATACCACACTTTGCGAGCGAAGCGAGCAACATTCCCTATATGCCACACTTTGCGAGCGAAGCGAGCAATTTAATAGGGGGTCCGGGGGGCTTGCCCCCCGGCTGGACGTGGAGGCGAGCAGAGCGAGCCGGAGCGGCTAGTATATATATATATATATATATATATATATATATACTGATGCGAAACTAAGAAACAGTAATTGAAATAGAAAGGAACTTCACAAACTTATTTATTTTTATTTCTGCTAATTTGCCTTTTTCAAATACAGAGCTAATAATAAAGTAAGGTAGATGCCGGGAAATTTTACTTGTCGCAAAATCTTAAGAACTGGAGTTATGGAGTTGTTTTGGGAATGTGAATTCAACTGGGTGGAATATTCATCTTCTAATATTGAGCCCTGATGGCTCACAAGCTCTCAAGATGTTGTTGTGAGCCTTCTCAGACTGGAGAAATTTTGTCTTGTCTTCATGAGGCTTCATTTTTTGGAGGACCTTTTTCCCTAAGTAGTCGTCGAATGGAGCGTTACCGAAATTGCATGACGGCTTAGTGGGAGATCCTGATCTTGTGCCACCTATGTGTGCCTAAGTTGTTTACTCTCAGATTCAACCCAGTCTCCGCTTTACCACCAAGGCTGGGCAGTTTTGGTAAAGTAGGTATCTCATATACAGTTACCAGGGAACAGAGTTTACATATCCTTTTTGACAAGAATTTAATCCTCCAGTGGGACGTTCAGATCTCGTTGACCTTCTGTGTGGTATTAGGAAGCAGCATGCTGATAGGTCAATGAAGGATCATTTAGTAAAACTCTTCTGGTGGTTGGATTTTAGAATAATGGTGGATATATTTCTCTCAAAACTGTTCATTTTTTATTTTATTTTTTCCAATTCCAAAAAAAGGAGGGGGTTGTTTATTGAACCTTCTCGCCTGTGTCACATTCTACTGGACGGTACCTACTCAATGTGAGGTCATGTTATTGCCTTTTACTACAATTTTTGCGGATATCTTGAACATAGTTTTTCCGAAAGATTCGCCATGTAAACCTCTTTGCTTGCCTAGTCACTGCAAATTCGGTGTCCTCTAACTGATAGCACTCTTGGTATTGCTCTTTTTCTATGCCGTTGTTGGCAGCTATCGTGGTGTAGATATAACAGCTTGTTGGTAGGCTTTATATGAACTGTGGTTGTGAATCTCCCTTTGATTATGTTAAATACGTCCAGGAACGTTGCTGATGAGGCCGAATATGTGCAAGTGAATTTGGCCGAAAATGTGGAATTAAGAGTATTCAACTAAGAGAGGATCTTCTAAGAGAGGATCTTCTCCAAGAGTCCAGACCTGAAAATTGTCATCAATGAACCTTTTCTAAAACACTGGCTTTAGAGTTCTTGATGATAAAAATGTTTGCTCCAAGTGTGCCGTATAGAGGTTTGCAATGGATGGTGCGATTTTCGTTCCCGTTGCAGTTCCTCTTTGTTGTAGAGAAAGTTAATCTTCAAATTTGAATGTATTATTTTTCCCAAAACAAATTTTGCCAGCGTTACGATAAATTCCGTGGAACGTGCGTGCTGTGCGGTCCTCTGATCCAAGAAATATTTGAGCTACTCCAGCCCTTCTTCATGAGGGATTTCAGTTAAGAGAGAGCTCACATCCGCCGTTGTTAATAGAGTAGGATGGTCAGTGTCAGACGGTATTTGTTGCAAACCTTAGGAGTTTCTCATTTATTATCGGTGGGGTAAATGGAGGGGATAATTCCAATAAATCACTATCTTTTGGTTTTGGAATAGCAAAAATCTTGGAATTCGTTATTTTCCTATTTTGGTCGAAGTTGTTGGCCTCTCCCTGGATTCATTCACAATAAATTAAAATTTCATAATGATTGGGAAGGGGGTTGGATACTGATATATCGTTATATTTTAAATCTATTTTTGTGAATCTTTCATTGTTCGATTTCACAATGTAAAAGCAGTTCATGCTTTATTAGCGTTATGAGGGAGGAGGGGTTGCTTTTTGCATATTCATGTTAGGTTATAATGGATAGGGTGTATCCAGTAAACATGATCTATTCGTCATTCTTACCAAGCATTACTTACCAATATGTTCACAATTTTATGTTTAATTGCATTTGCTACTTGAATTACTTGCTGCTGGAAATTAACAGTAACAATACAATAACTATTTGAATTAATTTTTTCGAAAATATTAGCTTACATGTGCTGAGAGGAACAACATCTGGCTCCTTTCCAAATCTGAATCGTTTCGATTCCTTATACCAGAATTGTGTTACGTCTTTAGGCTCTTGAGCCCATTTCGAAGCGTAGAAGCTACCTCCAAAGCGGGGGTTGGGTGATGGTTCCAACTTCTTAATGGTTGCCATATGTTCTGCCTCTTTCTGAGCTAGTTCATTGAGCTACGAATATTGTTTA
Source organism: Adelphocoris suturalis (assembly GCA_030762985.1). Classification (NCBI taxonomy): domain Eukaryota; kingdom Metazoa; phylum Arthropoda; class Insecta; order Hemiptera; family Miridae; genus Adelphocoris; species Adelphocoris suturalis. Next base: position 89,696,700 of record CM061044.1, read on the forward strand.
ATTATTCCAACAAGCAATGTATTCAACAATTCAAACATTACCTGGAACTGAGGTTTTTGAGTAGTCTAGTTTTAAAAATTAGGGGCATTCAAGTCATCATGACTGTTCATATGGGAAGTGAGTGTACTCTTATGAGTGTACGCTAATGAATCATGTCAGATGCCTCTACTTGAAGTTTCAAAAACAGTGTGCTCACATTAATAAAAACTTACTTGTGAATTTAGTCTCAAAGATCGTGCTCCATGTATAAATCGGAATTCGTTTGTTAAACGGAGCATCAATCTAAGAAAAGGTGGTTCATTCATAGCCTTAGGAAATCTGGAAGTATTATGAGAGAAAACTAACATTTTACATCTTTTCATCGGAAGCTCAAAATAACAATATGTAATGATAAAATTTGTTTTAACGTATAAATGAAAATGGTATTTTGTATACTGTTTAATTCTCACGTGTAAATGCATACTGTTCAGCTTCTAGAGTGGCACTCTTAGTTTTGATGCTTCTAGTGCTTGATGCTTCTAAAGAAAGCGATTGTTTCCTAGAGTCGGCGCTAGGGCTGAGGAGATTTCGCATGAATTCCTTCGGGATGTTTCCTTTGACTTTATAGTTGCAAACGACGTAGGTAACGTTTGAACAAGATGTCGCTCGTCCAACTCCAATTTCAGTTGTACTTTTCCAAAGCATCTGCGAGAAATTCGCTACAAAGAAATTCCAAATGAATTAAGTTAACCAGTCGCTTAGTTGGTGCCTACCTATATAGTAGTAGTAGAGACCTATGCAGTTTAGGCGGCATTGGAGGAGAGGAGGAGGCGGATGTTACCAAGCTAAAAGGAGTGGTGACCAATACAATAACATCAAGGTCATGGCTGCAACCGTGCATGGCGCGGGTGTGGTGTGGGAAAAGTTCCACGGAGTTACTCGAGTTGGGCATCTCGTTCGGAGTGCTCTGTGGTATCGCTACCACTACCGCGATTTTTTATTTGGTGGATTCTATTCCGAATTTTTCCCACTAAGTACTTTACATGAGAATTCCACGTAAGTTTTTCGTCCAGATGTAGTCCGAGGTACCGTACCACGTCTGTTTTGGTATGGGGTCTCCTAGAAGCTCCATTCGTGGCTTGCTTACTTTTCTTAGGTAGCTAAAAAGGATTTGATGGAATTGTTAAGAACAGTTTGAATACCAGTTATCCAGGGCATTCATAGGTAGCTCTATGGTCGTTTGTGCTTCGCTGACAGTTTGCGCCTTACTTAGGACAGCTGACGGGGCAGACGGGGCTGTAACTAACTGTTCATTAACTGGCATGTCCTTGACATATAATAAGTACAAAAACGCTGCAAATTATTTCACAAAGGTTTATTATTTTTTCAATTGAGTATGATCATAGTTTTAGTTGGCTTGCGTACGTCATAAGGCCCGTCCAGACTCCTCGGCGTGTCCTATTTCGAGTTGCCACAACCTATACTTCTATAATTATATACGCATGTATTTCTCGATTTGAGCTCCTATCTATTCAAATAGTTATTGCCTTAATAATATCATTATCTAAGTACGTACGAAAAGTCGAGAGGATATGTTATTAAATATGCGTAGGAAAAGCTTTGGTATTAACACACAAATATGACCTTGAAAAAAACGTATATTCATGGCTCGAAGGAACATGAAATTCGAAAGCAATACAAGTGCAGGAAGTTTTCCACGCCACCCTGGAGGTACTCCCTAGGTCTCGAAGGAACGCCGGCGCCGTACCCACCACAAGGTGCCGCGGCGCCGGCGCCTCCTCTCACTCCACCCCCCGCTCGCCCCCCCCCCCCTCACCACCCACCGTGACCCCCTGCCAAGCGTGCCAGGCGTGCGCGCGTAGAAAAGAAACTTTTTCGCCCGTTTTTGGCCCATAGCATCTATGCGAGTAAAGCGATCGGGATGGTTAAACGTTAGGACCAACTAGACCCCAAATGGAGTCTATGTGCGAAAGAATGGGTTTTTAAAGTCAATTCTTAGGCCTTTTATGGTCCGGACGGCGAACGGCGGACGGCGGACGGCGGACGGCGAACGGCGGACGGCGGACGGACATTTCAAATTTGGATTCTACGCACCTTGAAACGTAAAGTGACAAAGTTTGAGGGGGGGTTATAAAAATTTTTTGCTACACGATCACATAGGCTTATTATTGGAAATAATAAACCAAAAGGGCCCTAGGACGCTGCCTTGGCGTACTCCTGCTCTTATAGGCTTGGAGGCTGACGACTGCTGGCCTATCCTGACTGTAAATGTTCTTGAATGTAACCATGACATTATAAATCGGTAGTAGGTATCTGGCAGAGGTGGTTTAAATTGTCATACCTTACCAAAGGCCTTCTCAGTATCTAGGTACATTCCAAGGCATACCGTATTTTCCTCATAAGTGTCGAGAATCGTCTGTACAACTCTATATAACTGCCGGGGGCAGGAGTGTCCAGGTCTGAAGCCGAATTGTGTATCACGGAGCAAAGGAGCTAGATGACTCAATATCCTAGGTAGCAAGAGGCGTTCAAACATTTTCTAGAAGATCGACAGAAAACTGATCGACCTATAGCTGAGAGGATCGTCTCGACGTTTATTTGGTTTCTTGACCAAGATTATTTGTGCATGTTTCCAATTTGAAGGGAAGTGCGTAGTTCGCAATATCGCGTTATACATCTGTGTCAAGTACACAATCGGCTTTCTAGGAAGAGCTTTATCAAGTTGTTGAGTGATTAGGTCAGCACCCGGGGCCTTTTTTGAGTTGGACCGATTAATTACATTCCGTACCTCACCAGGTGTAAAGAAGGTGGAAAATTTGGAGAGCTTGAGCGGTTCTCCCAGGGTTTCTTCGATTCCGACAGAATGGTCAGTGACAGCACTTTTATCAACGAAAACTGTTCTGTAAATCTGTTTGCGAACATATCACACTTTCCTTGGTCCGTTGGTAGCTATTCTCTTCGTACCTTTAAGGGTGGGATCTTGGCTGACTCCTTTGTGATTTTCTTCGTTTTTCTCCACAGTGATCCATCGGAGATATCTAGCACTACAAGTTCATCCCGTTACGCTGAGTCCTCCAAGTCTTTGATTGATATTCTTAGCTCAGTCGTAGCTCTATTATAAGCGGTCTTGTCTCCACCTATAACTTATGGTCCTCTCATTTCATGGATTTGGCTTACAAGGTCACTCATTACAAGATTATTCTCAGGAGCGGAGTAAAACGAAGCTATTTTTATGTTACGTGGAGCTTGGGGAATCTGAAGTCGTGTCACTTGCATTTCATTTTCAATTATGTGGGGAAGCTCGTTGTGTGCAATTGAAGATTTTATAAGTATCGCTGAGCCTCCTTTTCTAGAGCCATTAGGATGATCGACTCTATATACGTTGTAACCTCTGACATAGATGTTCAGGTTTGGAGTTAACTTGGTTTCAGTTAAGAGAATTATTTCGATGTCATAAGAGGTTAGGTAAGCTGTTAACTCGTGTATTTTGTTGTTAACACTGCGACTGTTCCATGTGCAAATTTTTATAGAAGTGTTCCTATTTGGCGAGTTCATGATTTTTTAATCAGAACTGGGAGTTTTGAGCTCGAGGTGCGAGGATTAAAGCTAAAATGCTTTAGTGCGGACATGACCATATGTAGGCAAATGTTCTTAATTTTTTGTTCACATTTCATTCAAGTCAGATTTTCTGAAATTTTAGCAATATTGTGCACAAATATTGTTTACTCCCTATGTACCTACCATATTTATGGCAAAGGGAACTCATCTTATTGTTAAACTGCATCATGAATTCTGGTTTAGATTAAAACATCCTTCTGGCATAATTTGTGTTTTCAATGACACTCGGGGCATTAAAGATTTTGGGTTAAAAAAATCCTACCTCCTACTCTCATTTATTCCTACCTATCTACTCGTTCATTCTGTGACTCATGGCAAGACTGTATTATTCTAGCAATAAATATTATTCTTCAATGTTGAGGCATTGAAAATCTAGCTTACTACTATTTAGAGGCGGAGGGTCTGGTTCCTTATCGTATTTGTAGTGTTTTCCCTCTTTGTACCAACTGGCACAAACGCTTTTGGCGTCTGATGCCCACCTTGACCAGTAAATGTTTTCTCCGAATTTGTTGTACGGGCGCCCTTCTGCCATCCCAACTGTTGTCAGCCTCTCTGCCCACTCCTGAGCCATATTAGTCAGCTTCATGTCACATCACAATGGTAATAGTTAATGTTCTATTAATAGCATAAAGGAAAATGATAAAATAGGCAGGAGTAAATGTAATATGAACAAAATAATTTTTGAGCGTGCAAATAAGAGCTCAAATCGTGAATAATACAGTCACAAATAATCAAAAGCCTAGACCATATTAATGGTTTTGCATGTAATCCAAATGTAACACAATAAATGAAAACTTACACTATGGGAGAGTTATCTACGTTTTTAAACGCTGCAAATTATTACACAAAGGTTTATTATTTCTGTGTTAGATAGCCCTCCTACGCAGAACACTGTTCCATAAAACATTATCTATCGAACTTAGTCTATGGTGCATTATCGAAATATATAGCATTTCCAAGCCAAATTAAACCTTTTCCAAGTCAAATGAAACCTATTGAGAAAATGAGTGAACTGAGGTACCTAGAAAGGTAGGTACCCTGCAAGTTGCAGGTAGATGTAATCGTACCTATCATAGAAAGACGTTGACAAAATGAAAATTCGATGAATTTCAGGCATAGGATTACCGAAGTGGATCTCACCTTAGTAGAATAGGAAACAAGTAAGCTTGAGAAATTTCTGACTGTTGAATGTGAGTGGGTATCTACCTATCTTGGTACCTCAGTTCACTCATTTTCTCAATAGGTTTCATTTGGTTTGGAAAAAGTTTCATTTGGTTTGGAAAAGGTTTCATTTGGTTTGGAAAAGGTTTCATTTGGTTTGGAAAAGGTTTCATTTTTGGAAAACGTTTCATTTGATATGAAAAAGGTTTCATTTGGTTTGGAAAAGGTTTCATTTGACTTGGAAAAGGTTTCATTTGACTTGGAAATGCTATACTTAACTGGACGATGTCACCTACCAGAAGGAAGTAAATGAATTAACCAAATGAAAAGAATAAATAAATGAAAAAAAAAAAAAAAAAAATCTTGAGTGATTAGGAAGAAGTGTTTTTCCGAAGTTCTAGCCCTTAGGGAAAGCGAACGGTTCAACGAACAGGGTTGCGGGTGGTTTTAATCGATTCTTTGAGACTATATTTATCATTGACAAGCGAAAAATCATAACTGTTCCCTTGAAAGTTTTCGAAATCAAGATTTTTGAATGTGTTAGCCATTAATTACCACCCGTTAGGGCAAATCAAAATTGATGCCGATGTTACTGGCACTTCCCTGGCCAATCTATGATTTTTGAGCCAAATTTCATAAACTGTGGTCTAGTAGTTTCAAAGAAAAGCTCTGGACGGCGGACAGACAAATTTTTTTTTTTTAATTCGATTTTTGGATTCTACGCGTCTTGAAACGTAAACCGACAAATTTCGAGGGGCGTTAAACAATTTTTTTCCTTGGTCGATTACAAAGGTTCGTTATTGAAAATAATAAACCGAAAACTGCAAAAATGTTTCTCTATTATTTGTATTTTTTATGTTTGTATCAACTTTTAAATTCGTTCGCATTACTTTTACTTTGGTTAATTGGCCGTAGTTGAACAACACTATCGTTTCCTTTTCCCTTTCAAATTTACATTTGATTATCATTGTTTATTTTTCATGTAGGTATTTATTGAAATTTAATTATTGGGACAAATATTTTTTCTGTTATTCATCAAAAACAAAATTTTTATTGAAAAATATAATCAAAAGTCTGCGTAATATTTCTTTCGCAGTTTTTCCAATAGCCATCCTATGCAGTCTGTTGGAATAAAACGGCATTTCAAGAGGATTTGTGGCAGGGATGCTATCTGATTCGTTAGCACTGCAGGACCATATTTGTGAAATTGGCAAGTTTCGATTCTAGTCTTCTTACTTTTTTATTTAGCTTCAAAGGAGGAATCTTATGAATAGCTCGGTACCAATTGTGCGATTGCAACATTTCATCGCAGAATTTTACTTTCTCCTCAATACTCATTTCTTTCCTGGTCAAACAAACAAAACCAATCAAACATTTCGGTTATGACGTATTTTTTCTGATTTTCATTTAAGTAGTTGAAGTCACTAAGTCTGTTGAAGAAGCCACATTGTCGGGCCAGAAGATGATTACCATCTTAAAACCTGTAAAAACCATTGTTAACTTTGCCATAAAAAAATAAAAAATCAATAAATCTATTTATTCATTCATCGAATCTGAGCATACTAAACATCTTTCTCTTAAAATTGTTTTGATTTCCTGTTTCTTATCCCATTATTATTATTCAATAATTGATTATTGCTCTACGAAGAATGCCATTGATTTGATGATAGATTTGATATTGTCAACCTAAATTTACCTCTACTTTCAACGAAACTATTTCGTGATCATTGGTCACTGCTATTCGCATTTATCCAAGATGTGTACCTACATTTTGATACAGTTTGGTTTGTAAAATATCATTATCAGTACTCCGAAATCTTAATGGGAATTCAAAACAGTGAACGGACTCACAATTTAGGCTGAATTGGAGTGACACCAAGAGTTGGCCTAGGCTTCTTTCTGAAATCAGAGTTAAATGCTGTAATAAGGATTATTTCTACATCACCAATGAAAACATATAATGGATGTATACCGTTGTCACTGTAATCCTACGTTCTTCCATAATGTTAGGTCAAGAATGGAATCGTACTAAGCCAAAGATGAATAAATTATAGTGGACTCTCTCTTAACCATCTTCCCTCAGCAAGAGAGAACAAAGTGAGCTGGGCTGCTCGCGTACTCGCTTACTATCTGGTTACCTAGCAGGATGCTATACAGACACATAGTAAGTACCTACTTCTCAGTTGGTCGCTTGTCGGAGCGTCAACAACTTGGAGTGTAGGAGCCTGTACATTGGAAAAGTAAAGAGCGAGAAAACAGTTAATACCACGCATGAGCGAGTTGGGCCATCCCTGCTTGCAGTTATGTAAACAATCTACTTGGCAGTTTTGTCCTCTTAGAGTATAAGCTCGCTGTTACTATACCGACTACCTGCTATTTGCCACTCTTCCCTCCGGTAAAGATTCATGATTTAATTCTAGAAGACTATAAGCGAGTAAGCGGCCAGCTAGGCTCTACTAGGTTCACTCTAATAATTTGAAATTTGGCAGGGAGCTTCTCTGGAGGCTATTGACGATTGACATGATGGGTTCTTCCCAGGTCTGCTGAGTGAGCTAAATTTCTCTCCTGGTCACCCTGGGAAATTTAAATTTGATAAGAAGCCAGCCTCTGTGAAAACAAAAGTCGAATGAAATGTCGAACATATTCCTGATCAGTTGAGTGAGCTGAATTCTCTCCTTTTCACCGTAGGATGTTGAGATCTGGTAGATATACTCTACTCTACCTGAGGTGAAGGAGTGTTTCACGTTCTTCAAGGTACCTATAGCTGTTTGGTTCTAGGTGAAACAAAGGGCGGATCGGGGGTCAACCCCCAGCGAACCGGGAAGTTTTCTCAGACTCCGCTTCTAAAATCTTGAAAAAAATACGAATAAATAAATAAAACTGGAATGGATATGGTTGATTTCTTAAACGAGTATTCTAGCCTGGACATGAATTGTACCTTCTAGGTACCTACTACTTCCACATCATAAAAAAAAAAAAAAAACATGAAATGTGAGTATGAAAATACATTGCGCAAAAACATATCCATGATTCGTTGTTTTTCCATGAAATGGAGAAATTTTATTATTTTTTTTCCCAAACTATCCTAAAGTAAAGAACGATAATCTATCAGACAAGTATCTTCTACACGATGTACTTTATTGCTCATTACCCAAATGTTAAATTACGGAGTCAGATTCTAAGATAGTATGCGAGATGAGGAGATGATTTGGTGAGAATAAAGACTGGCGCCTATACATGGCATGGGATGATTTGATTTGTTGGAACCAACGTTACAACTTACAGGTCTGCTGGAATTTCACTGGAAGGAGCTCCACCCATAGTTGACGTTGCATTGAAAATTAATTGTTTTCAACTGATGATCAGCTTCTGGACAGATCTGTGGATTTTGATCTCTTGAGAAACATTCTATATTGAGAACACAGTATATCGACCATTTTTTGTTGATGAATTCACTTTATACGTATACTGTAAATCTTCGAGCTTGATACTACCATGCCAACCTTAGGTTTCTACGACAGGTTTCTACCATAGGCTCACACTCGAGGAAACCTTTCTATAAATTTATTTGAATAATGAGGGTGTTGAAAATATTGATTGATTTGCAAATTAATCGCGTTTGTAGTTTTTATAATGAAGTTCATGATTATGAAAAATGCGCACCACTCTTTAAAAAATACATTGATTTTTGGTACCAATGTACTATTTTGAGATTTGAAGATCACATTCAATTTATTTGTAAAATTCATTTGATCGACGGCCCTATGATGCAAAGAGTGACGGACGATTTCAAAACTCGCCTTGAAAGTTGTATTCAAGATAATGGTCGTCACGATGTCAGATATCGTTTTCCGGATTATATATTTTCAGCATTTTGTGCACTTTCATTTTATGTAAATAAATTCTCTCTAAATGTAATAAATTCTAAATTTCTAAAGTATCTTCTTCCAAAGTAATAAATTTCTACTGAGTACTCTTCATTGAAACATCGTGCTATTCCCGTGGGTCACCCTATATAAGCCGACCTGACTGGTTGGAGTCGTGAACACGAACTAACGGCCACCCTGAGACCACCCTCCCCTACTTGTTCCTTTTGGTGATGCAGATGAAGGTTCTATAATATGAAAAGAAATGTAGTCTGATTAGACCTGTGAAATCCCCTTGGCCCATGTTAAACAAATGAAATTGCTTCCTTATTCTAACGAAAACCTCCTTAAAATATGGAGGTAAACGAAAATATCAGAAACGAAAACATAAAAAATATGGTCTTTTCAATCAATGAAACAACACATTTTGTTTGTTAGTTTATTAATAACGTAGAAAACATAGGCTTGGCTGTCTCTTTTGAAATATGCTTCTTGCTCTTGATGCTTTAGCGGGGGATAGATTTATTGGAGGCCTTAGGCTGTGGATGGTAGTAACGGTGTTCAGATGGCACCGGTTGAGCCGGGGTCTGGGCATTGTAAGCAGGACCCGAGTAGTCGTCCACTCTCGCTGGGTAGTAGGAGTACCCTTGGAGTCCATTGTTGGCCAAACCTCGGGTCCTCAGCTCCCGTTTCATTCGACAAAGCAGTATGCGGACTGTGAGCCATACGAGAAGTCCTGCTGTGTACAATAGAGCGACGGTGACGGCGATTTCACACCACGATCTGGGTGACGACTTGCCAAAAATATTCAAACCACCTGTGGAGACAGATAGGAGAGCAATATTATGGCAATAAGACTTGTTCTCCAATCTACCTATAAGTTTTTTTTGTGCTTATGAAACTTTTTCCAAGTTGATTGGAGTGTATAGTTCCCCCGTTTATAAGAATAAAAATCCTCATTCATATTAGTGTTCGTTGGTAACGCAATGATGGGGCTAACAATAAATAACTGTAAAATGTATACTTACCATACTGTTAGAGTTGCGTTTAGAGCTAAAGTACCGAGCAACGTTTCTTTATTTGGACAGTTAAAATTATAACAAGACTTAAAAAAAGGCCTTTCTGTCCTTCTCCAACGTTTCTCCCAAGAAAGTGGAGCTTCTTCCGGGAAACGATAATTACTTAAATTCAAAATTCCTATATATCTACTTAACGTTTTCTTTTTGTGTTAAGAACTCAAATTCAAAGTTTCTCATTTTATGAAAATCAGAAAACTAATTCGAGTTTTTATCACAAAAAGAAAACAATAAGTAGATATTTTACAATTTTTAATTTAATTTTAGTCTTCCCTATGAAGGCCCCAGTTCCTGGGGAGAAACGTTGGAGATTAATTAAAAAACCCATTGAAGGACAGCAAGGCCTTTTTTGTAATGAGTACCTAGTGCCGAGATCAACCCGTTTTTTTAAATAGCGAGGATACTTTTCTTTGTATTCACCATATTCGTACTGACAAATTACTCCAAAAACTGCATGAAACCTTGAAGTATTATCATGTTATTCCTTATATTCCTTAACACCCGATATATATATATATATATATATATATATATATATATATATATATATTTTATCGTTGCCCACTTATAAAACATAGAATAATAAATTTTTGAAGGTCGGATAACTGAGTTGAGCTAACTTCATACATAGGTAGTTAATACTTTTGACATATCTCCTCGTTGAATCTGCTTCAACTGTTTAATGAAATATGGTTACATCTGTACCCAGTTGTACGATCTTAGGGATATTTCCAAAGTTTATCAAGTTAAGTTGGACCAAACCGTGTTTATAAAACGGATGTTTGTATACTTGTCGTTGTGTGCGGTAATGGAATAGGTAGGTGATTGAGTATTTTTTAATTACAATTAAAAACATCTTTGTGTAATAATTGGCAGCGTTTTACAAGATAATTGTAATGTAATGTACTCAGTGTAGTAGTAGGTAGCAAGCCCGTAACCACTTTAATTGAATATTGCATCATTAAATGTGGGATTGCAGGAATCGCAGTTTCTTCAGGAAGTAGAAGAGTGTGATCTATTACTAGAGGTGATTTCGGCGGGGCCTGCCGACGACATGTTGCTACCCACAACTCCTCCTTTTGCCAGCCAGAGTGTAAGGAAATAATCGAAATGTGTACTAAATAACCACCTACATGCTACATTTAAACATAATATTACGTACTAATATAATTTTTCGTTTAACTGTGCAGCCTTCTCCTGATAGCCAACGCCCCACGTTGAGTCATCTTCCACCTTCTCATATCCAAATAGTGAGTATCGTTATCGAAATGTTTAGTTACTTAGTAGGTTCATTAAAATAAGGAAGATATTAATATTCTGCTATTGTTGAACTGTGTAGGCTTCCACGAAGTGCAGTGATGCGCCAGTCAACTCCTCCTCCAAACAACCCCATTTCGGATCCTCTTCCACGTTCACATATCCAAATGGTGAGTATCGTTATCGAGATCTCTTGTTAGTTGCTTTATTACAATAAGGAAGATTTTAATATTCTTTTGAACTGCGTAGGCTTCCACAAGTGCTCCAACGCATCAGACAATAGAACTCAATACTCCGGGTGCAGACAACCAAACGGTGTGTACTTATTTATCCTAAAGTAGTTGGTTTACCCGTACGATGCACACGTTGGGATGTATAAGTAGGATGAATGGGGTCTCCCGCCCCACCATACAATTGTTGGACACCCCTATGGATGTGATTCGAAAATTTGAAGTAGTCTGTGATTTAAGTTAATATAAAGACCCTATACCTATGCATATAAAAATAGTTGAATCTAGGAATCGTTTTAGAATGTTCCACAACGGATTTCTGTGGTGAAAATTTTCAAAAATTTTGTTTCCTCATATGTTGAGGCCATTTTGGTAGCTATGTTGAGGCCATTTCGGTAGCTACATTATTTTATACTTTACTTTTTTAAATATTTTCCAAAATCAGGTTCTCAGTTTAGTCAGTGATTCCAAAATACCTCATTTCACCCTCCCTCAAAACACCCCCTATGGGTCAAATTTTAAAAACTGCAATTGTCTGTGATTTAAGTTAGATCATTCCTAACATATTAAGATACCCACTTTACCCCCTCCCACCCCAAATTAATCCCCTACGCGTCAAATGAAGAAAAATGCAAGTACCCTTTGGTTCAACTTGGGTAAGACGAAAATTGTCGCAACTCAGATCCACGGTTTCTACATTGACTAACGAAATACCCGTGTCCCCCCCCCCCCCCTCCCAAAACGCTCCTCTGCCCAAATTTGGAAAGTTTCATATAGCCTATAATGTAACTTAAAATTGATAAACATAATTTCCCCCACTCTCACCGGATATCCAATAACCCCTGTGATCGTGAAAAGCGGACAAATAGGCAGCCAGAGAAAAAATTATAAAATGGTGCCAATCGACTACAAATAGCATGACGCAAAAAATAAATGCAAATTTTCATGATTTACGAGACAGACATAATTTACGATTTTATTAATAGATATTCGATGTTCCACTGAATTGAGCAAATAACGCTAATTCTTGGGACTAGTTCCAAATGCCGTTTCATTGGGATGCACTCGGTTTGTACTTCAGGCTCGAATCAGCGGACTCTACTAGTAACCTATATTGTTCTGTTTAATTGTTTAGACTTGGAGTGCCGCTTCCACTCCAGCCCCTCGCTCTCTCCCAACCAGTGGTACCCCGCATCCAAAGAGGACTCGACGTGGGGGTTAGCGTGTTTGTACGAGAGATGAAGGCCAAAGAACATGAACTGAAGCTGAAACGTTTATACGTGGCCCTGCTCCAAACCCAGAACGAGAGTAGAAGGATCACCCTCAAAGAAGACAGAAACCGAAGGGAGAATATAAAGTTTGACTGCTTTATGAGGAAACAAGCGGAGAGAAACCGTAGGGAAGAAATCAAGTTTGATAACTTCATGAGGGAGCAGAGGGAAAGGGAGGCCAAGACTTTCGAGTTGCTTGAAGCGCTGATCAGTAGAGTCCTACATTCTTAGGGTGCGTTTATATTGAAGCTGCAGTGAGAGCTGAGACTACAGCGAACATCATTCAAGTATGTATACGAGTACTTTAATGGGCAATTATCACATATAAGACATTATATCGTTAAAACTAAATGTTTATTCACTGCACTTGAGAAGAAAATGAAAAGTTGAGACTCTAATTGTTTTTTGGAAGTGGTGGACAGATTTGAAGAGTTTGACTATGATAATTTACCGCTCAATGACGTACTACGAGGAATGGACATTGATTGGCTGGGGCCTCCTGTTTAGGCCTAACATAAGCTAACAGGCTGCTTCAGCCAGTTTTTGCACGTCTCCGCTTACTACGCGTTATCACTGAGCGGTTGTTTCTTTTTCTCCGCTCTTTGAAATTCCGATTTTGAAACGTCTCCAACAACATAGGGGCGGCTATATTCTCGATTCCATGCTGTCTTGAGACTTATCATACACTTTTGAGAAAAAACGACACAATGTATTGCCCATTGAGAACGCGGTGCAAGATTTTCGCTATAGTCGCGGCTCTCGTTCAAGCTCCTGATATAAACGCACCTCAACAATGTTTCCTACCCCTTTAGATCTCTGTATTAACGTGTAGGAGAAGAGTATCTTCGTACTATGCTTTATGAGAACGTTTATAATACAGTATATTTCTTGTATCCCTGCTGTTTTGTTATCCCTCGCTATCTTTACTGGCTTACGTTTGATGAATGTTCATCTAGAGGCTGTTTTATACACATGATGATCATTATACTGTCATAACAACTTTTTACTTTACGTGACAATAAATTATTGAGTACCTAAGTATATTATTATTTAATGCTTTCTTGACTTCTTAAAAATAAGTACGTTCGTAACATGGTACCTAATGATTTTGTTTTATAGAACATTTTTAAATTAATTAATGGGATGTTTGTGTGTTGATGCCATTTAGATATAGTAAGCGAAACCTTTCCTAAATCATGTTAACGCAAGAGAAAAAAAATTTCAGATTTGTCAATATTTTGGGATATTTAATTAAAACCATTCACGTTCAAACTTTTCATTTTTTCATCAAAAATGTATTCAGGCCCTCTCGAATATATTGCCTGTGACCGTACCAAAATTTTAATTTTACCTAATCCCAGATTTCACCAACACGACCACTGCTTCACGAGCTTTCCTTATTCTGCCATTGATATTCATTAATAGACATAGCTGAATTAGATTAAGTTTCAAAAAAGAGCCGTGACCCCTCCAATCAACAGACCCAAGTATTTCGAGGTACATTTTATTCAAGCGTACGAAGCATCAAATCGTGCAGGTTCCAGAACTGGTACATCATACCTGTTTAAGAATGCAATCAAGGATATAAACTAGCTGGCAACGAATGTCTGGATAATGAATCACAAAAATGACGCGGTACCAATAATCAAATGAGATTGTCGATATGATTCTCCCATTCACCCTAGGAAGTTGAAATTAGGGAGGCACTGTGGGTGGGTCATTAAGAGCAGGCTGTGGTGTCGGCCATGTTTTCTGCTCCCATAAGGAATCAACGTTATTTTCCCGACGTCATAAATCCTCGAATCATGCACCGATTTCCATGATTTTTTTTTTAATCTTCAAGTGAAACCAATCTTTAGCAATCCGTCGAGACGTTTTTTGAGAAAAATGTCACTAGAAGCTGCAATTCATCAACAAAGTCACAGCTAAGAAGGTTACTCTATTCGAGTGGTGATTGCTTTATTGGATGATGATTTATCGCAAATCTGCCCTGACGGATGTCTTCCTTAGATTCCACGCTTCAATTTAAGTATTCAAACGACAAAATCGGTTGATTTTTCATGAAGTTATGTGATCGGGAAACTGGATTTGCGATTCGATGGCTTTTCAAACTTCCGAAGCGAGGCGGGCGTCGAGGAAGTTCAGGGGTTCTACGCTAGATGCCACTAACTTCGACCACTCTTCCCGCCTGCGATCTGAGATCGGGTCACTAGGGCTTTTGATGAAACTGTTTGCGTTTCTTTGATGAAACAATGCGCCATCAAAGTACCATCCCTTTGACAAAATGACATCCATTTTTTTGACGGAACCTGTCGTTACTTTTTTATAATTTTTTTTTCCTAATCGAGCTACCGTGCTGAAATATATATAGATATTTTCAAGGCATCTAGACTACTATGACAAGGTTTGAATACGCAAGGCGCCGTGTTAGGTAATGTACCGTAGACTAAATCTAATAAACATATACGAGTTATTTACCTACGTAAAAGGGCTATCTAATACAGAATTTGTTTCAACTGGATTTTCGGATTCTAAACATTTTGAAACCTAAAACAACGAATTTTGAGGGGTGTTTAAACAATTCGAGTTAGCAGTCGTACATGAAAACAACTCGATGTGTGTGTAATTGCACCGTAATAGAGAATTTCTCATTGTTCCACAGATCGTCAGATTCACATTCTTGCGAATTTTTACTATATTTTGTTCGCCGTTTTTGGGAAATATTTTCCGAGATTCATATTTATTACATCCTGCAATCGGCATACCTAATTCGAGTTGCACTCAGGACGGATTTTTGTTTTCTTGTTGGCTTCTATGTAATAAATATTTCTTTAGTCCGAGTTGTCATTAATTAGTACGAGTTGAGGTAATCCGATGACCCAGCCCTCTGCAGGTATCCAGGCGGTCAATCGCGGATTGTTGACCGTATTTGTTGAGACCAAATCGTTTTTGACAGTTCATAGGTAGGTACAGGTACTTACTAATTATTTGTGTGCCCGTATTCTGAACAATGGGGATTGCAACCCAAGATTGACTGATACGAGAAATCTCACTATGGTCATGAAAAATAAGCTGTTAGAAAAACTCTAACTCAAGTACCTAAGTAAACAGACCCCAAAAGGCATCTATGTAATAAACATGTCATTAGTCCATTAGTGACGTCTTGAGCTAATCCGATAAGGGTGTGCAGCACACCTGGTTCAGTTTAACAAAAATCAGTATTTGAGTGATCGGTATTTGAGCGATTTTCCACAGAAAATTCAAATAGGTACACTAATTATTGAATAAGGTTTATTTTTCTACCATACCGTGATGGGAAAGAGCATGTGAGAAAAAGGTAGGTATCTAAAAGAAAATATCAGGAAACGCGGCGCCATTGAAAAATAATTGTAGAAACCTCCCTCCTTTTAGTTTATTATTTTCAATAATGAACATTTGTAATTGACAAAAAAAAACAATTTTTAATCCTCCCCCTCGAATTTTTTTGTTTTGCGTTTCAAGATGCGTAGATGCCGTACGCCGTCCGCAGCTTGGGTAAAAAAATCCCGACTGTAACACCAAAATGGCCAAACTCCCTTATATTTTCGGGAAATGTTCTCAAATCCGAAGTTATCGTTTAAAAGATAAGTCAATTCTCTAAAACCGTTTTATAAAATTACAATTTTAAGACCAGCTTTTATTAGTTAAAAAAACGTCAGTTTACTCATACAAGATCTGAAAATTTTCTGTCATGTTTTTGAGTTGTCATTAGTACGAGTTGAGCTAATCCGATGACCCAGCCCTCTGCAGGTATCCACGAGGTCAATCGGATTG
Organism: Adelphocoris suturalis; assembly: GCA_030762985.1. Taxonomy (NCBI): domain Eukaryota; kingdom Metazoa; phylum Arthropoda; class Insecta; order Hemiptera; family Miridae; genus Adelphocoris; species Adelphocoris suturalis. The sequence continues at coordinate 89,712,992 of CM061044.1, forward strand.
TTGACCGTATTTGTACACCAAAGCGTTTTTGAGTTGTCATTAGTAGGTACGAGTTGAGCTAATCCGATGACCCAGCCCTCTTCAGGAATCCATGAGGACAATCGGATGACAACGTAAGAGTCTTGAATTCCCACCAGGATTGATCAAGACCTGACTCACTGAATTGATACCCCCTCTTTCTCTAGGATATATGTAGGTAGGTATATATAAACCGCCAGTAGTTGATAAACTTTTTCATTCAGTCTTGAGTTATCGAAACCGCCAATATCCATACCTCTCGATTATTTTTACTAAGTGTTAGAGTTATTCAAGTGATTTGTTTCTTTTCCGTGATTCAAAATCTGTGAAGATGCGCAAAGATCTGAGACCAGATGGTACCCCCTATCAGAAGAACAAGAAAAACAGAGGTAATACCAAATCCCTCCAAAAGTTGCGAGAAAGCAGGGCCTGCCCGACTTCTACCCCTGAGTCGCCTACTTGCTCCTCCGACCATAACATAGAAGGAGTCACTCCCCTCGCATTACCCCCAGAATCCGTGGATGATATGGTCGAAAAAATGAAAGGGAGGCGTGTCATAGATCTCACATCATTTCTACTCCAAATTCAGAAACTCAGCAATCACTCACCATTCTCTTGCTCTTTTCCCGACATGTCCGTAGTAAATTATAAAGAAAGTGGTCTCATCTTCGCAGTAACCTTCAAATGTAAAATGTGTGGTATAGTGGAAACCGTGAAAAACGATGGAGAAGACAACTCACATAAACTTGATTTGACCACATCTGCAGTGAGCAGTGCTATCGCAGCTGGTATTGGCTGCAAGCAACTTCAAACAATTGTAGGTGGAATGAACATCCCTACCATCAACGAAAAAACATTTGTCAAAGTACAAGACAAACTTTTTATGGCATGGGAAGAGACAGCCCTTCGACTCATGCACGAAGTGGCTGAGGAAGAGAAGGCAGCGGCTATTGAGAGAGGTGACGTCGATCCAAGGGATGGCGTGCCTTTAATCACCGTAATAGTGGATGGATGCTGGAGCAAGAGGAGCTACCGAAATGGGTACAGTGCTCTATCTGGACTGGGAGCCATAATAGGTTATCACACAAGGAAGGTACTGTTTATTGGAGTGAAAAACAAATACTGTGTGATTTGTGCTCGAGCTGAAAACGCGGGTAAACAGGCAAAGGAGCATGTGTGCTATAAAAACTGGGACCAGTCGTCGTCAACAATGGAGTCCGCGATAATCACAGAAGGATTCGCTAGAAGTGAGGAAATGTATGGACTGAGGTATGTACGAGTAATCGGCGACGGTGACAGCAATGTATACAGTTCGATCGTTGCTGCCCACCCTTACTTATATAACAAAGTAGAAAAAGTAGAGTGCAGAAATCACCTTTTGCGAAATTTTGTGACAAAGATGAAGACAGTGGCAGAAATTAAAGGGGTTCCGGGTTTTTTCCGAAATTCACTGAAAAAAAACATAATGAGGATGCGAAAAGGTATCGCCTCGGCCGCAAAATACAGGAGTACCCACGACAAGAATGTCGTGAATTTGAAAATGGATATATTAAACACCCCTAACCACGTTTTCGGGGATCACTCAAACTGTGCCGATTATTTTTGCAAAAAACAGAAAGACAAAGGCTCAGAGCTAATTGAATCTATTCGCCAGAACGTTATATGGCATCAGATTATGAAAGTGGTAAATACGTTGGCTGAGCACAGTAGGAGTCTTATCGAAAACATGGATAGCAATCCCGCCGAAATTTACAATAATGTGGTGGCCAAGTTTGTCGGTGGCAAGCGCACTAATTTGGTACAGCGGCAATCGTACATGGGCAGATGCCATGCTGCAGTTGTCAGTTTCAACTCAGACGGGAAGCCTCTATACCACCTAACGAAATCAATGGTGAATGCAAGTCCGGGTGTTTACTGTAAACGGATGGAGGCAAAAGTGGAGAGAAAAACTGAACTGAGAAGAAAAGAAAAGAGAACGTGTCGTAAACAATTGTGGACATCGGTGGACATAGGTGGAGCTGGTTACGGGCCCAATAGTAGCCAGTTGGATGCTCCACCAGAGGATATAGAGGAGAGGAAGAAGAGCCACATAGCAGAGCTAAATCGCCTGCAGTCACGGCGGGAATCTATTGAGCAGGAGACGATGAGGCAAAGTGAAAGTGAATTGTGGATGCAAATAAGAAAGAACCTACTGACTGCCTCCAATTTCGGCAGGGTTTGCAGGAGACGTTCCACGACAAGCTGCCAGAATCTGGTCAAGGATATTCTTTATGGGGGTAAAGTCGTTGCTCCCGCAATGATTTATGGCCGAAAATACGAGAGTATAGCGAGGGAAAAACTGATGAGCGACACTGGGCTCGAGATTAAAAAATGCGGTCTATTTTTAGACAAAACCCACTGTTTTTTGGGCGCATCGCCGGATGGGCTTATTGGGGAAGATGGCATTGTGGAACTGAAATGCCCTTCCTCGTGTGCTGAGCTGTCTGTTGAGGAAGGGGTCCTCCAAAAAAAAATTAAAATTTGGAAGATAAACTCGAAGGGAGAGTGGGTGTTCAACAAAGCACATCACTACTACTACCAAATTCAAGGACAGCTAGCAATCACCGACCGTTCCTACTGCCTTTTTGGAGTATGGACCCCTAAAGATATGAAGACCGAGAGAATTGAACGCGACGAGGGATTCTGGAGGGATACTATGTTGCCAGCTCTAACCAAATTTTACTTTGATTGTCTCCTACTCGAAATTTTGGATCCCAGGTTCACAAGAAATATGCCGATTAGAGATCCCCCCTATTTTGTGGGTAAAGAAAATGTTCCTCCTCAACCCAACGAAGAACTCTCATGATATAATAATTATATACATCTTGTAAATGCTTCTATTAAATTAATAATAATTTAATAATTATTATGAATTATTATTCTGTAGTAATAATTTGTATGTAATGATAGTTTGTATTAATTATTATGAAATACTTGTAATTATCATTTCTAATTTATATTATCTAAAAATTATCATTTCTCATTCTGTGATAGTCATTTTCATGTGATAATAATCTGTAAGAATTTTATGTAATAATTATAATTTCTCATTCTGTGATAGTCATTATCATGTGATAATAATCTTTAAGAATTTTATGTAATAATTATCATTTCTCATTCTGTGAAAGTCATTTTCATGTGATAATAATCTGTGAGAATTTAATGTAATAATTATCATTTCTTATTGTGTAATAACCATTTTTATGTAATGATAATTTGCAAGTATTATTATGTAGTAATTATAATTTCTAATTTCATATTATCTAATAATTATCATTTCTTATTCTGTAATAGTCATTTTTGTGTAATAACAATAATCTGTAAGAATTTTATGTAATAAATATATGAATATAATTTTTATATAATACAAATCTGTAAGAATTTTTATCTCATGATCATTTCATCCTCATTCTGCAATAATAATGTGAAATCTCATAATTTATCTCCCAATGTACATCGCTAGTTACTAAATAAACCGAGAGAAACATTTTTAACATCTTCAATTTCGAAATTACCTATTTCGTTTTACAGCACACCTGGCTCAGTTTAACAAAAATCAGTATTTGAGTTATCGGTATTTGAGCGATTTTCCACAGAAAATGCAAATAGGTACACTAATAATTGAATAAGTATTAGGTAGTTTTAGATTCAAACAGATTTCTCAACTTCTATCACTCTCCGTTAGACCAATGTTTTGGTCATGTTTGGGGTTTTACAGAGTACATGAACGAAAATTTAACACAATTTCCAACGGTATCCTCAATTTCAAAGTTAGAGAATAAATAAAGGGGGTTATGACCATTTCTTTGGCACAATGTAATAACTCGAGAAAATTCTTAAATGTGAAAATAAAAGAAGTTTGAAATAGACAAATCGGTTAATTAATACAAATCAAAAGTACATTGTAATTTCAATATTGAAGGTACCTATCGTCTGAAGGTATCGTTGAAAAGATCATTTAATTCTCTAGAACCGTTACATATATAAAATTAGCGTTTTTAGACCAGCTTTTATTAGTTAAAAAAACGTCAGTTTACTCATACAAGATCTGAAATTTTTTCAATACCTATCAACGTTTTTTCTACCCCTTTTTTTTTCAGAAAGAAGGTTTTCTCATGAACTTAGTTAGGTATGTGTCAACGAGGTTGGAAAGTGTTGCCATTTTATTCAGCGTCGATAAAACATGGAAGCCCGATGTCAAACTCATTTTTGTATGACAAGACAAATCGGTGAAAAACGTCAATATATGCCCGGCAAGGGCCGAGTCGGGTTCTCAGTTGGGCTCCGAGGGCGTTCGCCTCACCTAGGCCCCGTTATTTTTGATAAGAGGCTTCGATGACCCACCCCAATCACCAGGTACCTTCAGGGTTGCTCATCACCCAGCTACCTCTACCGGATTTTCTTGTCACTCGCTCCTCTTGGCCAAACTTGGCTAGTTAAAGCTTTTCACGCCGAAGGACATGGCGCTGTTTTGGCAGCCCGCTCTTAAGGGACTATTAAAATGATGTTTTTTCAGCTCAGGATAGACTGGTAATCCTAGGATGTTGAAATTTGATAGGGTAACTCTCTGAGACATTAGCAGGCGGTTGAAACTATGGGTTCTTTCTTAATCACCTGTGAGAGCGGAATTTTGTCCCGTTCACCCTAGGAAGATGTCATGTAATAGGAAGACTACGAGACGAATGAAATGATGGACTTTTTCCTGATAAACTGAGTTTGCAAAATCCTCTCCTTTTCATCCCTGGAATGTTAAATTTGATAGGGAACCACCCGTTTGTCTCTAGGTGGAAACTAAGGGGGATCCGGCGGTCCGGCCCGGGCATACCGTGGAGAGCCGAGTTTTTTAAAGACTAGCTGAGTACCAATTTTTTAAGTCATTTTGGAGCATTTAGTTTCACTAAATAGGTACCCAATAATTAACGTAAAAAAGCTATAATATTTTGTTTTTAATCCTTAACTAGGGAAACAAATTTTGAGAGGTTTTAATCAAAGTGTATGATACTGCTTCAGAAAGGTGGCATACAATTTTTGCCCTGTACTTGTGAACCTGGAGAAAAAAATTACTTTCGAAAATCCTTCATTATATCCAATACTGTCATTTTAGCGAATTTTTGAAGAAAATTAAGCTATTGCTCTCTCCTCAAAATTTGTAGAATGTGAATTTTTGAAAAACATTTTATGCAGAAATCCGTTTCAGGCTATTCTGAATCATATTCTGAAGTTTAACGCATTTTTTAAAATGTATGTATGTATGTATGTGTCATTCCAGTCGATAACTGTCCGTAGAATTGTGCTAGAAACTTCAAACAAATTTTAAAATGTTAAGGACACAAAACGAAAGTTCAAGTTCGTTGGCCAGCATGATCGGATTACATTTTCGGGCTGAAATTTTAAAAAATGTAGTAAATAATTTCAAAATACCCTGTTTTTAGCGATTTGTTGTGCGAAATAATTTTTTCAGCATACTAACATGTGGTATATTCGTAATCAGCGTAAAATTTCCTATAAGAATATGTATCAAGTTTTCAAAAATTTCTAAGTTGAAAAATCAGTCAAAAATCGAAATAATGCCGTTCGCTAGTTGTAAAAATCGGTAATATTTGCATGAAACATTTTCCAAATTCAGATTGAACTACTTTTATGGATGTATCCCTGTTTAACCAATCCTAGAACCGTGCTGTTTAAAACATTGGTAGTTGATGCTTGTTTAAAAAAAAAAGTGTAATCACAACTGATGAGTTTACTCTGTGAAATATTCCGTCCTCCGATTCTCTCGGTAGCTCTCTTAAATGTTTTACACTCAACTGTTTTAGGACTTGATGTAGCTTTAATACTGACTGTGGCTTAGAAAAAAGTATGAGTAGGTACCTCCTAATTATTTTTAATAATTTGATTCCATGTTTGTCTATCAAAATCATAAACTAAAATTTCTCTACACGTTCAATAGCGACTGAAATGTCGAAGATTTCTTCAAAAATTCGCTCATGGGGTCATGCTGCATGACTGGACTTTTTTAATCCTTAACTAGGGAAACAAATTTTGAGAGGTTTTAATCAAAGTGTATGATACTGCTTCAGAAAGGTGGCATACGATTTTTGCCCTGTACTTGTGAACCTGGAGAAAAAAATTACTTTCGAAAATCCTTCATTATATCCAATACTGTCATTTTCTTTATTGTACTGTGTTCGTCAGATGTGCAAAAGTGTATTTCAGCCTCTTAAATACATTTCCCCTAAATTGAGCAAAGTCTAACAATTTTTCACTAGTGTATGATGCTGTATCTCTCACCCTAAACGGCCCTCACTTATGGATCCTATCTGTAGTCCACAATGATAAACAGAGAGAAAAACTGAGATTTTTTTGGGGAGGCAATCATATGATGAGTAATTGTAGATAAGACAAGGATTATAATGACCAGTTCGGGATCAAAATACTATTGCCAGCAATCATAGCCGTCCAAATAAAGGTAGGGTACCTACCTTCTTGATGAGGCGCTAACATTTGGATAAGCTTGAATTGTCACCAATATGCCTATGACGACTGTGTACCTGCTTAGTTTCCTGGCTATAACAGTACTGTATTTACTTCAGTCACCTATCAAACTATTAGATAATTAGCGGCGTACTGCGCGTATGCACCTGAATCGTCACTCCTGTCTTTCTCCAAGCGATTTGAGTGAGCACTCCTGGCGCGATTCTTTGAAATCGGTTCCCGGACTATAGACAACCATTCGGCCAGGTCTTGGCGTCCCAACTGATTCAGTTTATGTCTGAATATTCCTCTTGCTATGTTGGAGCCTTCATCCTCCAGTTCAGTTTTCTGCCTGGTCAAGAATTCATATCGGTTAACAATGCATTACATCACAACTTTGAAGTTAAATACATCAGTCCATTTTTCTTCTCTTGGCCTTTGATACCAATTATTAGGCTTAGTATCCTGATTATTTATTTATTAACAATTTTATTTATTATTAAATTATTATTTATTTTCATTAAGTATATTTTTTATGGGCAGGTATATGGGTCATTCTCCGAAAACTGCCCTTTTTTCGTCCGAAGCATGTAAAACAGCTAACATTACATTGTTTGGAAAACTTTCCTTCCCACAATATGATGGCCAATCTAATACACATATTCCGAGGAATCAGAGTTCATATCAGCCTCATTAACCATTAATTGTAATTTCATTGATTGCAGGCAGATTTTTCATTCTCCTGGGTGTCCCAAGGTAGCAAGTCAGAAATTCGCAAATTCAAACATGAAAATTCTCTTAGCGAACTTCAAATTTGATTAGCATTTCCAAATCCTTATACAACAAGGAACGATTTCATGTTTTATAACCTTCTAAATTCTCATGTTGGTTAGCCACATGACCAAAAGCTATCTTTCAATTTCTTTGCTATTCAACCTATGACGCTAAAATTTTAATTGGAGAACCCTTGGGACGTCTAGAAACTCATGAAGTCCATAGAGCTATCCAGATCAGCTGAGTGAGATCCGGAGCTAAGTTATTTGATATTCATCCTACGAAGCTTAAATTTGAAATGAAGCGTGTTTCACGTTCTTCCAATGGTTCGCCAAGGCTTAAGATGAAAGCAAAAGTGGGTCTTGGGTCTCCCCCACAGGGTAAAGGGTCAGATCCGAGTTTGGTTACTGTTAAACAAAACGATGGGGATACAAAAATTGGTGTTGATTTTTGGGTGCATTCTTTTCACCGTTTATTTTGATTTACTTACTTATTACTCTTATTTGTGTGTGATATAAATAAATACAAATACCTATTTTTTTCACTTTTATTTTGCAATTTCATCCTTTTATATCAATGGCATCTGTGTTTCTGAATGGTTAGAGGCGATGCTAATTTTAATAATGAATGCATAAAAAGACAGAATTATTAAATGTTTTAAATACATATAGGCAGTTTAAGAATGACAAGGTGCAGAGCAAGTCTCATAAATTGAGTAAACTCTCATATTCATAAAATAAGATGAAATTTGGAAGATCATTATTATTCTCTCTACTACATTACTGACTACTTTTCATTATGTTTTACCTGATCAGGTCATCCAAACAAGTAACACCTTCTTCTGGAGCTTTACTTCCAAAATCCGCTCTCAAAGTGTCAGCCAGCTGCTGGCACTCGGCAGTGCTCAATTCTCCAACTAAGAATTCTAATTCCGATAGACCAATACTTTTGCCATCTGAGCCACTACCAACTGAAGATAAACTAACAACTATAATCAAAATGCTTACAACTTTTAAGCGAGAAAACATTCGAAGAGTGCGAGGTGAGGTCTCAGTGTATCCTCGTATTCGCGCTTGATTTTTGAGGAAATTTTTACTAATAGGCCAGTACAAGAAAAACTCCAATCTATTCCCCTCATTTATGATGGTGTTGTGGTCTAGTTACCTTGCTGTTATTGTTTAGATTAATTTAAGATTCAAGGGTTCAATAATTTAGTGTATGTCAAACATTTAAGACTACGAGCAAAACAAGTTTGTTTTGTTCTTCAAAGTACCTACCTATGTGTCCTTTGGTTGATATGAATGGATGTTTTCTTCTTATTTTATTTATTTATATACACCTAGGAAATGAGGCCCCACTGAGCGTGCATACAATATAAATATGTAAACATCCAATAGTAGTGAAGACGTATTAAATGAAATTTACGTCTCCAAATTGGGCGTGGCACATAGCTTCCTCTTTTACGTATCATGAATGTATAGATCTTTGAAAAGTTTTAAATGATCTTGAAAAATGCCATAGCCGAAATGAGTAAATCAAGAACTAGCTTGAAACGTCATAACAGGTCAATTAAGAAACGAAAAAAATTATACTTGATGTAATTCACGCTTGAGCATGCGCAGAATGAACTGATGAGTTAAGAACAATATAGGTACGGGACCGTCTACAACCCAACCCGCGTATTCACTGATAATTTCCTCAAAATCGGATGAAAACCGTGGGAATTAAGGTCGTTACAAGGATTTCACATTGCGCATGCGCAGTAGCTATTAATGATACAATCATGTTGAAATTGATATGAGGTAATAAAAAATCGTCATCATCCAACTAGGTATCATTCAAATTTGAACAAAATCGGACTAGAGCTCGAGAAAATGATGCTTGGTAGAATTTTCGTTAGCGCATGCGCAGAGTGGAGTTTTGAGTCAGGACAGACAGGAAAATGTATAAGTGTCCACAAATACTTAAAAAAAAAGAAATATCCAGATTTATCCACGACATAGCTCTACTAATACCCGGTTTACACTCAGCCCACTTCCGAGGAAGTGAGCAGGGAAGCGGGTAGCGCGAGAGTGTAAATACTTTGCCTGTAACTCGTCCTGCCCGTGCGCTGGGGTTTTTGGCGCGGACTCCAAAGGGCGGACGTGCGAGTGGCTGAATGTAAACACCCTACTCGCGTAACTTCCAGTACTTCCAGTCGTACTCCTACCGCTGTCCGCCTGGCCTGCTTTTATTTTTCTATATTTTGTGTTGTGTATTGCTTCCGAGTCTACCTAAAGGTAGCGGAAGCATTGTTTTTACTTTCGGGGGAAAAAAAAAAAACATTTTTGGTCTCTAAAATCAAAATTTCTACTCGCATTTTACGTTTTAGTTCATTCTGAACAACTTTGATTCGGTGTCTGTGTGTTTCGTGTGTCGCGTGTCCGCAAATACTTGTAACAAGCTTATTTTCCACTGTTTTCATCCAATTTGGATGAAATATTCAGGGGATAGGGGGGGTTCCCTGTCAGTTTCATCGTTCTTGATTCAATACCTCACTCTGCGCATGCGCAAACGTAATTTCTACCAAGCATAATTTTCTCACGATCTAGTCGTCCGATCTCGTTCAAATTCGGATGATAGTTGGGGGACGACAATTTGATGATCTTATATCCATTTCAACATGGTTGTATCATGAATGGCTACTGCGCATGCGCCAATGTGAAATTCTTGTAATGACCTTACTTTCCAT